>OX637885.1:9367078-10589578 GCA_951802675.2 Boloria euphrosyne
GTATTTAACATGGTTATCTATCAACTGCAACTTTGAACATTTTATTAAAATATTATCCTCATTAGGATCCCATTCAATACCTAGAGTGTTACTTTGATTTGATATTTTTAAATTATCTTGCTTTATATCTAAACTACTTTGTTCCGAAACCTTGTAAAGAAATTCTTTGGAATTGCTTTTTAATTTTCTTAAATTAAAATGTGCAGAGCTTAATGTATCGTTGATCTTTTGATACAAATTTATTAAATGTTTTTCGTCATTCAACCCGGTTATTAAATCGTCTACATAAAAATCATGTAGTATTACTTCTTTTACCAATGGATCACTACTTTCATGACCTAGTTGGGCTAGACACCTAGTGCTGAGGTAGGGGGCATTAGACGTACCATAAGTCAACGTATCTAACGATAAGTACTTCATGCGCTCGGCTTCATCATCACGCCATAATATCATTTGCAGGTGTCTCTGTGTTGGTTCCACGACTACTTGTCTGTACATCTTCTCTATATCTCCCGTAAATATAAACTCGTGTTGACGAAATCTTATTAGAATAGAGAAGATGTCATCTTGAATCGTAGGACCCACCATGAGAATATCATTGAGTGAGTAACCGGAATCAGTCTTCGCCGACGCGTCAAAAACTACACGACATTTCGTCGATTCACTGTGTTCCTTTAAAATTGGATGATGTGGCAAGAAATAAGCTTTTTCTGGTTTATCACTCTCTGATAAATGACCTAATTCAGCATATTCATTAATGAAATATACGTATTGCGCTTTTACATTAGGCTGTCGTCTAAAACGTTTCTCCAATGAATCAAAACGTTTTCTAGCTAGCTTGTATGAATCACCCAGCACATCTGGGTTAGTTCTAAACGGCAGCGTAACGCAAAATTTGCCATCAGCTAAGCGTTTCGTGTTTTGCTTGAAATGAGCTTCGCACGCCTCCTCTTCTGGGGACAACACTGGTGTAGTTGGTACTTCCTCCAACTCCCAAAACTTACTTAGCTGATTACGCATTTCCATACTAAATCCGCAATGTATGCTGTTTATTTTCGTACTATATTCTGTACTATTTACTGTTATAGGTCCTACCATCAACCAACCGAATAAAGAATTTTGCAACATAGGCTTATTGTGCCCTAGCCTTAACTTTTCACTGCTAATTACATCCCAAAAAATGTCAGCGCCCAATAACAAATCTATTTGAGAAGGCTTATAATAACTATGGTCAGCTAAAATTATATTTTGTGGAATAACAATATTTGACACGTCCACCGGTTCCAATGGCAACTGTCCCGTTATTTCAGGGATAACGAAAGCGTCAACTTGTTTACAAGATTCCTTATCACTCCGCCCGCGCGGTTGAATTGACACGGTGCACCGTCGCAGCGCATCAAAGGAAATATTATTAATACCGGTCACCCGAACCGTATCAACAAGTTCACTCTGTATGCCTAACTTATTCATCAAAGCCTCAGTAATGAAACTGGACTGGGACCCACAGTCCAATAGACACCTAGCGTCATATGTTGTATTTGTGTTTACATTTTTTATCGAAACAATTGCTGTTGATAGCAACACTTGATTCTCGACACTGGCTGACAACGATATAGGCGTAGACACAGATTTCTTATACTCTGTAACTTTTTGCGGGCTAGATGTAATTGTTTTATGCAGCAGAGTATTGTGTTTACGTCTACATATAGCACATGGACCTAATTTACATTGGTGGGCAAAATGTCCGCCTCGAAAACAGTTAATACATACTTTTAATTTTCTTATTAAATTATTTCTTTCATCTACTGACATTTGATTTAATTTTTCGCAGTTATATAATAAATGATCACCACTACATATACGACAAACTCGCGTATTGTTTACATTTAAGTGGCTCGACGTGTTGGACTCGCTAGCCGTCGCGACAAATGCCTTTTGCACCTTATCAATTCGTTTATACGTAACCTGTTTATCCGGCTTTTCGCTAGTATTACTTGCGCTAATCATTTCCAAAACATCGGCCCTTTGACGTAAAAAGTCATAAAAATGCTGTAATGTGGGATTTTCGGTAAGACTATTTCTATACTCCTCCCATTTAGTACTGGTTAAAGTATCCAATTTGTTAGCAAACATAAATATAATGAGCGTGTCCCAGTTATCAATCTTTTCACCTAAACTATTTAAAGCCCTCAAATGTTTCGAGATATGGTCAATTAAGAAACGCAACGATTTATCAGACTCCCTTCCAATAAAAGACATATCAAACAATGACTTAAGGTGAGTATGAATCAGCTGTCGTTTATTATCAAATCTACCGCTAACTAGTTTCCAGGCTTCTTCATAATTAGCTGCCGATATTTCTAATGATTCGATAACAGACGCCGCGCTTCCCAATAAGGATGCTTTTAAATATTGATACTTGCAAATATCACTGAGGTTCTCATTATTATGCACAATAGACATGTAAACATCGCGAAACTCTAACCATTTACTTGTACTTCCATCAAAGGTAGGTAGCTTGATGGTCGGTAGCCTGACTCCAGCATCCGTGTTGCTGTGGGTCGAGCGCGCGTCCGCCCCGACATCGAGGCCCGCTGTCTCCGAGGAGCGAGGTTCATTAGCGGCGATCAACTCTTGAGCATTACTAATTGCGTTAAAAAACAATCTTTCAGTATTTTCCCGCTCGGTAAATTCCACTTGCTCCTCGGAAGACCGGCCTAACTTCGCCTCAAAGACCTCTAATTGAGATTGAACCCTATCATACTCTTCAAACAACAAGTCCGCTTTACGTAATCTTAATTTTAATTCATTTAAAACAGACTGTGACACCTGTGAGACTTGTTGTTTATGTCTTTTAAAATCATCTAAGTAATTCCTAAATGTAGTTAATCGGCCCTTAATAGATGCCCTTTTTGCTTTCAACTCTGTGTCAGTCATTATGTAAACAAATAAAATGTATAAAGTTGTAAAATAAAATATAAAATAAATAATATCGTAAAATCGATAAAGTTGCAATAAATACCTTATTACGTAGGCTTATTTACGAGTAAAAACAGCTGTTCGGCGAGATCCACAATACAATACCGCAGAACAATAGACGCTCGGCGCAGGCGCAGCGGGCGGGACTTTCTGGAATGTTCGGCCAAAACAACTATTAATTGTTTTATATAAACTATTTTGCCTACTTCTATCGTGCTGATGCGATAAGAGAAGCGATAGACAAGATGATTTGAGCGAAATAACTAAAGAATGCAGTTCTATGCACAGAATTGGAGCGGTAGGTAGCTAACGATAATTACATAAACGGCTGATGCAATCTTTAATTCTTAGATGTTTACACTTTAGTTTTAGGTTTTCTTAATATTTATAGTTATTTAGCAATAAAGCTACTAAAATAGTTCAATAATTGAAACCTATAAATTAACTAAATAGGTATAATTCTATAACTTGTACTTATTAACTTATTGTGACTAATTATTTTACGTACTTTACTGGTTGCTTTAAACTATTTAAAATTGAGATCTGCTCGCACAAACGAAGCTTTACAGGGCTAACACAATTATTAATTAGGAAAAATAGGTAAGGAACGGGCTGACCTCCCTTAGTTTTTTGAAGATCCTCTTGCGGCACAATATTTACACTTGTCGTCGACTTTAATAACACTTGCTGGTAAGTATCCTTAGTATTTAATGGCCATTCCCTCCAGGTCCAGTCGAAGTGATATACAACGGCAGTGCAGCTCAATCTCAGTAGGTATGCAGTTCGTGCTACGTGTCCACGTAGCAACAAAAGGTCACGGTCGCCAATGTTTGGGAGTACTCCTCAGACATGATGAACACCAGGATAGTACTACAAATCTTAACTTTAATTATTATAATAAGGTACAACTATGTATGTATATGTATAGTTAACATAGAATAATATAATATGTGCCGCCGCTACGGCTGTGCGTTGCAGTCTGAGGCCCGGCGGGGATGCGACGTCATCGTGACGTCACCGTTGCACCGGTAAATCGGCTCCAGATTATGTTGCTGCGCCAACAATATCCTATGCCTCATTTTAACTATTGATTATACGATTTGTACTATTAAATTTTGTACATAAAACATTTAAAAAATACATTGACTATTATATTATTATTGTTGTACCCCAAAATAATTCATTGAAATTGTATCTGTAGGCTGTATATCTGTTTATTTGTGTACGTACGTACGGGGCACGAGTGATCTTACGGCGTCCCATTAAGAAAGGAAAGGTTTTTTGAAAGATTTTCCCAAAAAAAAAGAAGCACAAAACTTCTAACAACAACATAATACTTTCTTAGGTTTATTCTTATACTGAACCAGTACGGACTGGAAATCGCAAACAAGATACGCCGGTTAGAAGATCTTAAGAAAAAGCGTGCAAGATTATTAACATCCTTAACATTCTTGATGAGATGTCGTGATCATCGTTTCATTCCTACGTGTGTTAAATATCCACTAAAACGAACATTCGAGATCATAAACCAGGCAAGTTTTAAGTCGTAGTCTCTCCCGTGACCACGATTGCTGTAAAGCCAAACGTCGGGAACTAAAAATCAAAATAAATCCGCGCCAAAATCCGAAAAGGTAGTTTCATTTATAGCAACAACATGAATAGTGTTTTTTTTTAAACAAAGGCGTATACACACGTCAGTGGTGGCGACGGTGAGGCGGTGCGCGTCGGCGAGCACTGTGCAGGCGGGCGCCGCGCCCATGGCGTCCAGCACCGCCACGCGCTCGCTGCCCGTGTGGCACACCAGCACGGACGCGCGCGACACCACGAACAGCTTGTCCGCGCCCCTGCACACAAAACACGTTATTGAAGTAAAACTTCTTTAGAATCGTTGTGATTCATAGAGACACAAACAGGTAAATCAAGTACCAGGCGCTCAGAGACGAGGAAGAGTTAGCGCCACCATATTAGTATTTATACAGTGTGTAAACAGTGAGTTAAAATAAATAAAGAAGTTTCACTTCTGACGTATTGTGTACTTTGTACGCACGCACTTTTTTTTATTACTTTTTACCACCGAACTAAAAGCCAGGTCCCTGACCTTGAAAAACGTGGCAAAACTGCGATTACACAACCGTACCGACAAATACATGCTGTCTCTTTTACTCCCGAGTAAAACTAAACGTTCGTTCTCTTTCACTCAAAATGACAGAATATTGTTTCAATGGAGAATGGTGTGGGCTCACGCCTTTCAATGTGAATACAATTTAGAGCGATTGGAGTACTGTAGGGCCCTTCAAGCTTTTAGTTCGTTGCTTTTTACTGTTAGCAGACTTTACAAAATAGCGATATTTCATCTTTATAATGATCCATATTTTATGGAAATCTAAAATGAAAGAGCTCCATAAGCAAAGCATAAGTAAAGTGACGTCATATAAATCCAATATGGAAGACTTAAAGATGGCTGACTGTTTTTTATGCACCCCCACAATAAGCATATCTCATGAAAGGGATTGCAGAGAAGAATTCTTAAAAAGAATAAAAAATATAAATATACTTCAGACTTACTTGAAAGCTAATCCAGTAATAGGACTAGAACCAGTATCTGGCAAAGTCTTCATCTTTCCACGCTGTCGCGCGATATCACCGCGGTGTAATGTAACAGAGCCATCTTGAAAACCAATAGCTAAGAGATTCTGAAACACATCAAAATATTTAATATGAGCATGTGGGACTGTCAAAGTTCTTGTAACTATTTTATTTACATTAATTATTGTACTAAGTTTGAAATATCAAGCATCGTCAGTCAACAGTCAAATAATATGAAATAAATTGTCTAAAGACTGATTCTTCTATTCTTTGAATCTGAATTTTGAATGATCTTCTTGATTCTACTGATTTAATACTACCTTATTATCATGGACTGCAAGAGCAGTAGCTTGGGTGGGATACATATGAGAGGGCACAGCACGAGATGTCCTCACACACTGAGGATTCCCGTGTCGATCCACTCGAGACCAGTCCCATACTTTGATTAATGGAGTTACACCAGCTTCATCTTCCTGAGATGTAAGACAAATTATCAAATAACATTAAATAAATAAATGTACACATTTTAAATTAAATAACAAATATAAATAAGCTCATTATATTATGTTCATTATTTCAAAAATATACATATTTTTTTAAAAATTGGTATCAAATCACACTGTAAATATTAAATATTTACATCTACATTTACTATAAAAAAATAAGTCGGGTTTTCCTTTCTGATGCTATAACTCCAGAACGCACGAACCAATTTCCACGGTTTTGCATTCGTTGGAAAGGTCTCGGGCTCCGTGAGGCTTATAGCAAAGAAAATTCAGGAAAAATTTCTACAGAAAAGCGGGAAAATCTTTTAAACTATACTAAAGAGGTTACACCTGGGGTCGAAACCGAGCGAAGCGAGGGTGAGTCGCTAGTTATTCATAAAATTAAAAACTAAGTGGAAGGATTTATTTTGTTTACATTTTGTGTAGGTATATTATATTCTGTTTTTATATTTTATAAAATGAATCAATCTGTTTTATTAAAATTTGACTGCAACATAAAATCTTTACTTACCCCTATAGTAACTAAATAAGGATCATGTGGTAATTGTTGAGCAAGAGTCACTGTCAAGTCATAAGCCTTGAAAGAAGTGATCTCCCAGGAACGAGATATTAGATGCGCCCACCCAGTTACATCACAGATAACTACATGATTATTACCACTTGTAGCTACTGTTACATTTGTATCCTAAAAATATATATAAAAAACATTAAAAAAAAATTATCTTTGGATATATTTTAAACTTAAATACAATATAACACATGAATTAATAAAAATGTACCTAATTAATAGTGTAGTGTAACTCATGTTATCTAATCTACCACAGTTATTTATGCTCATTATATTTCAGATATACAAATATATTTGACTTTTTCAGAGTTCTACTGTTACATTTTACTTTATTGCTTAATTTACTCATATTAATAGTAATCCAGGCACTAACCGCCACACTCGTAGTCACTTAATGAACCATTAAGTCGAGAATCTCCATAATAAAGAACGACTTAATGGTTCATTAAGTGACTATGAGTGCGGGAGTAAGTAGCATGAATCAATTAGAAGTAGCTAAAATTATTTATTACTTACTTGCAGACATTCAGCAATCTTTCCATTGTCTATGTTTTTATGAATATCGAAGAATGTAAATCGACGCCACTGAAAATGATACAAACAATAATGAAACAATAGTAGTGTTAAAACATTTAGTATAGTAATAAAACGATGAACTCTTTTTTTTTAAATAAAAGTAAAAATTAAATAAATTTAGGTAATAAGCAGTCTTAGTAGTCTTTTAAATAGTAGTATACAGGTTAATAAATGCAATGCAACCAAGGATAAAAAGAAATTTGTAAAACTTCAGCTTACAAATCTATTCTACGACTGTATGAGACATTGTGTGACTGTATGAGCTAACAAAAAACAGTTATTACCTCTAAAAATGCCATTTTACAGATATTAGTAGAAGCTCATTATAATTAAGACTTTTTATCAATTATTACATTCGTCTTTCTTCAAATACAGGTGTAATGAAAATTATAAACAGAAATTGACTAATTATTTTCAGACTTCAGTACAAAATATTGACAAATAACAATTGACATCTGTCTTTGTAAACTAATGTCAAATTCTGTATTTTTCATTTTATCACTATGTATCACAGCGAGTACCAGCCTTTTGGACACAATATTATCAAATATTATTTAAAATAGAAAAATGAAAACTAATCAAAAAAATATAATAAAATATATAACAATAGAATAAAAACATGTAAACAAATAACAAAACGTCATATTTTAAATGTAAGTGCTTTATATAAGAAATGCTTATTTATATTGATTATACAAGAGAAGAGGATGAAAAGGTCTACCAGAATCTCATGGCATAAATAAAAACTAAATAAATGTGATTTTCATATGCCAATGTCAATTGTCATTTGTCATCTATCAAATTAAATTACGAGATTTGTCAACCGCAGTTGAAATTTTGTGATATCTTCCTGAAAATTTGTTGTTTTTTTGAAAATGTCGAAAAGGCCACTTCGATCTCAAGCTAGAAAGATTGTTTTTAATGTGTACTGTAAAATAAGGGAAGAAGAAGAAGATGTAAATAAAACTCAATCTTTGATTTTAAAGACCGACACAATTTTAGCACCCCATCGAAGGATTTTTGAAATCAATATGGCCTGAATCGATAGGTCTACGTTCGGTCAGGATAGGTCCACTATCATTTTTGTTAGGTCGCCTGTGATTTTTTAATAAATATTTTTTTAAATTTAACTATTATTTTAAAAAATTTTAGCACCCCATTGAAACTGAAACTGATTAATCTTTATATTTCTACATTCTTTATCGTTAGGACAGTTTTGGTCTCTATACGTTTTGCTTTTATATTATCCATTTAGTTTTTTTATTAACAATTATAAATAATCGACATTGACAATGTCATAAGTCATTTGACATCTCATTTATGTTACCTTTTGAGCATTAGCTTCTTGTATTTTGGCTATACATTTTTATGTCATATTTAATATGTATTGTATAGTCTATATATAGTTATTTAATATTATTATTATTTTTGATTTGTTTTTAATTTATTGTTGTTGATTTTTGTGTTTTCTTTATTTATGTGTATCATTATTTTTTATGCCTTCATACTTTCTACTTTGTTTATATTCGTTTAACAACAATTCAACCTATCGATTCAGGCCATATTGATTTCAAAAATCCTTCGATGGGGTGCTAAAATTGTGTCGGTATTTTAAAGCGCGTCGTAGAGTTGACCGGTAAGTTGGACTAAAATGTTTTGATACTTTTAGTTTATTTTATATTTTTTTTTACTTAATTGTAGCTTCTTTATAGGGGGCACATCGAATGATGGTGTATTTTCCACGCCTGGTAAAAAGAGGGGAGGGGGGAAGAAGAAAATTAACTTGGACAGTTTCGATTTAGAGTTGATTAGGAATAGAATAAAAGAATTCTATACAATTCGAAAGGAAATACCAACAGTAATGAAACTGTTACAAATTCTTCGACAAGATATTGATTTCAACGGAGGGAGAGAATCTTTGAGGTAAGAAAAATATTAAGTAATAATCCCTTTCATTCTCACTCGTAAAAGGAGGCCTATGCCCTGCAGTGGGATGTATATTGACTGAAGATCATGGTGATGAATGACTAACCTACCGCTTGGGTTTGATTAACAAAATAAATTTTTTACAGACTTATACTTAAGGAGATTGGTTTTGAATATGTTAAATGCCAATCGAAAAGGACCATTTTGATGGAGAGAGATGACATAAAACTACAAAGATACAAATTTTTGAAACGTATAAAGGAAAACCGTGAAGCTGAAGAAAATAATAAATTGGATGTGGTTTATTTAGATGAGACTTACATTCACAGTTCATGTTCTGTAAACAGGTGCTGGCAAAACAAAGATATTGTAGGTCCATCTAAAAGTATTTCACTAGGAGCAAGGTGGATCATTGTAAATGCTGGTGGAGAAAATGGATTTGTACCAAATTGTTGCCTGGTATACAGGTCAACAAGTGTATCTGCTGACTATCACCACGATATGAATAAGGACAATTTCACAAAATGGGTGACAAAGAAGCTAATTCCAAATCTCACAAGACCTTCATTAATTGTTATGGATAATGCTAGTTATCATTCCGTACGGATAAACAAACCGCCCACACAAGCTAATCGTATCGCTGATATAAAAGAATGGCATAATTTACAGTATGATGATCTTTGGCGTAAATGTCAACTTCTTGAACTAGTGAAACAAAACATTTCTGAGCCCTTATATGAGATAGATGAAATATTAAAATCGCACGGTCACGAAGTTTTAAGGCTCCCACCTTATCATTGTACATTAAATCCCATAGAAATGATTTGTGGTATAATGAAGCAAAAAGTTGCTGATAAAAATGTAAATAGGCCTGCAAGTGATATTAAACTATTAACAGAAGAAGCTTTCTCAGAAATTGGTGTAGATGAATGGAGAAAATGTTGCGAACATGTAAAGAAAATTGAAAACGATTTCATCAAGCAAGATAAAATAATTGAAATGCTGGAAGAGCGATTTATAATAAATACCTCTTTATCTTCATCATCTGATGAAGAACAAGAAATGCAAGTGGAGTTCTTGGAATCATTTTCTAATTCTGAATAAGGTGTTAAATATAATAAATCTATTCATATAAATAAAATTGAGGTGTCTGTTTTTAATTTCAAATTAACAGCTTTTCACTAAATGCATATGAAAGTATATACGGGACTAACATCAAAAAATTTTTATTCATTTCTGCCTATCTGTCTGTTTGTTCTGGCTAATCTCTGAAACGGCTTAACCGATTTTGACGGGACTTTCACTCGCAGTTAGTTAATATTATAAGGAGTAACTCAGGCTACTTTAATTTTAGAATCTAGCGCGCTAGTTAGTACATAAAGAAATATACGATTGATTTATGTTCATAATATATTTTCCTATGTTAAGAACCCGTATACTAAAATTCTTCATACACATACCTATTATAGGTACTTCATGTTCGTTAATACTAAAAAAATAAATAAAAATTAAACAGTATTAAGATCGTTTAATCCAATTTTCCGAGTATTGCACACAACAAATTTTAAATTTCCCCATTTGCCATGAGATTCTGGTATACCTATATTAACATGATTTTTTTAAAGTATCTTCTGTATGAGTTTTTGCCTACTTACAAATACTTTTGAAACTTTACTAGAACATTTACCTAAAACAGTGAAAATATGGTATAATCGATTCGATTCGATCGAGTATTTGTCTATGGAATCATAATAATTAATCATAATAAATAATGGTGCAATCCAAAAGTATCTACATAATATTTTATGGAGGGTAGAGACAAGTAGGAGTTAGGACTACCCCTGTGTATGGTAAGTGTCCAAAGAGTATAAATAATATACTGTAAGTGTCCGTCGAAATGCGTTAAAATTAGGTTGGTGTCACATGAGCATCAGGATAAAAAAAATTAAAATCTTATTTGTGGTTGCGCCACAGTAGCTAGTGTAAGTGGGTTAATCACACTTCAACTGAACTCTTATGTACCGCTTACAGGTGGACACTGTTTCAACCTTCAACTTTACTTTATATATGTATTGGTTGTATATAAATATCATGAAATATTAAATACAACGCATCTTTTGTTGTGGTAAGTATGAGCCGAGCTCGCCTCGTTTAAAATTAGTTATGGAGATTACTTTGAATATGAAAAAAAAACTAAATTTAAACAGTTTTTATAGTTAAAAATAAATAGAAAATAATTCGTGGTTTTATTAATTTATCTCCAACTGTATAAAACTATATACTTTCGTTTTGATTTCACATTTGATAAATTTGGAAAAAAAAATGTTAGTTGCAATTTTCAAAGGTTCATCTTAGATATACAAACTATTTTAACACCGGAAAGTTATAAAAATAATCTATCATTAAGTTATCATCGGAAACAGTGACATTTTGGGTTGATAAGTAACTGTTATGTTTTTTTGCCAAATTTAAGTTAAAAAATGCCGAAATACTATAGATTTAGGGCAACAACTCCTACTCGTAAATTAAAAAAAAGTAAAGATAAGGAGAAAGATAAGAATGAAGAAAGGTATAGGTATAATATTTAATGTACATACTTACTAACAGTATATAGTATTTACAGAATAACCAGCACGTTAAGCCACGGTTACTTCAAGCGGCGAAATTACTGAACTAAGGGGGCTAAGCTTTTTATTCTTTTATGATGTATTCCTATAGTATGGAGACTAGAGTTAAGAAGTACTATGTTATATAGGAGCTTCGATCATTATGATCGAAGTATAGGAGACAAGAACTAGACAAAGTCCATCTGTCGTCTCGTTTGGCTCAGTTGGTAGTGACCCTACTTTCTGCGCCAGCGCGCAGCGGTCGCGGGTTCGAGTCCCGCTGGGGGCATTCATTTGTTGAGAACGAATGTTTGTACTCCAGTCATGGGTGTTTATATTTATAGTATGTATGTATTTAAAATGTATATGTGTAGTATATCAACTATCTGGTATCCGTAACACAAGCACGTAACGTAGCTTACCACGGAAGTAGGTGGCGCTGTTGTAATAATGTCCCAACATATTTATTTATTTATTTATTATTTATCTGTAAGCGTCAAATAACAGTTCAAAAACCAACCATAATGGCGCTAGCGCAGCAAAAGAGTATGATATGAAAATAGCAGCTATAAACGGGGAGAAGTATGCCAAGTGGAAAATTTGTTTATTTTGTTCAATGTCGACGTTCGCCTATAAAATAACTTTAAAAATTGTGCTATAACAAAGCGCAAGTTTTTCTTCCCTTGCTTACTTTACTATCTCTTAACTCAACCAACTTTGGCGCTATCTTTAAAATTAACCCACTTGCTATACCGGGCCGCCACCATAATTTTACGACATTCAACGGACAATTTTTAGTTTTTTCTATACAGATGGTTCTCCTTTCCTTTACCCTCCATAATATCCGATTATAGGACAAAAAAATTATTGAGAATTCTTTCTAGTATTTCAAAACTTATGAATAACCATCGATGCTTCTTTACAATAAAATACCTGCACACACAAAAGACGTACACTCATTCAATGCATTCAAAACCGAACAAGCTAAACATAATACAATACTCACTTTTAAAATAAGCCAATGCGTTGAATGGGTACCTACGTTTAGTTAACGACGAATATGATTACTACTTATATGTATTCTCATATAAGCGACTTATGTATATGTCTTTTTTGAGAATGAATGTCTATAAACCTAAACCTAGTTATTATCGGAACTACAGTGAGTAATTGTAATTCAAACATTCAAAAGACGTAAATAAGGATCCAAAAATTGAAATAGAGAATAATATTTTTCTAGTCTGTATACAAATAAATAATAAATTAGCAAAATTTTTATATTACCTAATACTTACTTACTTATTAGGATTTAGGGTTAAAATGCTTTGTATGAAGCCGGGCGCGCGACGTAGCCAGGCTAGAGCATTTGTGCCCAATTGGTATTTTAAGATAAGCGAGGTTTATCTTCATTAAATATATTATGACTTATGCAGTATGCTATAAAATTATATTTTTACGGTTTACCACATAAAACGTAGAAGACACTAATTTAGACGGTATGGAAATAAGGGAAAAATAACAAATATTTACTATATTATGATAAATCTTTACAGGACTAAAGAATTCGACGGAGGCTGGCTCGATCTTACAACGGCTTGCACATTAGCCCCATCATGGTATCTGCGACGTACCTCTTGGCGTGAGTCTCCGCCGGTGACGGGTCTCTCCCGACAGATAGCGGCTGGGCTTCGCTCGTCCTTACAATTCAGTAACAGACCCATATTTGTATTAAAAATGCCACAATGTTATTTTCATTAAATCGTAAATATTTGTCTTTGATATTGGCATGAGGTTTCTACTTCTAGTTTCCGGAGCCATATGTGATATGTAAATTTTTTGTGATGGAATAAATGAAATTTATTTTCTGAATATAATTGTCACTTCTGTTTATTTATTATAATAATTTTAGTTATTGACATTTTTAATTTAATAAAACGTGTAAGACAGGTTCGTATACAAGTTTTGAATTTATGAAGTTTAGATTACATTTTTAACAACAGAGTACCTATAGATAATGTCAAGTAGCCAATATCAGGGGGCAAGTAGAACTAATCCTTACACGAGGCAGCTAATATTAATTGGTTTGCATGTGTTCATCTTGTCAATTTTATTGAAAGAAAATCGTCTGAATTGTTCTAATTTTATAATTTATTGAGAACGGCTCTTTAGCCGTAATATAGCAATCGCAAAAGCTAATACCATTATCATCTAATATAAAGATTTTAGGGTTAAATAAAACGACCAGATATTTAAAAACAAACAATATATTTATTACAAAATAAAACAAATACTCCATTATATTTTAAGTAACTCAAAGGTGTCTAACATATTTCTATTTCTACAATACATTTGGATGGCTAAGCGAAGTCTGTACACTTAACTGTTATCAATAACTGCATGTATAAAATGCTATTCAGTAGATTATATTATAGGGAAAACAATCTAAAGCATTTGTTTATATGACGAAGGAACAGTTACATAGTTGGTTTACATTAGTTCTTAAAACCCACTAACTAATAATTCACAAAATAAAAGTTATAGTCACTAGATTTTAATATTATAAAAATTTAACAACTTTTATATTTCGACACCGAGTTTAATATACTGTGGTAATGTTCTTATGTTCACTCGATATTCATTCTGCAAAATTACCGTTGCATTCTAAAGTTACTAATTGATTTCGAGATATAATATGCACCTTAATTATTATTATTAAACGCGTGTTCACAATAATATAAACGAGGACTATACAGTTTTTATAAAAAGTATACTTTTTAATAAAAAAATGGACGTCATATTATCTACTTGTATTTTTTTTATCATAACATTTAAAATGAAATTATTATTAAAAATAAAAACAATTATGATTTCGAGAATGTAACATAATAATATGAATTTATATAAGGTTTAAATTATATAAAAAGCCCTGGAAAATAGGGAAAATGCGCGTTTTTTTTAATACAATAGCTTATAAGTATATTGGGATAAAATATAAAAAAATAAGTTCGCATTTAAAAATAATTGAATCAAATAAATATAGACCTACTGTTGCACTTTCATTAATATAGGCTCAATTCGAAATCACCAAAGTTTGAAAAAAAAATATTTATTTAAATCACACGCATATTCCCTAATTTGTACATAAGGATGTACTTATTCCATTTATTTAAACAATATGTAACATCGATTATTTTTGCATTGAAAAATCGACTAGACAGTCGATGAGCTCAATCGTGACGTCTCTTGGACACATACATTTTGATACCTTAATTTGTAAGCCGGCTAACTCCGTGTACAACGGATACTCAAACATTATTTTAATAACGTCAAATTATTTAAAAATATATCGTTACTAAAACAAGAAAATTTCTTCGAATTTAAAATAAAAATTATTGAACCGTTCAATTTGATAATAATACTTGTTGCTTTTGAAAAATTGACTGAGATGAAGTTAACCGACTTGCTAATTAAAGTATAGATTTTATAAAATAAATAACAATAATTTATGTGTTCCTTATCTCAAAAGACTACTTATTATTTTAATGTTCATAGTTGTTGATGTGAATTTGACCTCAGACTAAAAGAAGAAGATACAAACCATTGGCATAAACAAAAATGGTATCGTGATTTGTGCAGTTTATACCATTTATATTTATTACCACCCGATTTCCCGATTTTTTTTGCTGCGTTGCTTGTGTGCTTTTTTGTATAATTTGTTTTTATTATGATGTTCTTAAATATTTTAACCATTAATTATTAAGTTAATGATAAATCAGAAAAAAAAGAATGATTGCGAAGAAAGAAAATCTAATAAAATAATTTTTAAAAACGCTATTGTATCTGTACAATCATATTCCACTTCGTCATTGTTACTCTGAGAATTTTCCGTATTAATAAAAAAAAGTATTTTTAGTGTTGTGACTTAATAGAATTAGCTGATAATTTATTATAAAATTGTATGTCTGCATTACTTACTTACTTTTTGTGACTAATAATACCCACACGATTCAAGCAGTTATACATAATTCGATATTTACTTCCATATCACAAAAGCCTTACAACTAAAGTATTGAAATATAAATAAAATTGCGATTTTACACTCGCTTAGATATCACATAATAGGGTTGAATAATTAATTATTGGAAATGTTAAAAAAGTTACTATTTGATGACCTTAGTGATATTATTTATTTTTAATTTTAGTAACGTAACTATACACGGATGAGTCAAGACATAAATTATGTTTACAGAAAAACGATTATATTTTGCATAATAATTCTAATCACCTATAGCTATATACATTGTTGGTTAGTCTAAATTATAAGTACACTAATGTATAATGCGTGTGATAAATTGACATTCTATAGCATTAAGTGATAGACATTTTTTAAAACAATATGGTAATTAATTGGTACTTATAAGTTTTGGTTTCGTTAGACATAGGCCATAGGCCAAAGGCATACCTGTGTTAGGTTTTAGGCATTTACGATGTATCAACAAAATTTTGAAAAGAACACGTACTTATTAAGTTATCACAAGTTCTAGTTTTATAACGAACGGTAATGAAAAATAATATACATAAATAATATTATATACATATATAAATAATATTTAAAATTTCAAGCCATGTACAAAAAAATAAGTTTTAATTAATATGAAGTAAATACGTTAATATTTAATAGGTACGATTTAACCGAATGAAGGAATTTTATATTTATTAGGCCGCGTTATAACATTCGAATTTTACATCAATAATTCTAATTGATAAAACTGTTTTAGAACGAATTCATGTACCGAGTTGTATCTTTAATTAACGTAGGTCTATAAATTACATTGTTCTTTAGTATTGTCTTATTTATTCAAATGTTAATTTTAAAGTGACACATATTATATCTATTCATTTTGATGACTTAGTTGATAAAGTTATGCCTAAATAACAATTGTACCAACAAAAGAAAACAAAACAAAATTATTGTCCTCTTTATCAGGGCCGTGCAAAGATGTGGTCGCATTAGACGGTATAAAGTAGGGGCATTTAGAGCCATATTACTAATTTACTACATTACATTTACATGGTTCCACAATATTAAATTAAAAAAATCGACTGCTTAATACAATGGTCCTTCATCAACTTGATGTTTTAATTAGTTAGCTTTTTAATTTTTTCGTTTTATTTTTGTATTTTTTTTAAATGTTGACACATAATTGTTTCTACGGTTGACATGAAATTATTTTCTACCAAATATCAACAATATATTATATGGCTCTCATACTCTTCGTTGAATGAAATTAATGTGACAATATGTAATAAACAGAACCGTAGTGAAAACTACCTATTGGGCGGCAAATCAAAAACTTGGATGTATATTGAGAAAAGCACGGCCCTGTGTTTTATATAATATATTATTTAAAACTATATTCCACATTTCAATAGTTCGTAGTCGATGGTGTATAATAAAAAAGAAAATGTTAGAAGCAACCTTTGTAAATATTTTGGAAAATAGTACCATGGATGTCTAAGACCAAGTACTATTAACATTTCTACGCAATTTTTATTTTAACTCAAGACTAGGAAATTCGAAATGATGACTGTTTTATACTTGTATTTATATAAAATAATAAATCCTCCTTTAATAATTAATTGGTTGTTTATGAGATTATTATAACTATTAGATATCTATCTATTTATTATACAAATTACATCATTACTACTTATAACTACTGTGACATTCAAAGTTAAAGAAAAGTTAAGGTTACAAATAAAAAAATAAACCTCTACGCGCGATTTAAGTAAAACTCCATTGGCGCTGGCAGATACCGCAATTAAATAAAAAGAAAATCAAAACATCAATTGAATAAAATTATTACTAATTAATATTTATGTAATAATTATTAATTATTATAAAAATATAAATATATTTATTTAATTATTAAAGTTATTAAGTTCCGCGACACTCGTTCTTTCAAATTTCAATGTATCCACCAGTCACACAAAGAAGTTTTATCTTACTTCAAAAAATAAAAATAAAAACTAAAAAGTAAAAACATTAAAATTATCAAGGAAAATATTTAGTTTCTCACTATACGTCGAACATATACATACCTAATAAAAACAATAGATTCAGTTGCCTGAGATCATATCACTCCTAGGTAACATTTTTTTATCTATTACGTATCAATATTCAATATTAAACATTTTTTTAAAAACAACTTAAAATATTACATACAGAATACATAGATCCGTGTAGTACAAAAAATAAAAGAATACACCAAACTTTTATTGGGGGGTCACATGACATTTAAGTTGGTACTTGCTTTTTTATACATTTTGCTTAATTCCTTTTTATAATGTACTATAAACAAACATCGTCGTTAAAATTTACAAACGAAGCGTTCAAAACCCTATTTGATATAAAACTAAATAATTTGCATACCGAAGCTTAAAATATTTACAATAATAAAAAAAACAAAATGTCATGTCCCCCAATATAAATATTACATACGTCATACGTGTATAAGTGACACAGAGTAAATAGGTGTAAAGTAGAAGTGGCTTGCGCGTCGCCGCACCACGTGAGTATCTCTACAGGGACAAAGCTTCATACAACCATGCAACAGTAGGTACAATAGTACATAAGTCGGTTAATACGTTTGTAGATCGGGTATGAAATGTGAACAGCTCGAGCCGGAAAAATTCGGTTTTGTTAAGAAAAACAAAACTTGGTAAAAAAAAATCGATGAAGATATCCGTGAGCTGTCACCCTATCGTGATATCTATCATGACAAATATCAATAAAATAGGCCATTGTTCATTATTTAAAAACAATATACAGTCAAATTCTAGGGTTCTAGAAGTCTAGTGGCAGGTCACGGTATATCCGTCCAGTCTAAAACTGATTCCGGCTGTCATATAAATATATGATCCCTATCTAGATGTCCATTAAGTGACTGTATGAATTAATAGAGTGTGATGATATTACAGTACCTATCGTCACGTCCGGAGTTGTGTATGGTAAAGAGAATGCACTAGATTTGCGTATATAGTCGAATACACTACATATACTTGAGCAACATCTGCGCTGGTTAATCAATGGCCCAAATCGTACAGGAGGACATTCTCACAAATCTTAGCCAAATGTTTACCACCTTATTGTAAAGAAACATAGTGAAACCTGCATGTCTGAGAGAACCTAAAAAGTCAAAAGACATGTGATGTCCAGCAACCTGTGAACCCAGCTGTGGACAATGGTCTGATTCCTCTCGTATCCATGCCCACCCGTCAAAAAGGAATAAATACACTAACACCTGATTTCCTTCATATTGGGAGTTCCATGCCCAGTAATAGGACATTAAAAAGGAAATCGTCCTCTTTCATATCCGTCGCCCTAGGCGTTCGGCCTACACTGTTTAGTGTTTAGTGTTTACACCGTTATATAAAGCTTCGTCCCCTCACTGGCAACACCGCCTACCTGTCGCCAAACAGCAGTTTGGCGAGGTACGTCCGTCAGCTGCGCTCGTCGATGTCGACGAGCACGTGCGTGTGCAGGCGGCGCCGCGTCACGCCCACCACCTCGTACTCCAGCGTCGACAGACCGTCCTTCTGGAATGTCTTGCTCGTTTGCGACAGCAGTTGGTATCTGGGGGTGAAGAGATGAAAATATTATTTGATTTACATTAAATAATAATAAATAAATATGATGGGACATTATTACAACAGCGCCATCTAGTTCCGCAGTAAACTACGTAACGTACTTGTGTTGCAGATACCAGATAGTTGATATACTACACAAGTACACATATACAATTTTAAATATATACATATTATAAATATAAGCATCCATGACTGGAGTACAAACATTCGTGATTAGCAAATGAATGCCCCCAGCGGGACTCGAACCCGCGACCGCTGGCGCGGAAAGTAGGGCACTACCAACTGAGCCAAACGAGTCGTCATCGGGCGGCGGACGCGGGCGCCGCAGCCCGGCGTCTTTCTTTGACTTCTAGGCCCATTATGAAACTTTGCAAGTATTATCTGTACACTAATACCTATTTTGAGAAAAAACTTACTTACTTTGAAAAAATCAAGTTTGAAAAGTAAAATAGCGAAATTCATAAAGAAAAACAATATTTTTTTTAATTTCCAAAAATACAGTTAGGAAGCTTATTAAGTCAAGTATACATTCCACTAGTTTGTTTATTTAATTATAACTTGATAACACTTGGTACTTGGGTCTAAAGCAGAGCATACTTGTAAGTTAGTCAGAATTTCAAAGCCATATAACTCGTTAACTTTACATCGTACCGCAAAATATTTCATATCTGAGTCGAGGACATATATAATATAAGGACATAGGTATAACTGAATCGAATATAACTAAAATCGGGAACATCGACATTTTTTACCTGTCCGCTTCACGTGGAATGCCCCATATGTTGGTTTTAGTTCATAAAATAACAAAATAAATTTTAAAATTAAATTCAAAGTTTTAATTTTTTAGAATCTGTTTTTAAACACCACGAAATAGTAGACGCCTTTATCACGTCATACCGCCGTGTACATAAAAATAAATAATCTGTTTGGTGTTTTTACACTAGTATTATTGCATTTTACACTAATATTCTTGCATTCAGGAACACCACACCAATGATAAGTAGAATAATAACTCATTTTTAAACTATAAACAATTATCAATTTCATATAAATTATAAGCGCATTTATTTACAAAATCCACTGAAGTACGGACACACAGAGTAATAATGGCGTCCACTGCGTTCAGCGTTTTCGACCAATGAGGCGAAATTTGAAAATGTTAAAATTTAAAGGCATTTTTATAACACTTATGGATTGAATAAAAATTAGGTGTTTTTTAGTGGTGTATTATCACTACAGAATGTAATTGAGACACTTTTCAAAAATGATGTAATACCCCATTGTAATATAGCCGCAAGCAAAGAGTACATTATTATAGCCGCAAGTAAGAAAAAAAATAATAAATTACCAATTGCTTTTATTTGTACTTGTCATTTCTATGTTCTAAGGTCTTTGTTCTGTGGCTTATAGGCGTACCATTTGGGCACAATTTACTTCACCAATGAAGAAGACACAGTGGATTGTGAATTGATCGGTATAAAAATATACAAGCCGGTCCATAGTTGAAGGAAATAAATTAAGTACCTAATCATTTTTGAAAGTTACTCAAAAGTGAGTTACTTTCAATATTTTTATAGTAACATATACATAAAAAACTATACTTGCCTCTTAGGATTAGGTGCAGATTTCTTATGATCTAACATGGCGTATCGTGCAATTGACATTTTATATCTCGCTATGTGATAGTTCATTTTCTTTAACCTGAAAAGAAAATTTTAATATTTTAGTGCACCTTTTTATATGCATAAATAATTATATAATCATTCAATGTCTACGAATATTTTTCTTGTATACTCAATTCGTTTCTCGAAAATGTTTTGTCCCTCTCTTACTCGCGGAAATTTACGATTGACTGTTCTCGTCATCAATTGTCATACATTGACAACTGTCTTAAATTATGAGCATGGACATGGAGGTTAGATACAGGAGAACCAACGCTTCATACTAAATCATTACCCGTCTGTCTCTGAAAATTTGTAGAGTTTATAGCGCGCTGCCGTCAATAAGTAGTATCTGTCAAGTTAGCTATTTATGAGTACTGTCACTATTGTGACAACGTGAAGTTAGGCATTGAGACAACGTAGCGATCGCAGCGCCTCCTTAGTTTGACAATATTTCTGAGACACTACATTCTAGGGCGAAGGTCCTCCTGGTCTCTAATCTCCATGCTCATGGAGATTAGAAACCAGGAGAACCAAGGCCCTACTACTTACCGACGACGGCGCGTTATAAATTCTACAACTTTTCAACGGCTCATTTAGACTCTCGCCTCGAAGCTCGTATCGCACCTCGACTCGCAGCTCGTGTGATTTTTGCGAGATATTGTGTGTCTGTTCACACTCTCGCGAGGCGTTCAGTTCACTTTAAGCCAGCAATGATGGAAGACGTTGAATTATTAGCAGCATCCACTATTTCCTTACTTAGTTTTTACAACTACGTGACTTGTTTACAAATGAGAGCGCGAGTGTAAACACGACGTTCGCGTCGGTCGCGAGGCCCTTTGACTCGTGCCTAAAAAACCGCCCTCGACGCGAGCGCTGCGAGGAGCGGGACGAGCTGCGAGGCGAGTCGCAAAGACACCATTCACACACTCGACTCGTGCCTCGCCTCGCGGCTTGTCTCGTCACTCGCGCGAGAGTGTAAACCTATTATCAGGGACAGGCGGGTAATGCTTTAGTATGAAGCGATGGTTCTCCTGGTCTCTAACCTCCAAGTATGAAACATGTTTCAGAAGTGACATTTCAAATGATTATTTTTGGTTTAAACTTTAAAGTCTTTATATACTTCATTTCATCAAACAACAGTATTTTAATATCGTGCTTATAAAAACAATTCATACTATACATTATTTTGTTATGTATATATTAAAGACTCACCTATAGAACATGTCGTCGTCCTCGCCTCCCCAACCCCAGTACTTGTTGGAGAAACCGTTCACTTTAGTGAACTGCTCCAGCGTCATGGCGGACACGCCGCCGAATATATCTTCATATGGTAACC
Organism: Boloria euphrosyne; assembly: GCA_951802675.2. Lineage (NCBI taxonomy): Eukaryota > Metazoa > Arthropoda > Insecta > Lepidoptera > Nymphalidae > Boloria > Boloria euphrosyne. The sequence continues at coordinate 9,389,476 of OX637885.1, forward strand.
TAACATCGGGCATGATATTATTTTTCTTTTTATTTGATAAAAATAATAAAAAGCGAGAGAAGTCCGAGAGAATCTAGAAAGTTCTCAAAAGACATGTGCATTGTGCAGTCCCCCCCACTTGGCCAGTGAATTGGTATTATTATTCCCTGATTGTATTGAAGGAAGGTCAGTCCCAGCAGTGGGACATTAAAACAGGCTGTGTACATAAGTTTTCTGTTGTATCTTTTAGAAGAAAAAAGTGCGTGCGTACAAAGTACACATGTCAGAAGTGAAACTTCTTTGTTTATAAATTTAGCTCACTGTTTACACACTGTATAAATACTAATGATATTGTAATTTCACTTCAAAATAATTCGTCACGATCACCAGCATGAGCAGCCACGTCATAAGTTAGGCTGTATATTGTAATCCTTTTGCTACACATAACGTCACACATTAAAATATGGACTCGCTTTTTCGTTTCATCGAGTTTAAAATCACAACGATTCTAAAGAAGTTTCACTTCAATAAGGTTTAAGTTAGGATAAAGTTCATTCAATCATAAACACTAATATTTTTCAAAATAACCATATTTAAGTATAAACAGAACAAATGGTAAACTTACTTAAACATTAACTTGTCAATGGAAGCGGACATGTGCCGCGGCTGGCGCGGGCACGAGTACAGGTTCCTGGAGTCCAGCGGCAGGAGGTCGATGTCGTGGAAAATGAAACATTGCCATCCGCCGGGCTTCAGCTTTTGGCTTTCCACGAAACCCACGTTCATTAGTTTGGCACGATTGAAGTCGCTATTACCTAAAATTGCAAAAAAAAGTATTTTTCAATATGTTTGGCACAACTACATGGTTGCATTGTAGATATAAATCATACGTAGTGGTAGGTTTTATTTTCTTAACTAGCGTTTGCTGCAGCTCTGTCTGCATATTTTTTTAAGTATAATTTTTCCTCTCTTAAGTTTTGTAAATGTTAAGTTTCTTCAATAACGATATCGATCTGATCGTTTCAGAAATAAGCACGTCGAAAAAAAATCATCTTTTTAACTTTATATAAACGTATTTTAAGCATCAAAGGTGTTTATAGTTCAAACGATTCTCAATAAGCTTGCTTGAATGTGAAAAATCCATATTTCATTTCCGCAAAGAAACCCATAAAATGTATTGCCTTCAATATTTTAAAATACATTCCTTTATATAATATCAAACGAATAATTCCTAAAATGTTAAGATTGAGTGAAGCTCTAATTTCGTAAATGGCGGCAAAGAAAATGTACATATGTAAAGCATTCAGTGAAATGAAGATATATTACGGTTCGAACCCAAGTCAATAATAAACAAGATGGAAAATTTATGCAAATATTGTATTTTATTACTCGCCAGAGACGGCTGATATAGGTTTTTCAGGGCTTGAAGGGCTTTTCGCTGTTTTATTATGCATAGATGTCGGTGTTATGGGTGTATTTAAAAACGGTTCTAAATCTTAAATCAGCTCTATTATAGTTCAGTTCACGCCACTTGATAGCTATTTTATATATGGACTAAATAAATTACACTAACTTTGAACTCAACACTTTCATACATTTATGCCTTCAAATAAATCTCACCTTCTTGTTCGATGACAAATATACCGTATTCTATTTGCTGCTTCATTAGGAAAGGGTGCATGTGGTTCAAAAATATCGCTAAATGCTGTTGACGATCTCTGAAAGATAAATATTTTACACATTATTACCAAATTGTATTCAGACCTTTTTTTTAACTGGGCATGGGCCTCCCTCAGTACGAGGGGATCAGGCCATAGCGCACCGCGCTTTTAGCAAGGTGGATTATGAAAAGATAGAACGTTAAAAAGGGTTAAAAAGGGAATACATGAACAACCAGATAAGTACATTTTTATTAAATTTTAATTAATAAAAATTTGACATATTCGGTGCTACATAAATAAACACGGTAACCAATTTAGACTTGGTAAAGTATGAAAATGTGAACACGACTGTTCCGTTAAAAAAATATAAATTGAAGAAAAGGAGGAACAAATATGTAGAAATAAACGTAAAATATAAATGTGTTGGGACATTATTACCCACAGAACCATCGAATTCCGTAGTAAGCTACGAGGCTTGTGGATAGTTGGAATGTCAATTTGATGTCGCTGTCAAAATTTTTCTCTCTATTATTTTATTCCATATTATAAATTATCCGCATTATTTCTTTATAAAATTGACATCAAATTGGTTCATATAATGCATATAATTCGAGATAATATTTGCAGTTTAAATTAATTCCTGTGTATGTTTTAGGTGGCGACATCGAGGTGTTGGGCGCCGGGCGCCGGGCGCTTGGCAGCCGGGAGTCTCCGGAGCCACCCAAGACGCTACGCATCAGTTTATGGACATTATAATTGTATAGTGTATTATGTCATGTAATAGTAATAGTGTTCTGTCCGATGTTTCCCAGCCGGTTTTACTAGAATGTCCGCAATGTGCAAATGGAAGGCTGTTTAAAGGTCAAAAGGGATTAAAAATTCACGTTTCACGAAGTCACGGCCTTCCTCCATCAGTGCAGACAGTCCCTTCAAACTCTTTGGTAAGTGATTCGACTGTTCAAAATAATTATAAAGACCCTTTCGAGACTCTAATTCCGAAATGTCATCAAAATATCCCACTTTTAAAAAGAATTCCTAGAGGAGCAAGAATCTCGCTAGCCAGATCTCTCTCCAGCGTTATTCAAAAATGCATTTCGTTTAATTCTATTTCGAGTTGGCAAAATTTATTTCTATTTGCATACACTTTCTTACACGTGGACAAAAATCAAAATGGCTCTTTATGTTCCAAATTAAAACAAAACAGTTCAACTGTTTTAAGCGAAATTCAAACTCAAAATTACAGTGCTCGACCCCGAAATTTTGATCTTAAAAAAATTGTTGAAAATAAAGCCATGGATGGAGATCTTAAAAATGCAGCTCGCATACTCTTTTCTAGCGATACTCTTGCGCCCTTCGACAACGATACGCTACAAGTCTTGCATGATAAGCATCCTTCACCTAATTTAGATCCTTTGCTTCCGATCCCCCTTCCTGATTTTTCCCAATCTTTACAGATTAAAGATGAAGATACCTTTGCAGCTATTATGTCATTTACAAGTGGCTCTGCTGGCGGCATTGACGGAATCACACCACAACATCTTAAAGATCTTGTGAGTGCGTCAGCAGGTGACGCCGGCAGGGTTCTCTTGGGTGATATTACCAATTTGTGTAATTTTATGTTATCTGGAAAGGTAATTCCATCATTCACACAATACCTTTATGGTGCAAGACTATGTGCCTTCAATAAAAAGGACGGGGGAATCCGTCCAATAGCTGTTGGGTCTACTTTTCGCCGTTTGGTTTCTAAATTAGCATGTAGGCGCATAGTATGCAACTTGAAGGCCAAATTTCAACCAGTGCAACTTGGGTTCGGTAGCAAAGGAGGTTGCGAAGCAGCAGTACACGCCACTCGTACCTTTCTCGCAAAGGGTGAGGAGGAGGTATTGCTTAAAGTTGACGTGAAGAATGCTTTTAATTCTTTGGATCGAGCAGCTCTGCTGAATGAGGCTCATTCGTACTTGCCTGAAATTTACCCATACATTTGGCAATGTTACAATACACCTTCTAAATTACTATTTGGTGATAAAACTATTATATCGAATGTTGGTGTTCAGCAGGGGGACCCACTAGGCCCAGCTCTCTTTAGTCTAGGTATCCATAAATACATTTCAAAACTGCAGTCTAAATTAAACATTTGGTACCTAGATGATGGAACTTTAGGCGGCAAAGTGAATGATGTCCTTAAAGATTTTCTTCTTTTGAAAGAAAATTTAAAAAAAATTGGTTTGGAACTAAATTTTTCTAAATGTGAAATTTTTTTTACGGATAACATTTCCATGGAAAAGGTTTCTCTAACAAGAGATATTTTGCAAAAAATTGCCCCTAACATTAAAATTGTCGATAAGAATTCCCTTTGCCTCCTTGGTGCTCCATTACTTGACGAAAGTATTCCATTAGTATTGGAGGAAAAAATTAAAACATTTTTAGCCAACTCTGACAAATTGGGCTCCCTCAATTCTCACATTGCCTATACTATCCTTAAATATTGCCTTTTCGTTCCAAAATTGACTTATTCTTCGTTCAAGCCCAATTTGGAAATTTCCTGGCCTAACCGACAAAATGGATGTCACCTTAAAACAATGTTTAGAAAAAATTCTAAATTTATCTTTTGACGATTTTTCATGGACCCAAGCTTCTCTACCAATTAGAAACGGTGGCATCGGCGTGAGGCAAATTTCAAGTATAGCCCTTCCAGCATTTCTCGCTTCTGAGCACAGTGTTCGAGAACTCTGTTCTCAAATTTTAAAATCAAACCAAAACATTACTGGTGCTGCAGAAGCATTAGAAAACTGGAAGTCGAAATGTCCAAATGTTGACATCCCAAAGGAAGTTTCCATTCAAAAACTTTGGGATGCACCATTGGTTCATTCTACATACCAAAATTTGGCTCAAAATCTTACAAGTGAAGTGAATCGTGCCAGACTTTTAGCGTCAACGGCGAAAGAATCGGGGCACTGGCTGCACGCCCTACCCTCGACAAATCTCGGTACACTTTTAGATAATGATAGTTTTCGTATCGCTCTAGGTCTCCGGCTGGGAACACCGCTGTGCACTCAGCACAGGTGCCCGTGTGGAAAAGAGGTCGACTTTAATGGACTCCATGGACTCTCTTGCCGAAGAAGTTCAGGTAGACTTTTTCGTCACGGTTCCCTAAATGATACCATCAAAAGGGCTCTTGCCACCATTGACATTCCTGCTCTCATTGAGCCTTCTGGAATAAGTCGAGATGATGGCAAGAGACCTGATGGTCTGTCGCTGGTTCCTTGGGAAAGGGGACGGGCGTTAATGTGGGACGCTACATGTGTTGACACATTGGCCCCGTCCCATGTCAAGGAGACGGCGTCTAAAGTGGGGGCTGCGGCGGAGAAGGCTGAGCTTCTCAAGATACGTAAATATACCTCCCTTATTCAAAATTATATTTTTGTACCCTTTGCTGTAGAAACCCTTGGCCCATGGAGTCAAAGTGCTAAGCACTTTTTAAAAGACATAACACCTCGTCTTATCGCCTCCACTGGTGACAGGAGAGCTGGCTCATTTTTCGCCCAAAGAATCGGCATTGCCATTCAACGGGGGAATGCAGCTAGCATTCTTGCCACTATTCCACGCGGACACGACTTGTACAGTAATAATTAAGTGCTTTGTATATATAGTTAAGTTTACTTGTAATTTCCTTTACTGTAAATAAATTAATAGGTTTATATCCATATATTATTACAAAAGGATAAATTACCAACTGATGTATCCAACAGCTTAAACGACTAAAGGAAATTGAAATATTGTACTTTATATATATACATATTAGAAATATATCATCATCATCATCATCATCATCATCATCATCATCATCATCATCATCATCATCATCATCATCATCATCATCATCATCATCATCATCATCATCATCATCATCATCATCATCATCATCATCATCATCATCATCATCATCATCATCATCATCATCATCATCATCATCATCATCATCATCATCATCATCATCATCATCATCATCATCATCATCATCATCATCATCATCATCATCATCATCATCATCATCATCATCATCATCATCATCATCATCATCATCATCATCATCATCATCATCATCATCATCATCATCATCATCATCATCATCATCATCATCATCATCATCATCATCATCATCATCATCATCATCATCATCATCATCATCATCATCATCATCATCATCATCATCATCATCATCATCATCATCATCATCATCATCATCATCATCATCATCATCATCATCATCATCATCATCATCATCATCATCATCATCATCATCATCATCATCATCATCATCATCATCATCATCATCATCATCATCATCATCATCATCATCATCATCATCATCATCATCATCATCATCATCATCATCATCATCATCATCATCATCATCATCATCATCATCATCATCATCATCATCATCATCATCATCATCATCATCATCATCATCATCATCATCATCATCATCATCATCATCATCATCATCATCATCATCATCATCATCATCATCATCATCATCATCATCATCATCATCATCATCATCATCATCATCATCATCATCATCATCATCATCATCATCATCATCATCATCATCATCATCATCATCATCATCATCATCATCATCATCATCATCATCATCATCATCATCATCATCATCATCATCATCATCATCATCATCATCATCATCATCATCATCATCATCATCATCATCATCATCATCATCATCATCATCATCATCATCATCATCATCATCATCATCATCATCATCATCATCATCATCATCATCATCATCATCATCATCATCATCATCATCATCATCATCATCATCATCATCATCATCATCATCATCATCATCATCATCATCATCATCATCATCATCTTTTTCTCATTAACTCTTTGGTTTTCTAACACATGGCGTTAGTAGTACAATAACATTTTATCCAATGAATACAAAATTGTTAATGTTATTTTTTGACAGATAATACATCTAGATATGAAGTTAAATTTCTATGTCACAAATCTTTAGGCGTGATAGTTTTTCAGTAAAGTGTACCACAGAATCTTCAGGTTGTGGGATAGTGTTAGGTCTCGCTTCGCTGGCCCTAATAATAAACGTTCAGGTTGTGGGATAGTATTAGGTTTCGCTTCGCTCGTCCTAATTATATTATAAAGTTAGTCTACAAGATACGAATAAATATAATTTTGTTTTAATTCTTCTATGGAATAATTGAAACAAAATCCCGTCAGACGTTGCCTTTTCCCAATTACAATTTAGTCTGTGATCTTTGAGTGCAAATAGCACAAGTACCTAGCACAAAATAAAGAAAATCTTATTTGGCAAGTAATGAAATTCTGGGCGATTGCGTTATATAAGAAGTTTATACAGGAATGATAAACGAAAATGTAGAACGGAGAAAACAAAAATATAAGGTGAAATGAAAAGTCATAAAAGAAAATGAGTTGAAAAATTTCATTTTCAATTTCTTTGATGTCAGTGAGTGTGAGTTAAAATAAATAAATAAATATGTTCGGAAAGGAGAAGGAGTAGGAGGAAATAAACATACTTAATTGACCACCTTGTTCCATGGTAAGTTATCAGGCTTGTGTTATGGATACCAGATAGTTGACTTTAAATACAGGTTTTAGTGTCAAGACATAACAAATGACATACTTTTGCATAAAAAGTAGCCCTATTAAAAATCTACCGCTTTTTTAATACATTTTTAGTGACCGAACTAATGGAGTAAAAAGTTTAGACATTGAAATCTGCTCAACGTTATTCGCGTAGGAAGGAAGCTGTCGTATAAAATAATAGACGCTCAAATTCATGAGACGGGTCGCTTGGTTATTCCGAAAATGTGACGCGGAATAGGGCAGTTTCATCTTAAATCGTAGCACTTCCACATTATAAGTTAAATTCATCCCACCCTAAATCTGATCCGGTTGGGATAAGTGAAAAATCAAGGGCTTTCGCTTTCAAGGTAAGATAAATGCTGACGTGAGCGTTAAGAAAATTTGACGACAAGTTTGGCTCAGTTTTTATTTGTGACTCTACTTGCTGTGATCGCGGGTTCGAGTTCCGTTGGTGCATTCATTTGTTAAGCACGAATGTTCGTACTCCAGTCATGGGTGTTCATATTTATGATATTATGTATGTATTTAAAGTTATATATGTGTATCAACTATCTGGTATCCGTAACACAAGCCTCGCAACTCACCACGGAGCTAGATGGTGCTGTGTGTAATAATGTCCTAACATTTTTACTGTATTTATTGAGCGGAGAATATAAATATCTCCCTCGCTCTTACCAAAACAGGGGATGTGAGAATTAGTAGAATAACTTCGCAACAGTTTGTTTTTCCTTTTGTATTTTAGATGAGATGACAGGGAAAATTTTGTTCTGACTGTTAACTATATGCAGATTTAGAAGACAAAGATCACGATGGAATTAGCTTCAAATTTGTTTAAGGGGCCTTCAAATATCCTCAATAATTGTATGACATTTTGAGATTTAAATTGAAAAAAGAACCTTGTTGAATTAAATCAAAAGAATATGCTTATAGTATATAACACTGATAGCCCAGTGGCACGGGATAGCTTGCAAAACGAAGTGAAGGGGTTCAAATCCGGGTCTTGCACCTCTGATATTTTTATGTGCGAATCATTTCTAACGTGATTACCACTTATATGATGAAGAAAAACGGGTGAGGAAACCCGCATGTCTGATAGTACTAAGCAATTATTTCCCGCACTTGGCAGCATGGCGGATGCAGGTATAGAAGGGAGGCCCTTGCCCAGCAGTGTGGGCTTAGAAAGGGCGGAATAAATACAAACCTATTACACAATATATGTACTAATAAAAAATACCTTTTATATATTTCATTACAATTTCTATCAAAATTTTATGATTTTAAAGCAACTTTCAACTGTATAATTGAAAGTAAAATGGGTTGATCGAATCTGCTTTACAAAATTAATGATGATTAATTTTAGGGAAATATTTTGACAGGTTCTAATTATAATGATTACATGAATTTTAAATGTAAATGGAATTTAGTTAATCATATTAGACTTTATAAAGTTGCTACTTTATGATTTCCTATCAAGATTAATTAACTTAAAACATTTAACTTTAAATGAATTATTTTATATAATTTTGTAAAACTTAAACATACATTATATTAGTCCCTAGGTATGTTTTAACGATTATTCGATTTTTTCTAGATATTTTCCGCAGTTAAAAGTATCCTATATGTTTACCCGGAAAACCAGCTATCATCACACTAAATTTCATCAAAATCTATAAAGTGGTTTACTTGTAATTCGAGCCCAAAAAGACAGACAGACATAACATCTAAAAACTATAGAATCAAGCTCTATATCAATATTAATGAATATTTCAATAGGTATAATTATCCCCAAAAGTGATTAAAGTAAAGATTCAATGCATTTAGAATTTTATTATTTATATAGACAGGTGATAAAATGATCACTACTCTGATGGGTGATTTTTTTCAATGATAAGGTAAACCCTAAGATCACTGTGAGAGAATTTCGCGAATATGCACCTACTTGACTAAAACTTATGCAAATACACTTGTCTTACGGTGAAGGGAAACATCGTGAGGAAACCTGCATGTCTGAGAAAACCTAGCAAGTTATACAAGACATGTGAAGTCCGCCAACACGCGCTAGGCCAGCGCGGTGGACTGATAACCCTCGTACTGAGGGAGGCCCGTGCCCAGCAGTGGAACGTTAAAAAGGGCTGATGTCTTTCAAAATTATATTTAAAACACGAACTAATTAAAAAGAGGTAAAAACAACTAAGAAAATAAGTAGAAATCAAAATAAACTTAAACAACATAGTGCTCTCACCTGTACGGGATAATTATGGCGACCTTGTGTCGAGCGGTGCAGTTCGGCGGCGAATAAAAACCGCCGCGACGCACTTCAGGAAACTTCTTCTCCACCCAATCTAACTTAATTTCAGTTTTGTTTACAGATATTGGACCTTAAAAAATACACACAGTACAGTAAAATACCACAAAATAAAAAAAAATAAAGCACAATTTTATTTTAGAATACACGGAGGAAGTTAAGACGTTCTATTGGGATCTCTTATAGGTACTTATGATATTATTAACATTTGTAATTTTAATATTAGAAGCATTTTCTTTAGAAAATCAAACAAATATTTATATTTGTCATTTTTACCTTAAAAGTGAAACGTGATAAACTAGTTTTTTTCACATATTACGTATACCGTGGTCAAAGATTTTTAATGAGTCAATTGAATTTATTTATGAAAACATTTATTGAAAAGAGGTCAAACGCACAGCATCTACCTAATTTTGCTTGCTTCCTCACTTACATTGATGGGTAATCAGTAATCACTTGATTAGTCATTGAACTAGTATTAATTTCTTGTCAGTAAATTAATTTAACTTTAACTTTCCGGCTGCACCCAACGTAATTTAGGTACATATTTATTTGCCAACATATTGAACCCATATCAAAAAAGTTACGGTAATGACATTAAATATTCCATCATTTTTTAGCATTAATGATGATTATCAACAAAAGAAATACATAACAAAGCAAAATGTTAGTCTTACCCAAATCCGGTGGCATTTCGTCGCAAAACTGCATTGTAGGTTCTGAAGCTTTAACATCCCCATCTTCTGTAGTCACTAAGTTTTTGATTCCGTCCATAATTTTTGTAATCAAAAGCGGCGTGCTCGAGTCTTCGGAAATGTTTTGCCGAGTCATGTTTGACGCTTCTTTACTGGAATTATTTTTACTCGTGTTGTTCGAAACTGCTTTGTGAGTTGAATTTTTTACCAGAAAGTCGACCGCAGGAGATGATGTCGGGAATCTTTTAGGCCAAGATTGCAATAACTTTTCGCTGCTTCTGTTAAATATTTTTTTACACATATTATTATATAATATAGAATATTTTTAATTATTTATAGCAATTAAGCAAGTAATTAACATAGTACTCGTATATAAAAATATTTTTTGTCTTGTTCCAGTAATAAATGCATTGTAAAACTATTATATATGAAACACAAGTTTTTAAGTAGATACCAAATTAACGGACCTAATTTATTGTTTCATCATTTACCGAATGTTAAGAGCTCGGAATTCAGTAATTTAAGTAAGGTTACGCATCTTACTTATATATCTTTGTAATAAGTAAAATAAAAAAAATATTACATATAATACATAAATTTTACCTTAGAGTGGGTATTGTAGCGTTATGCAATGGGGTGTAGAGGTATGTGCGGAGAGGCGACGCCTCCAGGATCGAGCCGAACAGGTACTCGACGGCGGCTAGCGCGAGCACCAGCAGTAACAGCAGGCGGAGCGCTCGCGCCGCCCGCCCGCCGCCCGCGGCACCGACCATTAACGCATGCAGTGTACGAGCGCGCGACTCGAGCTCTGCATATTAAATCTAAATTATGCATGATATCACTAATCATCCCACTTCATATATCTATCCCATATCATTTCGAAAAAATGTACTGTTCCCATGGGAAAAAATGTTGAAAAAACTAAAGACGAAACCAAAGCGAAGGGGATTTTCGTTTTATTCGGATAAAGTGTAAAAAAATAATTTAAATTTGTTGGAATTGAATTATTGGAACATAAAATAAAAATAAATAGGTAATAAATTCGAATTTGATAATTAACATTAAGTATATTCTTTGTTACACTTAAAGAAAAAAAAATTGTTTAATAATTAACATTATATTCTTTGTTACACTTAAAGAAAAAAAATATTGTTATATATTGTAAATTGATATTTTATTATAAATGCGTCGTTTGTTCCGTGTACTTTTTTTCAAAGTGTTTTTCATTTATTAAGATATAATGCTTATAATTTTTGAACAAGAATTTATATATAGTCGAATTGTTCGAGACAAAACGTAAATAGATATATTTTTTCAACGACAACATTCATAAGCAATGGTAAACAGTCACATCAAATGAAATAGTAAAAGTTGTCGTAATTCTAAAAACAAAAAATAAACCTTACTTATTTATGACAGACATAAAATATGAACTAAAAGGCTGAATCCACCTCTGTTCGACACACTTTATTGTATTACTGCAGATTGCTTTAGTGAGATTTACCTGAATTGTAAATGTAAAATTAAAATTTTATTGCAAAACTCATTACAAATCACAGTTAAAAAGTAATTACTACATTAGGAAAATAATGAACATTTAACGACCATTTTCAATAATTAATCTTACGGTAATATACGGAAAACAGCGGAGCACTATAAAAAATATTTACGACTAAATGCATAAATGTGTCTCGTACTGCGTACATCTGATATCTTCACTAGGAGCGAATGATTTTTAACATAACTACCCTTTGCCTTACGGTGAAGCAAAACATCGAAAGCATACTTCCATGCCTAAGTAGAGCAGGCTTTCTAATGACATATAAGGTTAATCAACCCGTACTTAACCACCGTGGTGGTTTACCACATACGAAATTTAACCACATTGAATCCTGAGCCCAGCTGTGGGATTAAAGTCCCACTAAGCAAAAGACATACAGCGACCGTTTTGTAAAAACATGAAAATAAGAGTCAAAGTCCTCCGCCGCGTCTGTCTGTTTGTCTGTCTGCTTGCAATAAACTCAAAAACGACTGCACGGATTTTCATGCTGCTTTTAAGAATGGATAGTGGTTTTAGTATATATTCATATTAATTTGTCAAGTTTTTGTATATATTTAGTAGCAGAACCCGCGGCATCGGTCGCGAAAAATCTAGAGAAAAGAGGAACCCGAGCGAAGCGAGGGTGAGTCATTAGGAGTACATAAGAGTGTTACTGATTTTCTATTTATAGTGTGTTTGCAACACATTACAACTTACGAGTTACGACATACTATTAAATTTATCATTACTTAACTAAAATACTGACTATTGACTTTTTCATGCTTACTTTCATGGGTTTTTGTTAATCTTTAAAAGGTACAATCCGTGAAACTTTTTTTTAAATTAGGTAAATATTAAATTTTGCCAACCGAATTATTTTGAATTTTTATTCATTTTATTTAATCTCAAGTGAATTATATTTTAGTATTTAAAATAATTAAAAAACTACTATCTACTGGGTGTGTTACTATATAAATAGAATAGAATTAACGACAACATAAGCAGCTTTATCATATTTGAGCTCACCTTTCTTCTTTATTGTTCTCATCAAGCCTTCTATATATTATCTGTTTATCTTACGAGTATCATACCAACTTCTACATAATATACCTATTGTATATTTTTCTTCAATTCAATTCTTTTTTTCTTACGACTGATATTTTGAAGCGGAGATGACATACTTTTTTTTCTTGTTTATGGCATAGAGCGTAGAGGCTTTGCCATTCAGTCAAATACCTTTGTCCAAGATTGAATAAAAACTTTTCAATGTTTGCCCAATCACAAATACGACCGTGTATTCCAATCACAAATACAATTAGATATTTATTATATTATGAATTGATATAAAAAAAACTGTACTTATAAATTACAAATATATTAGCCGTCCTAGCTCTTTTCAAGTTCAGAGACAAGTATGTAATAACTAATACGTAGTTACATTTTAGACAGTAAATGAGAATATCTCAAGGTAATAATATAAAGGATTAGAATAATTCTGCTCGTAAAAAGCGTAGGTATATAGGCGTTTTAGCAGTTTTCGAATTTTTAATAATGATTTTTATTTAACACATTATGCAATGAAACCGAAATAAATATTATTTAGTAAGTATCGAAATATCGTGAACTCTTTTCAGTGCTTAACATGGTAGGTATACCGTTTTACATCATTTTAATATTATTTTTATTAGTGATCATTTAAGTTAAAAGACTTAAATCGAAAATAGAAACTTTGATTATTAGAAGAAAATTATAAACTAAAATATATTATTTACCTGTGTCTGGAAAGTGTGTAAAGAAGGAGCTCTATGGAAATGGCCCATTGTTCGTACTAGAGACCTTCACATAACACCTGCACAGTTGCTTCCATTATGATCTGGAAAAGATAAGAAATTGTCAATTTCACTTATTTTCTTGGATAAAAGTTATAAAATTCTTACTCTTTTCGAGGTTTATAATTATTAGACACGTTGTATACACGATTCTTCACAGTATGGTGTTAAACTAGCTTTCGTATGAACCTAAAATTTTATGTAATAAAATAATATTCATAATAAGAAATCGTGAATAATAACAATTTAATTTAAAATAAATAATAGGAAGTTAATTTATTATTTCAAATTAATGAATACTGAATGTCTATTGAGTTTTCTACTTGCGTTGAAAACCTAATAATTTTGTAAGAATGGAACAGTTTTACAGTTATTACTGATTAATAATTAAGAAATATTATTATTCTATAAATTAATAAGAATAGTACAATTTTACAGCTTATTACTAGATCAATAATTCGAAAATATTATTTATGTGTTGTAGCCGAGTCTGGAATAAAAAAAGACTTGGTTTGATTCTTTAGACGTTTTTAATAATAAAAATAACTAAAATATAACTTCCGGCGGATTGATATAAAAGCTGATGGTAACTGTCAAATAGGGCAGTTTTGGATTAGCTTTCGTTACGCGTGAAACTTTAGTTTATTTGTTAGTAATCTAATTTGTTAATAAAAAGAAATAGTAGTGAATATATGTGCGTTAAAAGTGATACGGATACAGTGTTTTATAGTGAAGTTAAAGTTAAAAGTTAAATTAAATAAATAAATTAAATAAAGTGATGTGAATTGTGAAGTGATCGTTAAAATCGTGGTAAGCTGTGTTGTTTCCATTTTATATAGAAAATACTGAAAGTATAGTGACGCTTTAAAATTAATATCTGAAAAGGTGATAAAATAATGCTTAACGCATTATTTTCTTATATTCGTTATATAGTTAGTTTGAGATGGTTTTTAACATGAAAGTGATATGAAGTGATCGTTAAAATTGTGTTTAAATGTGTTTCTATCTTACATGGTAAAACGAATAGTTAAGTGACGCACACAGTTATAAAATAAAGCTTAAAGCATAGTTTCTTATACTCTTAGTTTGTCTGTCTGTATAAAATTATAGGGTTACTTATGAAATTGTTTTAACATATGGATCATGGAGGTTAGGGTCTCTAATCTCCATGGTATGGATGCACGGACACCTGACAAGTGAGCTCTCCGCTCTCGTTTTCTATTGAAAAAGGCGGGAAAATTATGACAATTATACGTATTTCTTTTTTTGTATTAAGCACCGACCACACAGACTATAGACACGTTAAACAAATGTACTTATTACAAATATTTTATATCTTTATATATTATTAAATATCTTTATATATGAAAATCATCTGTGCGCGTGTATGTTACTGAGCTCCTCCTAAACGGTTGGACCGATTTTGATGAAATGTTTTGTGTGTGTACGGGTGGATTAGAAAATGGTTTAGATCACAATTCGGTCCACATACATATACATATTCATTTATAAATAAGTCGTCGTATTCAATTATAATTAAGTAAGTAAATTCTATATTTGTGAGAAAAGAAATATAAACCTTGGTAATAAAACAAAAACATATATCTGTTTTGCAGATCCTAGTAAAATGCTTTTAAAAAATAAAAATAAACATTTACAGTAGAGTGTTTGTAAAAATAAAATGCAAAAGTCAAAATCTGTGAAGACAAATGTTCACTAGAGTTCACGAAAACAGACGTAAGCGACAGCCTTTTAAAGGAACTGTCGGCTGTAAATCATTTCTCATAGCCCACTGAGCTGAGTCTCGAGAGAGCTTTTCAGTAAAAAAAATATATTATTCTACATACATTTCTAAAAAACTTTTGAGATCTTATTCCGCTTAACATATTCGTTTGAACTTAAGAGTTTTCGCCTTTTTTACGCTCAATGCTAAAAACGCTTTAAAAGCTTTTTACTTTGCGTGTTGTTTCTTAATTTGAAATCGTCGTTATATTTTGATAAAATGTAAATATATACGGCGAAATAAATAAGTAATATAAAAATATATTTTATGTAGGTACGATTGATTTAATACCAATAATTTTATTTTTCATGAAAATAGACCGAAATTGGGAATAATAAGTTCGGAGAATAAAATAAATGAAATTGAAACCATTTAAATTGAAAATTAAAGAAGGCCAATGCTATGCTTTACCGTTTAATGTCATAGTCATCTAAAATTTAAGAAAATTAAAAAAAAAAACCAACACAGTCGTCTGCGATCTGTCATCGAGACCGGTCGTTACCTGCGCGCGCTAGTGATTTATTTTTCCACGAGTGCATTTCTACCCTCATTGTATATAGTGATTATTATAATGGAATCGGACTTTTTGTTTTTTCAATAAGTGAATACATTGCAACTTTCCAACTGTTTCTGACTACAGGAACAAAATGAACTCCCAAACGTTAGTCAATAATCCCAGTTACGCTACTGTGACACAAAACACCATGTTCCCTAAAAAGGACCAAGCAATTATCATCGATGCTTTAGAAAACGTACAAATAAAAGATTATGCTCAAGCATTAGGAAGAATAATCGATCCATCCCAAATCCGTTTTTTGTCAAGAATATCAAACAATAGAATTTGCATCTACGTTTCATCAAAGGTAATCGCTGATGAGATCGTTGACAAAATAAAATATGTCACAATTCAAAACCAAAAACTACCCATCCGACCGCTGATCAGCAGAAACAGACGAATCATCATATCCAATGTGTGTCCCATTATACCGCACAACGAAATTGAAAAGAAACTACTAGAAATGAATATCACGCCACAGTCACCCATCTCTTTCCTGCGCGCCGGCTTCAATGAAACGGGCTACAACCACATTCTAAGTTTTCGAAGACAAGTTTACGTAACTCCTGAGGATTTCACCCGACTTCCAGATAAAATATCTTTGAATTTTGAAGAAACGAATTACTGGATCTATTTCTCATCAGATACAATGACTTGTTTTATATGCAAAAAAGATGGACACGTCGCGTCTAAATGCCCGGAAAATACCAACGACATGAATGTTCTTAACCAAAAAACACTGGATACTACGGAGACACCAATTTTCAAGCGTCCACATCCACCCACTGAATCTTCAACTACAACTGATTTCATGGAGGCCGAAATAACAAGAGAAAACAGCATTCTTAGCAACGACAGTAACGAGGACTTTGATGATAAATCTTCCCAGTCCAGCATAGACGAAGTTCACAAACCTAAGAGTAGAAAGAAACTGAAAAGAACACCTCATAACGATCTGGAATCAATCGACTGGGATCACGTGGAAAACATTATAACCATCTCCGGTAAAACGTACCCACTATCCGGAAAACAAGTTAAAGAGTATCTCACACACACATATGGAGTTAAGGACATATCAGAAATAACTTACAACTACACAGAAGAAATTGGTGCCTTGATTGAAATGTTTACTGATTTGATACCGACCATCTCATATCGCAGTGTTAAAAACAGACTCTCACGTATCGTAGGTAAACTAAAGCTCTTATCTCGTAAGAAAAACTCCGATATAAATAAGTAAGTTACTTTTAGGATATATTACTATATTTGTTGTGGGATTTAATGGTTTTGACTATAGGATTTAAGCTTAACATTATTCAGTGGAACTGTCAAAGTTTGATACCAAAATTAAGTGAATTGGATTCATATCTACATAATGAAAAAGTACATATATGCATTCTTTCTGAAACTTGGCTGCGATGCGAACACCAAATTAACTTAACTGGTTACTCTGTCTTTAGAAAGGATCGAGCGGATGGATATGCAGGTTTAGCTATCTTGGTTCACCAATCTATAAGTTGTTGTCTTAAAACTCTTCCAAGTAATTATAATAATATTGACGTTTTGTGCCTTGAAGTCCTTAATTGTAAAAAACTTCAACATATTATAGGGGTCTATTCTCCCACAAATGTTACAGTGAGCGTTGGGGACTACCAGAAGCTTTTCAGCCACTTTTCTGAAAAAACTTTAATAGCCGGAGACTTCAATGCGCATCACACGGCTTGGTCATATACAACCGACACACGGGGTAGACTTTTATCTCACACTAGCATAAATCACAATTACGTATTTCTTAACAATGGAGACTTTACCCGTTGCGCTAAGCTTAATAATAGTATAATATGCACATCACCTGATATAACTTTCTGTAGTGCCGATCTGTCACTCGACTTTGATTGGAACGTCACTAACGAATCTTTTGGCAGTGATCATCTCATTATTTCTATTAAAACGTTAGACAGTACTCAAAATAGCCCCGAATTAAAAAGGAACATCAAAAAGGCCAACTGGGTAGAGTATACACAACACATAGAATCTGCATGTGAGGGATTAGACTACGGAAATAATGTACAAAGTAACTACGATAAACTCATAGAGGTAATTGAGGAAAGTGCTAACAAAAACATCCCATATATTAAAACCGGTTTTAACAAATTCAGGCCAAAACCATGGTGGAATCCAGATTTATCGAAGGCAGTAGCCGAGAGACGATTATCTCTTAAGAACTTTAGGAAATTACGCACGATCGAAAACTACTTAATTTACAGAGAAAAAGTAATTATTGCTCGAAAATTGATAAAACTTGCTAAAAGGAATTCCTGGCAACAACTTTGTGACAGCATAGACTGCAATATGCCAAGTCGTGAGGTCTGGAGGAAACTCAGATGGCTTAAAGGTTACCGAAGCCCTAAACATTACTTACCAGAAAGTACCGCAGTCTCCTTTGTAACAGAACTCACTCCTGACAGTGTTTCCTTCCAGCCCCTAGATTCTAATATTGATGTTTCCAACCCTTTGTTTTTCACATTTCCTGAACTTATCTCGACGCTTAAAAGAATAGATACTTCGGCGGGTTTGGATACTATTACTTATTCTATGATTAGTCATTTACCAGATAACGCGAAAAAATATCTCCTGCACATATTTAACACAATTTATAAAAAAGGCGAGATACCAGAGCAGTGGCGCCGGATCAAACTTATTGCCATACCTAAGAGAAACACTGATAAGTATCGTCCTATCTCACTCATAAACTGCCTTTGTAAAACCTTTAATTTAATGATAACTCGTCGTCTTGAACATCATTTCGAAAGCAACAAATTATTTAATGGTAGCACGTTGGGTTTCCGCCGTGGACTTTCTTGTCAAGACAATCTTAGTAGGTTTATTATAGACACAGAAACTGCTTTTATACACAAGAAATACGTTTTGTGCGCGTATGCAGACATAAGTAACGCTTATAACAATTTGGCAATCGAACCTCTTATTACCTCTTTAGTTGAATTTGATGTCGATCCGCTCATTTGTAGATACATTAGGGAATACTTGAAAGAAAGAGTTCTGATATATAGGCTACGGGATGGTACAGAAATAACAAGAACAAGCAGGCAAGGTTTAGCTCAAGGTGACCCAATGTCACCCATTTTATTCAATATAGTCACAATTAAATTATGCAACACACTTGTTAAGACAGTTAAGGTCTCACAATATGCCGATGACTTCGCTTTTTACTGTATTAATCAAAACATTGATTTTTGTGCTAGTGTCCTTCAATCAAGTTTTAACACCTTTGTGACAATGTTACAGGAAATTGGATTAGAAATATCTCTCTCTAAGACTAAAGTCTGCATCTTAACTAGAAAATATAAAGTGCCTTCTATTAGCATACGAATAAATAACACTGAAATTAAGCTTACAAATTGTACAAAGTTTCTGGGTGTATGGGTGGACAGTCGCCTGAACTGGACCCGACATGTTCTAGAGACTGCTCAAAAATGTACTGCATACGTCAATATCCTTAGTTCTATAAGTAGTTCAAAGTGGGGTGTTCATCCAACTCACTTAAGAAGACTTTATTTAGCACTGGTGCGATCTCGACTCGATTATGGATGTATTTTTTACGGTAACGCCAACTCTAGGCTCCTACAGAGGTTAGACGTGATTCAAAACCAATGTCTTCGGCTTTGTGGTAGCTTTATTCGGGACACCCCAATTTTTACAATGGAAAGTGAACTATGTATTCCACCCTTAAATCTTAGAAGAATATATCTAAGTGACAAATACTTTCTGAAACTTTCTTGCAGAACATCCGACCATTTGAAAAAACAATTAGAAGCATTAGACAATACTTTAAATTCGGGTGCAAGATATTGGCGCAAAAACCAAATTCCACTTCTGCTTGAGAGTTTCAGAAACTGTTTCAACCTACCTATGTCAAAATTTGAGATTTTGCCCCAATTTTTGCTTTCCTTTGATATTAAAACATTTCCCTGGGATAATATTATCGTGCATAGAGTGAACACTATTAATGAATCTAAAGCTCAACTACCCATTCACGACCTTAAGCAACATACCGAAGATATGATAGACATACAGTACTCGGATTACATTCAAATTTACACCGACGGGTCCAAAACAAGAGACGGTTCTAGTTGCGCGTTTTATGATGTAGCTGCGGATTTTGGGGCCAAATTTCTTATTGAAAATTCATGTATACCCATCATGGGAGTTGAACTGACAGCAATTAATGAAGCAGTACATTACATAGAGTCGACATCATACCATAAAATTGTAATCTTTACAGACTCGAAGAGTAGTTTACAACATTTGTTAAAAAGTGCTAAGGGCGGTTGTGCCGGTAGAAACGAAGCTTACCTCATTATTAAATGTATCCATAGATTGATACGTAACGGGGTTGAAGTTCGTCTACAATGGATACCTTCACACGTGGGCGTCAGGGGTAACGAGGTAGCAGACTCACTTGCATCCAAAGCTTTACAAAACGGCATACCTCTTGACATCGTACCGCACTATACTGATCATCTTCCAAAAATAAAAAACCACAATTACATTAAATTTAAATCTTACTTTAATGAGTGCTCTCTAAACAAGGGCCTCTGGTACAGAACCATTGTAGACGAACCACCACGCAAACCTTGGTTTGCCTCAAGAAACCTCAATAGAAAATATTTAACTGTTTGCTTCCGAACCCGTACTTACCACATCCCACTTAACAAATTTAACTTTATCATGAAAAAAAGAGACGATCCAAACTGTACACGATGTGAGAAAGAAGAGGACCTCCTACACTTAGTTCTTGAATGTAAAATTAACGAGCAATCTAGGATGAATTTCTTAAATGAAACGCGATGCTCTACTGGTGACTTTCTCTTCTTTCTCCATCAAATCTTAAGTTCAGAGTTCACTGCCGAATATAGTGATAGATTTGTAAGTTTCATCATAGACTCACTAAATCTTAGATCTGACTATTATAAATCCCAACTGTCAATGTAACACCTAGACTATAAGCATCATTGTTATTATTTTTAAGCCGACTTAATCACTAGATGTATGGCTTATAAAATAAATAAGATTAAAAAAAAAAAAAAAAAAAACCAAACCAATTACTTATGATCATGCAAGGACCACATTCATTCAGTTTAGATATTATAAATTATTACAAGTACTAATATTTTATATAGATTCCTATTTATAATTTAACATTGTTAGTTTTTGAGAAGTAAACGTCATCAACTCCAAAATGAATACCTACAAAGCTACAATGAATATAGCAATTAGTGCTAGTAGGTACGCATTAACATTGTGTATGTAGGAATTAATTCATTAAATACGCGCATTATGATGTAGTTAGGAAGTAAGAGGTACGTCAGGCGGGCTGTAATTAAAGCGTGCTTACGGTAAATTAAGCTAAATGTACGAAACAATGCGTAGAATACGTAAGCCAGCTAAAAATAATACAATTAAGAATTTTATTTCGACTAGCAAGCCCCGCCCTCTTCGCTGGGGGTAAGTCAAAATAAATTAATCGGTTTTTATAATTTTTCTTATAAAATAAAAGCCTTAGTTACTGCTTATAACATAAGCTATCTGCGAGTGAAAGTCCCGTAAAAATCACCCCATCCGTTTTAGAGATTATCCGGAACAGACAGACAGAAAGACAGACAGGCAGACAAACATTTTAAAAATAGATTTTTAGATGTAAGTTTCTAATATACTTTGAAATTTAAAACAGACACTTCAATTTTATTTATATGCACTGATTAAATTTCAACTGATACTCGACTTACTTAAATTCAATCGTGGGCTCTTTTAAGAAATTACAAAATAATCAAACTCAATAACTTCATTTTTCGTTGAGCTCGCCATCTGCTCGCACAATCGGTTTATTGGATTTCTTTATAAAAGCGATGAAAACTTCTACTCCACAAAGACGTTTGGTTTATCTTATAGCTACTTGAACTATTAATGTGAATTGGCTTCTCACTTGGTCTAAGCAGACTTAGTTCGTAGCTTTGGTATGTATTTTTTTGTATGCAAATGAATACAAATTTAAAAAAATGTGAAAGAACGTTTGTATACTGAAGGATATTATTCGATTAACGATTTTTTAGAAGACAGTACGCCTCGGGAATGATGTGTTCGCCTCCAGGATGTTTCAACCTATAGAATTAATGTTAATTTCAATTTAATTTAAAAAAGAAAAACATATTAAGAAAAAAATATATATTAGTCCCGGTGAGTTTCTTTCGCCAGTTCTTCTCAGGGCTTCTTCCTTCCGACGAACTGGTAGTAGACTCATGACGTTCAGTAAAAAATTGTAATAATTTCATGCTGGATAAAATATTTTGAATTTGAATTAACTATAAGAAATAATCCGAGGGTGGACGAGGGCTTAGACTTACATCACAAAACTATTTTTAGATTTTTACTACTTATTAGGTACATTAAGTGATATTAATCAGTATTAGAAAAAAGTTATCGAGCGTAGCGTGCCGTCAATTAATAATCATAATATTTCTTTACAGCTGCCTTAACAAAGGTAAGGGAGGCTTAACGACCTAATATTTTAACGCCCCCGTTGTTTCCATTTCTTAGTCAGCTCGAGGGGCAAACAATAATTACTTATTGGCTTTTCCTACATATTTTGGGAGCGTTATAACAAATTACAAATCGTTAAGTTATCGTTGATTTTTCTATTGTATTTCAGAATTTTGTGTAAATGTCAGTCACGAGATTCTTTTTAACGATTTGTTCATTTTACATTAATTAAGAGAACATAGTTAAGAAACATCTTTAAAATTTTTACATTTTAGTCGACTTACATTGAATACCTTCTGTATTCAATGTAAACCTAGTTTTCAATTTTTTGTGTCTTTAATCAACTTACCATTATTTTTTCACTAGTTATATCTGTTAATGTGAAATAATTAAAAATTTTATTTTTAATATAAGTACCTAATTTGATGTAGTTTATTTCGATATGTTCTCGGTGGTGTAGTGGCTAGCAAGTACGGTCGCATACCAGGAGGTCCTGGGTTCGAGTCCCAGGTCGGGTCAAGTTTAGTTATTGAGTCTTTCTGTTTAGTAAGCCTCAGTAACAGCCCAGAGTTGCTAAGTTAGCGGTGTTTCACCCCCGTTCCTCGGATAGCACGTGACGTCGTCGGTCTTGCGCCTTAACTCTCACTGGTCGTGTCGAGCATTCGTCCCACCGGAATATGAGTGAAAAGGAACAGAGAGTGCACTTGTGTCTGCGCGTACACTCGTGCACTATAATATCTTCCGTGCAGATGGCTAGTCTCAATGAGATTGGATTCACAGTGGGCGGAATCGGTCGGGAGGACATTATATTTTGTAAAAGTAGATAAGTAGCTAGCTAAGTACCGCTGACTGTGTATAAATATTAAAAACAAAAAATATTTAAATAGTGAATAAAATATTAAGTTTACAATAAGCGTATGCTTATTTGTTTATAAACTTAACTTCAAATAACCGCCAACAACTTTTGCTGTGAGTTTAAATTTGTTTTGAGTACAAATTGAATGGCCTTTGACGTGACGGCTGTGTGTGGGCAAACATTGTGTATATTTTGTGCCTTTTGTGTTTTACATTTGTATTTTATATAGATTTAGAACACATTTATAGATATATAAAATAAATATCAAAAACTAAGTACTGACCTAATTATATCTTATTTGGACCGAGGTTAACCTTATTTATTTATTAATTAGGAAAACATGTATGTATGTATGTTTCAACCCTTTTTTAACGTCCCACTACTAGGCACGGCACCCTTCAGTACGAAGAGGATCAGGCCAAAGTCCACCACACTCACCAAGTGCGGGTTGGCGGACTTCACTTTTCTTTCGAAAACTTGCTAGGTTCTATATAAATAGAATAATAACATAAAATTGTACATAAGCCAAAACAGTTTTCACTATTAAATCTAATTACAGTCTATCATTATAATTTAAATTTTGATTAGCATAAACAATATTTGATTTCAAACGTAATCAACATCAAAATAAAACTTTTAAACATATTAAAACAACCTATAACACACAGTACAAGTTGGATTATGAAATTAATTAATCAAATTATAAAATTTTACCGTGAGGCAAATATCATAAATTTTTGCACCGCCAAATGTAAAAGTTAAACTAACAATTCGTGTAAACTGTAATTTTTCCACGGTCGAACCTCTGAAACGTGCCCTGATTGCCAGGTAGGTACGTCATCAAACACACGTTTGAAATGTAAATAAATTTACTTTGTACATAGCTGAGCTTTCCACCTAAATGTAAATTGTAGAGTAAAATAGAAATATACGTACAATGTATTCTGTACTCAAGTCCCTTGTTTTACAGTTTACTTTAAAACATCCTGCTCATTCAATATTCTGACCAAATGCAGGGTTGCTCGTATATCAATAAAAATATTTTTTATGAATGGACCTTTAAGGGGCTAAAAAAATTGCCACATAAAGGGATAGAGTTTCCGGACCGCAAACTCCATTTAATGCTGGGATTTAGACGAGGGTGGAAGTACATTTGTCATATTGAGTGTAATGCATGATCTTAGGCGCCTCCCTATTGTTGTTTTCCTTACATACATAAGCTTTTAAGTTTTAGTTATCAATCACTTTTCTTATTGTGTTCTAGATTATACAAGAAAAATAATGATACATTATGTTTAAAAAAAATCCATTCTTCATTTTTACTAATAAATTGGTTTCACAAAGATTGATATTAAAGAAAAAATGTAATTAAATAAAAAATTTTGCAAATTATTTATGCAAAGTAAGCTATGTTGCAATATTGCCTATATTTAAGCTTAAGCTTGTCAAAAGCTTCATTTAGAACAAAAAAAAAACGAAAAGCTGAACGTCACTAATGTATGTTCTTTATTATTATAGGTACTACGCTAGCACTAGTTTTTAGAACCAGTGACTAGAATAATTTTAAAACTAAGCTCTAAAGGTTTTTTAAAGTTTTAGCAGCGTGAAGCTGAAATGCCTTTAAGAACAAAGTTTCTAATTAGAGCTCGTTTACACGAAGAACCGTTTCAGCAGATCGTCTTTTTGCCTTGGATCGAGGAAAACATTGTGTTATTCACATGAAAGTTATAGCGAATTGTGAAAACAAGCCCTTTTTTTGGGTTTAACTAGATTAACTGTGCTTGTTTTTAACTACTAATTTGCTTAAACTGGTTTAACCCGGACATGTGGCAAAAAGTGGAGCAAAACATTGTTGTATTAGATTCTATTATGCTTTAAACTAAAATAAATATATGTAATAAAGAGTACTTTCTGTATAATTTTGAAGCTAGACTCATCACAGTTTAAAAAAAACACAATTTAAAAGCCGAAATGCCATATTTATACGATAAATAAAAGCTTTTGAATACAAGTAACAAAATATTATAAATCGACAGTCAATCGAAAGTCAGCGTTGGTATTACCTATACGGCTTATAACAGATTTCACTACATTTAAAACTATTTCCTAACAATTAACTACTCAGATTCTTTCAAAGAGTATTCTATAACAGACTAAGTTACAGTTTCAAAACCTGGGTCTCGAACCTGCTTCACTCTATTTCTAAAGTAAATGGTTCATTTTCCTATCACTGCGCAATATTACCATTTTGAATCAAAATTACTCGTCGCTATGTTAACGCAATTTAAATTTGTTATTTACTGTTTACAGAGAACTGATTGAGTTTATTGTTAGCTTTACTAGATGTCGAGATTTATCAAATCAACTTAGTTTCGAGGTTTGGAATTGAAAGGTATTTGTTTAGCAATAGGGATAATACCGTTTAGGGTTCCATACCGGAAAGGTGGAAACGGATATTATTACTAAGCCTCCGCTGTCCATCTGACTGTATTTCAGCGGGTTATATCTCAATAGTTAGAGGTAAACAATTCACATTGTGTATTTCGATTGCCACTGTAACAAATAAAACTATTAAAACGTTTCTTTCTTGTGCGAGTCCGACTATATATAATTCGGCTCCGACAAAAAAAGAGAATAGAATAAAAAGAATAGAAATTATATTTTATATAGCAATGTACGAATTAAAGTATCGATATAGTAAATACGTATTTACTAAATATAAGTCCCAGAAGAATTAGTTCACTCTTTCAAACAGCTAACCGAGACAACTAAAAGAATTTTTTATTAAACTTCGAGGCCACAAAGTAGTAGTAATCAAAAGTTTCCATAATTTTAAAGTTTCTAAAGTACACGGGTTCGTGTAAATGATGATTTATTCATCTGAAGCAGCGTTGGCAATTAATGTTGGCGAAAAAAAGAAGTAATGGGAACACCGGCCAATAAATTAGAGCAAATGAGTTCTTGTCCATTCGACTACCGCGCAAAAAGTCCACGGGGAATTCATTTTTCGACTCCACAGTTTGAATAATTACGATTTTAAATAACTCGGTGTTTCTGTTAAGTATTCTTAATATTTAAATATTGAAAATAAACCATATAATGTAACATTTAATTAAGTTTATCTGCTTTATGACAATGTTTGCTTAATTTAAATATAATCAGTGAAAAATACTGAAAGTATCGGTATGAGAGTTTGACCTATTGACGCGGGATCGCGTCGTCTGTAGATGGACTGACTATACTCTTCACAATTTTCATTTTTATTTCATCTTTATATAAACTTTATTCATTCATCTGTTTTATTTAACTAAAATATTTCATTTATAACAGAACAACATAAATATACTTACTAGATATGGTTTGTCTTTGAAGACCACAAGAAACATTCACGTAATCTCAACAAAGAGGCCTAGGGAGGACTAGTTTTCCATATACCTATTAACCTAAGTAGGAAGCACAACTGCGACAGTTTGAATCCTAACACCATGTCCTGTTAGAACTGATCGAATGATATTTTCTTAGGTAGAGATAAAATTCTAGACTATCTGTGACTATCTTTTAGAATTTAGACTATATCCATGTATATTTGTCCTTTAGAAAGTAATATGGTAAGGCCGTATTTTATCAATATCAGTAATTAGATTTTTTTAATGTCAGTAATTTGATTGATTACATTAAGCTAACTAAAATTTTACACCTATTATTCCAAAACACCCTAGAGTACGCTTTGGTTGGTTGGGGGTTCACATGTCTTTCGAAACCTTGTTAAGTTCTCTTATACATGAACTGTTCTCTTATACAATGTTTTCCATCAACGTAAGACAAATGGCAATCATGCTGGAAATGATTCGCACATGAAAATATCATACTTAGGTTCGAGATCCGGGATTTGAACCCTTATCACTCGGTTTCCAAAGCGCTACCACTGTTTTTTTGCTCTATTATTAGTATGTTTAATCCAATATTGCTTTGAGCATTCCAAATAAGCAGATGGGAATATAATAATCGCTATTCAACCAAACCAGACATTAGTTATGTATCGAATGACGAGTGTGCGGAAACTCTTTGTTCTGGACTGTGCGCGTCAGATAATCCGGCGATATAAATTATAGCGGTTTGGTTTAAAGCTAATTAATGTTTCACGTTATCAAATGCATTACGTAATGTTTTTTTTAGGTTTTGTATGGAACAAGCTATTTTGCAGAGGCCGTGGTTTCGATTTCGGCGAATAATATAAAAAAAATCAGAATGACGTTGTTGTTGAAGTTCAAAAGAACCTTTAAAAGACTTTTTCACTGTAACTTTAAACATAATTTTAATATAAAATCATGTTTCAAACCCCATTTCTTATTTGTTAGGCTAAGAAGCTCATTGCAATTTTACAAGGAGCTTGTTAAAACTTCCTTGCAAATTTAATATCTTGTCGTACTATCTGATTTAATTATTTTCCAGCTGAAAAGCTGGTATTTCCGTTAAATTTTAAAGTGTACCAAAAGCACCAAATGACAACAAATTTATTTGAAAGACTATCTTAAGGATGCAATATAAATGAAAGGTACCTAGTAATAATAATAATTATTAATTACTTAAGATAAATTACCTTTATCAATTATATCAATAAACTTATTAATTGTAATAAATGTTGTTTTTCATTAAATGAAAATATCCCGTGACCGGCATGAGTTTATATTCAATGAATTAAAAGTACTAGTAAATGGCGGTTTTTTGTGGTTTTGACAATTTTACAAATACTATTAACTTTTATGTTTTGAACCATCAGTTTAAAAAAAATGGCATTACGAGTATCTAATTTATTTCTTTTGAGTCTCAAATAAAATAATGATGATGTTATTACATTTAGATGATTTGATTAACTCTAACATAAATAATTATAAATCTAGTAGTAAATAAAATACATGTGTCAAACGTACCCTCGCACTTAAATATTAAATACATGTAAAAAATATTATGATGATTTAATTTTATTCGATGTCAAGGAGCGAGTAATACACTAAAAGGTACTTAAACAGTCGGCGCGAGTGCTAAAAGCAGCTGAAAGTGAAAGAAGTTTGTATGAATAAAAAGTTTTCAATTTAAACTTCGGAATCGATGATGATCGGGAGAAGGGAAAGTTAATAATAAATGTACCACTCGATACACGCTCTTATCGTTACATCACGAAGCTGTGAATAGACTATTAAAAATTAAGGCTTTTCAATTTTCCACCGAAATCCTTAAATATATCTACAAAGTAAAAGCTTTTATTTCTAAGTTATTCAAAAGGAGGTACTTAATCACAAAGTTCAGTAACATATTAAATGAGTGCTTTATGCAAGTGTTTTTTTTTGCTTTGTAATTTATCATCATTACGAGCATTTGTCCTGTACCTACAAGTTAAAATTTAAGGAATTTTGAGCACGAATCATTTGAATACATCACATGTGTTTATATTTTAAAAAACTGCAAGTCAAGGAAATATATTGTATATTAATAGCATACAGCGATATAAATTACATTGAAGATTGAAGATAAGTCGTACGTAGTTTTATGATTTGTCCCTTCGGCTTTAACTATAATATATACTATACATAACTATAATATATACTATAAATAAATAAAATTTTCTAAGTCTCGATAAAAGTAGGGTCCATTATTGACACAGTTGTCCCAAAAAGCGGGAACAATCAGATAGGCTGATAAGACAAATATTAGAATTTCGGCATGCACAAGAAGTAATTTAGAGAAGAGCAATTTTAAGTTAGAGGATAAACGCTCAATTTTATTAAAAAGTATGGAACATGAATAAATTGTCACTCATTCATTTTGATAAATCATGAATCAATGAGTAATAATATTAATATTATACAACGTACAAATTGTAAAAACAAAATTATTCATACTATATAGGTAAAGTGTTTTGTTGATTTAGTTGCATGAACATAATTTCACAACAAAACGAGCGCAGAGTTTTTAAATTTAAAATACATAAAGACCAACTTTACGTAGACTCGTTTATTTAAATGCAACATCGTTTTCCGTACTAACTTTAAAACTTATAACCAAAAATACCGTTAGTTACTCAGGTCCACCGAAATTTTAATATCATTTGTAAAATATATTGCGAAATATTTCCTTTTATATAGCTAACTAGCGGCTATGCCTCGCTTCGCTTGCGTAAAGATTTCTCAGAAATAAGAATTTTCTCGCAGTAGCTCATATATTGCCCTGATACTAGCTAACATCATACCAAACATCAAAATTTGTCCTGTGATTATCATAATATGTACCTATACATAAAGTATGTATCAATTAAATTGGTTTGAATTATTTTATCTTAATTTAATTAGTAAATTTTAACAGTTTTCATTATTATAAAAATACTAGGAGGTACTAAATTCAGTGTATGTTGTTGTACATTATCCGATATCTTGTGAACTTTTTTCCCATGACTCACATGAAGTTACCCATAGGACGTAGGTACGTGTAAGGAACGCACTCGAGCGTAGCGAGGATAAGCTTACCCGTAAATAATAAATATTCCGCCTTTAAAGAAAATTCGTCCCATTTTCTATTCCTTTTTGAACAACTTTTAAGCTCGCCGTACCTTTTTTACAACGTAATTATAATACCGACGTACTGGGATTCATTGTCTGACTGAACTGCTGAGTTGCTCATTAAGCCACGCTCGTAACTTATGGATCGTGCTAATATGAGTCCTATGGTTTATCACTACGACATTTTGGTTCTTTGTCGAGATTATGGAATATACGTGTATGCACGTAATAGTGTCATATATTACGTTATAACTATTGTTCTACCACGGTTCTCGGTGTAGTGTAGTGGTTAGAATGTATGGCTGCGCATCCGCAGGTCCTCGGTTCGAGTCCCAGATCGGGCCAAGTTAGGTTATTGTTGCGAGTAGTCGTGCTACCCGGAGAGTGAGAATGACAGGAATAGAGAGTACACTTGGGCAATGTGCACATCATATCTCCTGCGCAGTTGGCTCTCAGTGAGATTGGCCACCGTGACGAAAACCGGTCGGGAGGACATTATTATATTATTAGTTATTTTTCATTTAAGTATATTATTGTTCAATGAAGCTCTGACATGTAGAATAATATTTTTAAATCTAAATGTGTATTATAAAATAAAAAGGAATCAAGATGAAATATAAAATTTCATAAAACATTTCCGACATTTGTAAACTCTGTCTCTTTGATCGCATTTGGTTTAAAACCCATTTAATTTAAAAGTAGTTAAAAGTTTTTTTTAAAAACAGGTTAATTAAAAGTAAGTTTTTGTTCGTGTTTATATAAGGTAACTAATTACGTATCTCGCCAATAATTTATTATTATTACAATTAATGTAAGGATATAAGATTTGTAATAAATAAAATAAAAGGCGTGGAGTGGTGAATTACGATATATTCTTCCATAGAAACTTCAAGAAAAGTGTCGGTAAACTTTTACGTTATTAATATTTCAACATAGAAGCAGTGACGTTAACCATGGGTTCTAATGAAACGTATTATGTAGTATGTTATATGTTTTTCTATTGCTATAGATAGACTAAATCTGGACAAAAATCAATGGATTAAGATTAAGTAAGGTTTAAGATTGCGCTGAGATTGAAGTAGGTAATAATATGATAACACGTTAATGGCCTTTGTAAAAACTGATAAGCTTTATCTTAAGCCTAGGATAGACAGAGCATAAAGAGCAGTAAATGAAGACAACAAACATTATTTCATTGTTATTTATATATCTATGAAATAGCGACTCACCCTCGCTTCGACCGAGTTCATCCCTAGGTGCGTCCTGATAAATTTAAAGTTTTTAGCCAAAATGAAGGACGTTCATACAAACTTGTGAGAGCCCTTAGACTTCCTTAATCCGACCCTGTCTCGAAATCCGTGAACATTCGCTTTTATAGATTTAGATTATTATTATATTATAGGATTATTTTTTTCCGTTTTTGCCACATTTTTCATTGATGCTTCGCTCCTATTGGTCTTTACTGAATCAATGGATTCAACACATGATTTTTTTTAATTCGAACCAGTAGTTTTTGAAATTATCGCATTCAAACAAACAAACAAACTTTTCAGCTTTATAATAATATAGTACATATACAATTTGCGGACACAGTGCTGAGATTTGTATTGTAGATTATAGTTTGAATAACCATCATGCATATTAACAGAATCGTATTTATTTTTAAATGAAGAACTATTTAATAATCTTCTAATATTTGGTGATATTAAGAGCTATTTGTTATCTATTAAAAACAAAATACAAAAAATAAAAGTATTTCACCCCATCTTACCCCGAGTTGGTGGTAAGATGGGGTATGTTTAATGGCTGGGATAACAATTATATTCAGATTATATGGTGAAACTCCAAACTTATCAAACTAATTTACTGCTGTACACATTGTGGCAATAAAACACGAAGCCATTTGTTGCAAACAAATAGAAATCATTATCATTTTCATAACGAGGTAGTCATCTCCCCATCTTACCCTACCATATTATTTTGTAGTAATATTGAAAACAAAAACTGTTATCAATTTTAAACGAGCACAATGGGTATCTTATTTTGGGTTAGTTTAAGCATCAAAAAAAGATCACACCTCTTAAGCTAGTATTATTTAATAAGATACAACCACGTGTCAAAACCATAAGAAGTATTTTAAGCACTTTGCAATAAAACAGTTTTTCAAGATAATTTTAACAATGTACAATTGAATAACAATAACCTAGCTACTGACTGGCATGATAGCGCATCAAACGACGCGTATATAAACAAGATTGGTTAATTTTAATCGCGATTTTTGCTGGGTATCCCGACTTACCTGCTACCTCGTCTTACCTCCCGCTCCCCTACACGGAAAATTACAGGACTTAAGTTTAAATAATTCCTCCATAATTAAAGAAAGTGTATTGGAGAGACATTTACACTCATCAGTTGTTTTGAAAGTTCTATAAAAATAATAAATAAAAAAAAATATGTCGTTTCGTTTTACTAGTATTTTAATAGTTATGACTGGTTTACGTCGATACTGAGCACAGGGGTGGGTGGCGGCGTCCAGCCGGCTTAAAGCTAATACTTAGAAGGCACTTCTGCTAGACTATTCAATAGTAGAGAACTTGTGCATACCTATTACCTAATTACATTTATCAGACTACCCATTGCTAATAAGAATCCCGAAGTCAGCGTACGGATTACAGTCAACCTTATTCCAATTGACCTATCTTTAGTTTTAGTGGCACGAGGGATCCATTTTATTACATTCCTCTGACTTCCATGAATTTAATTGCTCTGATTGTCAAAGGATTAGTTAACTTTGACAAATATTGGTTATACAACATTTGTTTTTGTTAGGCAAGAGAACAATATAATATAATATTAAATTTTCGATTCGTTTCAATGTCATACATAAATGGGCTATTTATCGTTCTCCATACGTCTCATGTCATTTAAGGATTTTCATTTTAAATTATACTGCCTTTTGTGTTTGTTTTATGTATTTATATTGATTTATAGTCCCCGATGTTTCGAATACTTTAAGTTTACAGTGGTGAGACTCAGTCACTTAGATAGTTTGCCATATATTGGTGTAACTCTAAGAAAATGTAGTTTTTTTTAGTTCAAAACTTTAAAATGGCATCTCCTACATCAAGAACAACAAACTTTACTTTTTTAAAACATTATCTCTTAAAATATTAGTGATCGCAATATAGCACGCTAAAACTTCACTTTTTCTGAACATGGAAAAACGGTTTACAAGCTTGTGTATTCTGGTAAAAACTAAACGTAATATCAAAAATAATTTTATATTACGGCCATTATACCTATGTATAATGATACTGATAACTATATATTTTATATGTGGGTTTTGTACATACCTATTAACTCATCTAATAGTTATGTAACCCTAATATTTATAATTAATGAGTAAATTAGTCAAACACGCGATATTCCCAACGTATTTTTAACCGACTTCCAAAAAGGAGGAGGTTATATGTTCCGATGTATGTATTTTTTTTTTTTTTTATGTATGTTCACCGATTTCTCCGCCAACTGTAAGCCGATTTCAAAAATTTTTCTTTTGTTCGATAGGGTATAGTTCTGAGGGGGTCCCATTATCACAAAATCAGGATCTGATGATGGGATCCCAGGGAAATCCAGGGCAACTTTCAAAATGTATAGGTACCTATTATGTTTTTTATATATTTTCTAAAGCTGTTCAAGCATTTGCGTCTGAAAATCGTAATCTCATGTGATGAGCTGATGATGGAAGGTAGAATTCTTCAAATGTTATTGTTTATCTGTGTTCACCGATTTATGCGTCAATTGTGGGCCGATTTCAAAAATGTATTTTTTGTTTGGTAGGGTATACTTACAAGATGTTCCCATTGTCACCAAGTTAGGATCTGATAATGGGATCCTAGGGAAATCGATGGCAACTCTTAAATTTTATAGGCACTTAGTACATTTTTCATATATTTTCTAAAGACTTTTAAGGATTTGCATCTGATAATTACCATCTCATGTGGATAAGCTGATGATGGAAGGTACAACTCCTCAACGGCTAGGAGTTGAAAGGAAATTCCTTTAAAATTATACATACATATAGACTGATAGTTGTGTTCTTCCAGGCTATTACGTTAATATGATAATAGAAGGTAAATCTCATTAACCTCTAGGAGTTAGGTGGAATAATGGACGTGGTTTATTTAAACTATTTCGTATGGGGAATGTAAACATAAAGATGAGCTCGTAGTTTAGTTACAGCTACAGTAGTCGTAGATAGAGTACTCTTTGGAAACCAACACCCCCCCCCCCCCCCCCTTTCGGTAGACCCGATAATTAATTACTATTACGTTACATACGTTAATAGGTATGCTCGTTGTTTAATATAAAGCTTAAACAGATTTTAAATTAGTGACATATAGTAAGTCACTATAATTAAATCAGTTAAATAAAAGGCACACTAAAAATGGAAAAATAAGTTATTTTTAAAAAAAAAATTCAACCGACTTCAAAAAATCTGCACTAAAAAGAGAAAAATCTAAACTAAAAAGTAGAAAATAATACTTTTAAGAACTTTGTTAATTTTGGAGTCGGTGCCAGCCAGGTATTTTGATTATGTTTACAAATTGATAGATTAATCGAATATGTATCTATTTACTTAGGGTTATTTTGCTTTGGCTGGCACCGACTCCAAAATTAACAAAGTTCTTAAAAGTATTATTTTCTACTTTTTAGTTTAGATTTTTCTCTTTTTAGTGCAGATTTTTTGAAGTCGGTTGAATTTTTTTTTTAATTACATAAATGAAGGTTAAATACGTCAACTGATAGTTAAATGAAGTACTTTTAAGCGTAATCACAAATAATGTTTTTATTCTTACTGAATAAACTTGTTATTTTGATCTATAGATCATTATAAACTGCTGTTGTTGTTTATCATGTTCTTATGAACGAAAATGATTTACTTGCATTTTTGATTTCAGCCACGGTCACCTATCAAATTTCGGCGGTTTAATTTAAAATAGAATAAGTTTTTCAATATCATCATTACAAAAAACAAATTATAACATAGAATGGTATTATCTTATTTCAAATATTAACTTTAATTGAATTAAGTAATTATTAAACAGTGTTTTTACAATTATTTTTCCACTCGTTGATGAGATTGCATGTCTCTAACATAAATTATGTAATGCCATAAACGAATGGGTCACGCTTCATTCATTACGAGGACTGGGGTTAGAAGCAGACGGAAATTCTCCAATTTCCATCTATTCATGCGATAAGTGTTGAGTGGCGCCCTCACACAACAATAATGTCTAACTCGAGATAAACATCTTTACAGCGTATACAAATTTCGTTATTATGAAACTTGTAAACTTTGTAATATCCTGTACAGTTTATACATATACTAAAAATCTAATTGTAAATTATTATAATAAATTATTTACATTATAAAGGTATTGAAAAATATTACTGAAATAGTAAGATACAGAGGTCGAATCTATAGGTTTGGTTTAGGATTTCCGTCTGTCTGAATGAATGTATATGAAATTATATATATTACATAGGTACCTACAAGAAAAACACTTTTTTATTTTTATCTGTCTGTCTCCAAAAAAGCTGGACTCATTTTGAAATTATTTTTACTGATTTTAAAGCTACTTTAATTTCTAAATATATTATTTTTAACAAAAAAAACAAAAACCGACTTCCAAACTTAATAAATCTAAACTAAAAAGTAGAATATAATACTTTTAAGGACTTTGTTAATTTTGGAGTCGGTGCCAGCCAGGTATTTTGATTATGTTTACAAATTGATAGATTAATCGAATATGTATCTATTTAGGGTTATTTTACTTTGGCTGGCACCGACTTCAAAATTAACAAAGTCCTTAAAAGTATTATTTTCTACTTTTTAGTTTAGATTTATAAAGTTTGGAAGTCGGTTTTTGTTTTGGAAGTCGGTTTTTAATGCAAATTTAAGACTTTTATGGTTTTCTCATGGATGCTATTGTCAGAACTGGAAAATATTAAAATGGGACCACATGGGAAGCACTACCTTTCAAATAAAAAAAGAATCATCAAAATCGGTTCACCCAGTTCAAAGTTATGAGCTAACAAACATAAAAAAAAATACAGACGAATTGATAACCTCCTCCTTTTGGAAGTCGGTTGAAAAATAATTAGGCTCAAAAATAATTACAACGCTAATACTCATGCGAAGCGAAATTAAATCCAATATTGACTCATTACTGATTTATTTGTAGTACACACAAATATAATTATATATTCAAAAGATAAATGTGCAATTGTAAAATTATTAATATCACTTTGTAACACGTAATTTACTAGCACACAATAGCAGGTAGCCGCTTTGTTGAATAAAATATGTGGCCGTATCGATGATTCGAGCATCGCGGTTTAAATTATTCATTTAATAATAATTGCATGGGAAAAGTGCACCTGTAATTATGATTGACGTCAAAATTGGTTTTGATTTTCAATATACCATTTATTTATTACTCACTCTCGCTTCGCTCGAAGGATCGTGTGGAATAGACTAGTCTATACAGATAGGTAGACTGTACAGTCAATGCAGTTAAATTTTTGTAGGTTATATTACATTATATGGTGTATTCCCGTGGGAAATAGATAAATTCCTGGGGTGAAAAGCAAGTAGCAACCTACCTCACTCTCCCAGTCCTCAAACTATGTCCACATAAACAACACGCCATCCAATCGCTCTGTTTCTTCGTGAGAAAAGGTCTAACAAACGAACAAATAAATTTTCTAGAATCCTATACAATATGAAATTGTTTTCTAACCTTTATGATGCCACTTGTCAAGTAAATCTTTTTATAAATAACTAGAGATTAACTGTAACTGTCTAAGAGTAACCTGTATTTCTGTAACTTATATATCTATGGTTATTTGATTTGTGTACTAAATTTGTCCAACCGTTCAAATGTTCAGGACTAAAAATCCAAAAATATTATCCGTACTAATATCCTTACTAATATTATAAATGCGAAAGTAACTGTCTGTCTGTCTGTCGCGTTTTCACGCCAAAACTATTGAAGTCTGAACCGATTTAAATGAAATTTGTGAAAGGACTTAGGCTACTTCTCAAGGCGAGAAAAGGTCTGTAAAGGGTTGAAGTAGGGGATGAAAGTTTGTATGGAAACGTCATTTTTAAAGCTAGAAGCTTGAAACTTAATTTTTAGCTTTTCATTAGATATAAATAAAAAAGTCATTAAAAGTTTGTAAAAATGTTATACTGAAGGGGGTACCTAGGGACAAACCCGGGCGAAGCGAGGGTGAGGCGCTAGTAAATATATAAAAATGAATAAGATAGCTTCCATTTTATCCCAGAAAAGTGCAGTTGCAGTGTAGGAAATAGAAGTTCTATAAAAATAAAATAAAAATTTAAATGAGTTTGGTGGAGTTTGACTAAATAGAATTCAAAGCAGACTTGTTGTGACACCTGTGATTTTAATATGTACATACATACATATAAGATAGTATATTTATGTATTTATATTAAAATAAGCACTATCGTGTTGCAATAAGTCTCGACAACCTCATTTTCGCTAAAATAACTGGAATGTAAATGGAATCATACTTACTCGTATAACGATTTATGAGAGTTATCTCATTAGCTTATTCTCGCAGTTCAAAGTCACAAGTACAATTGCGCACGCAAGAAGCTTTGCCATTAGTTACAACAGGGCAAATATCCAGCAATAATCACGTTTGAAGCGCACGCAA
The DNA here is from genome assembly GCA_951802675.2 of Boloria euphrosyne. Taxonomy (NCBI): domain Eukaryota; kingdom Metazoa; phylum Arthropoda; class Insecta; order Lepidoptera; family Nymphalidae; genus Boloria; species Boloria euphrosyne. The sequence goes on from OX637885.1 coordinate 9,427,199, forward strand.
ACTTCTACTTGTTTACTCGCAAACAGAACTAGTCGAGTTTATGAGCCCACGCTTGTACCGCGGTTAAACTACTCGACCCGTAGTCTTGCCATGTTCAATGTTCATATTGTAATAAATGTATTTTACGTATTTGAATAACATGGAGAGTGTATTGTATTGTCTAATACTTTGATTTAGTTACCGTATATATTTATTATAATGGCAACACCAATTTATAAATCTCAGTTGTCAGTGAGACGAGTTATGTACTTCATATATTATGTTACACTTTTTACTTTTGATTTATCCATATTTACGAAAGATTATGCTTAGTATGCTCACAACAAATTCTGTTTATATTTTCCCCTTTCTTCTTAAGCAGAATATGTTAAGGATAACTCAATTTTCATTTCTTTTCTTGTTTCTTAACAGCAATAATAAATTGGATTGCATTATTGACACACTTATTTGCGGTTTTAACGCACATTGTCATAACAAAGCAATAATAAATATTTATAATAAAAAAGTATTGTAAAAATGTAGTAAAAAAAAATCTCGCTTAAAATGAATTCCTCAACCTTTGACAATGCAGGACACATAGCTCCGAGCGCAAAACGTTTCTAACATGACATTTTTTTCTTTGAATAAGAGACGACAATATATTACTCGTTGCACTACTAGAAAGTCAGGTACATTTCGCACGTGTGCTTCATTTTCTATATGTAACTAATATGCCCTTTCCATATAACCCTTTTTACTTCTTTAAGGTTCCTAAGGGTTCAAAATAAACTACACTAAATTTGTTTTTTTGAAGTATTAAATTATTAATTGAAAACAGAATAAATATCGGTTTGGTACATAAAAAAATAGTAACCTCCTTACATTTTAGTCAATTGAATACAAGTTTAGCAAATTTCAGAAACCCGGTCAATACTCTCAATATTCACTTATAGAATCAACCTAAAATCTAGTTTATTTCGGCATCGATACCTATTTAATAACGGATCGAGAATTCCCAGAGGAAAAATCAACAATGGATAGATAGATATTTTGCACTAATGAAATCCTGATCCCAAGGGATTTAGAGTGTGAGTAATGAATTGCTGGAGTGAGTGACGTTTGACGCTAAATAACATTAATCAGGGGGAATGAAAATTTACCATAATTATGGTAATCAGTAAAGTTAAATGTTGTAATAAGATGTCATAAAGACTTAGGAGTATACATTAGCATTTTAATAACTTTACGAATACATAAAAAATATAAATATAAACGACTATAACTGGTGCTCATCACAAATAAATGACCCCAGTAGGACTCGAACCCCCGACCGCTGACACAGCAAGTAGTCACTACAAGTAACCAATTAAAAAATATAATTAGATTATTAAAAAAAATTAGATTATTAAAAAAAAATTACACATTAAGTTACGTTTCAATAATACTTACAGTTAAAACTTAAATTAAAAAAGAAACAAAAAAATGGTCCCTTAATATAGTTTTTGTTTAACAATCATCGAATAATGTTATGTAGGACGTACATAACAGGCACATGTGTTGTGCGAAGCCATCAAGACAACTTATTGAACAAGCTCGTAGCTTATGAGAAATGTGTGTACTTTCATCTCCCTACACACTATTGCTATTGTTGTTACAACCTACATTATATACGAATATACATTAAATGTAATATAAAATGTTTTTTTATATTTATTTTCAATATTCAAGATAAAAATATATAAAATGTTATATATATTTTTTATGAATAAAAATATCTTGTTTGAAGTACCTATTAGTGAAAAATATACCTAATTAGGCTAAAAATGAAATATTTTTTGGTGCTTATTTTAATTAAAGTTATTTATTTAAAACTTAGTATGTATTTCTAATACTACATTTTGTTGCTTAACGTGACTAATATTAATCTTATATAATTGTCAATTAACAAGCGTATCCACGAGCAATAGCTAGTGTATTGCCAACACAACAATTTTAAACGTTCGTAGTAGATTCCTACGAAATGTTTTTACTACTTATATATGTATGTATGTAGTCAACCCTTTTTGACGTCCCACAGCTGGATACTCAATACGAGGTTTCCCTCCCTATAACTTTTCAGTTATAAAGAACAAAATTAGCTATCAACATGGGCGTACCCAGCTTTTGGCCTAGGGGGGGGCAAATCTGAAATTTATTATACCGGCCGGGCCCCCGCACTTGTTTTACTCTACATACTACTCAAAAACACTACACGCAACATTAGGTGTATATATTATTATTATTATTATGCTGGTCACTTATTCTTCTTCCGAGAAGGGCACCAACCATCCCAAGGTGGTGTTAGATTTTTAATCCATAAGTCACTCAAAAACAACGTCGTAGAGGTTGGCAGTGTGTCAGCGAGGGTAGCGTACCTTGTATTGAATATAACCGAAAGATACTTCTTGAAAGTTATACAAGTATATGCTCCTACGTCTACACATTCTGACGACGAAGTCGAAGCCATGTAAGAAGACATAGCTAAGGCTATGTCTCGTACTGTTATATCCTATTTTCCCACGTAATTAATAATGAATAAGCTCTTTAATAATCGCATATGATACTTTTGTTATTTTTCCTTTTTCTATATAAAAATAGTCAGCAGTTTCGTAATTCACACGGGAAGGTTCTAGTTATTGTATTTTGCTTATTTTTCAAAACGCCTTCCTTTATAATTTTATTAAATATTAAAGTTAGTTAGACTCGGGACGCGGTCGCGGCAATACAAGTATATTTGGGAAGACCTTAAATATACATCGGTAGTGTAATTTCTGTTGAATAAAGTCAGTGTGGTGAAAAGTAGTTTTTTTTTAAAAAGACACAAGGGGAGCGCCGCCTAACAGTACCAACACCTACTACACTGTTGTTATGGGTGACTTCAATGCCAAAGTGGGAGTACAAGAAGATCGCGAATCGAGGGTTGGATCATTTGATTATGGACTGAGGAACCATCGAGGGCAAATGTTAGTAAACTTCCTCGAGGCCCAGGGGCTTTTTCTGATGAACTCATTTTTCCAGAAAAAGCCTCAAAGGAAGTGGACCCGGCAAAGCCCCGATAATACTACAAAGAACGAGATCGACTTCATTATATCCAACAAGTGCTACATATTCAGGGATGTCTCAGTGATTAACAGGGTTAAAACCGGCAGTGATCACCGACTTGTAAGGGGAACCCTGAATATGAACATCAAAATTGAACGTGCGCGGCTAATGAAGTCGACTTTCAGACCTACACCACTCCAGATGAAAGCTGGCTGCGAAAGCTTCCAGCTAGAACTACAGAACTGATTCGCCATGTTAGAAACCACTCAGGACATCGATGACACCACCAATAGTCTGATGCGTGTGATCCGTGAGGTGGGACAAAAACATTTTCGACCTAGGAGAGACTCTGAACGAGATGGCGAAGAGACGCGAGGCTGTAAATACCACTCAGTCTAAGCGTCAGATACTAGACAGGAATGTGAGAAACCTAATAAGGCGTGATCTACGAGCGAATACCCGAAGTATTGAAGATGCTATCGCATTCAATAGGGGCTCGAAAGTCTGCCAACTCTCACAATTCACGTTGTCACCTGACAAAGCTTAGAACCGCACAAGGTACAACCGTCTCCTCCAAACCAGAGATTCTCGCTGATGTCGAAAGGTTCTACGGGGATCTCTACTCCTCACATACACTTCCACCTGAGTCCCACCACGCGGAGGATCCACGAGCCAGACTTGTACGCCACCAAACAGATGAGCTTCCCGACATCGACGTGGACGAGATTAGGATAGCTCTTGGACAACTAGGAAACAACAAAGCTCCGGTTGAGGATGGAATTACCGCAGAGCTCCTCAGAGCGGTAGGAACACCGTTTCTATCAGAACTCTCAAATCTCTTTAATTCTGTCCTTCACAATGGCACTACACCGGAGGCATGGAGTAGGAGCTTAGTGGTATTGTTCTTTAAGAAGGGGGATAAAGCGCTTTTAAGGAACTACCGACCTGTGTCTCTTCTGAGCCATGTGTATAAGTTGTTTTCAAGAGTTATCACGAACCGTCTCGCCCGACTTCCAACCTGTGGAGCAGGCTGGGTTTCGAAAAGGCTTCAGTACTGTAGACCACATACACACACTTAGGCAAATTATTGAAAAGACTGAGGAATATAATCAGCCTCTATGCTTAGCGTTTGTGGACTATGAGAAAGCCTTCGACACAATCGTAACCTGGTTCTACAATCCATGCAGAGATGCCTCATAACTATCGGTATATTCAAATACTATACGGTGTTTATACCAGTCTGCAACGATGACCATCCAAGTACAAAGGCAGAACACAAGAACAATCCGATTGCACCGCGGGGTAAGACAGGGGGATGTTATTTTCCCGAAACTGTTTACCTGTGCATTGGAGGACGTCTTTAAAACGCTCGATTGGAACGGACGAGGAATCAATATCAATGGAGAGTATATAACACACCTGCGATTTGCCGATGACATAGTCGTCATAGCAGAGACTGTGATGGATTTGGAAGAAATGCTAAACAGCCTTAGTGATTCTTCAAGACGAGTGGGTCTCAGGATGACTCTTGACAAGACCAAAATCATGTCGAATTGTCATGTATCCCCGAGACCAGTGATCGTGAATGGCGCTGTTCTTGAAGTTGTGCAGGAATACGTATACCTTGGCCAAACAATACAACTCGGCCGGCACAACTTTGAGAAGGAGGCCAACCGAAGAATTCGCTTGGGCTGGGCTGCTTTTGGGAAGCTACGTCATATTCTATAGTCGTCGATCCCACAATCCCTTAAGACCAGGGTATTTAACCAGTGCGTCCTACCAGTAATGACATACGGAGCCGAAACGTGGACACTCACCGTAAGACTGGTCCACAAATTCAAGGACAGAATTCTATTCTGGAAACTAAAGTAACCGACATCGCGTGCAAAATTATCTCGCTGAAGTGGAAGTGGGCCGGTCATGTCTCCAGGCGAACTGATGGTCGATGGAGCCGAAAAGTGCTAGAGTGGAGACCGCGTTTAGGCAAGCGTATTATAGGACGCCCTGCAGCACGATGGACCGATGACTTAAGAAAGGTAGCGGGCAGTGGATGCATGCGGACTGCCCAAGACCGGGATGGTTGGCGCTCATTGGGGGAGGCCTTTGTTCAGCAGTGGACGATGATAGGCTGATTGATTGAATTAATCATAGAAAATACTCACAAAAAAAATTTCGTAGGTATGTCCATTTTTATTTAACGGACGCTTTTTGTTATTGTTCAACAGAATGCACCAATGATCAACCAGATTTTTTAAAATAGTGTTTGATGTATTTACGACATCACATTAGAAACCTCTAAAATTATCAGTGTTTCTCTACAATATTATGCATGTATTATACATATAAACCTTCCTCTTGAATCACTCTATCTATTAAAAAACCCGCATCAAAATCCGTCGCGTAGTTTTAAAGATCTAAGTATATATAGGGACAGACAGACAGCGGAAAGCGACTTTGTTTTATACTATGTAGTGATAGTGCATTCTCTAACGACGAATATTCTTAGAACATAAACATTATGTCTTTTGGTATGTGATTAACATGATTTAGATGAGGTACTAAATAAATAAATAAATAAAATAATAATAAATTATTTTTGTTTCGGTTCACCGGTGAATATTACACTAAATCCAGGGGGGGGCAGCGGCCCCCCCCTGCCCCTACCTGGGTACGCCCATGGCTATCAAAATGTTCAATGTGATTTTTTCATTTTAAAAACTATATTTTATAAATGGTAACTAGCAAAATCCTTCGGGATATGCAGATTACCTCCCAGTTTCGCTCGCCAACTTTTATTGCATAGCGCATGATAAATTAGATAATATTTCAAGAGTTTATTATATTGCTTGAGTTGCCTGGTTTAAATATTATGATATAACGACGAATAAAAGAGAAGTCGTTTACATAAGTATAAAAACTTTTCCGATATATTTTGTTGTGTTGTCATCTACATTGTGGTACGGTATTGTTAATATCATAACCAAGCAAAGTTAGTACTTAATTTCGGATTTAAGACTTCTACGAAGTCTACGAAGTACCTAGAGAGACTGGTCTCGCGTTGTAAGACTATTGTTTGTAGTCGTAGTGCAACCTATTTGTTGAAAAAAATAAAAAAAAGACTCACAAAATGGTATTGCGTGTTTTTATCATCATTTAAAAACCATATAATTTAATATCTCCTCGTTACTCGTAATCAGTAAAAAAGAACGAACAAAGAATGTTAAAGACTAGCGACTTAATAATAATATGCTTTCAGACTTTATAAATTATCTGTGAAAATAACAAGCAAATTTCATCCAAATCTGTCCAGATCTTTCGATATCGTTCAATATAATCCCACACCCCCCATACAAACTTTCCCATATTTATATAGTAATAGTAGTCTCGATACGTAACCCGAGCTACGAAAAATCACTAGTACTCGTATAACTCGTATATATGTTTAAGTCTCTTATGATTTACCATTGGGTTTTCAAAGAAAATACGATACATTATGTTTTTCAAGACAATCCATTTATACATGTTCTCGTTTCGCATTGATCCTAAGCAAGAATATATTCGCTCCAATGGGTAAATGTACTATAGAGTACATAATAGATGAAACCAATTTATTGTTAGGACTGGATTTTTAGCACGTTCTACGGAGAAGAGGTCTACACAATCTGGCGAGATGCCAAAGCGGCTTATATTAATTATACTCGTAGCTGCTTTTGCTTAGCGTGAGCGCTGGACAACTCTTAACATGTAGCCGAGTGTCCTTTTGACACTCATGTCACATATCATTCATTGATTTTTCTAATTTTACCCTCACCGTCGTGTAGTAAAGTTTTCAAAATAGAAAATTCAATTATTTAATGTATTTCATGTATTAAATTAATAAACTATCTGTATGGACAGTTTACCTAGTAACCCTGGTCTACTACTGGTGAACACATGACCTACGTTGTAACTAATAGGCAGAAGCAAATCAAATAGGGTTATGTCAGCTTTTCTTAATGGCTTTAAGATCTTAGTTAAGTTCAATAATTAATACAATATATAATTATATCTTAAATTGATTTATTTTGCATATTATTTCGGAGTGGTGGTAGTATAACATTGGGGGAAGTTAATTACATTATCATAAATCTATAAGCAGTACCAAGCAATTTTGTCTTTGTATACCATAATATATTTATTACAATAATTACAATAAGTTATTTTAAAAAAAAAAATTCAACCGACTTCAAAAAATCTGCACTAAAAAGAGAAAAATCTAAACTAAAAAGTAGAAAATAATACTTTTAAGAACTTTGTTAATTTTGGAGTCGGTGCCAGCCAAAGCAAAATAACCCTAAGTAAATAGATACATATTCGATTAATCTATCAATTTGTAAACATAATCAAAATACCTGGCTGGCACCGACTCCAAAATTAACAAAGTTCTTAAAAGTATTATTTTCTACTTTTTAGTTTAGATTTTTCTCTTTTTAGTGCAGATTTTTTGAAGTCGGTTGAATTTTTTTTTTAAAAATAACTTATTTTTCCATTTTTAGTGTGCCTTTTATTTAACTGATTTAATTATAGTGACTTACTATATGTCACTAATTTAAAATCTGTTTAAGCTTTATATTAAACAACGAGCATACCTATTAACGTATGTAACGTAATAGTAATTAATTATCGGGTCTACCGAAAGGGGGGGGGGGGGGTGTTGGTTTCCAAAGAGTACTCTATCTACGACTACTGTAGCTGTAACTAAACTACGAGCTCATCTTTATGTTTACATTCCCCATACGAAATAGTTTAAATAAACCACGTCCATTATTCCACCTAACTCCTAGAGGTTAATGAGATTTACCTTCTATTATCATATTAACGTAATAGCCTGGAAGAACACAACTATCAGTCTATATGTATGTATAATTTTAAAGGAATTTCCTTTCAACTCCTAGCCGTTGAGGAGTTGTACCTTCCATCATCAGCTTATCCACATGAGATGGTAATTATCAGATGCAAATCCTTAAAAGTCTTTAGAAAATATATGAAAAATGTACTAAGTGCCTATAAAATTTAAGAGTTGCCATCGATTTCCCTAGGATCCCATTATCAGATCCTAACTTGGTGACAATGGGAACATCTTGTAAGTATACCCTACCAAACAAAAAATACATTTTTGAAATCGGCCCACAATTGACGCATAAATCGGTGAACACAGATAAACAATAACATTTGAAGAATTCTACCTTCCATCATCAGCTCATCACATGAGATTACGATTTTCAGACGCAAATGCTTGAACAGCTTTAGAAAATATATAAAAAACATAATAGGTACCTATACATTTTGAAAGTTGCCCTGGATTTCCCTGGGATCCCATTATCAGATCCTGATTTTGTGATAATGGGACCCCCTCAGAACTATACCCTATCGAACAAAAGAAAAATTTTTGAAATCGGCTTACAGTTGGCGGAGAAATCGGTGAACATACATAAAAAAAAAAAAAAATACATACATCGGAACATATAACCTCCTCCTTTTTGGAAGTCGGTTAAAAAGGGCAAAATCGCAGAAAAACCGTTCAATTTTTTTTTCTGTAAGTACTTTAGCAAGGTAAGCAAGGTACAAAGGAATTTGTATGGCAAAACAGGCAAAGATCAAAGGTACACTTTTATCGAAATGTGTTCAGCTGTATATGGGTCAAAAAGTGGAAAACTTCTTATAACTTTCACATACTTTTTATTGTACTTGTCTGTTAATACGTGAAGCAAAACTTTAACCCCTTTTTACGAAAATTTTACTAACTTTAAATGTCTTACTTTTTTATATCCACAGATAAAATAATACTATACTAGTTTTATATCTAATCAAAAGCCTAAAAAATAAGTTTCTAGCTTCTAGCTTTAAAAATGACGTAATTTCCATACAAACTTTTATCCCTTTTTTTAACGTTGTGAACTGCATTGTTGCATACCACCGGGTGGTTATATGGGACTCGCTGGCTTAAAATAAGGCAGTACTACCCACTTCAACCCAACGTACCTCACCCGTCATAATGGGGTGCCGCAGGATCGCTTGCGCATTCAACTACGACGCCCCGACGATCCAGCAGGTCTGCCGAAGCAGACAATACAACCAATAGGGTTCCTCGACAGTCCACTCTGCTATCCACAGAAGTACCAGGAGCAACCTGCCTGACACATCGCCCACCGAAGTGGGCCCTCCCTGCCCACCGTTGCTTGGGGGGAAAAGTGTTTCGAATTTTCCCACTATCTTTCGATAGTTGGACTCAGTCATCTACCAAGTTTGGAACTTTCATGGGCAAATCATCTGACTTCAGGCTCACCTGCCGCCAATCTTTCGAGCCTAGTAATTCACCGTAACGTCTAGCTATGCGGCCGTCTGCCTAGCCATCAGAAACAGTGAATTTTCAGACAACCTACCATCGCTCATGCAATCATTTATTACAATATATATTATCGTACGAGAGCTAGTAACGTCGGGAAAACAAGCATTTCAGTAGAGTAGGGAGAGTGTGAGTAATAGCATATCTAAACACGGGCCTTACTGAAATGCTCTCTCGAAAACGTTGCTAGCTCTTAAGCTATTATATTCCTTATTAATTATGGTTGAATATCGTCCACAGGGGCGACCACTAATTAATACTATTAGTTAACTCTTCGCACAATATAATTATATACAACCAAATAATATTCGTATAAGGAAAATTTTCAGTCAAGAACAACAGTCTATATATTTCGGAGTAACTTTCAACACAGAGTTCAGGTTAATTTATTTGCTGTTGTATTATCAAACACGGTTCAGGTGTCCTGTGAATATGTTGGCGGGTTGCCAAGGTGTTTAGTACTCGGTGATACTTGGTGGTTGGTGCGAGTTTGTTTGCAACCATCGATTTAATTAGATTGTCCGATCAGTACATCAGTACATATAAATAAAATTGAAGTATCTGTTTTTAATTTAAATTTAACATCTTTTCACTGAATGCATATGTAAGTATATATGGTACTTACATACACAAAAAAAATGTTTGTCTGTTTGTTGCAACTAATCTCTGAAACGACTGGACCTATTTTTACGGAAGGAATGAGTAACTAAAATTATAACTAACTTACGTCCAGCGAAGCTAGTTACAAGTAAGAGGAAAAGCAATAGAGAAAGCGAGAGAATGAGTAAAGAAACAAAAATGAAATTTATACATTATGGAAAGTTCAGTTTGAATTCCCTTAACTAAAAGGCAAAAGCATTCTTAGTTCTTAGTTCGAATATAAACTTAACTAAGCTTAAAGCTTAGAAATTTGGTGCACGTAAGTAGAATTGGTAGCAATCAGCGTTAATTACCGGACGATACTACAAGTGACAGTTTCGACAAAAGTTTGGCGCACAGAAAACTGATAACCTATCTATGGTATAGGTCTGCCTTTCTGGCGAGTTGCCAATACTCTTAATTAGATAATTTCTCTCTGTACTATAGCGTAAAATTATGAAATATGATACAATGCATATAATAAATTTCCAGTTGAGCCGAATTTGTATATCAAACATTTTCTATAAAATGTTTTTGAAGTAGTCATTATATAATCTATAGTTTTTAGAATTTTAGTATGTCTGTCCGTCTGACGGCACGTCTGACGAAAAACTCACTGAATAGATTTTGATGAAACTTGGTTTGATTATACTCGTAGTTGATTGGTAGGTTCAATATATTGAATAGTTTTTATTGCCGGAAAATATCTCATTTCAGAGTAACGTATACTAATGTACGTAATGAAGGCACAGGCACGTATCTTAGATGATTATTAAGGTCAGTCTAAATAGTGTTTCTTTAAGTATATAAAATCACGTGTACATAAAAAAGTATTATTTATTTTGTCCCATATGTTGTTTATATTGACTGCTTAAACAAATATCATCTACAATATTAGTGATCATCGAAACTTGCTTCCCTTAGTTGATTACACAATTAGCTTGTTGAGTGTCGACTGCGCACACAACATCTAATGAGTTAATGAGTATTGTTAAGTTAAACGGAAATTACGCAATCTATACGTAACTTTATCGATATAAGTGTGTGTCAATGGATGATTGGAAGACGATTATACCCAGAGCTTTGCGCTCGTTCCTTGCAGGATTTTTCTTTAGGCTTTTAAAATAAAGTAAAACATTAATTCTAAGTTTACTGTTTGATTATATGCTAAAGGGTATGTAAAACGTTTAGACGGTGTGTTCAGCATCGACGACAATAATAATGTTCTATAAAATTTGGAAATAACTTTTCTGTAAGAGATTTTACAAGAGAGCCATTAAATAATTGTGGATTTCATATAACATCAATATTATTAGATAGTAGGTACAAATTATCCTACTATTATCCAACTCGTGTCTTTTCCATCCTACGTGACATTGTAAGTAGTGGTAGTAATATGTGCTCAGCTGGCACGCTTTAAAACCATTATTAATAGAATTGAATTGAACTGATCAATCATTGAATTGAATTGAATTGAATTGAATTATTATATTTTATATTACACTTTTGAATCATAATGGAAAGTAAGATATTTTATATTTTTCTTTATTTGTTTACATACTCATTTTGTTGGGTATATTAAATTTGTGCTTGTAATATAATCATGTTATTAACGTAAATTATTTTTCCTAAGCAAATACAATGATATATGTACATACATAATGTAAGATTGCGATCGACCCAAAGTTTCTGGTTAGTTTCTTGAGGATCAGAGATTATCAGATCACATCAGAATTTCTGATCGAGTTCCCTATGGTCCTTGCTATAAACTAACGAGATTATACGATGTAGAGCTCATACGATATATTGCTTAATTTAGATAAACCTTGTTAACTTTGCGAATGCAAATTACTATCTATGCATTACATAATATACATTTCATTTATTTAGTTTTCTCACTAGCATCATACGAGTACATATAAATGCCGGTGACTGGCTAACGATAATGCTATTTGCGTCGATCGATCTTCTAAAAAAAGATTATTATCGTATTTAGCAGTACGTCATGTGTTTTCTTTATATTCACATCAATTGCGTAATAGTGAGAGAATTTTTTACTACTTACAGATTTGTTCCATATTTTAAGCATTATTTATTTTTCACTGTATCGTAAAAATTTAAAATGGTGTGAGTTTAAGGACCAACAATAAAACTGGTCAAGGGTGAAGCTGCTTCACACTTGCACTGAGCGTTTTATACGCTGTTTTATTTCAATATAATAGTGCAAGCCGTAGCAATATTTAGTGTGGTGGAAACGTCTAGTAGAGATATTGTGTCGCTCTCAGTGCGCTCGACTCAATCTTTACTATTACTTTTAAATATATTTCATAGTGGCTGAACCTTGCTCCACTCGGGTAAAATCTAAATACGTTTTTACTATTAGTTAGTTTTCTTAGAAATAAGATATTTTACTGCAGTAAAAAGTATCCTATATGTCCAGTGCTTTTCTCGTGATGCGGTTACAGACAGACACTTGTTTCTTATAAGACAAAAACCTGGCCAATGTTGGATTGTGTATTAAAGAAGCATATTGTTTACTTTCTAACAAATGAGGGGCTAATGGACAATATAAAATTAGATATAATGGTTTACATAAAATGTAAATAAAGCATAGATACCTAACTTTGTATTCTAAATCATTTCGCTGACTTTCCCTCGCAGCTTTACTTCAAATCATACGATATTACGATCACAATCACACGTCTGTCGATCCGTTCCGATTCAATTTGTAAAATTCATATTCTACGTGCGACTTTTGGTACTTTTCCGTCAGACGGAAAAGGAGATAGAAATGGTGTGCTGTTTGCAAATTTTAATAAAAGTTACATAGAGACGTGCCAACTTTGAAGTTGTCGCTGTCTGCTTAAATATTTAATAAAGGAAAAGAGCGAATATTTTTAATGAATCTGATTTTTATTATATGTAATTAACTACCTATTTATAATATGATAAAATATTAACATCGTTTATGAAAATACAATACTATATAAATACTAATACTAATAGGTATTTCATATAAGAATATAACGGTGTCTACATGTAACATTAAATTTTTAACGGTTAAACAGATTTCCATAGCATTCACATGGGAACGGCCGACGGACATGCACTTTTTTTTAACCCTGTTCTTCCCATGTGACCGAAGTCGTAAGCAAAAACGCTGAAGTCAATATTTATTAAAAAAATATTTTCAATAATTTTTAAAATAAATTTTCAATCATATATTTTTCTAATATATCAGACGTAATATCTGTATATAATATATTGACGTCGCTGAAACTAGCCAACAAAACTAGCAGATCACTAATAAAAGTAATAAAAATTTTTTTTGCAGACCGTACCAAATTAATTTTTGTTTCTTATGATTTTATTTGATTTAATGTAAATCTAAATGCCATTTCAGATGATTTCTGTCTTAAGGCATTTATATTAAACATTTTCACCACTTATTATTATTTCTCAACTTTAAAAAAAGATAGTTTTACTTCGTATTTGACTTCGAACCTTATACTCAATATCTCTGGCCCGCGTCGACTTAGGGACTTCAAATTGATAAGGGATCTTTGGAACACGTCAAGGAATCCAGAGAAATCATCAAAACGCCAGCGACGCCATATTTTATATAATATTTCTCAACTTTAAAAAAAGATAGTTTTTCGTATTTGACTTCGAACCTGGTACTCCATAGCTCGTGCCCGCGCCGACTTAGGGACTTGAAATTGACTCGGGATCACCAGCACATAACGAGGAATCCATAGAAATCATCAAAACCCCAGCGACGCCATATTTTATGTAATATTTCTCAACTTTAAAAAAAGATAGTTTTTCTATAGTAAAAACTATCTTTTTTTAAAGTTGAGAAATATTACATAAAATATGGCGTCGCTGGCTTGTTGATGATTTCTCTGGAGTCCCTGACATGTGTTGGTGTCTCCTAGTCAATTTCAAGTCCCTAATTCAACGCGGGCACGAGCTATGGAGTACCAGAATCGAAGTCAAATACGAAAAACTATCTTTTTTGAAGTTAAGAAATAGTACATAAATTATGTCGTCGCTGGGGTTTTGATAATTTCTATAGATTCCTCGATATGTGCTGGTGATCCCGAGTCAATTTCAAGTCCCTAAGTCAACGCGGGCACGAGCTATGGAGTACCAGAATCGAAGTCAAATACGAAAAACTATCTTTTTTGAAGTTAAGAAATAGTACATAAATTATGTCGTCGCTGGGGTTTTGATAATTTCTATAGATTCCTCGATATGTGCTGGTGATCCCGAGTCAATTTCAAGTCCCTAAGTCAACGCGGGCACGAGCTATGGAGTACCAGAATCGAAGTCAAATACGAAAAACTATCTTTTTTGAAGTTAAGAAATAGTACATAAATTATGTCGTCGCTGGGGTTTTGATAATTTCTATAGATTCCTCGATATGTGCTGGTGAACCCGAGTCAATTTCAAGTCCCTAAGTCGACGCGGGCACGAGCTATGGAGTACCAGAATCGAAGTCAAATACGAAAAACTATCTTTTTTGAAGTTAAGAAATAGTACATAAATTATGTCGTCGCTGGGGTTTTGATGATTTATATGGATTCCTCGATATGTGCTGGTGATCCCGAGTCAATTTCAAGTCCCTAAGTCGACGCGGGCAAAGGATATGAAGTACTAGCCACGAAGTCATATACGAAATAAACTATCTTTTTTGAAGTTGAGAAATATTACATAAAATATGGCGTCGCTGGCGTTTTGATAATTTCTCTGTATTCCCTGACATGTGCTGGTGATCCCGAGTCAATTTCAAGTCCCTAAGTCGACGCGGGCACGAGCTATGGAGTATCAGTATCGAACTCAAATACGAAAAACTATCTTTTTTGAAGTTGAGAAATATTACATAAAATATGGCGTCGCTGGCGTTTTGATGATTTCTCTGGATCCTCTGACATGTGCTGGTGATCTCTAGTAAATTTCAAGTCCCTAAGTCGACGCGGGCACGAGCTATGGAGTACTAGGGTCGAAGTCAAATACGAAAAACTATCTTTTTTTAAAGTTGAGAAATATTATATAAAATCTGGCGTCGCTGGGCTTTTGATAATTTCTATAAATTGCTCGATATTTGCTGGTGATTCCTAGTAAATTTCAAGTCCCTAAGTCGACGCGGGCACGAGCTATGGAGTACTAGGGTCGAAGTCAAATACGAAAAACTGTCTTTTTTTAAAGTTGAGAAATATTACATAAAATCTGGCGTCGCTGGGCTTTTGATGATTTCTATAGATTCCTCGATATGTGCTGGTGATCCCAAGTCAATTTCAAGTCCCTTACTCGACGCGGGCACAAGCTATGGAGTACTAGGATCGAAGTCAAATACGAAAAACTATCTTTTTTTAAAGTTGAGAAATAGTACATAAATTATGTCGTCGCTGGGGTTTTGATAATTTCTATAGATTCCTTGATATGTGCTGGTGAACCCGAGTCAATTTCAAGTCCCTAAGTCGACGCGGGCACGAGCTATGGAGTACCAGTATCGAACTCAAATACGAAAAACTATCTTTTTTGAAGTTGAGAAATATTACATAAAATATGTCGTCGCTGGGGTTTTGATGATTTCTATGAATTCCTCGATATGTGCTGGTGATCCCGAGTCAATTTCAAGTCCCTAAGTCGACGCGGGCACGAGCTATGGAGTACTAGGGTCGAAGTCAAATACGAAAAACTATCTTTTTTTAAAGTTGAGAAATATTACATAAAATATGGCGTCGCTGGCTTGTTGATGATTTTTCTGGAGTCCCTGACATGTGTTGGTGTTCCCTAGTCAATTTCAAGTCCCTAAGTCGACGCGGGCACGAGCTATGGAGTACCAGTATCGAACTCAAATATGAAAAATTATCTTTTTTGAAGTTGAGAAATATTACATAAAATATGGCGTCGCTGGCGTTTTGATGATTTCTCTGGATTATCTGACATGTGCTGGTGATCTCTAGTAAATTTCAAGTTCCTAAGTCGACGCGGGCACGAGGTATGGAGTACTAGGGTCGAAGTCAAATACGAAAATCTATCTTTTTTGAAGTTGAGAAATATTACATAAAATATGTCGTCGCTGGGGTTTTGGTGATTTCTCTGGATTCTCTGACATGTGCTGGTGATCTCTAGTAAATTTCAAGTCCCTAAGTCGACGCGGGCACGAGCTATGGAGTACTAGGGTCGAAGTCAAATACGAAAAACTGACTTTTTTTAAAGTTGAGAAATATTACATAAAATCTGGCGTCGCTGGGCTTTTGATGATTTCTATGGATTCCTCGATATGTTCTGGTGATCCCGAGTCAATTTCAAGTCCCTTACTCGACGCGGGCACAAGCTATGGAGTACTAGGATCGAAGTCAAATACGAAAAACTGTCTTTTTTTAAAGTTGAGAAATATTACATAAAATCTGGCGTCGCTGGGCTTTTGATGATTTCTATAGATTCCTCGATATGTGCTGGTGATCTCGAGTCAATTTCAAGTCCCTTACTCGACGCGGGCACAAGCTATGGAGTACTAGGATCGAAGTCAAATACGAAAAACTGTCTTTTTTTAAAGTTGAGAAATATTACATAAAATCTGGCGTCGCTGGGCTTTTGATGATTTCTATAGATTCCTCGATATGTGCTGGTGATCTCGAGTCAATTTCAAGTCCCATACTCGACGCGGGCACAAGCTATGGAGTACTAGGATCGAAGTCAAATACGAAAAACTGTCTTTTTTTAAAGTTGAGAAATATTATATAAAATCTGGCGTCGCTGGGCTTTTGAAGATTTCTATGGATTGCTCGATATTTGCTGGTGATTCCTAGTAAATTTCAAGTCCCTTAGTCGACGCGGGCACGAGCTATGGAGTACTAGGGTCGAAGTCAAATACGAAATCTGTCTTTTTTTAAAGTTGAGAAATATTACATAAAATCTGGCGTCGCTGGGCTTTTGATGATTTCTATAGATTCCTCGATATGTGCTGGTGATCCCGAGTCAATTTCAAGTCCCTTACTCGACGCGGGCACAAGCTATGGAGTACTAGGATCGAAGTCAAATACGAAAAACTATCTTTTTTTAAAGTTGAGAAATATTACATAAAATATGGCGTCGCTGGCTTGTTGATGATTTTTCTGGAGTCCCTGACATGTGTTGGTGTTCCCTAGTCAATTTCAAGTCCCTAAGTCGACGCGGGCACGAGCTATGGAGTACCAGAATCGAAGTCAAATACGAAAAACTATCTTTTTTGAAGTTAAGAAATAGTACATAAATTATGTCGTCGCTGGGGTTTTGATGATTTCTATGGATTCCTCGATATGTGCTGGTGATCCCGAGTCAATTTCAAGTCCCTAAGTCAACGCGGGCACGAGCTATGGAGTACCAGAATCGAAGTCAAATACGAAAAACTATCTTTTTTGAAGTTAAGAAATAGTACATAAATTATGTCGTCGCTGGGGTTTTGATAATTTCTATAGATTCCTCGATATGTGCTGGTGAACCCGAGTCAATTTCAAGTCCCTAAGTCGACGCGGGCACGAGCTATGGAGTACCAGAATCGAAGTCAAATACGAAAAACTATCTTTTTTGAAGTTAAGAAATAGTACATAAATTATGTCGTCGCTGGGGTTTTGATGATTTCTATGGATTCCTCGATATGTGCTGGTGATCCCGAGTCAATTTCAAGTCCCTAAGTCGACGCGGGCAAAGGATATGAAGTACTAGCCACGAAGTCATATACGAAATAAACTATCTTTTTTGAAGTTGAGAAATATTACATAAAATATGGCGTCGCTGGCGTTTTAATAATTTCTCTGTATTCCCTGACATGTGCTGGTGATCCCGAGTCAATTTCAAGTCCCTAAGTCGACGCGGGCACGAGCTATGGAGTATCAGTATCGAACTCAAATACGAAAAACTATCTTTTTTGAAGTTGAGAAATATTACATAAAATATGGCGTCGCTGGCGTTTTGATGATTTCTCTGGATCCTCTGACATGTGCTGGTGATCTCTAGTAAATTTCAAGTCCCTAAGTCGACGCGGGCACGAGCTATGGAGTACTAGGGTCGAAGTCAAATACGAAAAACTGACTTTTTTTAAAGTTGAGAAATATTACATAAAATCTGGCGTCGCTGGGCTTTTGATGATTTCTATGGATTCCTCGATATGTGCTGGTGATCCCGAGTCAATTTCAAGTCCCTTACTCGACGCGGGCACAAGCTATGGAGTACTAGGATCGAAGTCAAATACGAAAAACTGTCTTTTTTTAAAGTTGAGAAATATTACATAAAATCTGGCGTCGCTGGGCTTTTGATGATTTCTATAGATTCCTCGATATGTGCTGGTGATCTCGAGTCAATTTCAAGTCCCTTACTCGACGCGGGCACAAGCTATGGAGTACTAGGATCGAAGTCAAATACGAAAAACTGTCTTTTTTTAAAGTTGAGAAATATTATATAAAATCTGGCGTCGCTGGGCTTTTGAAGATTTCTATGGATTGCTCGATATTTGCTGGTGATTCCTAGTAAATTTCAAGTCCCTTAGTCGACGCGGGCACGAGCTATGGAGTACTAGGGTCGAAGTCAAATACGAAATCTGTCTTTTTTTAAAGTTGAGAAATATTACATAAAATCTGGCGTCGCTGGGCTTTTGATGATTTCTATAGATTCCTCGATATGTGCTGGTGATCCCGAGTCAATTTCAAGTCCCTTACTCGACGCGGGCACAAGCTATGGAGTACTAGGATCGAAGTCAAATACGAAAAACTATCTTTTTTTAAAGTTGAGAAATATTACATAAAATATGGCGTCGCTGGCTTGTTGATGATTTTTCTGGAGTCCCTGACATGCGTTGGTGTTCCCTAGTCAATTTCAAGTCCCTAAGTCGACGCGGGCACGAGCTATGGAGTACCAGTATCGAACTCAAATACGAAAAATTATCTTTTTTGAAGTTGAGAAATATTACATAAAATATGGCGTCGCTGGCGTTTTGATGATTTCTCTGGATTCTCTGACATGTGCTGGTGATCTCTAGTAAATTTCAAGTCCCTAAGTCGACGCGGGCACGAGCTATGGAGTACAAGGGTCGAAGTCAAATACGAAAATCTATCTTTTTTTAAAGTTGAGAAATATTTCATAAAATATAGCGTCGCTGGCATTTTGATGATTTCTCTGGATTCGCTGACATGTGCTGGTGATCCCTTGTCAAGTTCAAGTCCCTAAGTCAACGCGGGCACGAGCTATGGAGTACCAGGATCGAAGTCAAATACGAAAAATTATCTTTTTTTAAAGTTGAGAAATATTACATAAAAAATGGCGTCGCTGGCGTTTTGATGATTTCTATGGATTCCTCGATATGTGCTGGTGATCCCGAGTCAATTTCAAGTCCCTAAGTCGACGCGGGCACGAGCTATGGAATATCAGGATCGAAGTCAAATACGAAAAAAACTATTTTTTTTTAAAGTTGAGAAATATTATATAAAATCTGGCGTCGCTGGGCTTTTGATAATTTCTATAAATTGCTCGATATTTGCTGGTGATTCCTAGTAAATTTCAAGTCCCTAAGTCGACGCGGGCACGAGCTATGGAGTACTAGGGTCGAAGTCAAATACGAAAAACTGTCTTTTTTTAAAGTTGAGAAATATTACATAAAATCTGGCGTCGCTGGGCTTTTGATGATTTCT
The DNA here is from genome assembly GCA_951802675.2 of Boloria euphrosyne. Classification (NCBI taxonomy): domain Eukaryota; kingdom Metazoa; phylum Arthropoda; class Insecta; order Lepidoptera; family Nymphalidae; genus Boloria; species Boloria euphrosyne. The sequence continues at coordinate 9,446,957 of OX637885.1, forward strand.
ATAGATTCCTCGATATGTGCTGGTGATCCCAAGTCAATTTCAAGTCCCTTACTCGACGCGGGCACAAGCTATGGAGTACTAGGATCGAAGTCAAATACGAAAAACTATCTTTTTTTAAAGTTGAGAAATAGTACATAAATTATGTCGTCGCTGGGGTTTTGATAATTTCTATAGATTCCTCGATATGTGCTGGTGATCCCGAGTCAATTTCAAGTCCCTAAGTCGACGCGGGCACGAGCTATGGAGTACTAGGGTCGAAGTCAAATACGAAAAACTATCTTTTTTTAAAGTTGAGAAATATTACATAAAATATGGCGTCGCTGGCTTGTTGATGATTTTTCTGGAGTCCCTGACATGTGTTGGTGTTCCCTAGTCAATTTCAATTCCCTAAGTCGACGCGGGCACGAGCTATGGAGTACCAGTATCGAACTCAAATATGAAAAATTATCTTTTTTGAAGTTGAGAAATATTACATAAAATATGGCGTCGCTGGCGTTTTGATGATTTCTCTGGATTCTCTGACATGCGCTGGTGATCTCTAGTAAATTTCAAGTCCCTAAGTCGACGCGGGCACGAGGTATGGAGTACTAGGGTCGAAGTCAAATACGAAAATCTATCTTTTTTGAAGTTGAGAAATATTACATAAAATATGTCGTCGCTGGAGTTTTGATGATTTCTCTGGATTCTCTGACATGTGCTGGTGATCTCTAGTAAATTTCAAGTCCCTAAGTCGACGCGGGCACGAGCTATGGAGTACTAGGGTCGAAGTCAAATACGAAAAACTGACTTTTTTTAAAGTTGAGAAATATTACATAAAATCTGGCGTCGCTGGGCTTTTGATGATTTCTATGGATTCCTCGATATGTGCTGGTGATCCCGAGTCAATTTCAAGTCCCTTACTCGACGCGGGCACAAGCTATGGAGTACTAGGATCGAAGTCAAATACGAAAAACTGTCTTTTTTTAAAGTTGAGAAATATTACATAAAATCTGGCGTCGCTGGGCTTTTGATGATTTCTATAGATTCCTCGATATGTGCTGGTGATCTCGAGTCAATTTCAAGTCCCTTACTCGACGCGGGCACAAGCTATGGAGTACTAGGATCGAAGTCAAATACGAAAAACTGTCTTTTTTTAAAGTTGAGAAATATTATATAAAATCTGGCGTCGCTGGGCTTTTGAAGATTTCTATGGATTGCTCGATATTTGCTGGTGATTCCTAGTAAATTTCAAGTCCCTTAGTCGACGCGGGCACGAGCTATGGAGTACTAGGGTCGAAGTCAAATACGAAATCTGTCTTTTTTTAAAGTTGAGAAATATTACATAAAATCTGGCGTCGCTGGGCTTTTGATGATTTCTATAGATTCCTCGATATGTGCTGGTGATCCCGAGTCAATTTCAAGTCCCTTACTCGACGCGGGCACAAGCTATGGAGTACTAGGCTCGAAGTCAAATACGAAAAACTATCTTTTTTTAAAGTTGAGAAATATTACATAAAATATGGCGTCGCTGGCTTGTTGATGATTTTTCTGGAGTCCCTGACATGTGTTGGTGTTCCCTAGTCAATTTCAAGTCCCTAAGTCGACGCGGGCACGAGCTATGGAGTACCAGTATCGAACTCAAATACGAAAAATTATCTTTTTTGAAGTTGAGAAATATTACATAAAATATGGCGTCGCTGGCGTTTTGATGATTTCTCTGGATTCTCTGACATGTGCTGGTGATCTCTAGTAAATTTCAAGTCCCTAAGTCGACGCGGGCACGAGCTATGGAGTACAAGGGTCGAAGTCAAATACGAAAATCTATCTTTTTTTAAAGTTGAGAAATATTTCATAAAATATAGCGTCGCTGGCATTTTGATGATTTCTCTGGATTAGCTGACATGTGCTGGTGATCCCTTGTCAAGTTCAAGTCCCTAAGTCAAACCGGGCACGAGCTATGGAGTACCAGGATCGAAGTCAAATACGAAAAATTATCTTTTTTTAAAGTTGAGAAATATTACATAAAAAATGGCGTCGCTGGCGTTCTGATGATTTCTATGGATTCCTCGATATGTGCTGGTGATCCCTTGTCAAGTTCAAGTCCCTAAGTCAAACTGGGCACGAGCTATGGAGTACCAGGATCGAAGTCAAATACGAAAAATTATCTTTTTTTAAAGTTGAGAAATATTACATAAAAAATGGCGTCGCTGGCGTTTTGATGATTTCTATGGATTCCTCGATATGTGCTGGTGATCCCGAGTCAATTTCAAGTCCCTAAGTCGACGCGGGCACGAGCTATGGAATATCAGGATCGAAGTCAAATACGAAAAAAACTATTTTTTTTTGAAGTTGAGAAATATTATATAAAAAATGTCGTCGCTAGCATTTTGACGATTTCTCTGGATTCCTTGACATGTTCCAAAGATCCCTTATCAATTTGAAGTCCCTAAGTCGACGCAGGCCAGAGATATTGAGTACAAGGTACGAAGTCAAATACGAAGTAAAACTATCTTTTTTTAAAGTTGAGAAATAATAATAGGTGGTGAAAATGTTTAATATAAATGCCTTAAGACAAAAATCATCTGAAATGGCATTTAGATTTACATTAAATGAAATAAAATCATAAGAAACAAAAATTAATTTGGTACGGTCTGCAAAAAAAATTTTTATTACTTTTATTAGTGATCTGCTAGTTTTGTTGGCTAGTTTCAGCGACGTATATATTGCATAATAAATTGTGATTATGTGTGTACATTATACAATGTGAAGAAACATAAAAACAGATTTATATTATTGCTTTAAAAAATCCTGAAATATATCGCTCGCTCGTTGCTCGTTGGTTAAAATATAAACTTTTTACATGTACAGTTTGTAAGAAAAGGCTAATTTAACTAAACTACTAAGAGCAATTCTGCGCTCTAGCTTTCTACAAATTTCAAGAGAACTGTGTAATATTCCGTTCAGATATGACAAAGTAGATCACATCCTGAAGGACCACTCATTTCAACTTGGCTCCTTACTTTGCGTTCTATTGCCAGCTTTGGAAGACGCATCATAATAAAAGTTTAAAAGAAAGCAAACTGGTGGCAAGATTTTTTATTAAGAATATAATAAGAAAACTGTTAACACTCAGATTCATCTTCACGAAAAATATATTACTTATATAATCGTGTTAATAAGATGTAGAAAATGTACACAATCATATTTTAATGTTAGATAACATTCAATTCTATTATACATATATCCGCCAACCCGTAACTAGCGTGGTTTGGCGTGAACGTGATCCTCTTAGTACCTGCTGCCCCGCGCCCAGCGATGGGACTATGGAGGGTAGAGATAAGGAGGACCAACTCATACACGAAAAAGTGGCAGTAAAATACTGAAAATAAAGTTTCCATTACCTGCCACAATAGCGCTGGGGTGCAAATAATTTCAATATGAACATAGCTGTTATAAATGGAGTGAAGTTAGCTGAGTTCAAATATGATAAGGAGGACCAACTCGTACACGAAAAGGTGGGCTCACTGAATTTGACCCTTGTTTTGATTTTCGGATTTTTTTTATTTTTAATTGTCTGTTCGTCGTTTGTTCGTTAATGTTCGAATGTAAAAATTGTTTGTTCGTCTTTTATTTATTTATAATTAATTAAACAAATGTTCACCCTTAAGTTGGACACCCTTACTAGATATCTTTATTTTTATCGCTCAGATTAATTAATTGTGATCAATTAACGTTTGTTCGACGACTATTGGTGATTGTTCGATCATAAAAACAATTGAATTCCCAATTATTAATTATTTAATATCTAATAAGCAAACCATCACCTCACGCCTACACTGCGCATGCACAGATGACAGCTATGGTGCATATTATTTAAAAAAAAAGACATTATAATTTACTTATATATGTAGCAATATACTCATTACTCTATGATAATTTCTGTGGTCAACAACCAGCAAATCCAACATAATAATTAAAAATAAAAAAAAATCTGAAAATCAAAACAAGTTGGGTCAAATTCAGTGAGCTCATTTTTTTACATAATATGCACCATAGCTGTCATCTGTGCATGCGCAGTGTATATGAAAAATTTGTTTGTTAAAAATAAAATAACCAGTTTTATGGGATTTTATAAATAAGTTGTAAGGTAAAATGAATAAACAAACGGGTTCAAAAAGAAATTCTACGAATATATATTATTAAATTATATAAATAAACTAATACATCTTTACCAATAGTTATAATAGTTAAACATATTTTTTAATAACAATTTGTGTACTTATGATAGTAGTTTGGCATTTTTTCTATTTGCTTTGGTCTTAATTTTGGCAGCTTCGTAGCGTTTAAAATAATAAAAAAAATTTCGAGTAAAAATACTATATAAATATACACTTTGCATAGATTGAATTGTTTTAAATTTGATTTTTCAATCAGGGTGTCGTAATATAAATAAATAATTCAAAGTAAATTACTCAACGTACTGAAGGTTGGAAAAAAGACAGACGCTGAGACGAATCATTTTTCGTAGTTTTTAGTTTGCGTCCACTAGGACAACTTTTCACAATACAACTTTTTCCCATTATTTTATATCGTATAATAACTATCACCACAGTAAAATCACTGATAATTATTTTAAAAAATTCACACTAATAAAATTACGCTTTCTCTCTGTAGTATTTTGTTTATATTTACTAAAACTTTTTAAGACTACGTAAATAGTTGAGGTTTTGTATACTAGCATTTTACTAACTAGTAACTACTACTTGACTTGAGTAACTTAACTAACTTCACTCCATTTATAACAGCTATGTTCATATTGAAACTATTTGCACACCAGCGCTATTGTGGTAAGTAATGGAAACTTTATTTTCAGTATACAGTGGACACCTATTCAACTTTCCCCCATATTGAGTCGGTTCTCCTTATCTCTACCCTCCATAGATGGGACGTTAAAAAATGGTTGAAGACACACCATATTAAAAGTATTGGGAAATTTATTAAAATTTCCATTCCTTGAATAAAAATAGACTTAAATGAATGAAAAAGCTCAAATCTGTAAGGATGAACTTAACATAATATGTAGGTCGGCGAGGAGCTCTAAGTATTCAAGACAAAAGCCAGTAACATTCACCTCTTTAAGAAATGACCGCTATAGTGACTCCTGATTGCATTTTGTTTTGCTCTTGTACAAAATCTTTCACTAAATAGATATTTTTGTCATTATTTTGATTTAGGTTGTATGTTGAAAATTAGTTGAATACAAATAAATACCTACGTATAAATAAAAATTGCTTAGTCTACCTTACAATTTGATATGTCATCGAAAATAATTTTCAATGTATTAAAAATTTGTTCATTAAAGTTTATTTGGAATACTTATTAATTATTATAAATAAATGTCATCTAACAGAACTTTAAATTCTTATGAAACGGAAGTAGGTACTAGAGTTAAAGGTCCTCTCGAACTTCGATAACTTTGCTGAGAGCTGACCATGCTTATTCGGTCATTTCTGAACAAATTATTAAAACACTAACTTAGTAGAAAAACCTATTAACAATGTCTAAGAAATAAGTAACGTCAAATACCTACTTAATTAAATGCATTTTCCGCATAAATACTGTTTTATGAGGTAATTTTCATTCCACCTTGTACCTGGAAAATAATAAAAAAATATATATTACAAGACTGAAGATAATAAATATACATATAACAAGTCTTGATTTAACGATTTTATTAATTTTATTTTACATAAAAGTCACATTTCGAAAAGTCGATATACCAGTAAAATTTATTCATTGTCCAATCGGATAGGATGAGATGAATTAACTAACTTCATAAAAACAGATATTAAGTCCCTGAATACATAAATGTTCAAGCTTAAACCTCTAAACTTTGAACTAAGCGGTCATTTTAGTAAGTTTGCGTTTAGTAATCCGTTTACCATCCCGACCAAACTCAGTACGCTGTTTAAGATACTTCTATACCTATAATTAGTATATTAAGCCCTTTGTACCGATCCAATGCAGGGTATAGACCCTGCAAAGTGAGTAGTAGACTGGTAGTGGAGGAGAGACTTCACATAATTTTCAAGAACTTGTTAGGTTCTCTCTGAAATGGATGTCCTCACGATTGTAATGTTTTCTTTTTCTATAAGACAAGTCGTAATCATGTTAGAAATTATTTGAAATGCAAGACCCGGGATGAATACGCATGACTCCACAGACAGACAGTAGGAGCCCGTAGTCACTGGGCTACTCTTTTCTTAATTTGTTTATTTAGAACTACACGGCAGTTACAATATGTTAGAAAGTCAAAATGTGTCACAAAATCTGTTGATTTTTCATCAAAAGATTTTGTGACACATTTTGTTGACATCAACTTTTGTTCATGCTCAAATTACTCATAACGTCACAAAAAATATTAAACAGAAAATCAATTTGTTTTTTCGAATTTACTTTTCCTAAATAATTTTCCCTAAAAACCAAAAAAAAGAATTGTTGGGAGCATTTAATTAAATGATGCGCTTACTAACCACTTTAATATTATATAAACATTTGTGGATATAGTTTGCATATAATTCTATTAATGAATAACAGATTACAGTATTACATAATATTTCGTAAGGCTTTACGTAAACAAATCAACACGTTGGCGGGTTAGAGTCAAATTAAATTACGAAATACGAAAGTTCCTGAATAGAAAACAAAAAATAATAAAAACGCGTCTTTGTTATGAAAACAAGCGCGCTCTATTTTTACACGATTTTGTTTTCGATAAGATGAGTTCATTTCGCACAATGAATGTCGACGGCGAAGCCGGGGGTGACATAACAAGAGAAAAATATACTTGTTGTTCTATGGCAAAGACCACCTAAATGAATATTTATATTTCTTAAATATTTTGTCTCATAAGGGCCTAAATATAGTTTTTGGTTGTGTAATTCTTATATGTAGGGTACTGGTTTTTATAGTCGTTCTTTAGTATGGAGATTCTCGACTTAATGGTTCATTAAGTGACTATGAGTGCGGCGGTATATGTGTCTTTGTCATAACCATAAGCTCACACACATACATAAAAACTTTTTCTTTACGACGAAACGGTTTTAAATGAAATTAAATACTTATACGATATATAGACATTCAGGACGAACAGACATCCGTAGGCTTGTTTATACACGGATAACATCCCGTTTCTACGTTACAGAGACTCGGTAAGTACCTAAGAGATAAAATTCAAAAGCAAAACCTTACTTAATACAAATCATAAGAACCCTTTCAGAGATACACGAAATTTTAAATAAATAAGAGAATTGCTCATTTAATATTACGAATAGTCTAATATATAAAAATCTCGTGTCATAGTGTTTGTTATCGAACTCCTCCGAAACGGCTTGAACGATTTTTATGATTTTTGTGTATATTATTATAATATGTCGTAGGCTAATTTTTATTCCCCTAGGTGGTGGCCCTCTCTAGATGTTGTATTTTTTATTTTTAAACCAAATTTATATTCTTCATTTTTTTATGGTTTGGCATCAAAAAGGCGTGTGTGCAAGTCACACATGATAGAAGTGAAACTTCAGTAAATCGACAAAAGAATGAGATGAATATATATAAAAAAAGAAATGTCAAAAAATAAACAACGGTTACCATGTCAACATGGGAATGTATTCTATCTCATTCTCTCCGACTTAATCCTATACTTTTATGTATTTCTTTCTTTATCGTGACGCATTTTCGTTTCATCGAGTTTCAAATCACAACGATTCTAAAGAAGTTTCACTTGAAAAATACTTATAACCCTAAATTTTCAACCTTCGGGCGCGGGCGGAGCCGCATGAATTGTTGGTAATAATATAATACGTTTAAATGTATTTTGTACATATATACAATATATATATTATGTAATTTAACTTATTATATTCAAACTGAACAACTAATTCGCGATGTCTTATAAAATAAGTTATCACTTTATAAAAGCAGTCTTGTAAGCACTACAAGTGCTACGAATTTTTACGTAGCGACTTCACAAAAAAGAAATCATTCATTTTATGTGTAGTACTTGTAAAACAGTTTTCAAAAGTTATTCACTTGATAAATAAATTATTGTTAACTTTAAATTTTCCATATTTAGAACTGTCTTGTTGATAAAAAAGTTAAGTACAAATAGATTATAATAGACTCTACATAGATATCTGAAAACAAATATAATCCCAGTGTCCTGCAATAATAACTTTATTATACCCGCATAGCTATCAATGCAGGCGGTAAAGGCACTTTATGTACCTAAATGCATTACTTAGTGATAAAAATGGAGTGGTTCCACTAGTAAGCCACTTCCTATACTTTATTTAATACAAGGGAGTCATCGTTTTGGTTTAAGTTATCATAAATACACCCTACGCCTTACAGTTCTCTGTAATGTCTTGATATTTCACAGGAATTTTATGAAATGCCGGGATAGAAAATTATAGCCCATACCTTAATATATATCCTACGATATTTGATATATATTGATATTTACAACACTCAAATTTACAATTTAGCGAACTCAATGATTTGACTTGAATTTTATAAAATGTCATCTCTCATCCCATTCTGGCCTTTTTATGCCCCTCGAATTTTTCTATCTGAAGAGCATGAGGTCATAGAAAACCAGGCTGTGTTAATATGTTTTAAGAAACTGCGTTCTAACTGAATAATGCATAATAATTATATACTTCATTTATAATGGATAATGCCTAAAAAGATATGGACAAAAGAATCTGTAATATTAACATCGATTTGCTCTAGTACAAAACTACTTTAACAAAAAAGATTTTTTTAAATAAATTTTTCATTTATGAATTAACTTTCCTTTTGATATGTGTGTTTGAAGTAGAACCATAACTTAAAAGGAACCTGACAAATCGCAGAACAAAAAATAAATCTACTTTAACGACCATTAAAGATAGAGGTACGAGTACATTGTATTGGAAACTTCTAATATTTTTTATTGAATGTAACATGATTATTTATGATGATAAAGAAACCTTAAAAGCCTCAAAAGGTCAAAGGTTATAAAGGAAGCCAGCGATGTCTGCAAGCAATAATAATGTTCTACTGTTGTACAATTATATTGATTAGAGTAGATACCATGTACGAGTAAGTCTAAAATTTTCCTAAAAGAAAACACGATCCATCGCTTTATCGAATAAAACTTTTGTAAAGAAAATTTTGCTTTAAAAAGCTGTGATAAAAACGAGAACTTTCATCGGTAAAGAAAATGCTATTTCAGTACCTCTCGCATAATTTGACTCGATTGTCTAAGTTTTCACTCGGGAAGTGCAAACTTCGTCATCTCTCACAATTCGCTATCTAGCGAAATGGAGCAAGGTCTTTTTTGTAAATGGTGTTTTGCGTGATGAATCATTACGCAAGTAAGGGTTTAAATGGTTATAATGCTAAAGACACCTATAAACGTCATATCTGTTTGTTTGACAAACATAAGAAAGCCTGCTAATCTGATTTGCATGTGCAAGTACGGGGATCACCCGCGACTGTGCTTCATACATCAGTAAAAAGTATCCAATGTGCAAATTCAGCGTTTACAGTTATCTTCATTGATATTACATAATATATTACATTAAAGTGACACTAAAGGCTGGTAAAACGTTTTAACCTTAATAGACAATATAAATTCAATGTCGTATGTCATGCCTGGAACTTGTTTCCCAATAGATGATAAAGCTAATGTAGTATGAAATTACAAAAAACAATTGTTTTGTTATATAACAGCCCATACAGATCTCTACATTACTGTCAGACAACCCACAAAACCTGTCGACGTTAGTCTTGATTGATATAAGACAGGGTTGAATCTAATCTTAGAGCTAAAGATTAATCTCCTTGAAAAGGGATATCGATACGGAACGACCTTTTCAAGCCTACTTTAGTAAAGCAAACCGATCTATTATTCAATGGCTTGGAAGACTGATGTTGTTAAAATTGGCCGTTACTCTATAGAGAACATTCTATATTATTCAATAAATAATACCAAAATTTGCTTTAATATGAATGTATTTCGATATATATTTATACTAGCAAAATGCTGAGCTTTGTGAGTCGTCGCGTAGTTTTTTCTAACTGGTAATAATGTTACAGCGATGTTAACTCTTTGGTTTTCTAGCAGATTAACATTCTATCCAAAGAACACAAAATTGACAATGTTGATTTTATTTAACGGTTAAAAAATATTATTTTTTAACAGATAACACATCTAAATATGAAGTTAAATTACTGTGTTAAAACACAAATCTATAGGCGTGATAGTTTTTCAGTAAAATGTACCGCAAAATGCTGAGGTTGTACGATAGTGTTAGGTGTCGCTTCGCTGACATAATAAATCTAAGTGTGCTTAGACAAAAATTGAAATATATGAGTACGACTTCATTGTACGGTCGTGGTGGTCAAGTGATTATAACTTCAAATCACACATAGAAGACCAGCGTGCGCTTCGCCGCAAACCAGACTACATTTCGAAAGACAACCCAATCCGCACTTACCTCGATTGTTTTTAAATTGTTTGTTAAAATAGCTGACTAGTGAATGGATTTCGTTTAAACTATATTAGGTACTGATCAAACCAATGAACCATTTCATAATTAATACGTTTCTGATGTTCAAAAGTTTTCGTAACTACGGACTAATACTGTAATGTCAATAACAGATGCTTGAAACTATAATTTAATATTGAAATTGTATCATTTCTGTTTAATGTTCAATAATGTTCTTTATATCGGATTTCGCGATAGGTATTAAGAATAATTTTGCTTTGATTATAATTTATAAGTAATTATGTTAGTTTGTAGAAACTCAATTTTGACTTAACTAGCAGAATACTTAGTGCAATTAGTAGAGTAGAGCTAACAGATCCATTAAAATTTATATGAAGTTGAAAGTATTTGTATAAATGTATTTCATATTACTATTACAATATTAATATATTTTAGTAATTTAGTCAAAAAATAATAAGTAGTGGGAGTGGTGGCCCAATGGTAACGTGTTTGTTTGTGTCACCGGATGACGCCGGTTCATATCCGGGTTTCGCACCTTTGACATTTTCATGTGCGAATAATTTCTTACAAGTTACATGATTACCACTTGTCTTACAGTGAGCAAAATATCGCGAGGAAGCCTGTATGTCTGAGCGAACCTAGCAGGGGTACACAGGCAGTGGACTGTGACCTGTGAACACTTCATATTGAATAAATAAATTATGAAAGTAATTTAACGTAATTTAAAATATAATTATTATTAACTTATTCTAAATCCTCTACACTAATTTTAATCAATGGCTTCCAATAGAATTCTTATGATGGCTTAGATTAGAAGGATTTCTTTGATAGTTTGACAGCTGTCAAAATGCTGAAAAGGTTCGAGCTAAATATATCTTTAATTGACGAATTTGACGTAACCTTTACGTCCCGCGCGTTTGTACGACTATAAAATAAAAAAAATAAGGTACCTACTATGTTGTATATGGGGCGTTTCACGTGAAGCGGACAGGTAAAAAATGTCGATGTTTCCGATTTTAGTTATATTCGATTGAGTTATACCTACATACGATCTCGACTCAGATACGAAATATTTTTGCGGTACAATGTATAGTTAACGAGTTATAGGACATTGAAATTTGGACTAACTTACAAGTAGGCGCTGCTTTAGACCAAAGTACCAAGTGTTATTAAGTTATAATTAAATAAACAAACTAGTGGAATATATACTTGACTTAATAGGCTTGCTAACTGTATTTTTGGAAAATAAAAAAATATTGTTTTTCTTTGTGAATTTCGCTATTTTACTTTTCAAACTTGATTTTTTTCAAGTTCGACCTCTTTAATTTTTTTCATTATTTTTCTCAAAATAGGTATTAGTGTACAGATAATCCTTGTTAAGTTTAATAATGGGCCTAGAAGTCGTTTGGGAGCTAGACCAGTCGGAACGCCGGGCCGCGGCGCCCGCGTCCGCCGCCCGCTAGCGATAGCTTACAGAAATGTTCAATTAAAGAAAGTTTTATCTTTAAATAAATAATTATCTTAAATGATATGTTGTTTATAATGGTTTGTAGATAATATTTAATATATAATTTTGCAATTTATTCGTTTATATCATTTTCGAGTTAATAAAAGAAATCAGTATAACAATTCCTAACAAGAAAAGATATTTACGTTTATAAAATAATGAATTTAAACGTCGTTATGTTAAATACGACTTAAGTGACAATAGTGCCTTTTTCATTATAAACAAGATTTTGGCGCAGATGTAGATTTTCCTTTTCATGCCACTTGACATGGCAAAGGGCAGTGTGATGGTCTTGGTGCTACTTTAAAACGCCGGAAGGTACGGGCTAGTGTACAGTCGGCGTGCGACAAGGCAATCACGACTGCGGAATGGCTGTACAAATGGGCTAAAACATCAATGCAGCAAACGAATTTCTATTATGTTAAAAAAGAAGACATTGAAGAAAACGGATGTTTTTTAAAAAACAGATTTTCGTCTGCAGTGATAATACCGGACACAAAAAATTACCATGCCTTCATCCCGACAGCTGAGGGTATCTTGGTGAATCGCACCAGTATTAGTGACGCCTTTAAAATTGTTAAAATTTATAAACAAAAATTTTTCTTTAATATTTCTATAAGCTATCGCTAGCGGGCGGCGGACGCGGGCGCCGCGGCCCGGCGTTCCGACTGGTCTAGCTTCCAAACTACTTCTAGGCCCATTATGAAACTTAGCAAGGATTATCTGTACACTAACACCTATTTCGAGAAAAAAAATGAAAAAAATTAAAGACGTCGAACTTTAAAAAAATCAAGTTTGAAAAGTAAAATAGCGAAATTCATAAAGAAAAACAATATTTTTTTAATTTCCAAAAATACAGTTAGGAAGCCTATTAAGTCAAGTATACATTGCACTAGTTTGTTTATTTAATTATAACTTGATAACACTTGGTACTTTGGTCTAAAGCAGCGCCTACTTGTAAGTTAGTCCAAATTTCAATGTCCTATAACTCGTTAACTATACATTGTACCGCAAAAATATTTCGTATCTGAGTCGAGGTCGTATGTAGGTATAACTCAATCGAATATAACTAAAATCGGAAACATCGACATTTTTTACCTGTCCGCTTCACGTGGAACGCCCCATATATTTTTACAGTTTACCAATTTCTCACATTTACAAAATTAATGCTTCCAGCATGACTCGAACCCGCGACCGCTAGCACAGCAAGTAGGGTCACTACAAACTGAGCCAACGTATACGACGACAGCATTTAAACTTTGTGAGTAAGTTAGTAAATGAAAAAAAAAACTTGAGTAAATAATGGAATCAATGACTTACTTTAACACAACCTGTGTTTAAGGAACTCAGTCATTTTGGTTTACATCGAGAATAAAAATAGATATCAGTGAACTTTTTTGTCATGGTTAAATAAAATGTCCGAATAACTTACCTGAATAGTTCTTACAATATGTATAAGTTTTACTCTATAGTGACTTAGAAAATATAAATATTATTAGTACGTGAAAACTACAACATTATTAGATATTAAATCGAACAGCAAACCTGGAACAGTACCTAATCAAAATATGTATATTTACCATTACATACTACTTAATACTTAATTTAAATAAAAATAATACTTGTTTTAATAACAATTTTATAAAAAAAATATTAATCCATATACTGATCCTATAAATAAAAGTTTGAAAAAGAAAAAGCCTCTCAAATATTAAATCGTTAATAGCATCTATATTATGAACTGGAGCATTCGCTTCGAATATATAAATAATCTTTCATCATTTCAGCAATACAACAATTGTTAAAAATACCAGAACCTTATTACTTACCAATAAGGTTTGAAATGCCCTACAATTTCATTCGCTTTTGTAATCTCTCATAGGCAGTTCTCTTATTCAAATAAGATTGAGCGGGAAAACCTTTTTGTATGCGCCGTAAATAGACTGTGATTAAAGTGTTTATTTGAGCTCAATGTGAGGCACCATTTCTAGCGAAATAATCGTTTGCTTATTTACCTGAGGTTATCTTGCCAAGTAACTGACTTTTTTATACTCCATACTAGCAGTTCCCGCGGCTCCGCTCACGCCCGAGGAATGAAAATTTAGGGTTATAAGAATTTTCTGGTGCTAAATCATAAAAAAGTGAAAAATAAAAATTTGGTCTAAAAATAAATAATAAAATATTTGGAGAGGCCCTTATCACGCAGGGGAATAAAAAATAGCTACCAAATATACACAAAAAAAACATGAAAATGAAAATGGTGCATGTCTAACGATTTGATAGGCTCCACGGGCACAGATGAGAGAGGCAGAATTTCTTAAATAGAAAAATCGAATAGTTGTACTTCGCTCGATCCAGGGGCCAGGGCTCAAACCCAAAACCACCATTGTGCAATCATTTACTATACATACTAGCCACTAAGCATTTCATCGTGTTAAATAAAATTATTTTTTTTATTTTAATCTATCGTATCTTCATACATGTTTTTCCAACTCATACTTATAATAAGTATGTATGAAAAATATTAAAAGTATTTACGGCACACAAATACGATTGAATATTTATAAATGTTAGAACGTACGAGTTTGATTTATTTTCCAAAACAAAATGTCTAATACATTTTTATTTTATAAAAACAATTTCGCAATACATAGGTTGTTAATTCTATGGTATATATATTTTCCTTGAAGTTAAGAAACCGCTTAAAAATAAGCGGAAACGTTAGAAACTTTACCGTACGATGAAGTTAGGTAATAGTGCCACTAACCTTTTAACCCCCATTTATTCAAGTATGAAGTCGATTTTTGCACTTTTTACATATGACCTTTATACTATCTAAGGATAGCTACAAACTAGCGACAAATATAGCTGTAGTTTGACAAGATACATCAAAATAAAGATGCAATTTCACCTAAAAATATTATTTGAAAAATAAACTTGGTTTATTATTCGAATACAGGATAAAAGATCTAAAAAAATCTAAAATTTATTAACTTACCTATTTTTCATTGCATATAATAGAACTTTTACCTATAACTTAAATAAATCAAATGCCTGGATTAATTTAAGAACGAACGCGCGTGAGTGAAAAGCCTTAAATGAAAGTCAGCTTCAGCCACAGATTACACCATACATCACCGTAACGGTTTCATTCAACAGCGCAATCCATATCAATTTCCGATAATCGACCGATAAGTAGCAGAGTTCACAATATTTGCCCTCGCGTTTAGAAGGACCATTCATTGTGAGTGGTCAAAGTTTTCTAATGGTATTTTTTGTTATACAAGAGCTTTGTTTAGTCTATTAAACGTCTAAGCTCGTAAACCTTGTTCATAATCGTACAATACTCGTTATTTTCTGGACGATAATGGTGACTATTTCAATATGATGTTCCAAAAAAATTTCAATTACAGATTCGAATTAGTTAGAATTTTATCAGTACATACTATAAACAAAACTGAAGTGCCTGTTTTAAATTTCAAATTAACAGCTTTTCACTAAATGCATATGAAATTATGTATATACGGTACTCACATAAAAACTAGTTTTAAAATTTTTGTCTGTCTGTTTGTTCCGGCTAATCTCTGAAACGACTGGACTGATTTTGACGGGGCTTTCATTTGCAGATAGCTAATGTTATAAGGAGTAACTTAGGCTACTCTTATTTTATTAGAGAATTATAAAATTATATAAACTGTTTAATTTTATTATGACGGCTTGTTTGGCTCAGTTGGTAGTGACCCTACTTTCTGCGCCAGCGGTCGCGGGTTCGAGTCCCGCTGGGGGCATTCATTTGCTAATCACGAATGTTTGTACTCCAGTCATGGGTGTTGATATTTATAATATGTATGTATTTAAAATTTATTTGTGTAGTATATCAACTATCTGGTATCCGCAACACAAGCACGTTACGTAGCTTACTGCAGAACTGGATGGCGGTGTTGTAATAATGTCCCAACATATTTATTATTATTATTATTTAAACTTATGACCAGCGATGCGGGTCGGGTTTGGTAGTTATATATCATCCTCAACCTCATATCTTTTCAGTGGTTTACTCATTAACTCGCGTTCCCAGACAGACAATGGATCAAATGTCCTTTTTTGTACTAGCTTGAACAAAAAGGTACATTTTGCTTGCCAAATAATATAAAAAAAAATGTAGTGTGATTATAAACGAAAAAGAAAGGAAGTAAAAATTACAAGAAGTCATATAAGTATAAATAAAAAAAAAATAATAGTTCCTTACTTATTTTTTATATTCGTAAGTATGTTTTTTTGCAAATATTTTTGAAAAACCTCATTGAACGCCTTTGGTTATATATAAGGATTTACTTAGATTACAACTAATCTCAGATTTAAGAGAATATATTTTAAAATTAATTTCTATAAAATCAAAACAGGCGAAAACAAAGGCTAGGCTTTAAATTGAATATTCGCTCGGCCAAATGTTGCTGTTTTCCTGACAGCAGTTGCAAGAGCTGAATATGTAATACATTCTGCACTATAGAGCGTAACTTTATTCGATCAAACGATATCATTCCCTATTCTGTTTAAGTTAAGAGCTATAGTTGTGCTTTCCTAACAAAAATTTGCATGGCGCGACTTTGGTTACAATAAAATCTTAGTTTTAAGTAAAACATGGAGTTTATAACATTTTACAAACGTTTTAAAAAACGACTACTTCTGTTTCCTTTTCTATGTATAATCTGTAATTTATAACTGCCTCCACGGTAAAGAGGTTAGCATGTACGGTTGCACATACGGAGGTCCTGGGTTCAGGTCCGAGTCGGGTCGGGTTTGAATCGGGCCAAGTTTAGTTATTGAATCTTTCTGTAGTAAAGCCTCGGGCCGGATTTGGGTTCTTTTTATTAACACGATTTTATAAGCTGGCCTTCTTACGATATAATCAAGTCTTTGAAAGTAAATGTTATCCTGCATACATTAATCGGATAGTGGACCTCAGTGGCTACAAGCAAGCTCGAGTATGGGTTCATGTCTCGTTTTGAAGAATCTTATATATTTAAAATCATTAAAAGCGTGTACTTTAGTTTTTTAAAAGTATATATTTTCACGCATCCATAAGCCTAGGCATGGCTGAAAACTTGTTTAATGTAATATGCATAATTAACCCTAACTTCAAATGAAAACCACAATAAAATTTCGTATTCTACAATTTTGCAAACAAACGTTTACAAAGCAGAAGGGTACGATATATCACCGTAGCTAAACTGCGCCTGACACGGACCGGCCGCATCTGTGACTCGACGATTTTTAACTTCGCCCCAAATATGTCGGGAACCGTTTGTTTATAGCTACTCTGTAAAATTATACTATTACAATTAGGACGTTATAATCTATATTTGTAAAATGAATGTGTATTACTCACTCAAAAACGGCTGGATCGATTTTGAGGACTTTTTCAGGCAATATTCAGATTGGTTCAATAAATTATCCTAAGAACTTTGAATGCGTTCGGAATTTTAAATTCGCGGGCGAAGCTGCGGGTACTGGGTACTGGGTACTGCTAATAATGTATATAAATTAATAAAGTAAATTGGTCTATATTACCTACGATTCTAATGACTAAAACGGCTGGATTGATTTGCATGAAGTTGAGTGGACAGATAGACTATAACTCAGATAACATAGGGATACTGTGACGCATCTAGATTCTAGACTCACCTGCAGAGCGAAGCAAAGTAAATCTCTACTTAATTATTATACAGATGTCGAATCAGATTTTAGAATTTTTGTCTGTCTGTGACCGCATCACGAGAAAACCACTGGACAGATTTTGATGAAATTTGGTATTATGATAGCTGGGTTCCCGGGTCAGGATATAGGATACTTTATACTGCTGGAAAATATGTAATTTGTGAGAAATCTCAAGCAACCGTTAAAAACCGGCTGTAAAACATCACACGGTGTGTGAAATCTTAGAATTTAGTATTCGGTCTTTAAAACGCGGGCGGAGCCACGGGAAATGCTAGTCTGTAATAATCTATAACACTCCTTAAAACGTTTTTAATAACTATTGTAAAATAGCAGTGCTGCAGTTGAGAGCAATATGAAACATTTTCGCAATCTCATTTTTATTCCAGACAGCTCCAGATGTTCACAGTTTCCCATGCCACGAATAAGTTTTATCTTGAAACAACTTTGCTCACACCGTAAACTGTGATATTTAAACTGCTTTTTTACAAAATCGAAATTTAAAGGTAATTTATCGCTTAGTTGTCAAAAAAAAAAGGTAAACAGAAGTTCGATCGAATGAGCTTTTTTGGCATATTTTCATTGGGATTAGCCACATTAATTTTAGGCCTAATAATTGTATTATCACGAAGAACCACTTAGGATAAAAATGTATATAATAATGATATTATACGCATTTTTCAATAAAAAAGAATAGAGAATTTACGTACATTAAGATAATATGACTAACAGTACCAGTTCCAATCATTTTTTATTAGGTATACATTTATATACCTAGGTAAATAAAATTTATTAGTGAATATAGGTAATAATAGAATAAATTATAAATGAAACTACCTTTTCGGATTTTGTCGCGGATTTATTTTAGTTCCCGACGTTTCGAATGCTTTACAGCAATCATGGTCACGGGAGACCATGATTGCTGTAAAGCATTCGAAACGTCGGGAACTAAAATAAATCCGCGACAAAATCCGAAAAGGTAGTTTCATTTATAATGTCGAATATTCGCGTAAATCTAAGAAAGTATTAATAGAATAAATCTTGATGACCAACCTCTCCCTGAACTTAAAGGACAGTCTCGTTAGTTTCATTGAAATGGGTTTGTTTCATTTTATTTGCATGTACAAAGTTACAAAGTGAACTTTTCAGACAGTATTCGAACGAACGTGTGGTAATTTCGTATTTTAATGACATCTCAAACAACTAGCTTTATTAGCGAAAGCTTTAAAGTTGAAATTAGACTAAACTAAATCAAAGTCTGTATTACAAAAGAAAAGGTATTTATTTATTTATTTTATATAAAACGTATTTATGTATAATTTAAGGAAACGTTTAACGTCAGGTAATCGGGTATTTATATATTAAGAAAAGATAATAACGTATACCCGAGTTTCATTTCGGCAATATGAATACACTAGCGCCTCACCCTCGCTTCGCTCGAGTTCGTCCCTAGGTACATTTAGTACAAAATTTTTAAAACTTTGAATATCTTACTTATTTATATCTAATCAAAAGCCTAAAAAATAAGTTTCAAGAGCTTTAAAAATGACGTAATTTGATTACAAATTTTCATTCCCTATTCCAACCCTTTAAAGTCCTTTTTTTGCCTTGAAAAGTTACCTATGTCCTTACTGAAGCTCTAGACTATCTGTGTACTAAATTTAATTTAAATCGGTTCAGTAGTTTTGGCGTGAAAGTGCGACAGACCGTCAGACAGAGTTACTTTCGCATTTATAATATTAAGTAAGGATTAGTAAGGAAATAAGGATTAATAAATTAATAATATAATATAAATAATCGGATGAATAAAAAATATCTCATTCGTTCGGCTAGTATTGTTGGTGTGTGATATATTGCGAATGTAAATAATTGATGTTGCTACGAAAACAATTGTAATGTATCAAGTTGTAATGAAAAAAATATTGATAGTTAAAAATAAAGTTTTGAAAAATATCGAATGTACTTGAATCAAAATCTGTATCTCCCTATTGGTTACAATTATTTCGTTTTATGTATAAGTGAGAGCATTTTTTTAAAGAAAAAAAGTCTTTGACTTAAAGAACGCCATTAAAAGTAATAGATATCCGTATTTCCATATTTTTTTATTCACCCGATTATTGAAGGACCATATTTATTTATATATTTCTTTTTACACGCTTTTTATTAGCTTCACCTGTATTTTTGTATGTTTGTAACAGGCAACACTTCTTTGGGCGCGATTTTGACCCACTTTAAACGGCCAGATTTCGTTCAAACTTTGTAGATTTATCGAGGACCGATGACAATACACTAATGGGGTGCTTTGATATTATCAAAATGATAATCACTCTACTCATATCTGTCAATAAAATATTTATAACTTTTGACACCATGCACCCCACGCTTTTTTTAAAATAAAATATTTTTTTATTATTAATTTCTATTTATTGAAATTTTTAACACTATTCTTAATTTAAATTTATTTAAATTTATTTTCTATTTTTTAGTTCGGTTTTCTATAAAAAGCGTATTTTTAACTTTTTTTAAACTATTATTTTTTGTCACATTTACCCCAGGTTCAGTTTACCAGTTACAAATTGCAGGTAATTATTTACAGGGAACTGTATTTGAAGGCAACGTAATTAAGAGGGATGACAGCTTCAGATCTAATGGGGCTGTCATCTTTAGTACTGAAGGTAAATTAACCAATGTAAAACACATTATGAATACTGAAATTGGGTTTGAACCAATCAGTTTTAATTTCAAATAACCAGCTTTTCACAAATACTAATATGAAAGTATATACGGTATATCATAAAATCATTTGTTTTTAATTTTTGTATGTCTGTTTGTATCTTCCGGCTAATCTCTGAAACAGCTAGACCGATTTTGACGGTATATTCACTAGCGCATTAACAATACATTTTTTTTTATTTTTTCATTTTATTTTTCTAACTACTAACTACTTCTACAACTAGATGATAATTTCATTTATTTTATTTTTCTAACTACTAAATAAAGGGTGATTTTTTAAGCGTTTGGTTTTTCATTTGAAAAAAAAATACCATAATATGGTGTTAAATATAATATTTACATTGGGAAGTTAAAAATCATTACTTGCCATTTATGTTTTAAAAATTATTTCATGCAAATGTTGGCCTCCACTACGTTTTAAATGATCCATACGCGAAGTCCAATTGTGAGGTACTTTTTCAAGCATATCGGCTGGAATATCACGGATAACACGTTAATTTTGTTTTCTAGTGCTCGAATTGATGCTGGTTTATCTGCATAAAAAAGATGTTTTACGTAACCCCACAAAAAATAGTCCAAGAGCGTTAAATCGCACTATCTAGGCGGCCTACTAACTGGTTCGAAACGAGTTATCCAAGCAGTTGTGACCAAATTCCGCACCAACTTTACACTATTCGTTATTAAACCATCCACTACTCATAGGGTGCGTACATAAGAGAATATTTAAGCTGAATCCGGATGCCAGCCGATATGCTTGAAAAAGTACCTCATAATTGGACTTTGCGTATGGATCATTTAAAACCTAGTTGAGGCCAACATTTGCATGAAATAATTTTTAAACAATAAATGGCAAGTGATGCTTTTTAACTTCCCAATGTAAATTTTATATTTAACACTATATTTTGGTATTTTTTTTTTAAATGAAAAACCAAACGCTTAAAAAATCACCCGTTACTTCTACAACTAGATGGTAATTTATTTTTAGTGACGTAAACGTGTTGGCTAGACACTAGTACAACTTGGCACTTTTAAAGCGCCCTGAGAAGTTGTCGGGTTTTGCAATAAGAAATGTGAAAGTAACAGGGTCACTTAGTCAGTCCTCTGGTGAGTATAAGATAAAGTAGTAAAACCGATGTAAAGTGAGTAAAGAAGATGAAGGAGTAAAGCCAGTCAGTGTTTGATTTTGATTAGATTTTTAGTAATTCAAAGTAATATCAACTTTAGGTTTTCTCTAATTATAACTGTACTTTTAGGAGTAACATATTGCATATTAAAGCAGATTTTATATTTTATTTAAATTTTTAGGAAGTCTACGTTATATACTTAGAGAACATTTCTCAAAATATTGATTTATATTTAAAAATTATATCACAATTATAGGCTAACTCAGCATGCATTGAATGAAACTTTAATTAAAAGGTTTAGCTCAAAACATATGCATTAAAATAAACGTGAAAAAATTATATAGAGCATCCATGTTAAATTATAAAAAAAAAGATATAATATCAGTGTAAGAAAACCTTAAGCATTTCTAAATAACATTATTATTAAATAACTTCCATACAATTTAATATTTTATTCTTTTCTGCCATAAAATGTGATAAATACCGTTATGCGTGTTTCCAAATAGTGCTTTATACAGCATCAGCGCTAGTGAAGATGTGGGTACGACAGCCGAGATAACGTTAATGAAAATATATGGCCAATATACGAATCGACAGAACAGCGTGTACCAAACCACCTAATAGATAAATAGACGACCTATACAATATTAATGTAGATTCATATAAAGTTAGTAATAGTTCAGCCTAGTTTCGCAGCTCTTATACTATCTAGTCGTATCAAGCAGAAATAATTTTCAATAATATTATTAGTTAAAGAAAACGTTATGAGAAAATCTGCGTCAAGAGAACTAAATTAGTCCTCGAAAGAATTAGGTGAATTCCACTTACCCGAACTTAGACACCAAGTTCGACATTAAAGACCTACAGCCCAGCGGTCGGACGTTAACAAGTCCCGAATCCTGATGACATTCGTAATATATCATTAAATGGTAACAGAAACTTGGAAACACCAAAATTGTTACGTAATTAGTAATACCATTATTAACGAAAAACTAAGCAGAAAAATATGGCATTGTTAAGCCTGTTTTTTTATCTTGTATTAAAGTAAAATGTTTCTTTGTGTGTTTGCCCTCCATGCATTTCTAAACCATTTATCTCAGTACCACAGCAAGGATAATTACTAAAATTGATTAGTTTCAAAGGTTCGTACAGCTATAGGCAGATAGAGCAGTTTTATGTAGCACAAAGGCTCGTGATAAACAAAACAATGGACTTTTATAGCCTTTGATAAATGGAACGTAAAGGTGATGAGTTTTAGTTACGTAGAAAAATCATAACACATTTTCGGAACGCTTTTTTCGTGCAATCATTCAAAGACAAAGCCTGAAAATACACCGAGATTCGATGCCTACGAATTTTTACTTTTACAAATTGTTCAAGCTATTCTCTTACTAATGTTATGTAAGCTATAGGTAAGTGATTTATTGAAATAAATATTATTCGGGATGAAAATAGCCAAAATAAAATTATTATATAAATAATCTGAACCTCTATTTATAATACTATTTAGTATTCTACAAGGAATGTCTATAGTTACGACTAAATTCAGTGGTTGCGTAACCAAATTAAATTGAGTACCAGAGTATACGTATGCATTACGAAATAGGTAGCGATTTTGACTTCCGTTTTCCACTTTCCGCCCATTTATTCTCGATGATTGGAAAGCAATTCTCATCAATGTGCTTCGGTCTAGAGCTGAGGAAATATTTGAATTTATATGGAATTCGAAATCATCTATGTTGAAGTAAGTTTAATGCATACGATAGTACATTTGTAATAGAAGAAGTATAACAAAAATTACATACATTTAAACTAACCGAAGACTAAAAGAAATCAAATAACTATAAATAATTAATCCGTACATTCAATATATTTTAGAGAATCTTATTTAAATAGTAATTACTCTCGATATAGAAACTGATTAATAGTTCTTAGAATTTTTGTTTGTTTGTCTGTGATCTGTCTGTGTACATCACAGGAAAATCACTGAAGGCATGATGATGGCTGTTTATTCGGGTCAACAAATAGGATTCTTTTACTACAGGAAAATATCCAATATCTAATAATATAGAATAATAACGCATAGAACGAAGTTTCAAACATAATTCCGCTCAATATTGAGGCAACGTTAGATTGAATGTGTGCGTAAGTGTCACGTAATTACAACTGAAGGCACGCACATATATAGCCAAGTTGTAACAAGACTTTATCGAGACGAAAAACGTATTCCGTCTTAAGGCCGACTTAAAATGGCTTCAATTCGCTTGGGTCTACTCACATTCTATGCGTTATTATTCGAAGCTATCTATAATCTTTATATCTTTGAAGGACCAAAAACATTAAAAAAAAATAACAAATCTAAGAATCTATAAAAAAAGCCATTTCCCCTATATTCTTAATTAAGCAAAAGCCAGTCATAATAATTAGTTTGTATTACTTTTTGTTTTGTCGCCGATAAAATGTAGCCTCGACAATAAAGAAGTAGTAGTGCTATTAAAGGAAAAACACGATCTATTGATATATTGTTCTCGTAGAAAACAGCCATCAAGCTTAGTCTTTTGTTAGAATTAATTCCATAAATTAGAACCAAGATTGCTCTTGGAAAATCGCCAATTTTTCCAGCACTTCTATTATAATGTTAATACACAAGGATTTATTAAACTACAGACAAAAGTAATCGTTTTTTAATGACATTACATTATTATTACGTTCTGTTGTTATTTATATCATAATATATCTACTTTATCAATATACACATATAATATTATTTATTAGTTCAGTTTGCATTAGATTAGAGGAAGCAAATGTCAGGCATTATGAGATATCACTAGCGAGTAAGGACTCACTATCGTTTCGCTCGGGTTCATCTAAATTTAAGCATAGATTTTGAAGCACTCATGTACCAAAGTTTCGTTTGCCTTCGCTTCGCTTAGACTTAAAAGTAAGAGTTAGTAAAAAATTACACCGGCTAGAAAAGCTAGTCCTACCAATTTAAACGCAACTGAACTTTTCCGTCTTAATGTGGCGTGGCAAAAGTAACACATAGAAACATAAGTGTACGAATAAAATAAATAAATAAATCCAGTTTATAATGAAAATTTAGTTACATATGAAGTTCTAATAAAATATGAAATCATGTTTAAATATAATATAAATGCGAGCGAAAGGTCACTTACTCACTGATCACAAAATATCAAAAACTGCTAGACGATAAGAAGAAATTTAGCAGGGAGGTAATTTATAGTTATTAGACGTCCACTAAGGCACTTTGTGACAGGTCCGGATTAAGGAGGTCTAAGGGCTCTTGCAAGTTTGTATGAAAGTCTTTCATTTTTGTGCTACAGACTTTAAATTTGACAGGGAGGGAAAGTCGCTAGTCCTGTTGATATCTGCTTTAATACTGACAAACACTTTCACGTTCATAATACTAGCTATAATTATGCATGCTGGAACTCTGAGAGCTACATGTAGTGATCATTATAATGAGCTCTTCGCTTATCAATTGCATTGCGCAGATTGTTTGTTGCCTTGCGATTCCATTAACGAAGCTGTACAATGTGAAGCAATTATGACAGCCCGCAATACTACAAAGGATTACTCTGGTAATATTATTAGCAGTTATTGTTACGGCGCTCTAAATTACAATTATTGTTCTATATTTTTTCTTTATGATATTATAAATAATATCTTAGACACTAAAACTATTTTATTTTGTTCTCAAATAGATAGAATAAATGAGTGAGACGTAATAACTTTGATATTTAAAATAAAGGTAAATTAACTTATTTTCTACTTCTAAAGAGTTTTATAACTTGCTAATTATTTAAATAGATATTTATATTGTCGAGCCTTTTCTTCAATTTAAGGTTCTTTAAAATATTTACCATCAGAATATTGGATAAATATGTTTTCACGCTGTTTCTTTAGTAAGTAAAGAGCCAACCGAACAATACGTTACGTACGTGCATAAACTAATATTATATTGATTTTATTTTATCAGTTTGTGTGTGTGTGTGTGTGTGTGTGTGTGTGTGTGTGTGTGTGTGTGTGTGTGTGTGTGTGTGTGTGTGTGTGTGTGTGTGTTTGTAAGTCTTCATACGATATTTGAAATGAGGAAAAAGGTGTCTTTCACTACAGGCTGGATTAAAATTCATATTGTAATATATATATTTATGTGCTCGTATAGCCCATTAAGTACAAAATTAATAAATGTAAACCAATGCATGTAGCCAAAAAAATGAACAGTATAAGTTAATATAGATTTTGTAATTTTTACAGAATCTTTCAGTATTTTAACATTAAACATCTACATAGGTAATTAAGGTGAAACTTATGTACGTGAAAGTCAGAAAATTATGAACCCATCTGAAAAATGAGTTCCCAAGTTTTCACAACACGTATATTCAAGAAATATGTTCATATTACACTTAGATATTACTTGATATAACTTTGCAAGGTTTTTAGGGCAATAAATATTAAGGATGTGCGTTAGTGGCGTTTTATCGAGGAAATGGGTGCTATTATCCCGAAATGCTTCCTTTATATTCTTTAAATAAAACTGTTTTATTCTTAAATATGTTTATTTTATAGTAACTAGCAATTCCCGCGGCTCCGCCTGCGTTCTAATCACTATTAAAAATAAAGGGATTGGTGGTAGAAGGATGAAAATTTTGGATTATAAGTATTTTGATTCCAAATCATAAGAAAGCAAAGAATAAAAATTTGGTTTAATTATAAAAAATAAATATCTAGACAGGGCCACCCTTACGTTCTAGGGGAATAAAAATAGCCTACGACCTATACTCAGACCGACCAAATATACAGAAACAAAATCATAAAAATCGGTCAGGCCATGTCGGAGGATTTCGATAACAAACACTGTGACATGAGATCTATATTAAGGATATTTTTAAAAATTTCCTCATTTCCGCATTATGGTGATATTAACTCGTCACTCAGAAAACACACTTCATGACATTATAAAATAGACCAATTTCATTTAAATTAGATAACAGAAATAAAAAATGCGTGTATAGGTACCTATACGTAAAAGATGACGCTTATTAAATATACTTACTCGTATTTTGTCTACCTTTTACATGGTAAACAAAAAATCATTTACTTCGTGCGAAACCATAGAAATGGATAAAATGAGAAGAAATAAAAAATATTTTGTAGATTAAGTCGGGCTATATGAAAAAAGGTATTGTAGTTGCATTTAAGGATTTTGCTATCTTTTTTTATTCGCATCATATTTTAAGCTACTCCATGTAAATGTAAAATTAAAAATGTTATGTTCGACGCTCTTAGAGATTTTATGTCGTAATTTATTTGTACGTGTAGAATGTGTTTATTTGAAGTATGAAGAACATACTGAACTAAACACGTTTCTAATTAGATACGTTTACTTTGATCCATCAAAGGATTCTATTGCGTAATCAAAGTAGAAGGTACAAATTACAGAGGTCCAATGGGTATAATTAGTAACTTGTATCAAGCGAATTAAGCATAGAAAACGTTTAAAAGCGTAATATCATCATTTTAATGGCAACACTGAAAGATCATGAAACTGATACCACAGTTAAGGTCTAATCCTTTCTTAATAATATAAATGCGAGTGTAATTCTGTCTGTCGCGCTTTAAAGCCAAAACTACTGAACCGATTTAAACGAAATTTGATACACAGAGAGAGATAGTCTAGAGCCTGATAAGGACATAGGCTACTTTTCAAGGCGAAAAAAGGGCTGTAAGGGGTTAAAATAGTGGATGAAAGTTTCCCCCCACGTGCGTTCATATTGCTGTGGTCGGGAAGAAACGCGCAAGGAGGGCCCACTTCAGTGGGCGGTGTGTCGTGCGGGTTGCTCCTGATACTTCTCTGGAAGGACAGACCAGTTCGGCAGACCTGCCGGGCCGTCGGGGCGTCGTAGTTGCATGCAAGCGATTCTGCGATGTCTCATTAAGACGGGTGAGGTTTGTTGGGTTTTATTTTAAGCTGATTAATCAATGCATTTCCCAACGTTAAAAAAAGGGATGAAAGTTTGTATGTGAAATACGTTATTTTTAAAGCTAGAAGCTTAAAACTTATGTTTTAGGCTTTTGATTAGATATAAATAAAAAAGACATTAAAAGTTTGTAAACATTTCATCCTAAACAGGGACGAACCCGAGCGAAACGAGGGTGAGTCGCTAGTTCTAAATATTCTAAATAATTTCTATTATATAAATGTATATTTTATGTATATCAATTAAATTTTCTAAAGAAACATTTCTAAGAACACAAAAGCTTACTAATTGAAGCTTTAATTTTGTGCCAAAAATAAATGTTTCATTCGTAATTTCAATTAAGTTACTAAAGCTCTTATAAGATGTTGTTTATACTTGAAACGACTCGACAGCCGAAGTTAATGGTTTATGTATAGGTAAAAGTTATATTTGATCATCAATAAGAATTTAATTATTATTCAATGACTGTGAAATTACTTTGGTAAATAGGTAATTTAGCAAATTCAAATAATAAGCTTCCTTTTAGAGACACGCCTTTGCTCAAAGTTGTCGTTAAAAGTTTGATGTTTTTACATTTTACATAATATACGATATATATATATATATATATTATGTACTGGCAAGTTAAAAGCCGCTATAGTTTGGATAAAGCACTGCTTATGTTATACTTTATTGTTTACATGTGATATTTAAAAACCTGTTTTTTTATTTAATTGAATTCGAATTACGAGTATGTACGAGTATGTCGGAGACTGTCATGGATACGGTCTGTACACTATTACAAAGCGTGGCAATTTAGAGAGGACTACGAGGGATGGGAGTCGCCTTTGAGCCCTGCTGAGGAGCAGTATCTTTTGACTAGGAACCGTCTCTCGTTTCGTATTTTTTGTACTCGTATCTGTATACGTCACAAAAAATAATAAAAAAATAATTGTGCGTCCTCATGGTACTCCTCTATAACAGCAGAGTGAAAGCAATCCCCTGGTCGGTGGTCTGCTTCGGCAGATCTAACGTTGGGACATCATGGTTAATTGCGTAATCAAATCTGGCGGAAGTTCTGTTTGGTTTACAGAGTACTACCAGTTTCTCTAACCGGTGTGTCCCACATAACTTGTATGTGTAATAATAATGCTCTCCGACTGGTTTGGGCCATGGGGGCCCGAACGTTGAACGCGCAAAGACAAGTGCACTCTTTATTCCTATTATTCTCATACTCCGGTGGGACGACTGCTCGACACAACCAGTGAGAGCAAAGGCGCAGGACCGACGACTTTACGTGCTCTCCAAGGCACGGGGTACATGCATTTCCAAACAATTAAAAAAGGCATTAAAAAGCTGTGACTCAGTTGTATTATTATTTATAGTTATTAAATTATTTATATTATAGATTTTGCTAAATAACATTTTTACTAAATAAATAAATTTTAAATTACTCCATCTAGATTCTAGAAATTTGAAAAATATACAGCCAATATTTCATAGCACTCAAGAATTGTAAACTTTAAATTAATTAAGCAAATAAAAGTCACAGATTACATTAATAGCATTAAATATGGACAAATAGACATTACTATTCCATGTGGAGTCCAATGAAACCATCCCTATCGTCATATCTGCGAATGGTTTAATCCTAGTTAGCCTCGCTGACCATCTGAGGCGACTGTGGTTCGGGGTTCCGTGACAGTTCGTTCGCAGCTAGGATGCAAAAAGGGGTGCTGCTAGACTCGGGTAGAATAGTCCGCCGGTTTCTCAAACTGTCGCCCTAACTCCTGCCGTTTGGTCTCCCCTGCCGGGGTGTAATCCTCCGCCCGGTACAATATTTATTTATGTAATGTCTAAGTATGTTTATTTATTAGTATGTATGTTTATTATATCTATTTTCGGCTTTTATATATATATTTATTTTGTACGCTGGCGTGAGAGTAAAGTATATAATATTAAATATGTTGGGACATCTCATAACCGTCTTGTACCTCCTATGCAAAGATACCACACAGCCACAATATAATACATGTCGTACATTTACTCATAAGCGCACAAAGGCTAAGCAGAATATTGCGTAAGCTGAAGCTATATGAATTTTTTCACAAGAGCGCCTGTAACAAGCTGTCGACGACGGTCTCATATATGACTCGACTAATCTCGCTTTGTTTATAGTAAAAAAGTTTAAAGTTTTATTATAAAACGACAAGCGTCTACTGATTTTGATTCTCAATTTTATCGTTTAGATGTTTAAAAATAGTTTTACTATTGAACATTCGTTCAGACAAACATTCTTTAAAACATAGGAGAATAAGAGTCAGGAAAATATCACAAAATTGTATAGGTATATGTCATTACTGTGATGTGCAATAAAATGTACATTTAAATACATTTATTAACTGTACGAAAAAAAATATAGTGTAGGTACCAAGTATATTGTTCATCATCATCATCATCATCATCAGCCCTTTTTAACATCCCACTGCTGGACACGGGCCTCCCTCAGTACGAGGGGAATCAGGCCGTAGTCCACCGCGCTGGCCCAGTGCGTGTTGGCGAACTTCACATGTCTTACGAAAACTTGCTAGGTTTTCTCAGACATGCAGGTTTCCTCACGATGTTTTCCTTCACCGTAAGAGAAGTGGTAATCATGATAGAAATGATTCGCACATGAAAATATCAGAGGTGCGAGACCCGGATTTGAACCCGCATCACTCGGTTATACAAATAATAATCCATCCTCATAACACAATACGGATCTGGATGAAAGGCACAGATAATAATTTATAGTCTGTAATAGTCACTTACGTTACTTTATATCCAGACAAAAATGTACAGATCCCGTGGTTACAGATTTGCTTTTGTTTTTCACTAGGGTGTTAGTCGTTAACACAGCCAATTTAACCTATAGACGACGCTTTACAGGGGATATGCTTTCGCCAAGGTTTGGCAGTGACACTGCATAACAGCCGGCCCCGCCCCTTTTCGTTCCTCACTGAGGAATCCTCAGTCCGCCGCCGACAGTGACAGCGATAACATTGTCCGAGTTACATATATAATGCCGTATTGTTCAGTATATCGGTGTAGGAAGTGTAGTACAACGTTTAGTCTCACCAAAAATGGTATTACATTTCACAGGTAAGTCAAAAAAATTATTAATTACCCAAAAATAAAATATAAAAAGAGCTTGCGTCTTCTTGACACTTATGTCATTTTAGTTTTTTGACATCCCTTTCTTTCGTAGATAAATTAACATAATATTATCTCGTTCTGTCATTAGTACGTGTCAACTAGTAATGAGACACAATGTAAACATAAAAATTACATTTATCGACAAACATATATTAATATTTAATATGAAGAAGATGTGAAGTTACCATTCGCATGAATGATTTAAAAAAAACTAAACCAAGATGCCGTCCTATGATTTTTTTTTCAAAAACATTAAATTCTTTCGAACAATTATTTTCCGACTTACTGTAGTATCAGATTGATTATGAAAACGTAAATCATTTATTTAATTTAATAAAATGCGTGATTAATAAATATATTGATATCCGATTGGCTTATTTAGCAAAAAAAATCCGAATCAAAATCAATAAGAAGACTTTATACAAAATTATTACATTTTGAGGGTCAATAGTCGACGTTGAAGTGAAAACTTCTATAAGCAAGTTTGGATGGAGAGTAAATTCATGAAAAGTCGTCATCGACATGGCCACTAACACTCAAGAGTGCCGATAGATGTCAAAACCAGGTAAATGTAAAAAGTTTTAATTTACAAATTTTAATTTAAGATATAACAATTCATGTGATTATCCAAAAATAACAACTGTTTGTGTATAGTTTTAAGTTTTCACTTCTGTTGGCAGTCCTCATGACTGCTTTAAGTTTTTTTTTACTTTAGTGAGATATTTACTATTCTTACTATATAGTCCAGTCATTTTAGGATTTATCTGCGGAAAAATTCCTAGTGAGCTGAATTTTTATACACACCTTTATTACGGCGTTGTAATGAAGACGTGAAAAATTGACATTAATATCGTGCCGGCTAAAAAAGTTATCAAGGTCAAAAGGTCGCGAAAATCAGTTTTTTTGCAAATATCTCGTTCTCTCTCAAATTTGTATAACAATTAACATGTCTTTTTATTATGCAATAATCGTTTCGACTCAGTTATCGATATCGATAAATGAGTCTCGTCCATCACTAGTGAATTGTCACCAACATTGTTAAGTTTGACATGAGTTTGAACGAACCAATGAAAAATAGACACCCTCCCCTGCACCCCGCCACGTTTTGGCGATTTTGTTTTCGTACTAAAATTATTGAAAGCGGAGTCTATTAGGTTGATTGTCTGTGGTCGTTAATTAATTATAAGCTACTAGCGAATTATACTTACAAGTTTGATAGATTCTTTAGGTCCACATTTACTATTAATTCTCCATTTCTTACTTTCTTAAATAGAACTATATTTTAAATATTACAAGCAATTCTAATCACTATTGAAAAATTACTGGGATTTTTGGTAGAAGGAAGAAAATTAATAAGTATTTTTGATGCCAATTAAACAAAAAAAAATGGGTCAAGCCGTTTCGGCGAAGTTCGATAACAAACACTGTGACACGAGTTTTTTAATATATTAGATATATATTAAGTAATAAAAGTAAGGTTGGGTAATTTACCTAATTATGCAAAATTAATTTTGAATGCATGATTTTCTGTTATCATAAATGAAAGGATTAAGGGAGTGTCGAGTCCGTCTGTTGCAAGGGTCGGAACGGGGGTTTCCCTTCATAATTCCTCATAATGAGTGATCGTTTACAATAATAGATTGTTACTTGAATTGTTAATGCGACTCAGTCAACATAGTCACTAATTAGGTTAAATGTTTATTCATTAAATAATTGTGTTTTCTTAGAATCATGTGCTTGGCGACAATATTTGGATGTTACCTAATAATTGTAGATAATACCTGCTCTGTAATCTGAGTTTCACTTTAATCAGTAATTCCCTCAAATATGGAATAAACTTGTAATCTCTAACGCTGTTGGTATTGATTTAAATGGACAGACAATCAAAACAATACTCAAGTTTATATATATAGAGTTCCGTAACTAAATCTCAGCTTCTAATGCACGAGTAAGAGCAAGAGAGAGGTAGCAAAATAGAGACGTGAGTAAAATCGTTAAGAGCCGGAAATCGACTACGGAGGTGCTCTATCAAACAATTTCCCAACAAAACATAGTGGATCCTGTACACTCTGTACATAACAACTGGGATTAATTGATTATATTGAGTTAGGCTTGTTTACCGACGAGTGTGTGAGAAACGTGTATGAGGCTTTTCACATGCCCTTGCCATAATAAAATTAGTTTTAAACCGGATTGTGGAACTATAAATAATAAGCAGCTTTACTTTATATAAAATATTCATTATGTAACCTAGCTATGACAATAATAAACCATATTTATCTATTTTATGCCTTTTTACTTAATTAGGATATATTATAATATATATTTTTATACGAACATACATTAAGCAGAATATCTTAATTCAAAAGTAGTTCAAATTAAAAAATATGACTAATACTTTTTCATACGTCTATGTCTATCTGAAATCACAGGTTATTTCTTTACTTATTCGGAATCAATACGACTGTTATTGAAGAAAAGTTCACAAACCGACCGACATGAATAAATTTTTGCGATTATAATATAAATAAGGATGGTGTCTCCAGCTTTTATAACGCCTCGTTAAAAATACATAATATTTTCGTAGTAATGATTAAGGGAATAACATTTAAATAGATTACGTTAGTCATTAGTCAATGTAGGTATTGCTTTGTATACATACGTCACTAAAGTAGTGGCGTTTTGCGTAATACGACAGTCTCTACGAAGTTACTCTATTAAGTATAATACTGTCTTTTTGTTTTTTTTATGCGACAAACGGGCAGGAGGCTCACCTGATGGGAAGTGATCACCTCCGCCCATGGACATCTGCAACACTGCAGGGCTTGCAGATGCGTTGCCGGCCTTTTAGGAAAGGGAGGGAGGAAGGAGGGTGAAGGATGGGCGAAGGGATGGGAAGTGGGCCTCCCGGACTCTCACTTACCGGACGAAACGCAACAGCATAGCTGCCACTTCACGCCGGTCTCCTGTGAGAGAGTGGTATTACACGGGGCGTGCCGGCCCATTCGCCTGCTACCCGAAGGTAACAAGCATGGCACTACCACTTTAAAAATATCTAATATGTATTGATAAGAGTAAAATATAAACATAGTATTTGTAATATTAAAAGAAAGTATCATTTAGGGTTTTGCCTCGGATTTATTTCGTATTATTTATCCCTAGGTTTAGGAAGCTTTACTGAAAACATCCGAAAAGGAAAAATCCAAAAAGATAGTTTCATATAGGTATATAATAATGTATAAAGTATATAACTACTAGTGATTTAAATTTTGACTATTCCTCATTTTAATATTGAGATAAGCTTTAAACGTGGCAAATATTTTTTTATCATGACCTAGTTTTCACCGCCGGCTAGACCGACAAACAAATTCTCAATTTTAATAGCAGTAACAGTAACCATTGAAGGTAATCGATACTAAATTATTGATAGGTATCATCGGAATTTATTAAAAGTTACGCGATAAGCTCACAAAAACTACTTAAGAAGACTATATAAAACATTTCTCTACCAAAGTAAAGATATTATCTACCTAATTAAAAAATATTCTCTGCATCATCAGCAATTTCATAAAGCTTCGATTTCCAATATTTGCGAGTCTTGAAAACATTCTTTGATTTTTACTTCTTAGCGTTCAGTAGCATGCACTTTTTCAATTAAATAATTTATAATATCTTAAGCTACAATAACATTTGCATGAATGAAGCCAGAAATAAAATTTCATCCTTTATTTTAGAATGTAAGAACAATTTTCTTTTAGAATGAAGCGAAAAAAACCTTGCACATTCAACGTAGCACATATTTCATTACAAACAATGTTACAGACGTTGTAATTAATAAAATAAATCAACGGAACCCAGTGAGGAATTACGCTCGAGTATAAAGCGGACGCTTTCCTTTGTTTAGCGTAGCATCTTTGAAAATATATTTTTTCCACTAAAAAAGTTATCAGAATTATAAAACATTAAAATAAAAAACGGTCCCTTTGCGAGTTCTGTATTAATTAATTTGTTGAACTAACGAATACTTCGGTGGATCTTCGCTTATCCTACAAATAGCCTTATATGTATTGTGTATTTATCCCTTCGTCAGCTTTTAACGTCCAACTGCTGGGTATGTGTCACCCTTACGGATGAGGAAGATCATGATCAGGTGTTTGTTTGAACGCGCTAATCTCAGGAACTACTGGTACTATTTGAAAAAATATTATTGTGTTGGATAGTCCGTTTATCGAGGAAGGCTATAGGCTATATTACATTACGCTACGACCCATAGGAGCGGAGCATCACTGAAAAATGTTGCAAAAACGGGAGAAAAATATTCATTTTTAGAGCTTCCGTTGCGTGCGCTTAAGCAATTCAAATTTGTTTTAAGGTAATGCATTATTTGCGAAGGTGTTTAATAAACATGGTATTTAATCCTTACCTAAATAAATAAGTTACTCATCACAAGTATTTAATTTTGAACAAAATTGTTCTTGACATCATTTAATTTCAATGAATATCTTACGAGATATCATAGTTTTAACATAACACCGCAACAAAAAATCAAATTAAAAATTAGAAAAACCTCCGACACAAACCAAACTCAGGTTGAGTTCCCTTTAAAAAGTAAAAAATAATGAAAGAAACTCAATCTAATAGTACCTAAGTATGTACGAGTATTAATAATTCTAAAAAATATACATCGAAGGATCATCGGGGAAGGGACGCCGGTAACTCTGCGAGGTGATACCACGCGACTCGGAAAGAATTTGGCTTCCAGACCTTAGAACGCGAGCGAAGCCGCGGGAAAGGCTAGTACCTACATAAATCGTCAAACATTGCAATAAAACGAACCAGCAAATAGGTTTATTTTATATTTAGGTACAGGACTTAAATAATAACTATTCTGTTAAATTGTACTTACTTATCTAAACCATACGTGACTGGTTTTACTTTCATTTGAAATCCTAATATTACATGGAAAAAAGATTGATCGACAGAAGTCTTATAAGCAATTTAGCGACATCTGGAAGTGACTGACGAGAATACAATATTCTTTGGCACAAGCCAGCTCACGCTTACTTAACTTATACTTTTTTTAATCATCAGCGTCTATGTGTCATTTTATGCTTTATAAATTGTTTCACATCGGCGGTTCTCAAAAAAAGGTTATTTAGGAGGTATGAAATGTAATTGAAGTTTCTTTACTAGAAATCTGCATCAGCATTCAATCGACAATCCAGCCGGGCGAGTAGCTATGTACTAGGAACCCATTTCGATAGGCAGCGTACCATGTGGGCGAGATCCACTAGTTATATACTAGAACCTTCCTCGAGAACCACTCTATCCATTGGTGAAAACAGCATGGAAATCGGTAGTTTTTGAGCTTATCGCGAACAGACAGACAGACGGGGCGGAGAACTTTTTTTTATAATATTTAGTGATTTTATTATTGGTTGTGTAACATGTGAAGGCTGAATGTTTCCGCATTCATTTTATATACTAAATAATAGAAGAGGTCGATCAGTAGAAATCTAGTTAAGAATATCGTCATAAAATCAAATATACTTACACAAAGTGCTACAACAATAGAGACCTCAGACCGTCACCTTACACGACAGAAACAATAAAAAAGGCGTCAGTATGCGTAACCGTAGTGTGTAATGTGTTAGTTGGTTAGTTTTGCTTATTAATTATTGGGAGATTTTCTATTAAAATTTGTTCAAGTAAATAATGTAAAAAAACGAAGCTGAAGTACATAATACGTTCATGTACCAAGTCCATACGCCTAAATATTAATAAAAGTTATTACAAGTAAAAATCTTTCTATTTTCTTTATTCCTTTTACAAAAATTCAATATTAATAAGACGATCAATTCGACGACTAAAAATAATACGAGTTTAATACAAATTGTTACGATTATGAAAATATATATTACTAACTGAATACAATTCCCGAGGCTCCGCCCGCGCCCGAAGGATGAAAATTTAGGGTTAAAAACATTTTTTGATGCCAAATCGTAAAAAATAGAAATTTGATTTTAGACCAATTAAAAAATAAGAAATTTGGTCTGTTTTCGACATCAACAGAGCCGACTTTTTAACTAAATGTATGTGTTATGCATAATTGTTATATACGTTACTTATAAGAAAAACTCAATTTTTAACATTTTTATATTTCTTTCTGTTTGTCTGTTTGTTTATGCTTTTTATCTTTTCTTTTCTTCATTTCTGAAAAGACTGGACACATATTGAGGGGAATTTCACTGCGAGATAGTTGATGTTATAAGGAGTAACTTAGGCTACTTTTATTTTGGAAAAAGCTTTAAGATTCGGGTCAAAAAAAAACGTTACGTACGATTTTGTATAAAACTACTTTAAATTTAAAAAGTAGATGTACGTAACGTTATCTTTATTCAAAAGCCAATCTGAAATGAACTAATATTCCTATGGATTCAGCATAACAGTATTACGATTTTATTACTCCAGACCAAACAGTCGTCGTGATTTGCGTGTGTACTAAACAAATTGGTTTTCTTGTAAGGAAACATTCCTAAGCAAATTGCTAATCAAATGTTTATTAGCAAATAAACTTAATGGCCCACTTATAAATAATGTAGTAAAATACATCTCACTGATTACACATACTTTGTACGAACAGAGAACTTTATTAAAATGTGTGTTAGAAATAAATTAGAGTATTTAACTTCAGTTTTCTTGGGTTTTATTTTTCTTTATAACATTGTATAAGCGAGTGTGTTTGTTTTTTGTCCTTTTCTTTCTTTTAACTTGTTGAAGGGTACAGTTAAAAGAAAAATCTCTTCTAAGCGAAATAACACATCAAAACATAACCATAGCCAAGTGCTTGTCAAATATATAATATATAACATATACTTAACTTAGTATATACAGCAATGACATAGATAGGTGTGTACCTTTATATAAAATAAGCGACAAAATTAAATCTCACGGTGCATGCCCTATATATTTCCTAGATAAAAATAACTTGTCTATTCCAGACTACCAGACCTGTGCTATAACTATCTCTGTGCCAAAGTTCCAGATTCATTTAAAAGATCCAGCTTTGTTAGGCCGTTCTGGTATAATTGAGCAACAAACATCGATTCATCCAAAATGCATTTATAATA
Source organism: Boloria euphrosyne (assembly GCA_951802675.2). NCBI lineage: Eukaryota > Metazoa > Arthropoda > Insecta > Lepidoptera > Nymphalidae > Boloria > Boloria euphrosyne. The sequence continues at coordinate 9,484,877 of OX637885.1, forward strand.
TTACTAATAGATACTACGGGGAAAACATAAACTGACACACTAACTGAAAATCGGAGTGAGATTTACGTACGAGATTGTTTCTATTGATGTTTTTTCAGTCCACTTCACAGGATAGCGTTTCAGAAAAATCAAAGTTGAATACCATATTTATTCCTGCAAGAAAAATGAAATGAAAATAAAAGTTACGTAAAGCAAAACGAATGATAAAAACTCACAAAATCTTTTTTCGCTTTTGTATTTAATACCCACATAGAAAAAAAGACGTATATTTATCGAATTGAAAACACAACAATATTTTTATTTATACTGTAAAGGTAAAAATTTAATTATAAAGCTGTTCAAGGATCAGATAAAATAAATTATTCGCCTAAATCGGCCGTCTAATACCATTCAAATGAAGTTATGGTGGAAAAAGTTTAATTGTTTGAGTCTCGAAAGAAAAATGTAGAAAGTTGTAAAGCCGCCGTAGCTTTGTTGCAAATTACTGGATCGCAGGTGAAGCTTTGCTAGAATCGTATTTTGTTTAATTTCCTTTTACAATTACTAAGTTTCTAGAAGTGGGATGTGAAGTGTGATTACTAATTAGGTCTGTGTATAGTACTTAAGATTAGTAATAATTACAATAGTAAGTTACATGCATGTTCTTTGAATTCTTATAATTATTAATATAAAAATTTATATTTATGTTGGAGCGTATGTTTGTTCCGAATTCGCTCAAATGGCTGGGCGGATTTTAATGTAACTTATTTAAAAGATAGGTATACGAATACATAGTTAGAGTAGATAGAGTAACACAAGTGTTACTGTTAAGCGCTTAGGGACGATACGGATATGAGCGAAGCGAAATTCGAATTCTGATTCTGATTCTGAATTGAAGCAATTAAGTATTTTGAGTAACACAATAATATTAATCAAGGTAATATGTTAAACTATAATGAAGATTATTATTTTAAATAGATATTATAGAGTTTCATATTGATATTATTACAATAATATAATAATATTCACCAAAAGAACTTCCTATCATTTACACCTATAACCGAATTCATTTCCGCGGTTTCATTATGGAATCATACCAATATCTCTTACCAAAAATAATAGAAACAAAAAAAATATATATGATAAACTAAATAATGTAGAAATTATACAATTAAATAGTATAAAACTACCTAAGTGTTTTCGTTTTTTGAGATCAAGACACGAAAACTTTTGTTTAACAGTTGGCCTAGTTATATACCCGTTTCCATCTAACTTTAGACTAAGGACTCTTTTCATTGTTGCCTTTTTAACGCTCAGCTGCCTTACAGAATGTATCTTGTAAGACACAAAGGCGACTTTCAAAGAAATATGCTGTACTTGTAAGAACATTAGATTTTTTATCCAAATAGAAAGTTGTCTACGATATATAGCTACTAGCTGCATGTGAATTATTAGATTAAACTAAAGATATTTTTAATACTAGATTCTGCAATAGTTTTATTAATAAATTAACGAGGCATAAAAAAGATAGAACCACAGATAACGGTAATATTATGTTTAAGTTGTTTTTTTTTATTGAGGTTCAATAAAATTCATATTAGGTTGCGAGCTTAGCGCAATCCATACAACGATATCTCATAACGTCGTGTAAAATTTTATCACTGTCATCTTCTTCAGTGTTTATTTCTTTACAAAGTCTTCTTCATCGTAAAATACAAGACATAAATCCGTATAGGTAAGAGTTTACCTGTTATAATTTGATAGACAGAAACACTATCATCGGATCTACATAATATAGGCTTTTTTGGGCTTCGACCCGAGGTCCCTAAAATATAACGTTGAACGTTGGCCCCTGTTGAAACCAACTGAAAATATCGTGAATTTATAAAATAAAAAAAATGTTGAATTATATGAAAAAATCTAAGTATAGCGTTATCTTAATTTCGTCTAGTACTATTTACTATTATAGATTTTAAAAGGGCAAGTATGAAATCAAAATTCGATCAAATTCACGATCCACTTTCGGATACTATTACTTAAGAAAAAAAATATTAAGCCATAATAGGTACACAACATTTATTATTGTGATTTGGGTAAAATATTTAACAAAAACACACAATTGCCAACATATTGCCAGCATATTTTGCATAACTTCTGATTACAATAATAATTCATTTTATTTTGTAACTGTCGCATTCCCACACCGGATTGCAAATGAAGCGAATAACTTTATTGCAGTGAGCTGTGAAACTGAAGCGTGAACAAAAAAGATGAACTGTGAACGAGTGAATGGTTCGCAATAGAAAAACCAGTTGAAAAGCAATATTAATGATATTACGGTATTTAACTGCTTATGCCATACTAGTTTTCGCGCGCAGTTTTGCTCCGCAAGGTATGTGGATCGCAGATTGTAGAAACCTGCCCCCATGACTTTTGGAAATTAATCCAGCGAATTATTTGGGAGTAAATAGAAGCAACGTGATTGATACCTACCTACATATAACTACATATTATAAAGTCAAAACGTCGCGAACGACGCGTCGGTAACAAAAAATCTAAATAAATCCGCGACAAAATCCGAAAATATCGTTTCATTTATAATGTCAAATATTCGCGTAAATCTACGAAAGAATCAAAATATATAGGTAAACTATGGTTCGTGTAATCAAATTACAACTATAATATTTTTTTATCTATAATAGTCTTTTAAAGAAAAGTATACATGTACCTACCACTCATATTACTAACATGTATAATCGTTATACTTGTGATATAAAAATAAATGCTCCAAAAGGCTATAATTAAAGTTTTATATGTATTTTTTATTTAGTACGATGATACCTAATTATCTGGATCAACCGGGTATATATTCAATTTTTACTGCAAATATCTCATCTTGGAGAAATATTAACCCTTAAAATGTACGAACGAATGAAGGGACGAACCCGAGCAGAGCGAGAGTGAATCGGTAGTTACTAAATAAAACCTCAAAATCGTTGAAACACAAATATTTTATACTTTAAGATTTTCGCGTAAAAATCTCTTAAGTCGGAGAGAAGTTTGGTGTCAAGACTTACATTTACATTGCAGATGTCGTCGATGTCGAGATTTTATTTTTAAAAAAGAATCGGCGCACGCTGAAAGCTGTTGTAGAAGTGTTTTTCCAGACTTTCACAAAAGGTAGTACTTTACAAAACAAATGAAAAGCTTATATAGGAGCTTTTATGGGGTTGGGTATGTTAGAGATTAACAAAGGATTTATTTTCATATACATCGACTTCTTCTCTAGAATTCTCTCTTTAAAGAGGAAAAAGATCTAATTCTTAATTTGTACTGATTGAGAAAATTAAAAAATAAATAAATAAAATGTCTCTTATCTTTTAAAGAATAAAACCATTCATATTGATGCGAGTCGAGAATAACAATACCAAATCACGCTGCTATTTTTTATTTGACATTTAGTTTATCGAATTCCGTCTATACGAGTATAATTATTTAATTTAGTGTTTGACCTGGCCATAGTAATAACTAGTTTATTTTATTGACGGCATCTTAGGTTTGTTATTTAGGGAATTGAGAGCTTACCTTTACGATGCAAGGAATATGGTTAAAAATATATAAAAGTCTTTTACAGTGCGTCATTACTCTAGAGTAATATAAAGTGAAGCCAAATTGGTTTTTAAGGGTTTTTATTGGTACATATGTATGCGGAGGCAACTATTTTTACGGCAATCAAATATAGAAAAAAAATACAGAAGTCAATTTTAATTTTAAGAGAAAAAAGCAATGTATTTATCACTTTAATTTTCTATTTATTATACACTAGGGGCTTACCCTCGCTTCGCTCGGGTTTGTCCCTAGGTACGTGTTGTATAATATTTACTTCGCACCGCCCGGTATATATTTGACTAGATTATATGAATTACATTGCACGCACCATGGCAACAGTCATAACATGATACGTCAAACGCCGTTAATTTTATAAAGTTTATTTAAATTTCCTTACTTTTTTCGATATAGTATGTTATCCTTAAGAGATAGACATATGCCATCGCGGACTTTTTTGTAGACCTATATAAGATACACAATTCCACCATACATCATTTTGTTATATCTCAAAGGGTTTAGGCAGCGTTTTCGTTGAAAGCTCCCACACGGCATATGTTTTTCCCACACGTACAACATATATCATTATATTTTAGCCAATGTATACAAAACCTTGACAAATTATATACTAAAACCTTCCTGGGGAACCATTCTATCCATCGGTGAAACCTGCATGAAAATCGGTGCAGTAGATTTTGAGTTCATCGCGAACAGACAGACAGACAGACGCGGCGGAGGACTTTGTTATATAATATGGATATATATATATATATATATATATATATATATATATATATATATATATATATATATATATATATATATATATATATATATATATATATATATATATATATATATATATATATATATATATATATATATATTTAAATATTTTTTGTTTCTTTCCTTTCACACTTTTTATTCAAGTCGGGTTGATTTATTCTAAAACATTAATTGATTTTGATGTATATAAACATATCTATACATATAATAATGATATACAATAAACATTAATATTTAAAAAGTTACTAAGTATGCACATCCGTATGTACATTGTACATTGTACGTATACTTATATAATATACGTAACCTATACTTTGGCGCAGGTTACTTATATAAGTCAAAGTCAAAGTCAAAATATACTTTATTCAAATAGACTTTTAAAAGCACTTTTGAATCGTCTAATATATTAAGCAAAAGTGTTGAAAGTAAACTAAAAACACACTAAGAAACATTTAACATTTATTTTCAGAATGAATTCTTCAGTGGGGTTATTTAAATTAGATTGCAGCCAAGTTGACTGCAATCGCCTCCATTACTGCGGACTTTTCCGATTAAATTAGCAATTTCTTCTTGAAATAGACTGTTATTGTTGATGACTTTTTAAATAAAAAACGTAACTAGGATAAGATGACTTTAATTTATAATTGGACATAGTTATGCAGACCAGAACAACCCACAATCGTGGTGAAATTGAAAATTACAAAAAAGTATTTTGTAAATTATCTTATTTTATTCGTATCGAAATTTTAGTTAGTAGAATATAACGAATTATAAATAGGTCCACTATTAATTTTTTTTTAATTTTCTGATACTATAACCACAAGAGACCTAACGTCATATACGTTACGTTAAAGTATTTTAAAATCGCATTGCACCTGAAATAACAAATAATTCCCGTAGTAAATCCCAAGTTACTCTCCAGCCTACCTACTTAATATATAGTTAATGTTATGTATAATGTATCTCCTTATAAAAATCATCAATTTACAAGTCCACTCCTTGTTTGAAACAAGCACAATCAAACACATTCTTATATTTATACTCGTACTATAAATTTTATTAGCACAAATTAGCAAAGGCACAAATAAGTTGTATAAATAATTCAAATAAAAAGGTTAAACAAGTGCGGATAAAAAATAAATGCCCAGTACATAATCTTCATAATATTACATAAGGGATAAAATTTATATTTAGAATAAATAATCCACGTATAAAATTACTTGATAAAACTTGTAAAATACGGGAGATTTAGCCCCAGACACTTTTATCTACCAACAATTTATGGATCTATGAATAATAAACAGCCATTGAATTATTTAACAGGCCATGCCTTGCTTTGAAAGCGTCAGAACGAATTTAATAAAACTTATTGGAAATACACAATATTTTTCATAATGATACATACGTAGTACCTGCTAATAACTATGCTGTAAACAAATATGCTTTGGAAACTCCTGGTACCAAGATAAAATTTAGGCTATGATTCTTTAACCTATCTATCCCTATATAAAAAATGAACAGCGTCAGTTTTGAAATGCAACCTCGGTGGGTGGTGTGACATGCGAGTTGCTCCAGGTGTTTGTTTGATAGCAGAGTGGACTACCGGGCCGTCGCGGTGGCGTCGTGGTTAAATACGCAAGCGACGCCCCATTAAGACCGCAAAAAGAAGCCCTTTTACCTTGGCTCCCACTTTCCAAAGTGTATTCATCCCGATTAGTGACCATATTGAGCTCTTGGGCATAGACATCTCACCCAATCTCAATTTCGGAAAATGCATCGAATCAAAGGCCAAAACAGCAGCCAAAAAACTTGGTATCCTGAACAAGGTGAAGCGGTACTTCACGGCTGAGCAGCGCCTGACTCTCTATCAGGCTCAGGTACGCTCAGCCATGGAGTACTGCTGCCATCTCTGGGATGGTTCTGCCAAGTATCAACTCGATGCATTAGACTCGATAGATCGCCGCGCCCGCCGTATCATAGGTGATCAGTCACTAACGCAGGCTAAACTACTCAGCCTACAGCATCGACGCAATGTCGCCTGTTTATCTATATTCTATCGAATATACTTTGGAGAGTGCGCGCAGGAACTGCATAACCTTGTACCCCCTTCACCGTTTTACCACAGAACTGCGAGAAGTCGTGAACGCTGGCATCCTTACGTGTTAGAAATTCAACCAACCCGCACGAAACGCTTTGGTTCAACGTTTCTTAAGCGAACAGCCAAAATGTGGAACACCCTTCCAGCATCCGTCTTTCCTGCCACTTACAATGTCAGTACTTTCAAAGCAAGAGTGAATAGGCACCTTCTAGGCAAGCGCGCTCCAACCTAGACCTCATCAGTGCTTTCCAGCACTGATCGTCGTCAAGCGCAAGCCTATCTAATAAAAAAAAAAAAAGACTAAAAAAAGACGAAAGTAATATTGGTTTGCCGATGAGCCCTAAATTACCACCTGTTTTCTATAATTCGTATGTGTTAATGTATTTCCCAAGGGGAAACGGTGAAATTGAATTACGAGTACGCCAATACAACACACTTGTACACAATTACACTGTTTAATACTCAAACGATTTGTTTGAAAATCCGAAGTCCGTCCGAATCCGAAATCTGAATTTGTTTGAAAATCCGAAAGTAATTGGTTTATATTTTGGATTCATATATAGATTTGTTTAAATAAAAAACAAAGATTTTTATACAGCAACAATAGCTTTACGACGAAAATGTTTGTGTATTTTAAATATAGTAATTGAATGGTTATACTGGTTAAGCCATAACCAGTTTCCAATTATTTGGATACAATGGACAAATATAACATAGCATGTGTATAACACCATAGGTAGTTTTTATTATATATATATATATATATATATATATATATATATATATATATATATATATATATATATATATATATATATATATATATATATATATATATATATATATATAATTTTGCCTATATGATGCTATTCACTCCGCTAAAATTGTGAAATGACCCTTTAATAAAAATATAACTGATCTGCGCTTTAATTAAAAGATCGACCATCGTAAGTGAAGCGTGAGCCATAAACCCTGCGTTAATTGAAAAGCGACATCGTATTCGATTTAATATTTCCACTCGGCTGCCAATGAATATTACGGCAGCAATGGTTGTAAAGCTTTTTGCTTGTCAGGGGAAACCCCGGATTTGCAACTGTAAAGTCGATTTGACGTGACACAATACAATATGATGTGACAATGACAGGGTAAATTTTACCCAACTATAATTCCTAAAACTTGTGAAAGAACTTAAGCTATTTAAAAAATGTAAACGGTAAAGCCGTACGTTAAATATCGTACGTATGTACGTAACCGTAATATACCGTATATCAATACGGTAATACTATACCAATAACCACATTCATCATCATAACCAGAATCATCATTGTTTCGTCCACTGCTTAAGTGCAGGCCTCTCCTATGGCTCGTCCCTGAGCTCTGTCGTCAGTTCTACGCGCATTACTACCAGCCACTTACGTATGTCGTCGGTCCACCTAGCTGCAGGATATTCTACCTATAACTATTATGAGGTCAAATTCCATGTTAATCTACCCAGCAGTTTAGGCTTTGCTTTATTCTTCGATAAAAAAAATGAAATTTAAGATTCTATATAATATATCTTTCATCTGAAAGAGCTGGTTTGTATCAAATCTACGACTTCTTATGTATATAAGTTCGAGTATATACCCTCTAGCGAAATAAGCAGTACATTTCACAAAACGTTTGTTAAAGACGTTTTTTCATAGACGTCTTTAAATTAATTGGACAATATTTGATAAATGTTTCACTCAATTAATTTTCTTTTTTCTTTGTATTTTGTCCTGGATATTGCTTTCTAGCGTAATTTTTTTAACAAGAATGGTAAAAACATTTGCCTTTCTATACACACAATTAAGCTTAAATTATTGTTGAAAATAAGACTCCGTTTACATAATATTATATATATATATATATATATATATATATATATATATATATATATATATATATATATATATATATATATATATATATATAATTTTGCCTATATGATGCTATTCACTCCGCTAAAATTGTGAAATGACCCTTTAATAAAAATATAACTGATCTGCGCTTTAATTAAAAGATCGACCATCGTAAGTGAAGCGTGAGCCATAAACCCTGCGTTAATTGAAAAGCGACATCGTATTCGATTTAATATTTCCACTCGGCTGCCAATGAATATTACGGCAGCAATGGTTGTAAAGCTTTTTGCTTGTCAGGGGAAGCCCCGGATTTGCAACTGTAAAGTCGATTTGACGTGACACAATACAATATGATGTGACAATGACAGGGTAAATTTTACCCAACTATAATTCCTAAAACTTGTGAAAGAACTTAAGCTATTTAAAAAATGTAAACGGTAAAGCCGTACGTTAAATATCGTACGTATGTACGTAACCGTAATATACCGTATATCAATACGGTAATACTATACCAATAACCACATTCATCATCATAACCAGAATCATCATTGTTTCGTCCACTGCTTAAGTGCAGGCCTCTCCTATGGCTCGTCCCTGAGCTCTGTCGTCAGTTCTACGCGCATTACTACCAGCCACTTACGTATGTCGTCGGTCCACCTAGCTGCAGGATATTCTACCTATAACTATTATGAGGTCAAATTCCATGTTAATCTACCCAGCAGTTTAGGCTTTGCTTTATTCTTCGATAAAAAAAATGAAATTTAAGATTCTATATAATATATCTTTCATCTGAAAGAGCTGGTTTGTATCAAATCTACGACTTCTTATGTATATAAGTTCGAGTATATACCCTCTAGCGAAATAAGCAGTACATTTCACAAAACGTTTGTTAAAGACGTTTTTTCATAGACGTCTTTAAATTAATTGGACAATATTTGATAAATGTTTCACTCAATTAATTTTCTTTTTTCTTTGTATTTTGTCCTGGATATTGCTTTCTAGCGTAATTTTTTTAACAAGAATGGTAAAAACATTTGCCTTTCTATACACACAATTAAGCTTAAATTATTGTTGAAAATAAGACTCCGTTTACATAATTTTTATAATAAACGTATTAATTATATAATTTATAAAAAAAACCTACATATTACAGATAAAAGTTTCTTGTTGATGTAAATGTATGGAAATTATATAATATGTTGACTCAAATGCAGCTCTATCATATTACCATTCATGTTCATTAATGAAATAAATAAAATTTATATCGCATATTTAAAACAGTTAATGTTGAGTTCCTTTCCAGCTCTTCCCAGGAGAACTGCTTTTCTAGCCGGTGGTAGCTTTCTCACGAAGTGACAAAACTTAGTTCGACGCTCTTTCATTTAAATAAAACTGACGATTGAAAAGTGCTTATTCAAAGTATTTGAATAAAGCTTTATGTCGTTTTATTTCAAAGACAAAAACAATTCAGAACCTTTTTATTCTTTATTTGTCAATGTCATTCATAAAAATTATTAAAACAGTACGGGCACCTATTACACTATAGGTTCCGTACCTCGAAAGAAAAAATGGATCCCAGACTTATAGTGACAACATAGTACAGGTGACTCACTGCCGCACTCAGAGTGACTTAATGAACCATTAAGGCGAGAATTTCCATACTAAAGAACGACTTAATGGTTCATTAAGTGACTCTGAGTGCAGCGGACAGCCATCATCACTTTTTTGTCCGTCAGCCGTCTGCAAAATCCGTTTTTAAAAATTAAACTACCTATCAAGTTCTTTCTTCTAAGTCTGTCAAACTGTTTTTTATGGCGCATAGTTAGATACTGGCAAGGGAACCTACACCTAAAATAAAAAAAAGAAGCAATGTCTTATATATCATAAGTAAAGGAAAAAATCTGAATATCATATTGTGGTTAAAAAAAAATGGGATGCTTAATTATAATTTCATTTAAATTTCTTATTTTAATTGTTTCATACGACCTCGGAGTTCGAGTCACACTTGCACTTGTGCGCTTTTTTATATAGATAGGTAAAATTGCTATTTAATAAAGATTACAGTCAATTTTTGCCCACTAGGCGAATTTACTAGTATTTAAAAAAATCAACGAAATAAAGTTGCTTCATCTGCTTAAATATCATCACACGCAATTCAATAGACTTTTCGGCTTTTCAGAGCAGATCTGTGATTTATAAGCTCACAATCGTCGTATTCCGGAACTTCTGAACGCAGGGGATTTCCCGAGTGTGAATGCATAAATGCGGCTTAACGGTACGATAGCTACTTTGTAAGTAAAATTTTATACCTACCTATAATTTTCTACTTATTATATATTTAACGAATGAGATATTGTAATATGTGGCAAAATTACTAGTGTTTGTCGAATGGACATACCTAATTAGGACGGTTCGAGCGTAAAATCTAGGGACTTGGACGCGGGGCAAAGAAAGTACGTGTTTGTCACTTGTACCTTCAAAGGAAGGTAAATAAGTGAGTTGTTATTGTGTTATGATGTGTACATGTAGCAACAAAATTATAAGAAATAATATGTAAATAAAAATGAATATGGCTAAGCGCAAAACTCGCGAATGGCTGGACCAATTCGGCTCTTTTTTTGTATGTTCCTCAAGGCACACGGAAGGTTTTAATGATAAAAAATATTAAAAAAAAAAAAACAAAAAAGAAATTGGGCGGACAAATTTTTACTATTAACTTTTGACAGAACGAAGTCTGTCCGGGCAGCTAGTTTAATGCAGTTTAAAAGTTTCCTATGATTGCTGTAGCATTCAAAACAAAAAAAGTCAAAATGCTAATAATATAATGCTATAAGTATTATTTAAAAAGTAAAATATTTGCGTACACCTAGAAAACTATTAGTAAGTTAACTTACAAAAGGCACAGATCGATGCGAAATTGGTTCACTTATCTGTAGAATAATTCATTAAGTTTACGTTAAGACATTAGGCACGAAGCCTCGAGCGAACTACGGCTCTTGTATACCATTTAATTTATTGAATCATTAGTAAGACCATGGTGACTTTGTACAAATACCGAGCACTTTGTTGATTGTTGACTTTTAACGGAGGTAATGACTTTATAGTCCAGTTGCCTTTCTTCTTCATCGATTGAATTATTACTATTAAAATTTAAGAATCTGCGAGTTTTTTTGTAAGTATGTTTATCACTTTTCACGTTAAACCGCTGGACAAATTTGAATGAAATTGAATACTGGAGTATTGTAAAGCAATCACGGACAGTATTTTTAATTAAACGTTGCGGAATGCATTTACGAGTAAGTATACCATTTGCATATACGAGTATATTACATCAAATATTTCTGTCTCGCCGTCTAGAGAAACTGGTATTTTCTACTAAAACCCGGCGGAATGTTTCCCCTCTTATTAGGACGCCATGAGATCCCTAAAGCACTAAACGAAGCCACACTGACTATCAGAAAACCAAGAGTAGCAGTAGCATTTTTATATGCAAACACACCCCAAAACGATTTTTACGCCCTATCTCTAAACGTCTATATTTAGTGTTAGTGAATCAAGAGTTTACGTAAGCTTTTCTTGGTAATAAGGTTAATAGTTCACTAAGTTCTTCATGAATATTCCATTCATATTAAACTTGAGGTCGCATTAGCGCTGAATTGTTGCTTATTATATACTACATAATACATAATATGCATGTTTTTACATTAGTATATAAGTAGTTTTAAAAGATATTTTCATATATTATTATTATATTTACATATATGTTTCTTTTGTTTGATAAATATCTAACACCAGTGACTTATTCGCGCTTTGCTCGGGTGTATTACGGTAGCCTACGTTTTACTCATCGTCTTATATAAATATGAATTGTTTTTTTTTTCCAAAAGCTTTTATTGGAAGCTTGCATAACAATTTATAGTTTAGAATTTCTCTACTAATACAAAATCATCTCTGTCACAAATAACTTTGTTAACGTTGTCGATAAGCGTGAAGTTCGGCGACAGATGCTACATGCCGATACAACTTTGAAGTTCACAGCTGAATTAAACAGTTTCCAATGAACCTTTGAAATATGATTTTGTGACAAATTATATTAGTTAATTAAATATTTGGAAACATAAGCATTTGCAGTATATAAGGTAGGTACTAATGTTTACAAAATATGCATTATTCAAAAACTAACAACTTTCGCCGGATTCGCTCGGCTGAGTCCCAGATACCTATTTCTATTTCTAAAATAAAAGTAGCCTAAGCTACTCCTTATAACATTAAGTATCTGCTAGTGAAAGTCTCGTCACAATCAATTCAGCCGTTTCAAAAATTGGCAGAGCAGGACTAACATTCGGAGACAACCATTTACATGTTTTCGATAACTTGTATGTGGAATATTTTTATTTATTAATAACAGAGTTTTTAAAATATACTTTTAAATATGTTAGTTACATATTTCTGTTACGCGAAGATACTTTTCGGTACGCAACAACTTTTATCAGCCTCTCAAGGGATGCACGCGTAAATTAACTCATTTAGCTTCAGTAGCATAAAAGGATAATGTCAGAAAGAAAATAATCAAGTAGTAAAAAATACAACTTTTATCATTTTATTTGTAACATTTCCCTCATGTCCTCTGAAAAGATTAAATTTTAAATACGGTACGAAGTGCACACGTGTACAAAATAAAATCTATTGTCCAAAAATCGTCCAGCGAGTGAACTGGCGCCCCGCCAAGGTCTAGCTCGTATTAATTACGAGACAGGTACGAGTGCGATTTAGTTAGGTAACCATTTGCAAAATTTAGAAAGTTACGTATAAAACCATATAAAACAGTAAAAAAATTGACGCACGAGTCATAACAACGAAATGAATGGAAAAATATTAAGAAAAATTATTTTCGTTTACGTAGATATAAGTTTAACGAGACTATTTGAACTGAATAATATTAAAAAAGTAACAATTGTGATACTTTTTAAAGAAATTGTAGTTTTATTTGTTGGGAAAGTCGTCAAAACCTAAGACGAGATTAAAACGCATAAAGAAATAGGCTAGTATGCCCTCAGAGATTGGCTTAAGATACAATATTTACAAACTGCCAACAACTGGGTAACAAGTACTTAACTGCTTTTCTTGTAAAACTAAGACACCTAAGATCAAAGCTTGCTGCTATTTATCCGGGAACCAAGTTAAAACTAAACAGTATCTTTTAGAACTTTTAAAGGAAAATAAGGTATTATTTCTGTTCATCTTTATCGGACCACTATTATAAACTCGATTATTTATTACTTCACAAAAACGCCTGGACGTATTTTGATACAATTTAGTTTATAGATAGACTACTCACAGTTAAGGTACCTAGGGATACTGAGGTAAGTCGCTGGTAAATTAAAACCTCAATTAAATATTCTTTATTATTTCTAGGATGAATGTTGATATTATTTCTTCTACATCAACAAATCTGAGTACTGTAAGCTTTATTAAATTTTGCAGCTGGCGCGTCCTGTCTGCGAGAAAATTTAGGGACGATCAGAAATGTGAATTTTACAAATTGGATAAAACGGATCAACGCTTTCACACTCTGATATGGGTAAAGGTATAAGTAAACTAAAAAATTCATACGTTTATCGACAAAAAGGTCGTCAATCTATGTAGAGGAAGGTAACTTTAAGGAAAATAAAGGAAAACCTTCATTAGTGTCTCGCACTTGTCGTTTAGTTTTTAACCCCGTTTATTGCTTTGTTTCCGCTATTTTTTTACGCAATCAGTACATATAAATAAAATTAATGTGCCTGTTTATTATTTAAAATTAACAGCTTTTCACAAAATGCATATAAAAGTATATACGGTACTTACATTAAAAATCAATTTTAAAAATGTTTGTCGGTCTGTCTATTTGTTCTGGCTAATCTCTGAAACGGCTGAACCGATTTTGACAGGACTTTCACTTGCAGATAGCTAATATTATGAGGCGTAACTTAGGCTACATTTTAATCGACTTCAATAAAGGAGGAGGTTATATTTTAGAATTCTTATTTATTTTAACTAGCGGAACCCGTGGCTTCGCTGAAGCTAAACCTAGGGACGAACCCGAGCGAAGCGAGGGTGAGTCACTAGTATAAAATATACATTATATAAGTATAAAATATGTATATACATTTTCTTTTCATTTAACATACTACTTATAAAGGTGAAGAGTTTGTTTGTCTGGAACTAGACCAATATTACTTTAAATTACAATTTAAACACTTAAAATGTATTTTTATCTGATTGAGAAATGGTATTGTGCCCTTTAAGATCTTACTATTTATTTAATATCGATTCTCTCCTTCTGTTTTTTGAAAGTCGGTCACAAAGAGTTGCCATAATTCCAACCATGATTCAAATTCAAAACAATGTTAATTAAGTAGAATAGGTATGTATATTCATTCTATCAAAGCTTTTAGGATCCGACATTAAACTAAAAGCAAAACTATTTTGCGGTTATATCATCCGATTACACGTGTTCAAATTCAATGGTACCTATTGTATACGAGTCAAATATTGTATGAAATATAATATTATAATGTTATATTATTATACGATATACATAGTTCATTTTAAGTTTAAATAAGTGAAGGTGGTACATTTATAGATTTATAAGAAACAATATTTCACAACTTTTATATGTAACTATATATTCAGATTTTTCATGAAACGATTTTGAGCTTTTGTCGTTTGAAATGCTTTAAAGGAAACATGGTTACCGTAGAAGTTGGTTTTAACGTCTGAAAACTATATCTCTTTACAATATATTTAAAATTTCCAATGTTAGCGTAAATCTAAGAACGTTTTTCTTTATTTAAACATATTCTTTTATCTCTTACTTGTCATTTTAGGCTCGTTCAAGATGTGTCTCAATTTCAAATGAAGAGTTGTTCAATACCTGAAACAATAAAAATAATTAATAAGTTACATTTCCATCTATTTTTGTATTGCAAAGTAAATGAATTCTCTACAAGGTGCATTTTATCGAAATCAGACAGGACCAACGTATAAGCCAGCCATGTCCTGACCGAATTGCGGTTACGGTGGAAAATCTCTCCGAGGATCGAACGGAAGATTCTAAGTATATTACGTAAGTAAGCGCACCTTTAGACTCTATGCATTTTCATATTCTAGAAGTACCTATTGTAAAGGATATTATTATATCGTTATAAAAACAATAACAAAAAGAGACTTCAACCAAAATTATGTTTTGTATAGCCGACATTCAACTGATACGATTTTCATCTAATACAATAAGCTTCAAACAATTACAAAACAAAATAAAACAATACTCGAATAAAAAACTTTCGCCAAGAGTTTGTGTTTTAAACATCGAAATTATGTTAATGCGAGAGATAATCTTGGTCGTGTCGAGGAGTTTGCAACTCCACTCACAACTCGATTTTAACAGTTGCCGCAGTACAGAATATGGAGGTTTTAAAAGTACTTTGTTCGAAATACATATTGTAATAAAATCACAAATATTGTCCAGAATAAAATAGCTTTAGTTAATCAGTTTGTTCCAAATATTAAATACAGATGCTTTTCAGTAATATTTAATGTAATTAAGGGCTTTGTTGATGAACAAATCTTGTCTTATTGCTTTTTGTTGTACTAATCGATAAAAGTTTTTTTATCGATTTTTATATAAAGTTTTTTCGTATATACATGTACATTACATTTTTGGGATACAGGGGCTGAATCTAGTTTTTAGTTTTTGTCTATCTGTCTGTCTGTTTGTTACGACATCACGAGAAAACCATAGAACAGATTTTGATGATAGTATGATGATAGCTGGTTATCCGGTGGTAATCAAAGTATAGAATACATTTACTGCGACAAAATAGCTCACTTCTAAAAATCCATACAAACATTAAATCGTAAATAGGGACGAGCGAGGGTGAGTCGCTATAAAAAAAATAATAAAAATTGATCTACACTCTTATCAATGTTTACTGACGTATGAAAGGTTAGCTAATGTATGAGTAATACAAACATTCCGGCCTTTTTCTATTGTTTTATTTATTTTTCTTTTGTAAGTAGATAATGTTTATAAATTATATTCGTATGATTTCTTTTTCAAATAGATGGAGCACTAACAATTACATGGAGAGCCATCAATTTCTCTCCGCTGAGAGCTTTTAAAGTAAACTAAAAACTCTATAGTATAGTATTCAAGCCGCGTTGCAATTTGACCTTTCTCTACATCCTGCAAAGTAAACTTTGGCATCGATCAGTCTCGTTATCCGCAGAACAGAACAAAGGAAGTCCGATGCTGAAATAAGTTTTAGATCGCATTTATACTTTGTAGGCTTTAAATTCTATTGCTTATTTTGAAAATAAAAGAATTGAAAAGCAGATTTTTTACCTAGACGTAAAGTTATAATGTTACAATATTAATGATTCATTTTATATTAAACGTTGTACAAATCAGGTACAAAACAAATTCCCTGGACGCGTCTTTCAGTTTAAGAAGCGCTACGGAAAATCACAGAATTAATTTTGACATTTTTACAATATCATTCAGTACTTTATATCAAATATTTAAAATGCCATTATATTATTTTCAGATAATCGAGCCGTTTGTAATATAGATAAGTAAGAAAATATTTTTAAAAGCTAAACTAAGAGTAGTAGCTTTTCAAAATCTAGTTATTTCAATAATATTATAGTATAACCTAACTAAGAAATCATATATGTAAGTATATTTACAACCAACGCTAAATTAATTTCAAGAGGACCTACTGTTGACCAAACCTCATTTCAGGCGACTTAGCCAGATGTGCTCGAAGCGTATACTGTTAGGCTAGAATATAGGTTTCACAATGTCGTCAGCGCTAGACCAGCTTAACGAAATTTTAAATTAAAAACAGTGTTTATATATTTCTACTTTAATAATATTTTTAGTAAGATTTCATATAAAATTAAAATAAAATGTAATTTACTTCTTTTTGTTAAGTTTCCACCTTACGCTTAGATCTTTGAAACGCAACGGATTTTAATGCGGTTTTCGTCAATAGATTTATTAGGAAGGTTTATAAGTAAGGTTTTAAAGTGCCGAAAAATATATGATAAATCTATACTTAAAGGTAAGAGGTACTAAAATCTATACTAAAAGGTAAGTGGTAGGTAGGTAGAGCGGACTGAGAGTACATCACTAGTATATATGAAATGAAAATTTAAAAAGTTGGCCACATAAATAAGGTTGTGATGAACGTTAGGTACCTACTGTAGGTATACGTTGTTACAGGCTCCGTCTTCTTGTCAGAATAAAATCCGGTTCACAAAATAAGTAAAGCTTAATTAGATTAGGTTATTTACTGAAAAGAATATTGAAAAGAAGCAATCACTAGTAATAATAATACGGGGTTTATTGTAGGACTACTAGTAGGTAGTATTGTTGTTATTTTTTTATTATTCTGTGTATTTTGACGGATATAATTTAAATAATAGTAGTAAGGTTCTTGTAAAAACAAAAATATATCGTGTAAATTAAATAAAAGCATCTTAAGAAATCCTGCATGTTCAACGAACGTAATTAGTTATCGAAGGACGTCCACCCGCATTTAACGAGTGTGGTGTACTGTGATGTAATACCCCCCGTATTTAGGGAAGCCCGTTGCCCCGCAAAAGGAAGTTAAGAGGGTATTTTTAATATAAAAACAAAATGAGAAATCTTTTATTTTTTATTGATAGACCGCTCTTTATTGTTTGCGTTATATAAAGCTCAAAATGTTGTCAGCTTATACTAGTTTTCGATCGTGACTTTAACCATAAATAAATTAAATAAAAAAAAAAATGTAGAATCAGTATAGTAGTATAGTATATGTCCTCAATATTAATATAAGACAATAATAATAAAAGCCAAATTACACACTTTATGTTTACCTAAATATAATTACTTAAGTTTGTAATTAAGATAAAATACGACGATACAAACGTCATCCTTAACACTATTGTTATTTAAAATTTAACACCGCAATGCGTATTTCTATTTAATACTATAAAAAGCGATCAAGTGCGAGTTGAACTCGCTCACAAAGGGTTCCGTATCATCGTACAAGATATAACACTGTTTACTTATGGCTTTTATAAAATGCATGGCGGCCATTTTTAAATACGCCAGCTAGGTTTTTTAATTAATTTTTGTTATACCGGCAATAGAAATGCACACTCTGTAAAATTTTCAACTATCTTTCAATTAAGATTCATTAAATTCAGCTTGCTGACAGACAAACGAACAGAAAAAGGCTTAGTAATAGAGTCCCGTTGGTACCCATCGTATATGGAACCGTAAAAATGACACTACATTATTCATAATACGATATTTTTTAAAGTGTTAAATTTTAATGATTTTTATTTCGTGGGATATTTCAGATTTTTTATGTAGGTACATTACATACATATGTATATAATAATATATTATGGTATCTACAAAGTTTTAAACGTTAATTACAAGTTCGTAGAACTTGAAAATCGATACGTAAAACATTAATGTGACCCGTAAACGATTAAATATTTGTAAATGTTAGGGTTATACATCGATTACGTTTATATATCAGACCTATCATTAAATGTGTGTAAATGAAAGGGGGCGTTACCGATAAAATCGTCAGAAACGATTGATTGAAGGAATATGAGAAGCCAAACGTTTTATAACATTAATACGTATATTGAGTTAATAAAAGCATGTTTATTATAATGCATGGATTACATTAATCAAGTCTACAAATAAGATTTACCGCAGCACTCAGAGTCACATAATGAGCCATTAAGTCCTTCTTTAGTATGGAGATTTTCGACTTAATGGTTCATAAAGTGACTCTGAGTGCTGCGTTGAGACTTTGTTATGCGTACATACAAATATTTTTACTAATCTATACCTGCATACATATATTGTCTTCAGCCCTTTTAACGTTCCATTGCTGTGCACGGGTATCCCTTCAATACGAGCGGATTCAGGCCATACTACATCTATACAAACGCATATTAAGCTGTGCAGTAATCATAAATGTCAACAAAATATATATTATAGTCGTATAGGTAGCAATACAATTATTAAAATAGATATTCTTTTTAATAAAAAAAAACTCTAATCTAAAGTATAAATATAACATATTTCCTATATAATAAGTGCAAAATATATATAGGTTTGTTTTTATTTTATGCAGTGACGGAGCGATAGATGGACGAGGTTATTTGCATACTGCGGTTGAAGAAACAGTATTATCTCTCTCCTCGTATTGTGATTCCGTAATTTCCATATGAATAAAATTGCAAAACAACTTTACTTACTCAAGTTGTGTAAATACGCATTACAAAGTCAAAATTAAGGGTTGAAGCCATTTTCTGTAGAAACCGTTGGCCCTTCTTAAAATCATAACACCTTGTCTTAACGCCACCACCGTTGTAAAGAGAACTAGTTCATTTTTTGTCTAAAGAAATAGCATTGCCATTCAGCGGGAGAATGCAGCTAGCATGCTTGCCATAATTCCACGCGGACACGACGTGTACACTAATAATTAAGCATATTTGTAATTTTCTTTGTAAATAATATCTTACTATGGGTCACTCTATACACGTAGATAATTATCCTTATATCCACTGCTTTACGGCTTTTTCACACATGTCACGTCTGATTAGTTGAAAGCATTTTGAAATCCCCAACAAAAGTGTAAACCACTTTGTTCAAGCAATTGAGAAGTGTCCGACTTCAAGACCTGTCCGCACTTAAGACGCCACCCTCTAATTGATTTTATATGTTTGAAGAAAACGTCGCTTTCAGACGAGTGGATGGTCTACTTCTATTCAAGTGGGTAATAACGTAAACGTTTTATTTCGGTAAAAACGCGGTACCTTTTTTCGTCAAAGAATATGTTATTTGAAAAATACTAATAATCAAAATTAAAGTTATAAAATATGTACTTAACATTATCAAAAACTATTCACTTAATGAACATAATACGAGTATAAACTCAAACATATCGTACAGAATTGTTTCCATAATTCAAACACAATTCGAAATAACGTAAAATATTAAAAATGTATTATTTAGTTCACTTCACAGACTTATATTATACTCGGTTATAAAAAGCCATACATTTAATATTAGCCATCATTACCATTTTCGTTCGTAACTTCTGTCGTAATATTCTATTCAACGTAATTTTGAATGCTATAGTAAACGTAGCGCAGCAGCGGAGTAATGAGATATTAATGGGATATCGATGTTCTCAGAAACTACTTCTGAAACAATATTCCGAACTTCAAGTGTCCATAATTGATAGCGTTTCAAGGATCAAAATTTCAACGGGGAATAGGATCTAAAGTCTATACTGTGTATTTTCTTCAGGGATTTGTTAACATATATGTATTAAAACAGACTACTAACAGTGTGTATGTATGTCAACTCCTTCACGGCGATAGGGTTGGATGAATTTTGGTGAAACTAAACAAAGATTCCTGTGACACGTAGTCCCTAGTCCCTACGCGCCTAACTTTAAAGTTAGGCGCCTAGGGACGCACCCGAGCGATGAGAGGTAAGTAGCTAGTACCTACTTAAAACTTTTAAAACTTCTTTCATGTTTAATATTAATAATATCTTATTTCACATGACTCAGCAGTCAGCACTATTGTCGGTAATTTAGTTCTGCGCGCATTGATTTTGTTAAACACTATAATATCGAAACGTTGCTCGTGTTTAACAAATGTTTTTGTCAATGAAAATCAAAAGTCTTGATCTTTCAAAGCTTTTTTCTTAAGAAATACTTACCGTGATCTCATATCAAGCCTTACACATAAGATCCCAAAAATGTACATCTCTGCCCTATATTGAAACCAGTTGTATCTTCTAATATATAATAGGTACTAGGTAGGTACGATACTAGCGTACGTAAATCCGATAATTTTATCTATCTTATCTTTTCCCCTTTCTATATCTCAGGAACTACACTAATTTAAATGATAATTAACGAGTTGATTAAAGCTTGAGCTTTAAAGTTTAAGAAATAATAATTTGTACACTACAAAAAAGAAATTATTACCTTATTGTAGAAACAAGCGATTTTATCAAAAAGTTAGATATTATCACGGAGAAAGACTTAATTTTTATAATTAGTCTATAACAAATAGCAAAAAAAAACACTTAGTGGATATATCGGATAAATATTTGATCCAAGCAAAACCAGGTCCACACGCTAGTGTAAAATATTTATATTAAATTTTAAATATGAAAATAAATTGTTGTTAAAGTTAAAATGAAATTCCATCCCTGATCTTTATTACTCTAATAAATCATATGAGGTCCTCACATCGCCGGAGGGACGAAACTCAAACTTTATATGCGCCTTGTAAATTATTATATTTATTGCTGCCGGATTTGGAGAATTAAGAAGATAATGTAATATCCATTTTCATTAAACCAACAATGTTATGTTAATACAATTTCTCGTTTAGTAACCTTATTAAAAATATTTTTTTTTATTTATAACAAAGGAAGCTTAAAAAGATATACGATACTATTGATTATGAAATAAAATTTAACTTATTTAATTTAATTTAATTTTTTTTAATACTTAGGTTTAAATATTTATAAGGTTAGGTTTAAATATTTATAAGGTTTAAAACTTATTTTTTTTTAATACATGTATACTTAAGATATATTTGTAACACTTTATTTTTACATATTACTGCTCTTTTTAACGACTCACTGCTGAAAACGGGCCTTAGGAATTCAAAGTAACTCGACATTTAACATTATTTAATTAGTTTAGACCAGGGTAGAAGCCTATAAAAATAATAAAAAGTGAAAAAAAATAATAGTAGGATGAAACCCATTGTAAAAGGAGGGGAATATTATAAAAAAGAAAGGAAAAATAAATTACGGGCGATCTGAGGTCGGGAAGGGGGTAGGGGGGTGTTTTAAGGGTAAAAAACTGTTTATCTCGATTTCCAACAAAACACCCTAGTTTTCAATCGAAAATTCTCCCGTCAAAATATTTGCTTTTTAAAAAAAGTCGGTAAGCTTTATATTAGTTCAAATTTCTACTTTCTGATGGTGTAAAAAAATATATACATTACCATAGTACATTTTCTCAGAAAAACTGCTACAAAGTAATAAGTAGTAAGGTCCAGACCCTCCTAGCCATTTCCACTTCTCTATGAAATACCTTTTGATGGCCTAAATTTTTCCGTAGGTCACTCAGGTACATAAGTTATCTTAAAATAGCCATAAATAGGCATCTACACATATAATTTAAAGAAGATACTACAACTTTGTCAAAATGGAAGTGTCTTGGTAACATAACAGGTCGTCCTTGTTTTACATCAAAGCAAGTAAAGAAAATGTTTCATAGATTTTAAATATATACAATTTAAGGAGATTTCTTAATATTTGGAACATCTATTGACTTGATAAAATTGTAAAATTGAAATAAATGATATTATATAAATCTGTATATAAATTTATATATGAACAAGAAAGCCTTGTTGGGTTACTTTACTACATATTAAAAAAAAGTTCCACGCCGCGTATGTCTCTCTGTTTGCGATAAACTCATAAAGTACACAACGAATTTTCATGATTTTCAAGGTTTTCCGTTATTTTGCAAATTAATTTAAATATGAAAATGATTGTTGAAGCTGTCGGAAAAAAACCATTCCGACATGGAGCTCCGGTGTGCGCCGCATTAACAATAAAGTTTCTGAAAACAATATATTACATAATTATTCCTCTTAAAATCTTATTGAACTAGCAACGCGTTTAATTCGCTAGTTTTAACTAAATAAACAAAACGCAACTAAATAAAATATACTCGTCCATGTCACGTTAACCTCTATCGCCCCTTCCTCCCATCATCCCCTTAACTTAAATTCCTATTAACCAAGTGATCCAAAGGTAACAGTCAACTATTAACATTCAAATTATAACTGGCACACAATGTGAGTAATGTCATATTTAACCAATCAGAACTAAAGTTCAAAGACAGTTCACAGTGTTGAAGTAACTTTACACGTTACCGAAAATGCTGTCGTCGCATTCTCAAGTCAGTTGTTTTAATTCGGCATAGACGAATGGAATTGGCGACAAACTTGTGATGATATGCCACAAATGAGAATTCTTAATGTCTTAAACGGAATGTGGTCGGAAGATACCTTTCTAGAGTCTTTTATAAAAATAACTGAATTATTTACAAAAATAGTATGTTTTATAAAGTTTAAGACAACAAAAGAGAAACGGAATCATGATAAAGTATGAAAAATTCAAAGAATGTATAAAAATAGCGTTTCGAGTTTATCATAAAATATTTAAAAATACCTTACCTTATTTGAAATTCATAATAATACAATATTCATAGTAGCTTTTACTATAGCTTACAAAATATTCTTGGAAAACTGTTACTGTCTAAAAATGTCACTTTATGAAAAAGGAACAGAAAAGAACATTTATACCTGTATTTAATAAAACTTAGATGAAAAATTGTAATACTACTATAGTTTCAGTTAGCTTTTGTCAAGATAGCTTTTCTTCAAGGTCTAAGCTATAAGACCTTGCCAAGTCTAGTATTCTTGGCTTGGTTGAATTCTGAAGTGAATATAACATTGTGATATTATATGTAATGTGTATGTATTATAACAATTTTATATTCAATTCAGTATTTTAAATTTTGTAATATATAACGTATACACTTTGTGGGACGCATTTAATTCTATTTGAATATATTTCATTAATACGTAATATTTTAATATATAACTTGACTAATACTATTTCAACGCCTTTTCTACTTCTGCGTGTCGACTGTTATTCTTTAACTTTTCATGTTTACAACGTGTAATATGATTATTATTATTGATTATATTATGTCTTCTGTAAGCATGATGATGCACAGAGAAACTCTAGAAAATTTTAAGTTATGTAACTAGAGAAGGCTAAATGAAACGATTGATTAAGCCGCTCATAATATCAATTGTTGTTGATACTTGATACACTATAGGTAATCTATATAATATTAAACTAATTTTTGTAGTTTTCTTTATCTACGCTAATACCGGTAAAATAATGTAGAAAGCCGCTACATGTGACATGTAAATAAAAAAGACAGTTTGTGATTTAATATATCTTCCGTAGTATTTGATGCAAGTCACTCAGTTACTACGGATGACGGAAGGAAAGTCAAGACCGTTTTATATTAGAGCCGTGTTTCGACCCGGAACATTAAAATGCGGAATAAACAAAATAAATACTTTATATAGTAAAATACGTAAGTATATATCTATACAAAAGAAAGTACACGTAATTATAAGTGCTACAGGTATCAGGTCATATCCGCGCAGAAATCTGGCAAGTACGCATTCTTCCGGTGAATTTGACGTACTTTTGTCTCTGTTTGTGGTGACCCTACTAGCTGCGCCAGTGGTCGCGGGTTCGGTACCCACTGGGGGCGTTCATTTGTGTAGTGAGTACGAATGTTTATACTCCAGCCATAATAGTTTATATTTATAATTAGCAATTCCCGCGGCTTCGCCCGCGTTCTAATCCCTATTAAAAATAGGAATTGGTGGTAGAACGTTGAGATTTTTAAGAATTTTCCAAAATTATTCGCTTCTTGTAAAGTTATTAGCTAAACAGTAGGCAAGACGGTGCGGAGTAGGGTCGGCGTTTCCATCAAACGAAGCCGCGGCGCTTGCTTTTTAATCGTGTCCGTATTTTTTGCGACAATTTAGCCAATGTATGCAAAATAAATTTGAAATACTAGACAAATTATATACTAAAACCTTCGTCGAGAACCACTCTTTTCATTAGTGAAAACAGCATGAAAATCGGTGCAGTAGTTTTTGAGTTTTGCGCAAACAGACAGACAGACACATAGACAGACTGACAGACGCGGCGGAGGACTTTGTTTTATAGATATGAACATATGCATTTAAAGTTATATATAGGTAAACTAAATCAACTATCTGGTCACAATAACATAGGCCTCGTGGCTTACCAAGGAACTAGATGATGAATGTATTAATGTCCTAACATATTTATTTATTTGGAATGCCGATTCTATATACCAAGCACAGGCAAGATCACCAGTAGAGGAAATAAGAGGAGGTTACGTCGTTTAAGAAGTGTTAAGCACTTTAACTCTATAAGCCAAGGGTTTCTATAATAAATGCTATTTACGCAAGTTAAGTTGTTCAGCCTTTTCCGGTGCGAGCCCCACTTTGGATGATGCTTCATGAACACATATACATATGAATAGATATACATTTTAAAACTAGCATTTCCCGCGGCTACGCTCGCGTTTTAAAGAAACTAAATTCTTAGATTTCACATACCATGTGATGTTTTACAGCCAGTTTTTAACGGTTAATTGAGATATCTCAGAAATGAGATATTTTTCAATCAGTAAAAAGTATTATATAATCTGACCCGGATAATTAGCTATCATCGTACCAAATTATATCAAAATCTGTCAAGTGTTTTTCTCGTGATGCGGTAACACACAGACAGACAGACAGACAAAAATTCTAAAAACTATAGATTCGGCCTCTGTATCGATAATAATTGCTATTCCAATAAGAATTTTCAAAAAATATTCAATGCACAGATTTGACTAACTTAGAATTTTATTATATGTATAGATTTTGTAAGTAATATCTAATTAGCTTCAAATTATAAAAGATCGTCAAGTTAAAATATCCATGCTACTAACGATAAAGCCTCAGCAGAATACATTTTTCCAGTGTGTTGTATTTACAATGTGTTGTACGAGCACTTGTAATAATATATCCTTAGAAATAAAAATTAGAATGTTTTCACAAAAGTTATTCTAGAGAAGAGCTACAAAGAAACTGTACGGTATTTCTTTGTCGTATGTAGAATGTATGTAATAATATTAGCTTTATGTAATTTTTTACCTTTCTTACGTAAGTGGAATGCCGTTGTACAAAGTATTAGTAGTCTGTATTGTGTGGAGTAATTGTTGGAACTAAACCTATCAGGGTAGATTTGTTAAGCGAAAACCCTTTATTTGACAGATTAAAAGAAATTTTTCAACAAAGGTTAATAAGCTTCTTTGTTCTTTTAAGCTTGGAAAAGTATGATTAACGAGCACCTTAGCTTCACTTTACTCAGTTGCTTCCCTAGGTATTTAAAAGTAGTCATTGTGTTACTTCTATTTATTTAATTTTTTAACGTTAGAAAATGCATTTAGGCATACTTTGAAAACTTGCTAGGTTCACTGAGACACGCAGGTGTCCTCACGATGTTTTCCTTCACCGTAAGACAAGTGGTATACATGTTAGAAACGATTCCCACCTGAAAATATGAACCTGAAAGACACCTGAAAGAGTCTCCTAGATGCTAGTAGTAATAGGCGGTCGTGATATCGAAGGGTTACCTAAGGTCACATACATTGTTGTAAATGTCGGAGGAAATTGAAAATAACTAAGATTCATTTTTATTAATTTAATGCCTTGTATTCATGGCGTAAAATTATACTACTCGTAAAAAAGGTTAAAATAATTTTCATCTCCAGTTATGTATACATTTCATATATTTAATTACACTTCATTCAACTTAAATGAGGTTAGGAAAGGTATATAATGTAGATTAGTAGTACATTGTAATATTTTATACCATCACCTTTTTGTACGATACGTGTGTATTTTTAATGATTGTTCTTTGACTTATTGTTAACTTTAAAGGTGCGGTAGGCGTACGCGGAATACGATACCTTTTTCATTTATTTTAATTAAAGTGAATCCTTTTTCAAATATTTAAATAAGATTTTCCAGAAAATATTTAAAGTACATTTTCGACAAAGTTATAAGCCCAGCGGTAACGCGTAGCTTGTATAACCGAGTGATGCGGGTTAAAATCCGGGTCTCGCACCTCTGATATTTTCATGTGCGAATCATTTCTATCATGATTACCACTTGTCTTACGGTGAAGGAAAACATCGTGAGGAAACCTGCATGTCTGAGAAAACCTTGCAAGTTTTCGTAACTATGGCCTGAACCCCCTCGTATTGCGGGAGGCCCGTGCCTTTTTTTTTTTTTAATGGGACAAAGGGGGCAAACGGGCAGGAGGCTCACCTGATGGAAAGGGAGGGAGGGAGGAGGGAGAAGGACGGGAGGAGGGTCTCCTGTGAGAGAGTAGTACTATACGGGGCGTGCCGGCCCATTCGGCTGCTACCCGAAGGTAACAAGCACGGCACTACCACTCAAAGCACGGCACTACCACTCAAAGCAGCCTAGCAGTGGGACGTTAAAAAAGGCTGATGATGATGATGATGATAAAGTTATTATGTAAGCAAGAAATATCTAAATCTCAGTAATATTATTCGTAAACTGCATTGTCTGTTAACAAGCGGTAACAAGCAAAATTACAACAGACAGGAACTTTATTTCATTATTAAACGCATTTCGAGACTTGGAAAGTCCCGAAATGTTCTCATTTTCTTTGACTGCGGCACTGAATTTGTAATATGTAACTCATTACGCGCAATGAACTACATTTGTTGAATTATACACTTTAAACCAATATCCTGAAGAACTATTTTTAATAAAAGCATCGTTGAACACTACAATACACTTATGTAGTAAATCTAAAATTTGTAGCATAATAATGGAACGTTAAATTGTTTCTTAATGTACACTTTATGCATGTTGTATTACGTAATATGCAATTCAAAAATACATACTTCTTAATCATATATTTTCATACATAAATAAATAAGGTTAGATATTATAGGTACATGTCTTAAATAAAGAACTGATAGATTTTTTACAACTTTAATGAATGGATGAGATGATGAATGGACCAGCATCCAAACCTTCAGAAGAAACATGTAGGTGCATATATAATATATACACTATTCTGTCGCAGCTATGATCTGTTTGGAATGAGTGTATATGGTTGATAATCGAATTACACGTATTAATTTTCAATTTTCTTCATAGCTATACATTTAAAATATGATAAAATCTTAGGCTTTTATTTAAGCAAATTGTGCGTAAACATTAAAATAAATGTTAGCAATAAGAACATTGAAATAAAAACATAAAAATAGTTTGTTTAGGTAATAAATTTTAATATAGACGATACGTTATATCCAACTAATCTGTAAAATATAATATTTTAATAATCGTACACTTATATATGAAACTACCTATTCGGATTTTGTCGCGGATTCATTTTGATTTTTAGGTCCCGACGTTTTGAATGCTTTACAACAATCATGGTTACAGGAGGTCTCTCCCGCGACAAAATCCGAAAAGGTAGTTTCATTTATAATGTCGAATATTCGCGTAAACCTAAGAAAGTATTAATCGTACACTTATATAAGCAGAAAAACTCGGCATACATGAACCTATAAATCCTATGTACATTAAAAAAAATTGTAAGCCTTTTTTAAGGCTTTTTCATACGAAGGTTTACAAACAAACCTTGCTTACAAACGTTTAGGCACAAAGCAAGAGAGCAATATATCTCTCAGTCTACAAAAACCGCCCCCATGTACAAATGTTTCATCAAATATAAAACTTTTTATATTATTTCAGGAAAAAAATATTTTAATGAAATTCAACAAAGATCACATGTGTGCTCTCCCTTTATCGCCTACAACTTTTACAAAATTAAATTATACGTCCGCTTAGAATGTTAATACTCTCGCAGACAGAATTACATTACACAGCGTCCATTTTTGCGGATTAGCCACTTCTGTTCTAACAATAAAATATTTACATGACCCTCTCTACTAAATTGTTTTACCAAGATTATCCTTAATTTTAAAATTAAGGTTTTTAGGACACTACTCACTATTTGTGAAATAGCAGCTACTAATATTCTTTTCATTTCGGTATATTATTACTTAATAATGTTAATAACTATGATTCATTTGGGTGTTGATATTTTCAGGGTTCTCTTTCTCTTTAGTTTTTCGTAGAACTCCGCTATCCGTCTGTCTGTCTGTTCATCTATCACTAGGCTGTATCTCATGAACAGTGATAGTTAGACAGTTAAAATCTTAGATTATGTATTTCTGTTGCCGCTATAACAACAAATACAAAAAAAGTCGTTCGTGCGCGAGTCCGATTGTCCTGTTTGTTCATCATCGTCGTTTCATCATCATTTGTTCCACGATGTTTAGAGTTGATATTTATAAATTTACGACACTTTTGGATCAGTTTGCCATTATAGTATGTATTTATAAAAAGTTGTGGTCAAACTCATAAAACCTCATTTTTTAAAGTCAGTTATAAAGATAATCCGGGCGATTCACAGTTTGTTTAAATAGTCTATGCATTAATTAAATTAAAACAGAAACACAATTTGTTTAATATTATACTCTTTCAATTTTACGATAAACCCGATAAGAAAATTGATTTTATAACTTAAATTAAATTAAAATATGTGATAAAACTGTAAAATCCAACACGTAACTGTACCGAATGTATGTGTATATACGTAATATGCAAAATATTCATGGATTACAAAGTGTTGAAATTTAAAGCTTTGCAAAGTATTCACATACGTTGGACTACATCAATATTTGCGATTCAGTCACACGTTATCAAAGAGTTAAGCCATATGGCATACGCTATGGTGCCAACAATTTTCAGTAGGTAGGTAATATTTAGTTCACAATTACAGACATTATATTATATTTCTTCT
Source organism: Boloria euphrosyne (assembly GCA_951802675.2). NCBI lineage: Eukaryota > Metazoa > Arthropoda > Insecta > Lepidoptera > Nymphalidae > Boloria > Boloria euphrosyne. Next base: position 9,514,914 of record OX637885.1, read on the forward strand.
AAAATATATATGTTACTGTAAAAGCCCGAATATTGGTAAATCTTAGGTTTTACCAGTAAATCTTAAGGTTTACTAACATGAGTCGGTAAATGTAAGAATATGAAAAAAAGAAACGACTTTATCGGGCTTTTACCATTAGAATTTAGTAAAAAAGATTATTTTCTTTCGATTTAGATAACATAGGTTCAAAAGGTTAATTTTAAAAACTTTTCTTTCTTTCTAGGTTGGTTAGGTTAGGTTAGATATATGACCAAATCGCACGAGCCGAGCGAAGCGTGCCGCGGCAGCGGCCGGCGAGTGCCAATAATTAAATGTTAACGCTAATTCTTTAGATAATTTATCTCGAGTGCCAGTCACGCTAAATTACCGCTGTAGTCACGCTAGTGTCCGAATAGCCTTAGCCTTTACCAAGTGAATGGTGGTAAAAATCCGAAATATACGATGATTATAGAACGGTTCTGACTTTTACCATTAAGAGTTGGTAAATCTTAGGATTTACTGTAAAATCTTAGGATTTACCGTAGTTCGGGCTTTTACAGTAACATATACATAAAATAAATTTTAGTAATTATTGTCGATACAAAGGCCGAATCTATACTTTTTAAGATTTTTGTCTGTCTGTCTGACCGTATCACGAGTAACTAATGGATAGATTTTGATGACATTTATCAGTGTGGTTCAAGTATGGCTGATAATGTACCTATGAACGAATTCAAACAGAGCGAGGTTTAATCTCTAGTCTAAATCAATAAAATTAATGTTTCGTTTTATGTTTGAGCTCTATGCTTTCCCAGACCGATATTCCGATATATATCCTCTAAGCATTCCTAAGACGTTTATCCCGAAGGTAGCCAAGGAAAGCGAGGGTAAGCTGCTAGTTTTAGATAAATTAGAATATCGGGTGATAGTGCAATGCTGCAAATCCTTCTTATACCTTTCTCTCTTATTATGTGGATATGTTTGTATGACATCTGGCTCGCTTGTTTAGGAAGTCAGTTTGTACAGTTGCATACCACGATTAAAAGTTAACGGTATAATACCTAGATAGGTTATTCTTAATTCAGGTTATTTTACAACTCTGATTTCTTAACTAGTAGTAGGTTATATAGTATTTCGACCATATGATTAATTTGTACAAGCTACTGTACGAACCATTTTACAATCACTATGTTCAATAGTCAATTTCTACATTTATCAAAATGTTTGAGTAATTTTATAATTATTATAACTCTTTAACTATAATAGTAGTAAAATGTCTTCAAAATGAATAAAAACAAACAAATATTCCTTTTTTTTGTGTGTTTTTACAATTTTCATATAAGAGCATTAAATGTAATCTTATTATTCATCGGCATACAATAAATATTTACCCAAAAGCATAATATTATTTTTCTGAAAGTCTGTGAAACATTATTTACAAGTGAAGTAATAAATAAATAATAATCGACGCCCGTCGCCCAATAACCAATGAAAACAGAATTATTAAATATTGTGCTAAAATTATCTCGCCAAACACCCAACGCGTGGTTATCACGAACGCCAGTTTTCAATCAAATATCTGCATTGGATCGAAACCAAATACGCCCCAAAATAAATGTATTCAATGGTAACTTTTTTAACTTTTGTTCTATTTATTCTTGTTTTAATCAAATCCTTTCATATCTTGAAAAGTAATTACACAGAAAAAAACAATTTGTTTTAATATTGTAAGAGCTATTTGCCTTTTATTGTGGAAGATTTATTAATATTTTTTTAGCTTTGCACGAATAGACTTAATTATCATCTCATATACCGATATCATCTCATATACCAGGTTTGATTCCTACTTTATCCAGACTTCGCAATCACTTAACGCTAGTGTCTTACTACGAAAGCGAATGTTTGTAAAGTGTGTATTTTGAATACTTCTTCAAGCTGGATAATAACATACATACTGGAGTAACGCGTTGGCTAGGCTAACTGTTAGGCTCCTAGGGACTAGGGATTTATTGATAAGTTTCTTTTTGCAAGAGGGTGGCAACGAATCGATATTATGTATTTTCACGGAGATAATTTATGGACCGGAGGGCGAAATCGTTTATTTTGTGTCGTGGTACACCAAGCTCCTGCACAGTACTGCCGCACTTAAATTTTATATATTATTTTTCTATTATTTATATAGCACATATGTTAAAATATGATGGAATAACATAATATAGCACCATCTTATTCCATGGTATGGCACGAAGCTTGTGTTATGAACACCAGATATTTGATACTCTACACATATCGCAGCGGGAATCGTACCTGCAACCGCCAGCAGAGAAGTTATTAGCTAAAAGTGTTATCGTTATTCAATACAAACTACATTTTAAAAGAATAAGATTCCATAAGACGAGCGTTTTCTGGTTTAAATTACTTAGGAACAAAACTGATAGGCTTTTTATTCAGTAATGTTTCTTGACAAATATATTACATTTCACAAATAGTGGAATGTCTTCTCTACCTTCTGCTCGTATCTGTCATCTTGTATAACAAGATATTCAAATCGATTTTATTCAACTGTCTCGAATAGGGATGGCTTAATAAATTGATACCATATGTAAATAGAAGTACTGAGACCTGTATAGGGTGTAAAGAGTTATTTAGATTTCTGTTTCGAATTTCTCAGTAAAACCCCGGAATTTAGATACGGCAGTGATCGTTCAGAACACACGTTAAGCCTGCATCTAATCTCTCCCCGGTCGTATCGAATTGCCTTTTCATACTGTAGAATTTATAATATTCGAACTGAAAACGGAAAATGGATTCTAAAATTAATTTTTATATAATTTTTACATAATTTAATTTATTGTTTTTTTTAACATGTCCTCGAGAAAACGTGTTATATTTTTTTATCTAAGACAAGTAGCATCTTTTGTAAATCGATAAAAAAAGGTTTTAACCTTATCTTTTCATGGGTACATCTTAACCTTGCTCAAACAAAGGTCACAAGAAAAAATAGATTAAGAAGAATTCAATTGAAGAAATACTACCATATCCCCGCTGGCAATAAATAAATAGCATTTAAATATAAATCTAATATTATCAATCCGTTCGTTTGTACATACATATTTTTTTAACTTTGTAAAATGCAAAATGCATGAACATTTACCGTAGGCATAATAACGTCACACCTTTGCATAACAATACACGACAATGAGTTCATTTCCTCCACAGGTCTTCTATCACAGCACGTCATAATATTCGTCCAGAATAATAATTAAATTTCCTCTGTCGTTTAATCACCATTTAAGACCCCTTTAGGTATGAAATTAAGAAAATTAAGCGCTCTAAAATTGCCAAAATAAAGCTTTGCCACACATTAATATTAACCATTTGGATCCCTAACGTTTTAAGTTCTACCTCATATTAAAATTCAAAAGGTTAAGTGTACATTGCGAAGATTAAACCATCTAACTGATTTTGTAGCTTACATTGTGAAAGACGGGCATAGTCTTATAAAAGTACTATATTGTCCAGGGGAAAAAACGACACCCTTGCTCGCTCGGTTACGTTTCGATAAGTTTTATGTTTTAACTATTACTATATATTTCTCATAATTAGATAAAACTGCAGGAACACTGCAGTAAAAAGTATCCCATATGTTGATCCGTATATCCAATATTTATAATATGTATGTAGTTAAAATTTATATGTGTAGCATATCAACTATCTGGTATCCGCAACACAAGCACGTTAAGTAGCTTACTGCGGAACTAGATGGCGCTGTTGTAATGATGTCCCAACATATTTATTTATCATCAAACCAAATTTCATCAAAATCTGTCCAGTGGCTTTCGCGTGATGCGGTCTCAGACAGACAGGCAAACCATAAAAACTATAGATTCGGCCTCTGTATCGACAATAATGGCTATATAAAAAAAAACCACAAAATTATGTACAGATTCGAATAAATAAAATTTTTATTACCTATGCAGATTAGGTACGTGTCCAAAATCGCAAAATCTATATTAATACTTTGAAGTTCCAACGTTTTCACACAATTAATCAATCTGTTATTAGTAAGGCTTAGCAAATGAAAGAGATTTAATTAAGCGGATTTAACGACTGGACAAGGCTTAGCGACATTATTATGCTGAACTCGACTTTACACTTGTCAACTTTGGCTGTTTCATTATATTTGACTTGGTTTGAGTTTATGATTGCTTTATTCAGCTCGTTTATATCATAAATCCCGTGAAAGCACTTGTTAGTCACAAAGTTGACTAAAAAGTTAATTATACGGATTTAAAATTATATAAAATTTACAGTTCATTTTCTACCTGATTTATTATTCCTTTTTTTGTTGTTGAAGTCAAATAGCTTATATCACTCTCATCATCTTTCATTTCATTTTCATTTCTTTCAGACCTACTTTTCAGTATAACTTTCGCTTTTGATATCGAATACCTATTACTTTAGATAAAACGATAGACAACAGGTTTTATAGATTATACATTGCGTTTTAATAAAATAGTTGTCTAATGAAGCCAATTTTAATTCAACGAAATATAAGTAACACTCTAACTAGGTAGTTCAGAATTTACATTGTATATATTCTAATAAACAGTGGAAATATAAACTTAGTGAAATACAGATCTATCTGATCAAAGCCTTGTCTGATGCATTAGAATATTTTAATTAATTTCGGAATACCAAAAGACACAGTTTCCAGGAACTATAGCGCAGAAGGCAAGTTAAGAAGCAATGAAAGAAAAGGCTACTCGCTTTGAATTGTAACATCGTAGAATGAATAGACTTGCTTTTCATTTGCAAACTTTTAGAACCTTATTTCAAGTTTTTACCAAAAAAAAAAGATATAGAGCAGTGTTCATGCAAATGAATATCGTTGCCATATTTAAACAAACAAAAAGTTCACAATTGAAAAAAAATGAACATTTTTTTACTTCGTCTTTATCGAAATTAATTTTTATCTACATATATTTTATGGGAAAGAATTTGCTAAATGACGACTAAATTTTCATTGAAAATGTAAGGACCTAATATCGTATAACCTATACAAAGAGCCTACAGCGTACATTTAAACGTCTAAATTGCTTCAATAACTCAATATAATGATACCATTATTCTTTACGCGAACATAGAATTCATATAGATTCAAATCAAATATTATTGTGAATAAAATTGTGCATTTTACGTGTATTTTACTTTTACTTTATAACCGTTTGGACCAAGCGTAGATTTTATCCTCATTTCAGATGTTGGTAGCGAGCGTAAAACGAGTATCACTGCATGTTATAAGGGTTACTTAATACATATTGAATGTTTAATATTGGGATGAGAAAAATAAAAATAAGAAAAAAAATGGGTTTCTGAATACAACAAACCGTTAAGTAATGAATCTTGTAAACAATAAATATCAATTTGCATATATGTGTCTAATTAAAAAAAGGTTTGCTCATAAACGTCTACATTTATCAACTAAACTAGCGATTCACCCTCGCTTCGCTCGGTTTCGTCCCCAAATACGTTATAAAGATTACTATGGATTTATCAGTAATGAGATATTTTCTTGGCTCTTTTTCTACAATAATATGTATACATGTACTATAATATACATTGTACCTATAAACCTTCTTAAATTGCTCCGTCTATTGATTAAAACTGCATTAAAATCCGTTGCGTAGTTTAAAAGATCTAAGCCTACAGACGGCTTAAAAGCGACTATGTTGATACTACTAGTATGTAGAGAAGTAACGCTAAAAATGATAATGCATAGTAAAAATTGACAGAAACAACAACATTTTGAACGGAAAAATTACATAAACGTTCATCTCGAGCTTTGCCCATAAACTGGGGTACATAATAAATAAAACAAGGAAAACTGAGCAAAATCTACGAAGAAAGCTGTCCCCACTGAATAATACAATAAAGCGAATATAGGCAGTTAACGGTCGTTGACTACGATGTTAGGTCCTAAGCGCTATGAATCTTTACGAGGCCGCAGAGGATTATAGCTGCCATAGTGGTAATAGTTAGTCTTTAGTGAGATCACTCACCTGAATAATAATAAAGTTCTAAGCCAATTACACACTGACTTAATTATTGAATTGTTTCTATCAAAAAATTTGTGCTTCAATGTAACAAAAATGCTTCAGTTTCGAGTCCGACCCATTCAGGCCTCATACTATTACAATAGTAAGTAAAAACTTAAGATTTAAAACAATAATACAATATTCTTTTACCATGAGTATCAGAAGCATTATCTCGTGGATTGAATGTTTTTTGTTATATAAAAGAAAAGACAATAGCGTTTACCTGAGTTTCATTTCGGCAATATGAATACACGAGCGATTCACCCTCGCTTCGCTCGGGTTCGTCCCTTTAGTATAACTTTTTTACAAACTTTGAATGTCTTACTTATTTATATCTAATCCAAAGCCAAAAAAATAAATTTCAAGCTTCTAGCTTTAAAAATTACGTAATTTCCATACAAACTTTCATCCCCTTTTTGTCCTTGGGAAATGCATGTACGCATCCAACATGTAAAAAACAGGCGGTTTTGTGGGACTACGGCGAGCCAGTACTATCCTCTAAAACCCAAGCACCCATCTGCCAAGGCAGATCACACAGCCAAGAGGGTTGCTCTACAGTCCACTCTGCTAACCAGAATTACCAGGGGCAACCCGCATGACACACCGCCCACCGAAGTGGGATCTTGCACATTTCTTTACTTCGCGCCGACCGACTGCCGGACCCTACTAAGACGAATCCTACAATTTCTATTGGAAAATGTAATCTATTAAATTAGTCACCTTCACATTAAATAGTCACATAGATAGACTGTAACTATATGTCTGCATAACGAAAAAACCATGAGACAGATTTTGTGAGGAGGTAGCTTAGAGCCAGGAGACGGACATATGCTTTTTAAGGCGAAAAAGGGCTGTAAAGGGCTGAAATAGGGGATGAAAGTTTGTATGGAAATTACGTCATTTTTAAAGCTAGAAGCTTGATTTGACGTATCAGTTATAACCGTTGCCATGGTGCGTGCAATGGTAATTAAATCAGCAAATTTATACCGGGTGGTGCGAAGTAAATATATACAACACGTACCTAGGGACGAATCCGAGCGAAGCGAGGGTGAGCCCCTAGTTTGTTATAAACATTAATGTATGAATATTGAATGTATGTATGTAACTTGTAAGTTTGTATTTATGTATGTATATTATGTATGTTTGTAATTTGTACCTACACCGCACTTAATGTTCTCTATTATTTCCTTCTCATGCTAAAGGGTTTCTGGAAGAAATCTCTTAAAGATATAAGTTATCCTTTGTACACAATGCCTCCGCTTTCTTTTTTATATGTACTTATGTGGTTTTTTTGTGAGGTACATAAATAAATAATAATTTAATAATAATATACTTAACACAGCAATTAGTATTCTATTCAAAATAATTATATACTGTTTTATAATTCAATATAATAAAACTTGTTTGACTTGATGTTTAGTTCTATGATACTGTCTAGGGTCTATATTATTTTTTAGGCCTAAACCTTTTGTAAATTTATGTGCATTTATTGTAAAATACAACCCTATTCAGACAAAGGACATTTTGCGAAGCAGTACATTGCTAGTTAAGCCAAAATGAATGAAACAGAACCGCTTTTAGAAACGTGATGTAGAAAAAGTTCTTTGAGTTTCAGGATATTAATTGGTCCTTTAACGAATAAGTACTTTGTGTGTTCCACTTCTTTGCAGTTTGCTTTGATTTTTATACTCTTACTCTTATTTTTTATACTATATTCGTAAATCTAAATATAATTATAATATTATAATTATATAAAACAAAGTTCTCCGCCGCGTCTGTATGTCTGTCGCGCCAAACTAAAAGCTACTGCACTGATTTTCATGCTGTTTTCACCAATGAAAAGAGTGGTTCTCGAGGAAAGTTTTAGTATATAATATGTCAAGTATTTTAATTTATTTTGACAAATATCTTAGGAGTAAACGCAAAAAATACGGACGCGAGAATAAAATGCAACGGCTGCTTGAAGCGCCGCTTCGCTTGATGCAATCGCCGACCCTACCCCGAAGTCGCGGGAATTGCTAGTTATTATTTATAATATCATTTATCGAAATTTTTTTGGAATTTATATAGTTTTAGTCAAATTTTCGATTATGACTGAGTGTATCGATTCTCGTGAATAGCTTGATTGGACATATTTTACAATCTTTGTACCGAACATCTATACATATAAATAAAATTACAGTAAATGTTTATAATGTAACAGTAACGTTGTATTTTAATCGATAAGAAACGAAAATTGGTTAGCATCGATTATTTCGACATCCCTGAGTTTATAAAGCGCTCTATTAACACAGTTACCCAATTTTGAATCAAGTGCTTAATACTCACCTACTTTGCAAATAAACTTCATTGTGCCAGAAATAAAAAAGTAAATAATTAAGTACTACAAAATTGGTAAAAATTAAAAAGCTAAGTTAACGTAACTCCACCATCCGACGTAAGAGCTATCAAATTACTAAGTGCGGCAAATAGTGACTCTGAACGGCGGAACGAAATTAGAACAAGTTCGGATGAGAGCTATATAAATATATTTTGATTTACAAACCGCCAGTAAGCTTTTAGGGACCATATCTAATTGCACATTAACTGACGTCACTATACATTAAGAATTCAAAAAATCAAATTTTTACAACATTTAAACCTAACAATATTCCATCTATGCACGATCATAAATAACTTTTTTAGGTTACATACTTTTGTATTATAAAGTACTTATTGAACTTGAGAACAAAATTTTCCATTACGCGTCCCATTAAAATATTAGTCGAGTGCAAATATTTACTGAAGGACGTAAATCATTAAATTACAGTAAAGCCTTTCATCAATTTTCATTACCAAGTTTAAGGTAATCATTTATAAGTTTACATCAAACGCTTAGCGCTTAATAACCAGTAAAATTAATTTTATTTTTTCACCTTTCTTGCTGTGCCAGGGGTCGTGGATTCGAGTCCCGTTGGGGCATTTCTTTATGTGATGAGAACGAATGTTTGTACTCCAGACATGGGTGTTTATATTTATAAATTATTATATGGATTTATTTAAAGTTATATTTGTATAGTATGTCCATAACACAAGCTTTGTAGCTTACAATAGAACTAAATGGTACTGTGTGTCTGTGTCCTAACACAATATTATATTATTATCTCCTAAACTCATAACTTTGAATTTGATATAATCTTCACACCTTCGATTTCATTTTTATTAACATTATTTATCCCTAGTTTTCGCAACGAGCGCAAAATAATGACTATATTTGGGTCTTTGATAGCTTATTACTACAATTTTCGAAGGAATCTTTCATTATATTTTATGCTAATCGCTGATAAATAACTTCGTTAGATGTAACAATTTTCATAAAAATTAAACGTACAAAAAACTTTTTTTCTCTTTTATAACATTAAAAATATAGATCAATTGCGTAATAGATTTACTACGAGAAAAAAAATAAAAGCAAATGGGATGAAGGTGGCCTACATAATTTTATGAATGTGTTAAATATCCAAGTGAGATATGAGAGTGGAAAGTTAATTAAAAGTTTTATGAAAAGATTTACATACATAATTACAAAATATTGTGAGCTATATGGTACAGCACAGCTTCCAGTGCGTACAAGATGAAGAAGTCATTCATCATTTGTCAGTTATGATAATTAATGAGCTTTTTCGTCTAACATGAATCACTACATCACTACATATAATAAAAACAATCCTCCGCCTGTCTGTCCGTCTGTTCGCGATAAACTCAAAAACTACTGCATCGATTTTCATGCTGTTTTCACCAATGGATAGAATTGTTCTCCAGCAAGGCAGTCTGGGAGCTTTCAACGAAAACGCTGCCTTAACCCTTTGAGATATAACAAAATGTTGTATGGTGGAAATGTGTGTCTTATATAGGTCAACGAAATAGTCCGCGATGGCATATGTCTATCTCTTAATAAGGATAAAATACTATATCCATTTTAATACTTTAGAAAATCAGCAATTATAAAGCGGTAATTGGAAAGTTATTGATACAAATATTATTAGGTATTCATCCTTATAATTTCAAATCAGTTTCAGCATTTCATGTACATTATTTTACTTTTTTACACCATATAATTTACACGAATATCTTAGGAGTAATGGCAAAATAATTACGAACTAAGGAGAATAAAATTTAAGCGCACCGTCTAACGTCGCAAACCTACTGTTTAGCTAATAGGGAATATGCATGATTTTTTTTTATGACTTAAATCCATCCTTTACATCATTATAAAGTAGAAAAATATATAAATAGTCTTGAAAATATATAATTTTTTATGCAAAGTGAAATTTAAAACATTGACTAAATTTAAGCCGTTCAAACGCCACCAGTAGCGCCGCCTCGTCGATGACGTCATTTGTCACACGAATGTCTTTTTTACTTTAAGCTTTTCAGTTACTTCTTATATATCTTCCGTTTTAATTGCTATACACAACATTGAGGAAATTAAGAAACCTTCTTACAAGTATTGTAAGTACAAAAACATTATTAGAAATACACCCGATAAAGTGTTTTTTCGTATTCCAAGCGATGCGAAAGTAAAAGAAAGAAAGATGAAAAGATGTTTTTCGTTCGTTCAAAGCTTTGATAAAACCAGTTTAAGTCACCGTCCTTGATTCACTATTAATATTGATTCACTAGAAAACACCACAGGAACACAGTTTTAAAATTTTTCTAACATATACTACTTTTTAGTAGTATAGACCAGTGTCGATAATTTTTGAAACCAAAAAAATAATAGTAGAATAAAACCCACTAGAAAATAATAAAACCCACTAATATTATAAAATTGAAAGGAAAAATAAATTACGGGCGATCTGAGGTCGGGAAGTGAGAAGGGGGGTGTTTTTAGGGTCAAAAACTGTTATCTCGATTTCCGGCAAAACTACAAGTCCTATGGAAAAAAGTTAAATGGCAATGTTGTAGGTAATAAAAAGATCTAAAACTTTTGTATTCACACTTCTTTCACATAACCTCAAAATTTATGTAAAAAATTAAGAAAAACAAGTTTTTGGTTTTTTATTTTTATCTTTTACAAAAAGAAAATATTTTTCACGAAATTTTGTGAAAACTTACCTTTTTATGTTCTAAATACACTGTATTTTTATTGATTTAAAATATTTATTTTTTTCACCTTATTTTGACTTAATATCGAAAAAGCACCCTAGTTTTCCATCGAAAGTTCTCACGTCAAAATATTTGCTTTCTTAAAAAAATTAGTGGGCTTTTTATTTGTTAAAATCTCTACTTTGTGATGGTGTAAAAATATATATACATTATCATAGTAAGTTTTCTCAGAAAAGCTGCCTAAACCTGGTCTAGTATGAATATCGACGCCGATAAACCCAATGTTATGACAACTGACGTCATTTTGCTTTCAACCAATGGTGGCGCGTTTAGGAAGTTTCGATTTCCCGCCGTTAATACTTTTTATACAATATTTTAAGGGTTTAAATAATAACTAAATAAAAAAAATACCTTTTAATCATAATGTGACGATAATAAAGATTGGAAAAAAAGATATTTGAAGCAAAATTTAATTTTATGCATATTCCCTATTCTAGCGGTACCCGCGGCTTCGCTGGCGCTAAATTAAGGGACGAGCCCGAGAAAAGCGAGGGTGAGTCGCTAGTTATATATAAATGGATGAGGAAATATTTTTTGTTTCTAAACAAAAGATATAATTGATAAAATTATAACGTGACTAACATTTAAATATTTATTTATAAATATAATTTATCTTCTGTAAATATGGAAAAATAAGCACACACTTATTCTCAAATTTTAAAAATAGCTTCTCTATAAGATAACAATTATTATGATACAAAGTTTAAGACGTTTCCTCTAGGGAACAATAACAGGTACTGTGAAACTTAGTTTCGTACTATTATAGTAGGTAATATATAAGTTGACAGCGAACAAATTCGCGGGTAAACACTAGTTCTTTTACATACTAGAAATGAAAATTATCTGACGCAACTGTGCTAGAATGGGGACGATTTGGAAAATTAAATAAAACCATTTTATTCACTAAACTTTGTCGAACAAAGCTGTCTTGGCTCCCTTTTCGGAATTAGCATAATCAGCTCGGCTCAGGCTCCGGCTTAGCAGAAGTTTTACCGTTCGTGAAAGCACTGGGATGAACCAAGATAACAATATCTAAGTACAAGTATGTTGGAAGAAACGTTCAACGAAATATATGAATACTGTTTATTTGATCACTAAAATATGAAGCAAATGTATATGGCAAAAAAATGTTTTAAATATAAAAAGTTGCTTGTTGTGACGAATTTATTAACATCAAATAAATCAATCAATCAATCAAAAACCATTTTTTCTTTAAATTAAACAATTAAAGAATTGGCAATGAAAAGAAAGTAGCAAAGTCAACCTGGTTAACGAATTATACTATTTAACGGATAGCATAATATTGTATTTAATATGAGTTAGTAACTAAAATACTAGAATTTTTTCTTACTAATATTCTCAGTGTGGTCTGTCTGTTCATTTTCTATTATATTAGTTAAAATATATTTACAGTTATGCACAGCTTCAGATTTTCATGTAGAGTAGAGTCATTACATGTAGAGTTAGAAAGATACATGCAGGCAAAATCGTTGGCATTCATTCATAGTGATTAGTGACAAATAAATACAAAAATATAAAAAAAGCTTAACCTAGACCTATAACAATTGACGACACGTTTGGCTCAGTTGGTAGTGACCCTACTTTCTGCGCCAGTGGTCGCGGATTCGAGTCCCGCTGGGGGCATTCATTTGTTGAGCTCGAATGTTTGTACTCCAGTCATGGGTGTTAATATTTATAATATGTATGTATTTAAAATTTATATGTGTAGTATATCAACTATCTGGTATCCGCAACACAAGCACGTTACGTAGCTTACTGCGGAACTAGATGGCGCTGTTGTAATAATGTCCCAACATATAAAATAAAATATAAATAAATAATTAGATTGAATTTTAAAAGTTCGAAAGCTCACCTTTATCAGCCACAAACTACTCTATAGTGATAGCTGGAGTAGATTTAAATAATTTATAACACTTTCTTAGGTTTACGCGAATATTCGACATTATAAAACTATCTGTTCGGATTTTGTCGCGGATTTATTTTGATTTTTGGTTCCCGACTTTCGAATGCTTTACAGCAATCATGGTCACGGGAGAGACTCTCTCGAAAAAATAGTTTCATTTGTAAGTCCTAAATATATTAGGTAAAGCTACCACAACCTTCTGAATTTCTGAAGAAGTAAATAGACACAGTAGCACAATATACGAGTTGTTTGCATAACAAAAAGACGAGCATACTGCGTCAGTCATTTGTAAGGAATGATAAATTGTACTCTCTATTATAGAGAACGTCTTTGTACACCTTAGCCTATTTCCAACATCTTCTAGATAAGTAGGTACTTTTATACTGAAACGTATTTTCACTGTTTAATGTAAGGTAAACAGTTGCTAGTTGATATGCATACTTTCCTCTTTTTATATTTATTTAGTTTTACTGTATTGTTATTGTATTTTAACGTCCCATGGGAACGGGGCGACTCAATTAAACACGAGGAGACTGGCCACCAATTGCATTTTGGAGGACTACAGAAATCTTTAGAAAATTTACTTAGTTCTCTCAGACATACAGGGTTTCTCGATATGTTTACCTTCACTGTAAAACAAGTGGTAATCATGTAGAAAATAATTCGCACATGACATCAAAGGTGCGAGACCCGCCACACTCGGTTTTCCAAATTAACGCTGTGTCACTGTTTTATTGTTATTATGCCTGCCTGCCTGTGTACTATTAATATAAAATATTTTTTAGAAATAAATATTTAAAGATATAAAAATGTAAGCTTCCCGTTATATCAAAAGTCATATTAAAAAGGATCCATGGTAAATAATTGAGAACGAATTAAAATATTTTTCTACGAGCCAAGCCCGCATTGAAAACCTTATTTTCAATATAAAATGTACGTAAACGTTGATTGTGTATTTAAAGATAGCCAGCTCTTTATTTATTCATTTGGATATTTAAAACCAATTTTCGAATAAATCTATGGACTTAAACTGTCAATTTGTTATCATTTTACCGTGAACTAATATGTAAATACGTAAAATTATGGCACTTCACAATTTATAACACGAATTGTTTACTTATCTGATGATATTTCATTTGCTTTGCACGTATTAAATTATTATTAACAGCAATCGAACGAAATGTGTACTGAAATACTGGAATATATCGCGTATAAAAGGGGCGAAAGCTCTTCAATAGTATGCTCATTACATCGCAAACCAAAATTTCACCGTTCACATGCACCTGTTTTAAAATGAAACACATTTAATCGGTGGCCAATTAAGGGAATTACAGAATCTTTAAACGAAGTGTCATTTAAATTTATTTGTGTTGCCAGCAAATGTACTAAATTAATAATAAAAGATTTAAATTACCAAAATCACGCTCTAAAAAATCATTTTGGAGTTTATCACTATTTTGAACTAGTTTTGCCTACGTCTCGCTCGGATTTCGAACGCTAATTTTTTGTCTACAAATTACAATAAAAGTAGCCAAAGACACTACTTAAAAAATACATTGGCATTCCGCTAGTACAAAGTACAGAACCAAAGTGTAATTGGGAACTAGCCTAAGCCTTATTTGATAGACGTATAAAGCATTCAATATAAACAATTATTATATCAGAACAATAGTCATATTATTTTGATGCTGAAATTTAATTAAAGCTATCAAATATCTATCAATTATCGGCTAAATTGAATGGAAGTGGCGGCTTATTCCAATGTCGTGGAAAGCCGACTGAGGTAGACCGGAAATAAACGTACAAATAGAATGTTTTGTTTGCAATTTAAACATAATCTCTCTATTTGGTTATGTTTAGGTATATATGAAAACGATTTTTGCCGATAAATATGTAAATACATATATAATTAATACAAACACCCATGTGTGGAACACAAACATGACACAAATGAATACAACGAGCAAGACTCGAACCCGCGACCGCTGCAACAGCAGTCGTGTTCGATAGAGTAACAAAAACCATACATATATGTATAAGATAAATTGTAAATAGTCTGTTATTTAAGATACTTAAAATTACTTAAATTTTAGGTGTTATAAATGTTACTGACTACTGTATACTAAAATACAATAATTCTTTCCTAAATTTCCGTAGTCTCTCCCACAAACATGATTGTAGATATACTAATATACCTTAATTCCAATCATACTTCAAGAAAATATAATAAAAAACAATAGAGTCGCGTCGAATATAAATATTTACAAGGCACAATTTACTCCGACACCATTAGCTAGTGGGTTAGAACCATAGCCCTCCACTATTAAGATCACTTAGGCTAAAACGACACGAGTAGGTAAAACCCTCAAAACTTTTATATCGTTGACCTCCACTCAAATGGCAAAAGGAGGGCACATAAAACAGCAATGTTTCCCTAATGAAACACATTTTATCCGCCCACATTGCTGGTAAATGTCTGAATAGTTCCGTCGAAACTTGCTTATTTAATTTTAAATAGTGTAGTGTTGTAATTAGTTTCCAATTGTTTTAAATATTGCAATTTAATGTCTGAAATAGTTGATTTACTTTATGAGTTATAGACTAATTAGTAGTAATCCTTATTAAACTATATATAATACTAGCAGTTCCCGCGGCTCCGTCCGCGTTTTAATTACTATTAAAATAGCGATGGGTGATAGAAGGACGAAAATTTAGGATTATAAGTATTTTTTGATGCCAAATCATAAAAAAAATCTGGAGGGGCCCACATTTGTCACTTAGGGCGATAAAAAATAGCCCACGGCCTACCAAATATACACAAAAAACTCAAAGATCGGTCAAGCCTTTTCGGAGGAGTTCGATCATAGCTAATACTTTGACACTAATTTTTATATATCAGAATATATATTATATATGTAAATGAAAAGTGAGATTTTGGTGTATCGTTTTCTTTGCTTTTCATAGAATTACGTATACCGTATCTTGACAGGAAACTCGAGACCACGACCGGATCCGGATCTACTACCATACCTACATGCTAATCACTAGACTAACGAGGCAGCTTTTGCACAAAAGAAATTTATGAGTCATGAGCTTTATATAAATTATTTTCCAGTACTAGAGCGAATTTCATGATATCTGAGACTGAAAAATTACATTTTTGTTATAAAGTTATTTGACTTGAATATTTCAAAAGAATTATTTACTTAAACACACTTTGAACTTTTTAATTGGAAAAAATAAACAAAAGCGTATATTATGCAATCGAATAGAATAGGTACTTCCTGCTGATGTTATTGAAAAAACTAAAGAGCACACTCGCATTACATCGCATAATGATTTGTTTCAAACCAGTTAAAGATAAATTGTAAAATTGAAGTATACAACATTTTCATATAATTTATAGGCACTTGTGTAAAAACGTACTGATGAAAGTATTCAACGAACCTCTCGAAGCTCTTGAACGGTATTAAGTTAAAAGGTAACATTTGCAGAACGGGTCTGTTTACGCTGACGCCATTAGTAGATACTTCAAACTCGAATAATTATGGTAAAGCGATACACAATTTGTTTTTGAGCATTTCGCGGAGTAAAAATGCCGGAAGCGATAAAATAACTGTTAAAAAGAAAATAAAAAAAAATACTGGCACAGTTATTATACTGGAGCTCAAGCTTAGAATGTCGTCTCGACCTCACTTAAGAACAAAAATTAATTCAATTCAAATCTCTAGTTCAGGGCTTCCCTAACTGTGCGTCGCGGCATCCCAAGGGCATGGTGAGGAAAATCCACATGGATTGGCTGTCTGTGCTCAAAAAAGCAAGCACATCCATCTCATTAGTAGCCATTCAAGAAAGCTAAAAATTTGTCGTTTCATTTTTATTCTTGTTTTGTTTTTTTTTTATTTTCTATAAATACTATAAAAGGTATTTTTTTTAACTCGTTACCAGGTTAGGACTACAACTGGGTAGTGTAGGAAGTTTTTAATTTCAGATTTTTTTTCGTTGCAAAAAAATGGTAAATTCTC
Organism: Boloria euphrosyne; assembly: GCA_951802675.2. NCBI lineage: Eukaryota > Metazoa > Arthropoda > Insecta > Lepidoptera > Nymphalidae > Boloria > Boloria euphrosyne. The sequence continues at coordinate 9,532,088 of OX637885.1, forward strand.
AAGGGCCTCATAGAAAAAAGTTTAAGAAGCCCTGCTCGAATTCTAAATTAAGGCTTTGAAGCTTGCCAAAAAGAGCGTGCCATGCATAAAAATTACAATTTCTATTCTATATCACTGTTAGCTAAATCCACTAATACCGGTTATGTAATATACGTCAATGTAGTTATCGCAATAATTATATCACTAAAATGATTTATAAATTAGGGCGTTAACTAGCCACCTGCGTTTAACGTTAAATGCCAATGAATTGCGTGTTAATTTCTATCATACAAATATGGCGAATGTGAAATCAAACAATTCTGTGAGTATCAATTATTATCATTATTGCAAGACTTCTATTTTGAAATGAAATTATTATTGTAAATATAAAATCAGAAAACGATGGAAATTATATTTTATACCTCAGTATGATAAATAAATTTAAAAAAAAAGTTTTTTTAATAATAGTTAAAATATCCAAAATCAAAAAGAATAATCGAACGCCACCACATCGTTTCTTATACTAAAAGAAAAGATTTAAATAATTGTCAAAAAAATAGAAATCTTATGTTTATAAGGCTCGCAACAGCAGGCATGCTAGCTGGACTTTGGTCTATAATTTCTGTTAAAAGTGTTATCTCCCACAACCCCTTACATCCCTTTAAATTAAACAAAATAAAAAAACTTCTATGAATTGTCGTGAATTGTCCCAGCCTTCTCTCTGGCAATTCATCCAAGAATCAATTAGGATAGCACACCCACATAGCAACAATATTGATATTAAAATATGACAACAAATATATCTCTAATTTTCGTGTTATATAAAAAATGCTATAAATTGACGATAACAGCTATAGAAGTAACCGAAATAATTGAAATTTTTGAAGGTTATTACAAAATTGAAGGTTATTACAAAATTTAATTATTTGTGAATGCTGTTCGCAAAATGTTTAAAGGCTAAGGAAGAACAGTATATTCAGGGCGAGAAAGATTAGAGGCTCACAGTCAACGGATTATGGAAGCTTTCACAAAGCTGAAAATAAACAGATTATTTTGCTACAAATAATAATGAATGAACATAATTACTAAATTATAGAGCGGTTTAAGGCGATTGTAAATAGAAATAACTTTTCCTCTCAATTTATATTAAAAAAACAAGAGATAGCAAGACGGAAGTAGAAAATTAACAATAGTATTATATTTTTATACGGAGGAAAATATTTTCTTTTGAAGTCATATTTATCAAGTAATTTTTTTATATAAACATGAAAAGAATATGCATTTTTTTATGTTAAGTTAAAAATTTGTACGAGGATAGTTTAAGACCCTGGACTTATGGACCCGTTGGTATTTTTTTTTCTGAACATCATGCCTTAAGGGGTAACGCCATCACCCCCTGTCCCCCTTGAGGGGTCAAGAGGAATTATATACGCTAACTATTCAATTCTTGAAAAGCACACACACTTATTTGTAAATAAAAGCATGGGTTTGGGACATACTAATGCGTCTCCCTTATGGCTAAACGAAATGTTTTTATAATTACCACACTCGATAGAGGGTTGAACCCTAATAGTTAGTGTGATTAATCATTGTCAAAGGTTAGATTCATAGGAGCAAGTTTTTATATAGCGATATTAATTTTTTATACTTTCTACACTACATTTCAAATAATTTGTTATTTGTGAATCATATACATAGTATATGAAATAAATATTAGTAGAAATATTATTGTAAAAAATTATTCAAGTATGTCCAGTGTTTTTCGCGTGCTGCGTTTCCAGACAAAAATTCTAAAAACTGCTGTTTCGACCTCTGTATAGATAATAATTACTATTTCATTAAGTTTTTTAAAAAAATACTTACAGATTCATGAATTTAATACATAGTTTTTCAAAGCACTTAAAACTTCAATCAGGGTGAAACTAGCAACTTTATTGAAAAGAATTTGTTTTTTCTCTTTATGCAGAATCGAGCTTAGATTTCGGATCTTGCACATCTGAGATTTAAATTTTCAATATTATTCAAAAACACACTGATAAAACGAAGGTAAAATGAAAAACATTGTAAGAATATTTGCATTCGTGATACTATAGCCTAGTACACCTACCACTAAGGAGGAGAATATACATGTACTTTACATCTCGTTCCAATAAGTTGCCTTCGATTTTATCCCATTCAGTCAAGATGCTGAGGGACTGAATAGAAAATGTTACACGAGCGCTTAAACCGCTACTCAAATAAAATTTACTTGCTTATATTCAGTAATAATCAATAATTATACAGCTTTTTATATTAAAATACGTTTATGTTCAACTAAAGGACTCTTAATTATCGTCAATCACGCCCTGGCTTCTTGATGAGATCAGCTGGGTACCAAATATTTATCATGTATCAGGTTTTTACATAAAAATAGGTTAGATTAACATTACAGAATACTTACACGTCCATTTGCGATATTTGAAAGTTATAGTGAAATTGAAATTTACCTGTAAAGAGAAAAAAAGTATTGTTATTAGTTTGTTTTACAAAAATAATAATATATTTAATAACTAGGTACTTATAATTGACTAGATACTTATAATTGAGTATACTAGGAACGTAGATTCACTCTATTTTTTAATATACCCCTCTTAAATATCCCTAGCAATACAACTTCAAAGTTCCATTATAGAAATCGCTACTAAAATATATAAAACCCTCCAGATCCAATTACTTGATGTAATTTACGTAAGAAAAATAATGATAATACCTAGGTACTATAATAATAAATATGTTGGGATATTAACACAAATAACACCATCTAGTTCCACGGTAAGCTACGAAGCTTGTGTTACGGACACCAGATAGTTAATACACTTGCATATATATCTTTAAATACATATATTATGTTACAATTATAAACTTGACTGAAGTACAAATAACAGCGACTCGAACCCACGACCGCTAGCACAACAAGTAGGGTCGCAAAAGCTAAGTCAAAAGTTTCTTCATAAAGTACCGCATTATTCTTATGCTTAAATATCTTATCTCACTATTCCTCAGAAAGATGTTGTTCCACTTAGCAAACACCATTATTTATGACCAGCGCGCCCTGCTGTCACGTAATCTGAGCGAAAGTACACTCGGGCGAAGGACTCTTTTAGAAACGATTCTTTTTGGACCCCAAGTAAGTATATATTTAACTACATGAGTAAGATAATTTTTTATTTCATTTTTGTATATCTCAAAGAATTTAATTTAAATATCCGGAATATCTTTATACGGATGTTTAAATTACTTTTGTAAGATACATACATACAGACATATTTAACGGTTTTTTTTGAATTGAAATATTTTTTTCTTCTGTTGCTGCGTAAAAGGAGGACAAACAAACATAGAAATCGAATTGGAATGAAACCAGGTTTAATTCACAAACTAAATATGACCCTAGCGTTGTATGAGTGTAATTAATGTAAATGAAAGTCTCTTGAAGCCTACCCTATTAAAAGCACTTTTAAAAGATAACAGCGTCTATTATTGTATCAAATATTATTTAAATTAGATAATCTTTTTAATTACTTTTATAAACGTGCAAGTTTCAATATTTCCTCTCAGCTTGAAACGATTCGTCGGATTTGGATGTACTGTTAATTACTACTGCTCTTAAGTAACTAAATTATGACGCATTCGAATGAAAGGAGAATAAGTTACGAGTACGAGTATAACAATAATAAATTATTACAGAGCGTTGTTAATAATTTAGTAATGTGCAGGTTCCATAACCCATTATGTAATAAATATCTGTTTAATTCCATATGTACATAATGTATGTTTTGTTATAGTCCGCTTCAAGGGTGATAGAATTGAAGTATAGCCAAATAATATTGAAACTAGATAGAAAATTCGTGTACTTTTACCTATTTATATGAATATGAATATTCGGTGTAAAGCAAAAACTGTTTTCCATTGTACATATAAAAAAGTTCAGAAGTATTGTTTAGTGTTTCACACTTTTAAGCCGAAAAGCCGCTTTTGTGTACACTATACAGTTACTCACTCAAATATAAATCATACTAAATTCTTTGAAATCACCATTAATCAAGTTTTCCCGTTAATTAGGTACCGAAAGAACTGTTAAATATTAATTTTTTTTTGTTGGGACATTATTACAACAGCGCCATCTGGTTCCGTGGTAAGCTACGAGGCTTGTGTTACGGATACCAGATAGTTGATATACTACACATATAAATTTTAAATACATACATATTATAAATATAAACACCCATGACTAGAGTACAAACATTCGTGCTTAGCAAATGTATGCCTCCAGCGGGACTCGAACCCGCGACCGCTGACGCAGAAAGTAGGGTCACTACCAACTGAGCCAAACGAGTCGTCAAATTTATACTTAACTTTGTATTAAAATAAATAATAATCTATAAATTATACTTAAATTTTAAATCGAACTATTTAAAATAACCATTACTGTCGATACATAATCTTTAGTTTTTAGAATTTAAGTCTTTATATCATGAGAAAGCTACTGGACAGATTTTTAATAAAACTTGGAATTATAGTAGCTGGTTATCCGGGTTAACATATGGAATTCAATTCAATTCTTTGGTTTGTTGGCTTCAATGCGTGCCAGTTGAGCACAAATTATTTCGCCAATGTCACGTTGAATGGAGGAGTCACGTTCGAGATTGGCCAGTGAAATTAAGATATTCCACAAAAAGACTGGATTCACAGTATTAAAAAGTAGGGTTTTATTTTTACAATATTACCTCCACCTAAAAACATATAAACGGCACAAGGGTTAATTAATTTATACAAAAAAAAACACAAACATGTTAGAGAACTACTACAACTACTTCACTACTTACTACTATCAAAACATATGGAATACTTTTGACAAAACTTGACTTTGACATATTATAGAAAAAATCTATAAAAATACTTACATAGGCGGAAGAATATGCTCTCAAGTTCGTTATAATTCGATAGCCCTTAAGTATTGTATTCTGTAGCTACAATCTATGTTGTTTTTTTTTTAAAAATCGTAATTATAAAAATAAAATGAATACTCAAGATCTGGAAATAAAATTTCACAGATTTTTCTCTCTTAATTGGAGGAGGTTTAACAGAATACCTAATTTATTAATATCTTAAATTCTACGTAGCTCTTAAAATAAATTTAATTTTACAAGTAATTACGGGGAAAATTGTGGGAAAAACAAATTAGCGTTAAAGCCTACGGGTTGAAACAACAAAGCTTTCCGTTTTATCATTACCACTTAATGTATTACTGTTCTCGTTAACATTTAAGAAGGCAAAGTAAGGCCATATTTTTCATGTATCCTACACCTCGGCAATAGATTAAGTTAACTAATGAGATCCATTTAGAAACAGCCTAGGCCTATGCATAAGTTAGTTTGTTCGTTTTTTTAGAGTTCCGTAATCAAACGGCTGGAACAGAAGCCTTATAGTCGTAGTTGGGGTGACACTCCATATTATCATAGATTAACCTAAAGGGGAAAACTCTGAGTCATTCAATTAAAATTCTTATTTTTAACTGGATTTTACATAATATGTTCATTCTGTGTATTTCATTCCAAAGACCTTAAATGTAAATTGTATATTATGGAAAAAATTCATTTTCGATTCTTAAATTATTCTGTACATTAAAGTAAAGGTACTTATATAATGTCACACTTATGATTCATGACGTATCAACACCATTTTAACTTTTTATCTTTTTAAAAAAATTAATAAATAATTATGATTGATTGATGTTATATAATATATAACATCAATCTATCACCAAATAACGAAACTTTTCATAAAACTTTATTAAGTCATTGTGTAAGTTTATAGACAGAATGATGAATCTCTTTTTTTCCATAAGCCTTAATAAGCCTACCAGGACAATCGATATCTAATTACTCGATATTCCAAATATTAGATTGACAATATAATGAAAAATATTTAATACTCTATTGAAATTAGCGTCCAAGTATATAATAATATCAGAAAAAGTTCGTCACTTTTAATCTCAGTTTTTTTCTGCCTTTTCTTAAAATAGCCATAAAACAAATTAAGTTAAGATATCACGTAGTTTTATCAAAACATTTAAAGCAATGAGTGAATAGATTATTATTTACAATATACACCTATGAGCATCGTACATGTTCTAAGCACGAATCGCATTGATTATATTATATCATTTACGTCCATTGCAATACTCTGCTAGAATTGCAACCCTGGTTTAATACCTATCGTGTATAGAAAAGCCTAGTTCCAACGTGATCGTTAAGCCGCACAAAGCCAGCTTCCATAATGGCGGCCTACAACAGCTGTTTCTGATAACCTGAACATAAAATAGCACAGATAAATAGTTTAAAAATATTAGTGTTCTGTTATTGTTTATAAATAGTTTTCTTAATAGCATTTAAATACGAGTATATTAAAAAGTTCCAAATCATATTTTGTAACATATACCACATGTGAAAAAAGTAAAATGTGTTTTACTAATATCTAGTATACATATATGTTATAACAACCGATTTCCTAAAATTTTTATTTTGCGTACAACTACCAATAAACTTGGACAGTATTTCAAACATCAAAGCAATAAAAAAAAACATAACTCAGTACATTTTTAAAATAAACAAGGCCTATTTAGTATTACATCTCTATTTTAATACCAATCGTGTGTAGAAGAGTCTAGATCTAACGTGATAGTTAAGCCACACAAAGCCTGCACCATAATAGCGGTCCTCTGATTTTACTTCGTTCAGCCTTTATGCCACATTTTATATTTTACATTAGGTGTTCAGACAATATATGCTGATGAAAACGCAACGGTCACGTGTTTTTTTTTAGTGAAAACGTAAATTTTGTGATCATAAATTAAAGCGTCTTTTTTTTATATACCTATATAGTTTTAATATTAGAATTCTATGAAGATAATTATATGCTTAAAAAGTTTTTTTTTACATATTATATAGGCTGAATAATATGCTAATAACCTGGATACTATGCTAATAACCTTAAAAAAATATAAAAATAAAGCTTTATTTGACGCTAGCGAGTTTTAATATCGTTAAATTGTAGATTGTGTGAAATTTTAAATCTCACAATTCCACAGCGTGGATAAAGCGTGAAACTTTGCGTCTTTGCTACAACGTTGGAGTGAAAAAGAAAAACAAAAAGTAAAAAGGCGCGCAATCGCTTGGAAACACGCGGGGCGTCGGTGTTGCTACTAACATATTTATATCTGCACGATATTGTAAAGTAATATTTTATGTATATTATAGTAATTATTGATTCAAAATTATAGAATATGTATTTAGAAAAAACTACTACAATATCCTTTATTAATGTTTTTATTTTCAAATTTTTCATATCCCATTTGTCAAAAACAAATTTCGATCTTTACTTTATCGGTGGAAAATTAAAGAAGTAAAATGCAAATCAAAGACCTACCATTAACAGTCAGTATTTTTAGGAAGTATCTATTGGTCTATTATATTTATTAACTATATGTATATACATATAAACTATATTATAACTATTGTAAAATTAAATTAAATAATCGAATGCAGTAAACATTAATTTGGGAATGGCAATCAGCATTTTGCATAATTTGTTATTGTGAATGTTATGATTAAATAGGCAGTTTTAACACAACTGAATTTAATTGAATATAAAACTGTAATTTATCTTTATTGCGTTGTATTTATTTATTCAAAAAATTAAATTTTATAAATCACAACAGGTAATCTATTTATAAAAAGTTTGTTATTTATTGTAATGTGATTTATTTGTTTATTATAAATACGAGTATATGGTAGCTCATTTGACTATATTTGCAGTACCAGCGGTCGCTCGTTCAAGTCCCGCTGGGGTCAATCATTTGTGAAATGAGCACGAATATTTCTACTCAGGTCGTGGGTGTTTATTTTTTATTTATAACATGTTTGTATTTAATGTTAGATATGTGTACAGTATCAACTATCTGGTATGCATAACACACGCTTTACGTAGCTTATCAGATAGTGTTGTGTATTAATGTCGGGCAACATATTTTATATATTTAATATTCGATAGATTTATGAGATACATATTAGCAAATATATGAAGAATGAACTGCATCGTTACCAATCTACTATAGTTACGTAATAGAAAAGTAACCTCAAATGACAGTGAATTTTCAGAGCCCTACTTTTTAAAAATGCCTTTAATACTTCAAATTTAGCTGACGGTTTAAGAGCTAAGTGGCATCTGCACTTAATTGACCGCCGAAATCTTTTTTCGTGATAGAAAAATACTTTCGAAACTTTCAAACTTTGAAAAGATAGATGTATTTCACAAAAATAAATTAACTTGTATAACTTTTGAAAAAAGTCGATATTAGTGTTTTATTAGCTTTATTATTTATTGTATTAATATTAAATTATTAATATTTAGTAGGTAAATGTTATGGATTTTTATTAAGTTTGTAGTTTAAAGGGGATAATTTTCGTAATATGAAGGTAGGTACGTTACCGAGTGCTATATATGCTATTTGTAATCCCAATACTGTCAAAAATTAAATAACTACGAAAAGTGGCAGTTAAGTTGTTATATAGGCAGGTACTGTCAAAAATTTTAATAAACATATTTAAAAAATCTACCCCTAGAGACAAAGCTCGACAGAATGAGCAAAGTTGATAGCATATAATTTATGAATAAAATTGAGGTGTTTATCTGCGATTTTAAAATAGCTTCCAACCGATGAGCAGATACGGTGATACATCAACGAATGATGCACGATATCATTACACCAGATAACTTTAAATACATTTTACTTGACACATCTCGATGCATTGATGAATGATTAACTCCATCGTTTTTGTAGTTTTAAAACACTACAGCTTTTACCTGCATTTTTAAATTTATTTATGTTAGACTTTGGCGAAAAAATTATCGTAGCTAAAAGAATACAGTTTAATCTGTTTTATATGAAACGGGATAAAAAGTATAATAAAGGCTTAAACAAGTACCTCATAAAAGTTAATCCACGCGTTCAAGAATGAGACATTAAAAATTTATGGAAATATTAAACACTGCGGACATTTAATGGTATATACTAAATGAAGAGAAACGGGAAATGATGGTGATCCTTTTACATCTAAACTGGTGTAAAGGGGCTTTAATGAACAAAGAGTTGATCTGCCAACGAAGATCTTTTTGTGTAATCCACAATTTTTGACGCAATAGGATTCGATAGTTCTTTTATTTCTTTGAAGAGGCGATCCAGGTTTTACTTAATTTAATTGCTGTCTTCACTTATCTTACAAATCGAATAAGAATGCGAATATAGTAATACATAATATCAATGTAGTATAATACATTTATATTCTTTTAGTAGCGCTTAACTTCCCACTCTTCAGTAAGAAGAACATCACGCCATTGTTTTATTGAATTTATAGTTTAAATATCATATATTCTAAGTAATGCTTTAGAAATACGTACCAGACATTATATAATTATATTACTTGTACACTTAACTGGTAACTGTTCATTTTAACCAACTGTCAACGTTTATATAAAATCGATATCAATAATTACATTTAATAAAATAGGTCTATAAATCTAGTAAAACATAATTTCAATTTAAGCTCATTAAGCTTATCATGAAACACAACTTAATTACGAGTACATAATACAAAACAAGTTACGTATTTAAAGCTGCCATTTTTGTTTCAGTAGCCGAGCTCCATTAAAGGTAGCTTTTCATTTTCAATCCGAGCTATCAAACTTTATGTCCTCTTTACAGAAAGAGATTACCAGAAAAATGTGGAAAGAATTAATTGAAAATGAAGTCCTTATCTTATGCGAAAGTCAGTAACTCGTAGTACTTAATAGTCCAGTTCGCTATCTGTATTAAAGGTAGCGTTACGCAATCCAAAAGCAGTTATGTTAACAAGGGTTTCGTAATATAAAATATATTTAGGAAGAAAAAAATAAATTTAGGAAGCATTTATAGACCTTAGTTACTTAGATGGTATTCATGGCAATAATTTTCCTAGTCGGTAATCGAATCTGCATTTGAGGATCGAAAATCACCAGTACCAATAAAAAGTTATATAAAAATCAAATAAATGAAAGAGAAAAAGATCGGAGATAATATCTGTTGTAGGCTGAAGAAAATTAACAACGTATAAGAATTTAAAACCACAGCCCACGTATTTTTGTACATACGTGTAAGCTAGTTATTAATACCGGCACATATCTATATCTATTATATTATATAGAAAAATGAATCCCTATTTTCCTTGGTCACGACATCACGCGTGGACGGCTGGACCGATTTCGCTAATTCTTTTTTTGTTGTGTTTGTTATTGTCAGGAGAAGGTTTTTATGAAAGAAAAAATTAAGAAAATTGGGCGGAACATATCTATATCTATTATATTATATAGAAAAATGAATCCCTATTTTCCTTGGTCACGACATCACGCGTGGACGGCTGGACCGATTTCGCTAATTCTTTTTTTGTTGTGTTTGTTATTGTCAGGAGAAGGTTTTTATGAAAGAAAAAATTAAGAAAATTGGGCGGAAAATTAGGAAATTTAAAAAAAAACTTTATAAGATTGGAATAAAAATGTAATTGTCGATAAATTATAAAGTCGGTATGTTGGGTAAATACTTAAAATCAGTTGCTTTTTATGAAAATTATATTACCTACATATGTTGGTACGAAATACGAATCGTGAGCATGGATAGACAGCAAGTTTTAAATAGCCTACATACATCTACTTTTATTACAGTTAAACTTAGCAACAGCTCTTAAAGGTAAATTTTTCTTTGTTACATCATCAACTTGCAAGATTTTTTCTTGGAACTTGTTGTATTCTGACCTGAAGAAACACAAAAAAATTGCTTATTTTAAATACCTAAAATAAATATAAATAACTGATTACATAAAAAATAACTGAGATTTTAAGTACCTATTTCTAGGTACTATTCTATTTCTAGGTATCTATTTCTATTTTAAGTACCTAATCAATTCTAGTTTTCACTAAGGCGTTTCGTGTAAACTAGTTTTGACTAGTTAAAACGCGTTGTAACTGAGAACGGTTTTTAACTGTAACATATACACATACAACACGTACCAAGGGACGAACCCGAGCGAAGCGAGGGTGAGCCCCTAGTTAGTCATAAATACTCCAAAAAATCTTATTGCAATACAAATATGATATAATAATTCGATAAAAATAAACTATGTAGTAATAATAAGCTTTTAATCTAAACTAATCCTAACACGAGTCCGACATATTGAAATTTCATATCAACATTCCATCAACGTAGAGAGATATTTGAAAAGATAATACCGTTGCGTTAAAAGCAAACCACTTAGTAAAAGTGTTGATATAGATCTAATAAGCATGAATCGATCTCACATAAATATTGCAGTAAAACCATATTATAAACTACTGACTGTTCTTTTATGTTCTTTTTTTAAGAGATCCCGCGGCTTTCCATCTAACGCAGTAGTGGTAACCTAGTGTTTTTAGTAGGAGTAAATCCTACATAACCTAACGTGATTTGGTATCTTTAGATGATTTTTTCCCCGTTAAAAATAACTATAAGATCAGGGTTTCTAGGTTTCCAACTTAAGACGTCCGGCTTTTTACAATCGAGTCCGGACAATATGCAAGTCCGGCTTTTTAAGGCTTTGTTTCAATTGAATAACAGCAATAAATACACAAATAAATGTATTAATTTTATTTAGTTTTAAATCTAGTGCAGGCTCAGGTTTTCAGGACTGAAGTGTCTGGTTTTTCTATTTTTTGGGCCTGGCAACCACATTGATGAATTTATAACATTCTAATATAATATGTATATCATATATATGTATACTTATATAAAATAACTCGGGTAATCAACCAGAATTTGAACACTATTACATAATAACATAACTTCTAAGCAATTGAATCCAGGGGACCCAATCGAGGGCCATATTCAGTGAGCAATTTAAATTTCATCAAGGTAATCCATATAATATTGTAATAATAATATGCTAGCGTTTACCAAACAACTGCAATGCGACGTCCGACGAAATTACAAGTGCATAAGAACCAGACGTGTACCACTTAAGTGGTATGTGATACTGTGATGCAAACTAGCTTCGTAGTTAGTTTAAACTTTGAAAATGTAAATGGTGATCCCCTGGCACAATATTTGTATTTTTAGTCATAATTTACGCTGTTAACTTTAAATTTTTTGGTCTTTATTATTATACCATATATTATTTAACACTAGCACTATCCTCGGGTGCGTCCCTATGTACCTTTTGTAAAATTTACAGTATATACAGGTAGCGCAACATTTTGGTTAATTATACTACTGTCAGTTAGTAATAATTAGTATTGATAATAATCTGTCCGTGAGCTAAATTTCTGCCAAAATTAGTTGAAACTAAATATTATTTTGGGAATGAATTTACGTAAAATTAGCGCTCTCTTCTCGCTTTCTCCGTACAAAATCATGCGCCCTTTAATCATTCCTCACATTAGAGAATTAATAAGATGAACTGATTGATGCTATGATATAAGAAAACCTATTGTATATATTCAACCCTTATTTACCTTTCACTCTGGACACGGGCCTCCTTAATACCAGTCCAAAATTAGCAACAGCAAATTGTTGTTTGAATATTAAGTTGGTATTTATTTATAAATTAAAATTTATTTAAAAATATGCTATATTTCAAAACGTACTGAAAGTATCTCCAAAATACGACAAAACAATTGCGCCAGGGAAATTTTTCAAAGTAAAAGTACTGTATAATATACAATGTACCTACATACTGGCGTTTTTATGAGTTGACTGAAAATCTCATATTGTAATAATTCAGTGCATTATATACAGTGTATATATACCTGTACGTGTTACGAGATGTAACAGGTCAAGAGCACGAAAAACGTTCTTGTTTGTTTTACATTTGCTTCTTTTGTTCAAAATGACTTTCAAAATTATTACAAAAGTTTATAACAAAGATTCAGCAATTTAGTTTATTACACTGGTAACACTTTTATATTAAAACTCCTAATAATTATTAGGACCTAATTGAATTTCATTTATGGATACAAGTTGAAATCAATAGAGTAAGGGTTTGTTGTTCATAGAAAGCTCATTAAAAACTAGAATCTACGAAGGGCATATACTTAATTACCTATTCCATTCATATCCCTTGGGTGGAGGTTGATACAAAGGCTATTGTTTTACTGAAATCACTTTAAAACAGAAAACTAAGTTACATAACAAGTTAACATTAAAATTTTCATTATAATGATTTATTTCTATCGACATTAGTTTTTGAAAAAAAAACATGTATCATATAAATTGTGTAATATTATAAATAGGTTTGATAATTTACAGTTTACTTTTTGTGCCTTTGTGCATAAAAAATTTAGTCCGCCATCTTTGGGATTCCCCCATATTGGATTTAGAATGTCGTCACTGAGCTAACTATGAAGTGTCATGTAAAACTAATGCAAAATGAAGATTTACAAGATTTGACCCACACAAACAAACAAACAAACAAACATTTCAAGTTAAAACTACACAAGATTTAAAAAAAAACTTTAAGTTAAATATTAAAAATTTAATCTGCTAATAAAGGTCGAACGAAAGAGTCGGTAATCTAATAAAGCTTCAGACGAGTTTAGTCGAGTTTAAATAAGACGTCCCGGATCTGTAACCGGCGTTCCTTGAAATTACAATGAATACAAGCCCATTATATACCAATTTTGTACATGAGATTCATGTGGAAGTACCAAAATGAAAAACATTTTTTAAATTAATTGGACTTTATATGTATTAGTATAACTTTTAAGTAATCTTACCTTATAATTTTGTATAGCAAGTGTATTTTTATTTCATATTTTGAGGCCTTTACTCGACAGTCGCCCTAAATAATCATATAAGACGACACGTTTGACTCAGTTGGTAGTGACCCTATTTTCTGCGCGAGCGGTCGCGGGTTCGAGTCCCGCTGGGGGCTTTCATTTGTTGAGCACGAATGGTTGGAGTCCAGTCATGGGTGTTTATATTTATAATATGTATGTACTTAAATTTATATGTGTAGAATATCAACTATCTGGTATCCGTAACACAAACTTAGCTTACCACGGAACTAGATGGCGCTGTTGTAAAAATGTCCCAACATATTTATTTATTTTATTTATTTATATAAATAAATTAAAGTTTTTTCTTATCTTCTTTATATATTTTTTTAGTTAAAACCAGATGTTTTAAGCTACTAAAAAGTTTCTTTGAAAACGTTTCCAAGCGTAGGATATAAATGATTAGAAATTAACGCGTAGAATACTTTCAAGTACTCCTGTTTCCGTTTACCTACTTAAATAAACAGTACCTGGATGACCGGTTTTGCTCGGTATTTTAAAATAAACAATATAAATAATATAAATAAACAGTGACGTACTGCTGAAGTAGCTTTAGTGTTATTGTGGCGATAAAGCAGTTAGTTGCTTTATCGTAATCATAAACTTTCCAAATTAAGTAATATTATTGGATTTTGATGTATAGTACACTATGGATAGATGTGTAGAGTCCTAATAAGTAATATTTTACCAAAAGTAGCTGAAAAAGGAAGTAAAAACATATTAAATAGGCGCACGTATCTAACGCATCATAACGTAGCCCATAGGCAGGTGCTATTAACAAAATTACTTCAAAACTCGTAATATCAGAGCATGCCCTTAATGAGTTCTGAGCGCTGGAGGCAATTCCTAGGCCCTACACAATTAAGTAGGAAATGCTACACTCCTTGCGTTAGCATAAACTGGCAAACAAGTATTTGCATCTGGTCTTCGTACACAAATTAATACACGACTGCTTGTAAAATAAGACTGCTATTTAAAATATTCAGACTTTATTATGTCTAAGAAACGTTCTTTATATTTTGATAATGTACAACACTCTATAATCAAATATTCTAATTATTAGTAATTAATACTAACAACATGGCATTGTAGTGCAAAATTATTTTCAACAGTAGTAACTTTGCTTAGTAGATCTAGATTGTTTATCATATTTAATTACAGATCATGAGATCGTGTGTTGAATAGGAAGGTGAATCTGTTTAAAGAAATTCTCTGTTAAAAGATTGGAGATAGACCCTCGCGCCCGAAATTTAATCAAAAGGATTCATTTAACAAAATTAAAATACATAACGCGAAAGGTATAGGTACATTTTCTGTGAAATAAGACCTTATAATTTTAATTTAGAAAACCGCAAAGTATATTAATTTTATCAAATTAAAATTTCTTGTTTGCAATATCTAGATCTAGGTATAATTGTTTAATTTAATTGTTATATTAGCTAACGTTTAATCAAAATGAACCTGGAAAAGACGCGAAAATCGAACTTCTATAAGAAAATATGTAAACTAAAAAATAAGTTTAACAAATCATGAACTAATTAATGATTGTTGTCCCTTCCTTGTTATCAGTTTGCCTTGGAATTATTTGAAAGACTTGTCAATAACTACTTTGTCTTGCCTCTCTTTAGTGTATATTGGTGCTTTTGTACTTATGATATAACTAGTGATTCACCCTCACTTTGCTCGAATACGTACTAGGTGCTCCCTGCCATATTTAAAGTTTGTAGCATAAAAAATAAAGGACTTTCAAACAAACTCGCGAGCCCTTAGAAACCTTATATTAGCCCTGTCGCAAAATCGTACCGGACGTCTACTAACTATAAACTACCTGCCTGCAAAATTTTATCTTTTTACCTGAAGCGGTTTTACCTTAAGCGATATTTCGTAATGAGTGACCTTTCGCTTTTATATATAAACTACTAGGACCCGCAGCTTCGCTCGCGCTAAAAGTACAATACATATTTTTGGCTTTTATATGTTTATTTAAAAGCCAAAAATATGTTTTCTCAGGCGTGATATATTTTCCTCAGTCATTAATATCTGTCCAGTTTTCTCGGATCGCGTTCCCAGAGGGACAAAAATTCTAAAAACTATAGATTCGTTCTCTTTATCGACAACAATGACTTGAACAGTAATATTTAAAAAAAAATCTAGTACAGATTTGACTAAGAATTGTCTCAAATGTATAGATAAATATATAATAACATTATACTTTAACTGAATATAATACTATGTGAATCTAAACAATTATCGTCGGTTGTGCAGTGTTGACATTATTCATGAAGAGTCTCGCCACGGCTGTCCCTTCTGTCGGGTGAGACGGCCTAGTTGCGACTGACGAGAGCCTCTTGGCCGGTCCTTGGCGCGAGAGCTGAACGAACATCTTACTCGGCTAACACTAAATATAGAAATATATGAATAGATGTTTAATTTCGCGCGGTTTAATTCCTACAACACTAATTTTGCATTCTATGTTTATGAAAGTCTTCTTTTTAAATCTGCCACAATATGTCTGTATGTTTGTTTAGGGTTATGTTATACTTACGGCCGCACTCAGAGTTACTTAATGAAGCATTAAGTCGTTCTTTAGTATGGAGATTCTGGACTTAATGGTTCATTAAGTGACTCGTGAGTGCGGCGGTTAGAGTAATTTTTTAAGTAAAAGTAATTATTTATTATTCATATAAAAATGAATTAAATGCTGAGTGCTGCTGAGCGTAGCGCTTGAGGATGGCTGAACTGATTTGCCTATTTTTTTCTGAAATGTGCACACTACTTAATATGAGATTTTCATAGAAGAAATGGAAAAATTGCCCAGAAAATGAGAAAAACTAAAGGTAATACAATACTATACATTATTTAAAACCACTCATATCTCAAACTTAGAAAAATTTCGATAGGACTTCTCGACTTGGTTGTAATAAATTACTTACTAAAAAATTTCTAAGCTCATATAATATAGTTTTAGTTTACCATTTAACCAATACGCATTTGAATCGCATATTATAGGTACATATACAAGGCAAGTGACAAAGAAATTAGAATATAATTGCATATGCATAGGCCTCTTAATTCAGCACTGACCCGCATGATATTGTCTCACGGTACATTGGAGATTTTACTTTCAGAACAGAGAGACGGATTACAAACGACGGTTTTATTCAAAATTCCATCCCCTTACAAAAGGGATCGTAGGAAATAAAAAGGGTCATTCTAAATACTAACGATAGAATTACATAAAGATCAAGTTAAACGCAAACAAGTAAAAGTTTTAGGATTGTTTAACTTCAAATGGCTTTAATTTGTCTCTTTGAAATGTATCTGAAAATAAAGGAATGTGTTTTTATTATTTTCCTAGCGACTCACCCTCGCTTCGCTCAGTATCGTTCGTAGAAACATTTTAACGGTTAGTATAACTTAATAGAAAAATAAATGAAAATATATATTATAAATACATAATTTTATTATGGTTAAACCATCCCTATAATTATTATCCCTATAATTTTTTTTTACTTAAACCGTCCCGAAAACATCCTGGCAAAACAAAAAAAGATTCATTGAAATCGGTCCAGCCATTTTTGGGTTTAAGCGAAACATAACATTCTAACGGCAATTAATTTTTATGTGAATAAATATATATATATAAAGATAGATAATGTACATTGTACATATTATTTTTTTAACTTTAATTTTCATAAGTACTTTTAATATTTACTATACAAAAATACTGAATTTATTTTTGACGAACAACATTAAATATTAAACATTTCAATTCATTAACGACACATGTTGATTAAAATACGATATATCATTTGAGGAAATCGTGTTACTCATAAATAACTGAATTTATAATTCCTACTACGACCAAGAGCGAAATATTTTTGTTACAAATACAGAGGCTTTTTTTGTCATGATCATACTACGATAAATAAGTACATATTGCTATATGAAAAAGCAACCTAAGCAACATTTCATTTTATTCTTCATTAATTTTATACGAGTTGTAATAAAATCTCCCAAAATAACAAAACAGTTTTCCGCATTCTCGTACCAGACATTAAGGATAGAGATGTATTATCCAACTTATAGATATAAAATGAGTGAAGTTTGACAAACTCTGGGTAACGACTGTAAGTTCTTCCGTTAGGAAACTTGTCAAATAGTTACCAACATTTGTGCCAACGCTTATCTACATTGAGCGTATGTACTTTGCGTTCCGGTTATAATAGATGATAAAGTTTGGTCAACTTATTGGTCTACGACATGTCTGACCTACACTTAGTGTTTCAGCTTATGAGAGCTTGTAATTAGAAATTTAATGCAGATAACTTGCTAATTCTAAGCTAAGGTTTGTAATTTTGTACAGTAGGTTTTCATAGTTTTATCAGAATATTTTAAGTAATTTTTCAATTTTTATTTGGAACTCTATAGGTTATAAATTATTTCTGGAAAAGTTCTTCAGAAGTCTAGGTTATTTACGAAAATATACTGAGACGTTAAGATTAAACTAACAATTTACTAAGGACTAAGTCAATAGAATTAATCGAAAACCTATACTTAATAATACGTGCCGTTCTTAATAGTTCGTGCCGGCCGCTATTTCAATAAGTAATAACAATATTTGCGACATATTTATCGCATGTAATCTTAAAACCCATCGTAATATCGTACTATAAATGTCTTTTCATACTATAGACATTTGACAGATCTAAAATAAATCAATGTATTACGGAACCGCTCTTTATCTGGCAAAATTGACGTTATACAACGTATTGTTTACTTTGTTTATGTAAGAACTAGAACAATTGCTTCAAGCTGCACTAGGTCAAGGCATTTCAAGAGTTCTGAATGATGCCAATGTATGAAAATATATACCAGTTCCATTTTTTTCATGCTAAAATATCACTTACCCTAGAAATACGAGCTACATTATTCGCTGCTTCAGCATATTATTTGAATGAACTATTTCGCTTTGCGCAGAATTTTTTTCACGTGCTTTGTTCATCAGTACGTACTTTTAACTTTAGAATGACCTAATTATCATATTTTAGTTCCATTTCAATGCCTTATTCATTAATTTCAAAAAATACTACAAAAATGAGACCTATGAAAAGATTTTATCAACTTTATGAGACATGAAAGGTACAGACCTAAAGCAGATTGACATGGGTTAAGTATGTAATAAAACGTAGCGTGCGATACAAAAACTGTCATATTTTGCTAAAAAATAATCGGTTCTTAAATAAAACCCGAATTTCAAGTATTTTTTTTAGAAATTAGTAAGAAGAATACATTTCAACTATACTTTGTATTAAAATACTTTCATTATTTATTCTTTTTTTTTTCTACATTAAGTATTTGTCTTACAAATCATTTTTAACAAAAAAACTATTATAAAAGATATGTATTTTACACTAACGAATTAGAGTAAGAGAAATTTTCCTTTATTAAAAGTAAAGTTTAATGTATTAGGACTGAAATGTATATAACTGAATATTTAGCTAAAATCCGTTTAGTGCTTTGTATGCACATACACACATACAAATGGACATAGATTAATGCAGACAAACAAACGAAACTACAGCTATTTGTTTGATCTAATTCATAACCTAATAATCAACATGGTTAAAACACTTAAACCATGATAACCCTTAAAAATTTTCAAATTAACTGACGTATAATACATGTATAATAGTACTCGTTAAAATATGGTGATAAATAAACATGAACTGCGAAATTATAATTGACTGTACCCAATAACTTATTGCACATGAATAAATTTTCGTAGCACTCCAAACTCTACGAAACTATTCGAGAGACAACTCACCGCATTGCTACGAACCGTAGCGAATTGCTACAAAACTCCGCAAGTGCCTTTGATACACGTAGCTAGCATTCTAAATTACACAAACAGTACATTATTCGATTTGAATATTTAGCAATATAATTAAAACTATGCGCAGTAGTATACGTTTATTGCTAACATCTACCCGATACTCGTTATACTCGTAAAGTTTGTTAGTATCACAGAAGACATAATTGTGCTAGAATAATATTTTTTTAACTTCCCAATGCTGGACATAAGCCTCCCTTCGATAGAATCATAGTCCACCCATGCTGAAATACATAATATGTCATTCGAACTCGTTAGATTCTCTCAAACATGCAGGTTTTCACACGATATTTTCTTTTGCCGTAAGATGAGTGGTAATCATTTTAGAAAAGATTCGCACATGATATAAGAAGTGCGAGACTCGGGATTTAAACCCGGATCACTCGTTCAAAATATATATTTTCTGATAAATTAAATTAATATCATTATAGTAAATTGAAAATTAAATTATACATTATCGTGTTTATATTTATACTGTCCCATAGAAATTATTCAAAACAAAAATCTATCTAAAAAAGTTTCTACTTACTTCATCAACATTGATGACATGGGATAAAATATATAACTGTCCTTTACGTTCCTATAGTGTAAAAATGGGACAGACAAACTGCAGAATTGCAGCGGCTGTGTCGGTTACTGCGTAATTGCGCAGCTGACGCCAGGATTTTCAAAAATCAATGCACTGTAAATGTATAAAGTTTTTACGATATTGCATCGATAATTCAAACTTCACTCAAATGAATGAATCATATTTTATGCAAAAGTTTTCGAGTTTAAATTTTTAATTAAAACCATGATAGAGTATATATACCACATATTTACAGCAACATATATATTATTACATATATAAGTATATATTATTATATAGGTATAGGTGTACATAGCTATATTCAATAATTTTATAAAGACCAACTACCTACTCATCCTTGCTTTGCTCGAGTTCGAGCTTGGTGAAAAAAAAAACTTCTATCCCACGAAAGGCGTACATTTTCCTGGATAAAGTAACCTAGGTGTTAATCCAGACAATAATCTATCTCTGAGCCAAAGTTCGTCCACATCCATACAGCTGTTCTGACGTGATTGAGTAGCAAACATCCGTCCAAACTTTTAAAAATTTAAACTTTTACATTAATAATATTAGTTTAAAGATTATTACTAAGATTTGTTTCTTAAACATAATTTTATCTAGAATAATTAAACTAAGTTGGAAATTGGAATCAGTATCAAAATGTTGAAGTAATATGTGTTGTTTATTATTGTTATGTTGTTAGTTAGTTATTATTATTCGTATCCATATACCTAACTTAATGTCACTTTAATTATTATTTTTTAAGTTTAAAGACATCTTGGACAATATTTCCCAACAAAATATATAATTAAAATTTGAATTAGTGTATTGTATAAGGGAAAATGTAATTAAATAATCACGTTAAATAAGTTTATTTTAAAATAGCCCTCGTATTTAGGAAATATTCGAATCATTAAGATTTTCTCACAATAAATAGTCTTGCTAGACCATAATATTATGATTATATCGGCCAATCAGTTTAACAAGCTTTTTATTATCAATACATAAGTACAAGAATGTACGCAAACACAGGTGCACCCTCAATTTATGCATTTTTATAGATTAATAAACCGGCATGCCAGACTCGGTAGAGCTTAGTTGCTTTAAAACAATTCTAAAAATGTTAAGTTTTCACCGAAGCACTTTATTCTACTTCCTTTAGTTATTTTGAATGTTTAAATAGAATTAATTTCAGTAGACTGAGAAAATAAAGTTTTCTTAGCTTGTAACAAAGCTTTTAGGGTTTCGCGATTGTAAAGTTTGTCTTGTTAGTTTCGTTAAGCTTACAAATAAAGTACATTACATAGTAGGTACTAGATAGATAGATCGATTTCATTTCGAGCTTATAAAGAAAGCTGATGGTGTTATTCATACAATATGAACTTCATAACCAAACCAATTGGTTACCCAACTGTGTAAATTGAAGTGAGTGGAGAATTGACAAACCTAAAAATTTTTGATACACTGTAAATCACAAGTTCGAATTACGTAAAAGCGTTTATAGTGAAGAATAAATATGGGGGATATTTTTATTTTGGCTAAAAACGGAATTAGATTCTTATAATTTATGACGATTGGCATACCGTACTCTTATGTCACTTATTAAATCAAATTTTATCACATTAGCAAGCAGGTAGCTTGTAGAAAGAAATATTGTTACGAAAAATATGCAACGTGTTGAGGCCAAAAAAGGCAAGGGCGGGCTGGTTTTATAAGGCTATTGGCTTATAATAGAAAAGCCCTCCCATTTTACTTGGACCCACTCATATGAATTATAGATGACATTGACCAGAGCAGGCCTAAATATTGGCACATAAAGGGCAAGGGTCTAAATATTACTTTGAATATCAGATAAATAACTGTTTCTATCTGATATATTTTTTAAATCTAAATTTCATCACGGTTTTACTACATATTATAAAATAAAGTCCTCCGCTGCGTCTGTCTGTCTGTTTGTCTGTTCGCGATAAACTCAAAAACTACTGCACCGATTTTCATGCTGTTTTCACCAATGGTTCTCGAGGAAGGTTTTAGTATATAATTTGTCAAGTTTTTGTATACATTTACTAGCGAAACCCGCGGCAAGCCCGAGCGAAGCAATGGCGAGAGGCTAGTCTATAATATTTTTAAGCCATCAACGTGCTTTATTATGTAAAAAGCAGATATTGAACAAAAATTATTATTTATTTACGAAGTTCTTGATGGAGATGGAAGCTCCCCAAGGACTTTTCCTTTGATAAAATGGCGAGATTCTTTTTTCATGAAACATTTCACTCTCATAGTTAAGATAGAGATTAAGTCGAAGTAGGCTGTCCTTTATCATTATTTTTTTGACGTTTAGATTTACTAGTAATTTAGCCTCGCTCCGCTCGGTTTCGTTTTCCAGGTGCGATTTAACGGTTAGAACAGATTTCTCAACGATATATTTTCCTGTAGTAAAAAGTTTTTATATAACATATATAGTTATTATATGTTGATCCGGATAACCAACTATTAGCATTATTTGTTAGTGGTTTACTCGTGATGCAGTTACAGATAGACAAAAATTCTAAAAACTAAACATGCGACCTCTGCACACAAAATAATTCAAAAAATATTTAATGTACAGATTCAACTCAACATTTCATCACATCTATAGCCGACGTTCCTGAGAACATGCAATAAAATAACACGCTAAGGCGAGAAAATAGCTTTATTAAAAAGAATGCCGGAAGAAAACAACAAAAACACACAAATGGATGGATAGAAGGATATAAGGAAAATAGGCTAATTACAATCGCCAGTTGTCTTCCTTTACCAACTATTCCTGATCGAATCGAATATTCCATTAACTAGTCAAAGGAGGTTGATAAAACCTCCTTCATTTCACCCTTTTCCGTACCTAACGCAATAAAACGACAGTACATCTCATCACTAACATCACGTATACCCAAGAATCCTATAATAAATATAAACCTAACAAGATAAGGCACAAGTTATTGACGCCGACGACATATGTGAACTTCTATTTGGAGATATATGGTCCTATTTGTTTATACACGATACGAATGGTAGATAAATTTCATCCAATTCATTCACTTTTAAACTTCAAATATTATTTAAGTTTGATTTAAAGCCTATGTTACAAAGCGTGGTCTTAGTTTTGAATTTTTACTATGACTTAATGAATTTTTGAATATGTATTTAGCTCTTTTTCCGTCCCACTGTTGGGCGCAGGCCTCCTTTCAATACGAGGAGGATCAGGCCATAGTACACCACGTTGCACAAGTGAGGGTTGGCGCACTTCACATATTTTTAGAAAACTTGCTAGATTCTTTTCCAACGTTTAAGTGTGAATCATGTTGTTTTCAATAATATCAGAAGTGCGTGATCCGGGATTTAAGCATTAATTCTTTTTCCCCAATCGACCATGTTCCCAATGGCCTACCACTGCCTATATTTTTTCAACCGACTTCCAAAAAGGAGGAGGTTCTCAATTCGTCTGTATTTTTTTAATATAGTCTGTTTTGTAGTTTAATTATAACAAAGAAAATGTTGTTAATAAAAATATGTAGAATACTATATTTCCATTCTATACTATATTCCATGCAATTCAATTAAATAAATAAATAAAATAAAATAGCTTTTTACTACTGAAATAAGTGGACAATATACATTCACACTTGCATTTTTTTTAGTATAATTAATTATTAACATGTAATTACTGATTTATAATTATAATTAGTCGCGGCTATACACTCTCTATATATTATTCCTTGAACATTAATTATAGAACCTTAGAATTATCATCAGTTTAATTTTATAATAATTAAGAATGATTGTTAAACAGAAGTAGTGATAGCATTATTTTCGTCTTAGCAACTCGTACATTAGTTTCGTTTCACAAAATTTTACGACCACTTACTGTTATATGCATTAACTTTAACACTTCAAATAAACCTTGTTTTATGACGACCTTTTACGTTAAAATAGACATTTTGTACTATACTAGCTCTCAAGCTTTAGGCTTAGGAAGTTTTTTCAAGGCGTAAAAAGTCTGTAGGTGATCTTTATAAATACTTTCCAGTAACATATACCTAGTTTATTTCATTGCACCTGTAATTTTTAAAAAAATATTTTAGTGGCATAAAAATCTACCTACAAAGACAGAAATTATAGTAAATTACATAACAACTAACAAGTATCTATATATACATAAGTTTATGAGTTTAGTATTTATAATTTACTAATAATTAATATAATTTACTAAATAAATAATTTACATAATTTTATTAGTTTTGTATAAACTAATTTTCATTTAATAATTACTACACAAATCATTTCCGCGTGGAATTTGGGCAAGAATGTATTTCTTCGCTGTATGGCAATGCTGATGTTTGAGAGAAAATATAAATTTTCACGTTTTATAACAAAACTATTGCGAAATAAATATTAAAATCATTAAATAATATTAAATAAATATGTTGGGACATTATTACACACAGCACCATCTGGTTTCGTGGTAAGCTACGAGACTTGTGTTACAGATACCAGATAGTTGATAAACTACACATATAACTCTTGAAATACATACATATTATAAATATAAGCACTCATGACTGGAGTACATTTGTGGTCAACAAATGAATGCCCTCAGCGGGACTCGAACCCGCGACCGCTGGCGCAGCAAACTGAGCCAAACGTGTCGTCGACAATATTTATAACTTAACTACATAATATGCTGTTTTCCTTTTTAAGTCATCGAAATGTAGAACATTTATACATAATATAATTTCTTATAACCTATTCATCCCATACCATGAAGCTATCCTCACTACATGTAACTTTTTGATTATAATCTCATGGACACTACTAATGGACCACGGCTGGTTGGTTTAAGGTCTGCCCATGAGATATAATATTACGTTGAAAAGCCTACGCATTATCGTAAAAATGTAAGAATAAGGGGACATCAAATGCGAATTTATAATGTAAATGAGTTAACTTTTATATTATATTAATAGTTAAAAATATCTTTATTGAATGTTAAAAAATTTAATAAATGAATTAGATGTTTCTAAACAAATGAATATATTAATAGTAGTGGAGAATTATGTTTTACATAATTTAACCCACTTTCCTTTTCTTTGTCCACGTGACATTAAGTGAGACTTCGCTCGAAATCCTCCATGCACCTCCACCCCCTAAGTAATTAAATAATTTGAATATTAATTTTTGAATATCTATTCATTCAATTCAATTCTTTGGTTATTTGGCTTCAATGCGTGCCAGTTGAGCACAAATTATTTCGCCAATGTCACGTTGAATGGAGGAGTCACGTTCGAGATTGGCCGGTGAAATTTTAACTTATTCCACAAAAAGACTGGATTCACGGTATTAAATATCTATTCATAATATATTTGAGATAATAAAATTAATACAAATCGTTCGCATGAACACATTCCTGGGCCTATAGCCAACCGGCATTCGTTATGAAGCGATTAGATTTCTACAATCGTCATCGCTTAAACGCAGCGTATGCATCTTGAACTTTAAACCACTAATAATTGAAATGAATGTACATTGTCTAGCATCATCTATTCGTTGACAACAGATCACGTGACATATCTAAGTCATATGTCAAACCCATACATTTTGGACTTTTCTACTATCGCTTTCGCTAATCGATTGTTACTTTGTCTAGGCCCCCTGGTATTGAAGATTAATTTGAATTTATTATTTGTTAATTCAATTTCACGCGTTAAATATTGGTTTACAGTATTTGCACAAACTGCATTATGTGACAATTAAACTATATTCGCAATATTGTATCTGGAATGTCAGGGCTTACAATGGTGCTCATCAAGAGATAATCTCAAGTTAAACTATCTCATTAATGAACATCGATGTACCAATTAAAAGAAGCGGCAGACATATCATCATATGTAGTGCCGTAATTTCGTTTGTCTACTATCTTAAATTTTTGAGATTATAGCGACAGATTCGAATTTTACTATAAGATTTGACATTTTAATTTAAAAAAAAAAATAAACCCGCTTAAAAACACAAAAACTACTTTCGTTTTTGTATTTTTTTTTTGCAGAAAGGTTCGACATCTTTTGTGCTACGCAGTGTAACGTTAAAAAGAGCTATTAAAGCCGAACATAAAAAATATGTTTTACTTTTGAAGTAACCTGTTTCCCGTGACTATATTTCCTTTTCGAAATCGGTAATTGCACCAATTGATTGCGTTATTTCGACCTTCAATATACCTAAATACTTATATTTTTAAGCTTCTTAATAAAGAGACAAGCATAACAATTATTACAAGCAATTACAGGACGCCTAGAGACATTGTTTTAGGCGCAAATTGAATAGAAGATAAGGAGGGCAATTAGTCACGAGCGCGTTTAGATAATTAAATTGAATCATGGCGATACCGACAAATTAACGAACCGAGATGCGACTATTAAATCTGTAATACTGTACTTATGAGTATATTCTCGAACGTTCGGCAAAAGTTCATAAAATAGACAATGTGTTCACTATGATCTATGGGCCAATATTTAAAACACTTGCCTTCAATTTCAACACCTCACTCATCATGTAAAGTATATTACCAAAGTATTGATATCTGGGTTTAATAATGATTAATCTGATAATGATAATCAGACAAGAGTGAATTTCCACGCTCCATTGATTCCCTAGATGCTCTTCGCATTTCTTTATTGGAAGCACTCAAGGGACGACTTATTCCTACTTAATTTACATAATTCATCATACCAGTAACTTAATTTCCTAATCGTAGTGAAAACAGTGTGAAAATCCGTCAAGTCATTTATAATTATCAGCCAGAATAAATACTACTATCGTTTTTTGAGCAGAACCCTTAAGCTTTTACTGAAATGAAAGTAGCTTAAGTTACTCCTTAAAACATCATCTATCTCCCAGTGAAAGATCCGTCAAAATCTGTTTAACCGTTTTAAAGATTAGAGGGAACGAACTGCCTGACAGGACACACATTTTACCACTTTGGAAGTGTATCTCGCGCAAACTATTCAGTTTAGAAAAAAATGATATCAGAAAGACCTATCCACAGATACCCCACACGTATGGGTTTGATGAAACATTTTTTTCAGTTCTAAGCATGGGGATTAGGGAACCCCCAAAATTTATTATTTTTTTTTCCTATTTTATGTGAAAATCTTAATACGGTTCACAGAATACATCTACTTACCAAGTTTCAACAGTATAGTTCTTTTAGTTTCGGAAATAAGTCGCTGTGACAGCAGGACAGACAGACAAACAGACATGACGAATCTATAAGGGTTCCGTTTTTTGCCATTTAGAAAATAGTGTTTTTCTTTTTTAATTATATATAATTATATACTCATTTGGTAAAAAGCTGTTATGTTGATGTTACAAACATACATTTCAATTATATTAATCTGTATAGATATGGATATTTATAAATGATGTAAACAAAAATTGCAAATGAAAAACACAGAAAAAAGCTGTTTTTAACTAATTAACAAAAAAAATAAAACGAATCTTTTACTCAACAATTATTTAGTAACAATACCTACTTGAACTTTCTTGACTTAACAAGACTAAAATAGTTACCTTAACTATTTTTAATTCAGTTGCTTTCTGAAATAACTTAGAACAAACTTCACGAAAGAACGTATAGATTGGAGTTGCAAAGTAACAATATCGACTTTGGCCAACTTTCAAACTTCGGGACAGGGATGCCAACATGTTATTGACAAAAATTCCGATGGCTAATCATCGCATACCGGCCATTGGTCTGAATAGCGAACATTCCATGCTTATCTGCCTAGGAATATTGATTTAATACACCACAAAGACCAGACAATCTACGCATTGGTTAATTAATTTTATATTATACTTAGTTGATATATATACCAAATGTTATGTTCAAATCACTTGGTACAGAAATATTTAATATTGAACATTAATTGGCAAAAGTTACCGCTTTGAACGTAAAATTAACAAAACCGCCCACAAAAGAATATGCAATTTAATGGTTTTTTTCGAGATACAAAACACTAACTCTATAAATGTAGCTAAGTTGTAATAGGTATAGTTCACTTGGCGGACTTCACACGTCACGTCGTTCAAAAACTTGTTAGGTTCTTTCAGACATGCAGGTTTCCTCAGATTTCTTCACTCAATTATGTTGAAAATTGTACGCGTAATTTACATTCATTCATACTTATTTATTACATTTATATACATTACATTTATCAGTATCCATTTATTATTTACACTTATTCTTATCTCTTTTTTTACATAATACTAACTAGCGACACGTCCTCGCTCCGCTCGGATTTTTCCCTAGATTTAGCGCCAGCGTAGCCGCGGGTTCCGCTAGTATTAGCTAAATAGTAGGCAAGACGGTGCACTTGAATTTTATTCTCGCGTTAAATTACGTGGTGTAAAAGAGTAAAATTATGTGCATGAAATGCTTAAAGCCTTTAACATATTTAAAATGATAATAAAGTAATTTTAATAAATAAACTAACAATAATATGGGTGAATATACGCTATTTGATTTTTTTGTGTTCCTGGAGGAAATTTAATCTGTTCCATTCAATATTTATAATTTCTCTATTTGACACTATTTTTAAATTTGTAATGACGAGGGCCAGAAGATTTTTCCTTTTTTTTGAATCTTATAAGCACCAGAGGAAAATGTGTTACCAGGGGAGTGACACTATTGGCAGGCCATGAATTATTAGCTAAGGACGGGGAGTAATATTAAATAAAACATAGATAAATTATAGTATTTGCATATTTTTAATATACAAGATACATTCAGTCTTCACAGTTTCTAAATTCATCAAAATCTGACGAACATACGCCAGCATATCTATATTTTTTATTATTAATATTATATTCCGCAAGTACAAAATCTCCGTTCTTGACAGTCATAGCAGTGTCTGCATTGTCTGTAGGATTAATAAGATAAGTAGATTTTTGTGCAACCATTTTGTTTATCACATCTTCCTCAGAATTGGTGTATACTGCATCAACATCCAATTTGTTTTTTCCATTTTGGGGTATTTAATGTCGCCTAAGTGGAAGTGAGTACAAAAATTGCTACAAAAGCAGCTGAGGCTCTTCATGTACAACGTATTGCTTAGATAGTTTCCTCGTACTTGATGTACTTTTAGTGTACCAGTAAAAGGTTTGATATTTGGTCGATTATCTTCCATAATCTTCTTTTGGAAATCAATTTCTTCTTCGGGTATCATAAAAATTTTAATGCCTGGACAATATTTGTTTATATACAACTGCCTCGGTGGTGTAGTGGCTAGCATGTACGGTCACACACTGAGAGGTCCTGGGTTCGAGTCCCGGGTCGGGCCAAGTTTAGTTATTAAATCTTTCTGTTTCGTTCGCCTCAGTAACAGCCCGGAGTTGGGAAGTTGGTGGTTGTTCACCCCCGTGCCTCGGAGAGCACGTAAAGCCGTCGGTCCTGCGCCTTAGCTCTCACTGGTCGTGTCGAGTAGTCGTCCCACCGGAGTATGAGAGTGATAGGAATAGAGAGTGCACTTGTGTCTGCGCGTACACTTGTGCACTATAATATCTCCTGCGTACTTGGCCAGTCTCAATGAGATTGACCGCCATGGCCGGAATCGGTCGGAGAACATTATTATTATTTGTTTAATTCTGTAGCAAAGTCGTCAATCGTAGCAATGTCAGTTCCTAAAGCTACAATTTTGTCAGCGGTTCGTTTACATGTCCCTCCGATACCATCTGGAGCTCCTTTACCATGCCCCGCTTCATGATAGTTCCAGGTAAAATCACAAATATTTGGATAGGCTTCAGTCAATTTACAAAGTAAGTAATAAAACATATCTTTGTTACGGTACTGAGTAACAGGGCCATCGCTTAAAAAATGAACGTTCTTAACTGAGGACGGAAGTAGTTCCATGACAGGTTTTAGATGAGCACAGATTACAGGTACATTATGGTTTAGGTTTTCTGACATTGTGGCAAAACATTTTGTTTCTCCCTTGGTATATAAGACCACAGTATTTTTCAGCTTGACGCTTTTTTTCTAACCTTTCGTCCCTTGTTTGTTTCTTTTTAATATTCGCCATGATGTCTGATTATACTTAAATATCTAGAACAAATGAAATGAAGCCTATAAACATTAAATATTAACGAAATTTTTCCCTAACGCGTCAAAAGAAGTATAACTTAAAAAAAAATTGTCACTTCTTTGGCGCTTTTGAATTTCCTCTGGCATGAAATATGCCAGAGAAGTTACGCCAGAGAAGTGACAAAATCGCACATTACCCACAAAAACAATATCACTCGCTTATCTGACCAAAGTTTTATGTAATACATGACATCTACACACATTAAACATTGCATTGTGCAAATATTAAATTTCGTGACGTAATAATACATCAAACATATACATACCAAAGGAAATACTCCAACGACTGGCACAAACACGCTTTCCTACAGTGAATCGCAAACTGACGCAATATTATTGAAGTTTTGCTCAACGTCGTTAGCTTGCTTCTAACTTCACACTATTGTGCGCGCATAGTTCATAGACAAAAACATACCTTTGCGGTTTGAAGTCAAATTTTATTTCTCTAAGTTTTGCCAGATGAAGTGACATTATTGTAACATGACATGAACATAAGCAATTTTTTTTGTATATTAATAAATATTTAGACACTGTATTTAGATAAAATACGTTTCCACGGTTATAAAAGCATATTATCGTATTTAAAAAAAAACATAATGGTATACGTATTTAAAATATCTAGCTATAAAATCATTATAATCTAATAATTGGGGAGGCCAGAGGAGTATACATTTATAACTATTTCAAACTGTCAATGCCTGAAATTAAACAATTATCGCGAATAGACTTTGTGGGCCAAATAAAAGACAATGTTCTTTATTGTTTAAGTATACAAAAACAATAATACCATAAGTTTAACATAAAATTTGTCTATGGACCATTGGAATTCAAATAGCGTATATTCACCCATATGCACATTAAATGCGCTTTATTGCTATGTTAATATTATATATACAATGTAGTTAAAGTTAATGTTTTGTGAATAACATTTAAACTTACTGATTAAAACGCTCGATAACTGGCATACCTGAAAAATAAAAATATTTATGAAGACATTTTAAAGTGTTTTTACACGTATTTAATGTATTACGTATTGAACGTATTGCTCTTCGTTTACATACTAGACTTTTAAACTAAAAAAATAAACAAAGAAGCTAGTAAAATACTTCTAAATTACCTAATTATGTATCTATAACTCTTACATATAAAAATTATGGGGCTATTGCGTCGTTGAGATATGATAAAAGATAAATAATAGAAAAAAAAGATACATAACATCGTAAATTTACTTGACGATACATTTAGTTCAGTTGTAGTGAGCCTACCTGCTGCGTTGTAGTGAGCCTACCTGCTGCGCTCAAACCTGCGACTGCTTAGTCGCAGGTTTGAGTTTTGCTGGGCGCATTCATTTGTGTAACGAGCATTATTTGTTTGTACTAACTAAACTAAAACTACTAAAGATATACAACAAATAATACAATAATTTTGTACAACATTATTTATACATCGCCTACTATTTTAAATAGTACAAGCCTTCAAGGTTATCGATATTAAAACGTATTATATTAAAATGAGATATCGATCTAAATTCTAAATGAATAAAACATATGCGTGGGGCTGTGCCAGGGGTGGGTTATAATTGACCTTGTGCCTTTCCTATTTATAGTTAGGGGTTCAATCATAATTAACGGATTACAAAGAAATATTTTAAAATTATTTTAATTTTCCTAATATCTTTTTAGCGAGTACGACTCACTCTTGACCGTATACGTACATAGATAGATATTTTATGTTTTAAGTAATTATTTTGTAATAAACTTCACAAGTTACAGATTTTTTGCAACTAGAGTATTTATCCCAACGAATGTTATCGACGGTGCCCTGGGTTTTAGGTGAACTCCGTAAGGCGGAAAAGGAAATCCACTTTTCGTGCCGAGTGTCCTTTGACTGTCTCTTCTTAATGCGATTTGTCTTTGTCAGAGACAGGACCCGTAACTCCTGCACTAAAGGATTAAATTGAGAAATGACAGAATTATTTGCGAAATATTTTATGTGATACAAAAGTAGATAGTTTAGATTTGTTAAATCTTTGGATAGTTGATATTTTGAAGTTAATAATAGGTCTAAAATTTGAAATTAAATTTGTACATTTATATTTTTTTCTTTTGAAAAATCTTATTGAAACTGTCATTATAATCGATATAGAATCCAAATCTATTGATATTCGAATTTTTGTCTGTCTGTTAGTCTATGATGACCACACGATATAAAGGTTATTTTTAATACATGATGCGAGATATTTTTTATATTAACACTACATCAGGGATTTAACTTATAAATTGATATTTGGTTGACTTGAATTTAATATAGGTACATTATAATGACCTAGTATAACAATAATTATATTTCAAATGTTTACGGCTTACCAGCGCACATATGATCACGGAAGAGATCTAATGTTGTTGACGTCTTAAAGGTCATAGTTATTGTAGTTGACGCCGGCTAAAGTGTAAACTATTTGAAACGTCGCATCGAGAACCAAAAATTAGAATAGAACCGCAAATAAAAAAAAATATATTTAAAATATTAAATATACTCGCAAATATTAACTATGACGATTAACTTGAAACTGGAAACAAAAAAGTTAAAGTGCCCATTATAATATTACAATGTCATATACTTAGTTTGTGATCAGTTTGAAAGAAAAATCTCTTAGACAAATGAATAGAAAAAAAAATTGCTGGAAGTTTATGCCAAATAAAAAATACCATGACAAACTGTGATTGAAATACTCGTACTCGTATATGAATTCAAGACGTTTTCATAGGATCTAATCTAGTCTATTATTCTGCAGTGTTAGTGTTCTAATAAGATAATTAAAAAATGCAAATAAATTTAAAAATAAATAGTAAAATCTGCGATTCTGAATGCTTCATAATATATGTGGTCAATACTTCTTAAAACTCGTCATTATTATAATTTGTTATGTTATGAGTTTTCGTGTACTATTCCAATGCTATAATATGTGTGTGTTATCGCGATTGATATGACACATCACTGTTTATTTTTGTACCACTATCAATGTACCTACCTATAGCGCGCTTGCGACCGGCGTGTCTGAGTATTTGCATATGTTTAAGAGTTATGTAATATTACAGTAAACCTTACTAATATTATAAATGCTATAGTAACTCTATCTGTCTGTCTGTCTGTCGCGCTTTCACACCAAAACTACAGAACCGATTTAAATGAAATTTAATACACAGATAGTCTAGACTCTAGAGCCTGAGAAAGGACATAGGCTACTTTTCAAGGCGAAAAAAGGGCTGTAAGGGTTTGTAATAGGGAATGAATGTTTGTATGGAAATTATGTAATTTTTAAAGCTAAAAACTTATATTTTGGGCTTTGGATTAGATATAATATAAATAAGTAAAACATTCACAGACAAACCGGAGCGAAGCGAGGGTGCGTCGCTAGTATGTATACTAATCGTCTGGCTACATCCGAGTATGGGTAGTAGAAATTTGCTTCCATTTATGACACGATCGATTTTGTTAATGAAGTGGTTTTAAAAACCATAACCGAATAATAAAGAACATCGATTTGATTTGGTCAGAATTAAATCCTATCAGTCTGTACATGACACATAATACATATTTTTGAAAACTTTCTATATCGAGATTTTTTAAATACATCATTTTTATCGTAAATCGTTGAATAACTTCTTAACTATAATTGTACCTACTCGATTGACTGAATCTAACGTACGTGTTAGTTTAATCTTAACGAGTCTCGCTTATAATTTTGTGAATTAAATAAAAATCTAGACACGCGCGATTGAAGCCACAGACAATAGATAATATTTAATATTTATCATGAACTGATACAAAATCATATGTAGGTATATTAATATCACGTATCGATAGGCAGGAAATCAGTGCTAAAAGTATCAGATAAAGCGATAGATACTCAAAATACATTAACTTTGCTTTAAAAGATTGAAAGTACTAAAGTGTTTTGTCAAAACAGAGTTTTTATTAACAAGGAAAATAAAATTTCTGTTTTCCTATACATGTACGTTTACTAAACAAGTTTAAGTGATTGCGTGGAATGAACCGCTATAAAGTGGTGAAGAGATGAGGGTTCTTTACTCTTTCAGTTCAACTCTTTCCTTTCATCCGTAAACTATAAATATACGGAAATGTTAGGGTATGTCTTGTTATAAAGATAAAATAAATAGTATGTAATCTCTCTCTTTAGGTGGGTAAAACATGATTATTTTTCTGTTGGCATTACTTTTATTAGTCGTTTTCTTAAGCCAGGAGGAACATTTTAGCTCACAATAATGTTCCACTTAGACCTACCTAATGTTACACCTAGATATACCTGTATTTGGATTTAAAAAATGTTAAGCACATTTTTGATAGGTACAACTTTTAATACTACATTTTAGTTTAATAATATTTTGTTTTCAAGTAAAAACAAAATTTACACGGACATCAGCTTATGAGTAAAATTAAATACAACTTTTCTAGAAATGACGACACCGTCGAGGCACGTTAAAAGCAAGCTATGATTACTGGAAAATCTACATTAAAATGTTGATACAAAATATTGCCTAATTACTAAACAAAATCGCATTTTTTAATGTTACATACTAAGATTATATTTTTTCCGGACAGATAAATAGTGAGGGATGAGTAAACGAGAATTTTATTCCATAGAAAATGGAAATAAAAGAACATTTTTATTAGTAATTCAAAAAAATTCGCATACTTTAAATAAATAATTATTAAGAAAAATTTTAATAAAAATCTGAACGAAAATGCTGGCAAAATATTGGTTGTCTGTAGCTATCATCCCGTATAATATTCTGGCGCGAAATGACGGGTGACGGTGACCTCATCCTACGGAAATGAAGACAGTTGATAGACGGTTTATTAGCTTCTCGCACGGAGGCGATCTACACTAATAAATAAACTTATTTGAAGATGTTTAAACTCTAAAACTTTAAACAGCAAAGGAAGGTTACTTCTTTTAAATAAAATGATTTAAACATTTTTTTCTCAATTTCCGAATAGACCATTTAAATTTTAATACTCCCCCGCGTTGTTAACCAAACAGCTTCACGAGATAATTTAAATTACATGTTTTTTTATGTATGCCGCTATTACTATCAAAGAAGAGAAAGCTGTAAAATTACTTAAACGAAACTGCTTCAAAATGTCATAAATAAAATGAATACGTACTTAGTTCCATACCTCAATGCAGTTAATGAAAATCTTATATACAATAACAGACTAACTTTACACAGAATTACCAAAACCACTACTAGGTATGTTGTTAATTATGTGAAACTTGTCGAAAATAAATTAGACAATCAATTTGTCTAATTAATGTCCATTTATTTCAGTATAATAGATACGCGGTGTTATTAAAATTGAATGGTTTGAAACGTTCCAACATTCCTTGTAAACAATAATTATTTATAATATCAGGATAATCTTCTCAAAATAAGTATACTATAGAGGCGTCCATGGTAACATTCTCCTATTTCGCTTACTATTGAACAGATATCTCTCTCAGGTGCGAAATTTTTTTAAGTTTTAAATAAAAAACTTTTATCTGATAGGTATTTTTTAATATTTTTAGTTTAAACAATAATAGGTTTTGTGTATTTAAAAAAATGACATACTTATTCTATTGAATTCAAAAAAAAACTTTGCATCTAAAATATGTAGATATGTAATGTATTCATAAGATTTATTGTACACCTAGTCTTATATTATGAATCCTATTTTATTTTGGGTAAATCCGTTAAGCAAGGTGTCGATATCATTATATTGTTTAACATAAATCATGACCCATTCTAGTACGTGAACACAGATAATAGCAGTCTACGTCAAAGTGACAGCTGTCAGTTATCGACGTCGGCCACTATATCGATCTCCATGATATCAATATTCAAATTTCTGTGCACTCTATTCCTAGCTATAACAGAATCATACTGTATACATAATATGTTTATAATAAATATTATCCATTGAATAAATAACCTATTTACTGAATTTTAAGGTAAATAAATTACGACCTACATACCCTTCACATGAAGGAAACACTACTCACTAGGTATTATATAACAAAAAAACACCTTTGTCGGTCACCACACCAAATATGCCTGTATTTTTTAACAATACGAGAGGGATCAGGCCATTGCCACGCTGACCTATGCGCAATCCTAAGTACGTATTGGCGGACTTTACATGTCTTTCAAAAACAGCTATATTCTCTCTGTCTTGCAGGTTTTCTCGCGATATTTTCCCACCACCACTTTAAAAGAAGATTTGTAACATTTAAGTTTAATAAAAACAATAGAAGATGACTAGGTACATATGTTTACTAGCATTATTCAATATGCAGATTGAATAACTAATGGATGGAGAACAATAAAATTGCGGTGCGTATCAGTTGCATGTATTTTTAATTCGTAATTATATGAAACGTTATATAGGAGGAAACAAATAATGTTTAACGGTTCAAAAGTAAATCTTATAAAGACTATTTAGTTATATACATAAAGTATATTTGGTCCCTTCCCTTTCATCGTCCCAATGCTGGGCACGGCGAGCCCCTTTCCCCCATCCCCTTTCGGAGAGGAAGGGGCTCTCGCGAAGGCGAGAGGAAAGGGATCAGACTGGTCAAGAGTTCGTTGGCGGACTCATGTTTCTTTAAACTTGTGTTTCTTAAACAGGTCGACAATGTTTTTCTTCACCGTAAGGCAAATAGAACATAAGGAGATGATATATTATTGTTAAGAAACGACAATTTAAAAATACCTAATTCAATTCTGTAAGTTATTCTCTACGAACCAACCAGAACAAATTTAGTTAATATTTGTTCTAGCTTGAACCATAAAATTACCGCGCATTGATGTTATAGTCGAAAAACAAAATAAAAAGACATCGAAAACTAATATTATATTTACGTCTCTATTTGACAACAGTCTACAGCCAAGCAATATTATATTAGTTTAAGATAGGATATTTTAGGTGGAAAACTAAAATTGATGGTTCAATAATTTTCTATATTTCTAAAGTAAAACAAAATGTAAAATTTATTCAATAAGTAAACGGTGCAAAAAGTACACAATATAAACATAGTATTGGCTTTTCGAACCGATCAAAACAGAATTCTTTTGGAGTGAGAAATCATTGCAAGCCTCTTCTTGACATTGGCGGAAATTACGTGTCATTGTTAATGTTAAATATTAAAGCTCACTTGTCACATCTTCACTTAATTTTGTGAGACCAACTTAAAGTGACAAATCTACTAGTTACCTTTCAAAAAAAAAACCAACTTCGAAATCGGAGATAACCAGTAGTCCACCACGCTGGCCTCGTGCGGGTTTGCGGACTTCGCATGTCTTTCGAAAACTTGCGGGGTTCTTTCAGACATGCAGGTTTCCTCACGATGTTTTCGTTCACCGTAAGACAATCATGTTAGAAATGATGAACACATGAAAAAATTAGAGGTGGGAGACCGGGATTTGAACCCGCATCACTCGGTTATTCAAGCGAGCGCGTTACCACTGGGCTACCGCCTACCAGTCTTAAAAAAACTATAAAGTCTGTGTACCAAGTTTTCACCAGATTATTGTATAATATGACCAGTAGAAGAATACCAAGAAGTAAGCAGATGGCAGCTAATTTTGCAATATTTGAAGCAATGATAAGTCAATAATGGCTGATTTCAGCCACGACGGCCAGTCTGACTGAAACATGACGAAATGTATGTGCTTAGAAGATATTTTAGAGCACAAGTATATGCAAGGTAAACAAACTGCACTATCCCTTGTACTCCCCCTTTTTAGAAGCCTGTGTTTTAGCACAGGGTTCTAATAACGTCAATATTACAAAGAATTTCTTGACAAAAAAATTATCCAGTACTAAGCCCAACCTCCAAATCTGTGGCCGTATGTACGAATGTATTAACCACTGGACTACTAACTCTTATCGCTTATTTTACTGTACCGTGTATTTACTGTGCTTACTTACTACTAAATCTTATCACTTATCAGTAATATTTATTTAAAAAATCAGTTTATAGAGTAAACAACTAAAAATGTTAAAATCTCACGGAAAATTGAGCGTCGCTTAAAACAGTCGCAAAAAATAAAAGTTGATAAGCTAACATCATTTGTTCTATAATTACTGTTACATCATTACTTGCTTAAACATTATATTATAAATTCTGGACAAGTCTAGTCGGACTCACCCAACGAGGGTTCCGTACAAATTTAGAAATATACAACTTTCAGATTCTTCACTTCTGTACAAATTAGTAGAAGTTTAAAAAAAATGTACAACAAGATTTTGTAGAAGTTATGACTGCCTTTGCTTAAACTTTTTAATTAAAAACTAACAATACACATATATAGATATTCACTATAAGCATATCTATTTCTATACATATTAACAGACAAAAGAAAACGAGTTTACAATTATTATAATAATCGATAATGATTGCAATAAATAACTAAACTAATAATTTAAAATAACAATTTAACAATTTGTAAATACTAAAAGTATTTATTTGAATATTCGCCTTTAGATTTTGTTAACATTTAAAAATAAAGGTACAATTAAAATGAAAAAGGATTTTATGTTGACTCTATTTTTTAGTATTTTAATATGCTTTACATAAAGGATACTTGAGATTTGCTACTTATTATTAGTTTTGATAAAACACAATGTACTTAAGAGTTTATAAAAAAAATATCACCTCATCATCATTACCTACTCTTAGTTAAGCAACAAAATTTTACTTTTGCAAGAATTAAGTTAGCTCTCGCGGTTCTTACAGCATTCTCTGATACCTATCAAGCTGCCGACACAAAAATTAATAAAATAAACAGTAATATTGTTTATTGTCGATCACTTTAAGAATAACTAGCTTCCATACAAAATGTTTATGCTTACGACGTGTTGTCACGGCACACTGCGGGCTAACTTTTCCTATTGCGTAGATATTATCAATCGTGTAAAACTTTCGCAATACAGTTCTTTAACGTAAAAAGTTATGACATCTAATGTTAAACAAAGATGGGTATTCAGTCGGCGCGTCGTGTTTGACTGCGTAAGCGATCCTGCGACGCCCCATTAAGACAGGGGAGGTCTGTTGGGTTTCAGTGGGTAGCAGTAGTACTGGCTTTTCTAGCCGGTGAGTAAATGCATTTCCCATAATTAAAAAAAAATTAAGTCATTAGTTTTCAAATAAATAAATAAATAATCATTTATTGCCATAAAAAACAGTAAAATAAAAGTTAACATATTCAAGGTGGCTCAAATAAAACAATGGCAAATGGTAATAACTCAGCTGTTGCTGCTGAGGCCGGAATCTCAGACAGCGCTGATTTTCAGTTATACCCAGCTCCCTAGGGTGTTGAGCGGGAGCATGGCAGTTTTTTAGTATTAAATCTTTTATATGTACATATCACCGTTATTATAGTACATAACCATTGATAGTTTAAGCTTGTTTTATGGGTTTCTTTATATTATCTAAGCTACAAAGCCTTTTATGACCGAAATGAGTAGACCTAGTTAGGTACTGTAATTTAATGACTAGTAAAGAATTCAAGGTAATATTTTACTGTGCGACAAATAATGTGCGATAAATAATAGGTAGTACCAAATTTTTAACACATATTTAAAAACTAATTAAATGTTAATAACATTTTTTATCTGTTATAGGTTACCTACACGGTACACCCAAGCGGTCGAAGAATATGTTATATGAAGTGTAGCTATACAACATACTTACCCGACTGCGCCAGAAGGAGGGTTATGTTTTTCGAGAGTATGCATGTATTTACAATTGTTTGGCACGCTCTGCGGCCTGAACGGCTCGATGGATTTAAAATAAAAAAGCTTCAAAGCTGTCATTATATTTGTATTAATTGTGAAAGTCACACCGTGTATAGATTTTGGATAAGAACAGAAAATATTTTAGGTTCTTTTT
This sequence comes from Boloria euphrosyne, assembly GCA_951802675.2. Taxonomy (NCBI): domain Eukaryota; kingdom Metazoa; phylum Arthropoda; class Insecta; order Lepidoptera; family Nymphalidae; genus Boloria; species Boloria euphrosyne. The sequence continues at coordinate 9,572,589 of OX637885.1, forward strand.
TTATTTCCAAATTACACAGAAACACAGGCGGGTTTTTTAGTTTTTTAATTACACTGACTTGTTTTATCCTCCAGTTACAGGGCCTGAAGGAGCCGTCGTAATGTTATTTATAATTTAGATATTATCCGTACTTATTATGATAGTGTATTAGTGGCGAAGGGTCCATACAAGACGATTCCCACCGTCTTACCTTTTAAAAATCCAATAAAGTTTTAATTATTCTACATAATATTTATTTTTTAAATTTACATGATTACTGATTAAAATAATAATTTATAGTAATAATCCTTTTTTAAAAATAACATAACGCCTACAATAAGTCAAAATCAACAAAAATGTATACTTTGCTAAAATGCGCCTTCATAGAAATGCCGCGGTAAGACGTAGTAATTCGGCTTACCTTTTCCATACGAATCGTGTTTCATTCATACTTTTGTATTGGAACATTTTCAAGTGATTTCATTCATAATTACTCAGATTTTTGGTCGCGGTTAAGACGCTCCCGAGCAGCTTATTTTGCATGTGATTGGTGGAAACTACAAAACGTCACCTATGATTGACCAATGACAAGCGACAAGTATTTAAACAAATTAATATGGCCGATGGCGATTCTGTTTACAAGTGCTTAGTGCATTATTTGTGTTTTTCTTTCGTTTTATTGAGTTTTTACTCGATTTTAGCGTAATAACTAATATTGATATTTTGTGTTGAGTCTGTATAGTGTATGGTTCATATATGTTTTAATTACGGTGAGTTCTATAAGCCATTATTAAATTTGCGTATTTTATTGAAGTTGGATTGTATGCGACTTTGTTTTCGAAACTTGCATAAGTCAAGTAATTTGTAATAAAACTTTCTATTGAAATTGTGTGTAAGTGCTAAATTAGAAAAATATTGGGTACTTACGTACTAATGATGACACACTTTTATTTTGCTTTTATTTTTAATGTGCTTATATCGTAAAAAACTATTTTCTTTGGGTTTTCATATAATAGGTTCATAAGGTTAATTTTATGACTCTTTCTTTCTAGGTTGGTTAGGTTAGGTTAGATATATGACCAAAATATTGCACGAGCCGAGCGAGCGCAGCGAGCATGCCGCGGCAGCGGCCGGCGAGTGCCATAGACATGTCATATTGAATCTATGTTGAATTCAATATCAATCCATTTTCCACCACATAATTCAATTGACTAGTACTTAACTACTTTGTTTTAAATAAATTTTTTGATTTCAAAAGTTTTTATGGTAGTTTTCATCATATGGTCATATATCTAACCTAACCAACCTAGAAAAAAAGATTCTTAAAATTAACCTTATGAACCTATTATTAAATTTTGACTATGGCACTCGCCGGCCGCTGCCGCGGCACGCTCGCTGCGCTCGCTCGGCTCGTGCGATATTGTGGTCATATATCTAACCTAACCTAACCAACCTAGAAAGAAACATTCTTAAAATTAACTTTATGAACCTATTATTAATTTTCGATTTAAGATTTTACGATATAAGCACATTCACACAAATCTATAGAAAAAATAAAAGTGTGTCATCATTAGTACGTAAGTACCAAATATTGTGTTTGTTTTCATTTATGTTGCAGTGAAAATGTTTTTAAGTTATTTTATATGCGTTTCCTTGACAAAATTATTTTACGCGTATTAGCTTAAACAGTTTATTCGGACTGGAAGGAAATATCAAGTAATGCTGTAGGATATTGTAATTAAATTTTAAAACCAGTAAAATCATCTTCATATTTCAAAATTTTAATTTAACTTTGATAAATAAAAAATAAATCAATCTCTTAAATAAGATAGCAAACGAAGTACGAAGTTTTTCAAACACTTGTCACTAGATGGCATTGAGTTTACGTAGTAATAATAACTGAATGCTAGATGGCGATATTTATTAAAATAATGATTTAATATATTAATGTAAAATTAACAGAAGGGAAAAACGAATATTTAAATCTCACTAAATTATGTTTAGGTTGAAATTAATTATATTTATAATGAATACAAAATAAAATAATGCGGCCTTAAATCAAATCGCCGTACTTTCACTTTTTAAATGATGCGTAATGATTTCTCATAGATGGCGTCATTAATATTTTTATATTATTTTAGTAAATATTAAATATATTGACTATTTTGCTATAACTTTACATAAATTAAAAAAATAAACAATGACATAAAAGACTTTATGAACACTTTTTTACTTTTTAATTATTACGAAAAAAAATCTTCACTACAACATAACGTATACTTACGAGGTACTAGTACCTGTACTAGGTACTTTTGCATCGCATGTATTTATTTAGTTTTTGTCATTTTTTTGGACAGCTTACCTCTGCTAAAATTTCACCCTTCGCCACTGTAGTGTATAATGTATATGTATTGACATAGATATATAACACCTAGATGGAGTGTAGGTCCAAGCGAATTGTAACCACTTTTTTTGGCTAGACTTCGAGATATGGCTAGATACGTTTCCCGTCGTGTCAATGTCAATTGTCAAGTTACATAACTACATAAGTACAACTTAGGTACTTACTTAGTCTTAGCTCCCGCTTTATTAATTTAAAAATGACTTGCTGTGCATTGAAAGGGTGTCATAACACGTCACATAATAATACTAAGTAAAAGAAAATCACATTTCATAGGTAAGTACTATTTGGCAACTTATAATTTAAAGAACATTCGTCTATACAGAAAATTAATTTGTAAACAAATCAGACGCCATTAGATTGTGACACTTACGCACACATTCATACTAATGCTACTTCAATATATATTGAGCGGAATTATGTATGAAACTATCAGTCTAGGTATTATTAGTCTAAGTGTATTGATATACAAATACTATATTAACATCACTTGATTACAAATATGTGTGGTATATGTTATCAACAATTTCATTTAAACTTTAAAGGTATAAAAGCAAAGATATTATTTTTTTTGACTGAACTAAGATTCAGTAACTATATGTTATATACCTACATAATAATACTTAGGTATCAAAGTGTATAGGAACCAAGGGAAATGTTATCAATTAGGACAGAACGTGTTTAGGTTTCACGTAATTAATTAGGGCGTGGACGGTGCGGTCGCAGTTGCCTTGTGAAGTATGGCACCTGCCAATGTTGCATGTCGCTTAGTAATTAAGCTGATCAATTAAGCAAATTGACATTTCAATAAAACGCATTGATTATTATGAAAAGATTACAAAGAATAGATTATAGGTATCAGTGTTAAAAAATAAAAATCAGTAAGATTATGCTTGTAAAAAAAAGATAAAGTCTAGTTGGATAGAGCTAAATGTTTTCAATAATTAATTAATTAATTAGCTAATTACTAACCGTTGCTAAATGTTCTTAAGAGCATAACTTTTTGCCAAATAAACCAAGATGATCACAAACTTTGTTTGGGCTATATGGCTTTTTTTAAACATTGAAATAGTTTTAAGGCAGTTTTTTTTTAATTCGTGGTATCAACAAACGAAGGACTTAATGACCTTTATTTCAGTCAACATTTTTAATATTTTGTTGATGTTTGCAACGTTATGTTCTTCTTTTTCGTCTTGCTTTCTCTTTTCAACCGACTTCCAAAAGGAGGAGGTTATCAATTCGTCTGTATTTTTTTTTTTTTTTTTTTATTTTTTTTTATGTTTGTTAGCTCATAACTTTGAACTCGGTGAACCGATTTTGATGATTCTTTTTTCATTTGAAAGGTAGTGCTTCCCATGTGGTCCCATTTTAATATTTTTCAGTTCTGACAATGGCATCCATGAGAAAACCATAAAAGTCTTAAATTTGCATTAAGTATTTGCGCGACAAATGGACGAATAACTCAATATCACGCCAACTGATTTCGATGATTCTTTTTTTAATGGAAAGGATATACTTCAAGGGTAGTTTGATGAGAGTTTGGTAAGGTTCTGATGATGGGATCCATGACAAAGTATCGGAACTCTTCAATTTTTAGGAGCAAATTAACGATGCTCGGCCGAATCTTTTATAGGCTATATGGATATTTGAGTCACGTACCGTAACTGATGATGGAAGGTACAACTCCTTAACGGTTAGCAGTTTAAAGAAAATTTTTTCAATATAATACGCAATTATGGACCGATGGTTGTATACTTTCAGGCTATTAGGTTTACCTCATAATAGAAGGTAAATTTTTATAGTCATTAACACAATACGTATCTACTTTCCGCTAAAAATTTTAAAATAAATTATTTTTAACAAAAAAACAAAAACCGACTTCCAAACTTAATAAATCTAAACTAAAAAGTAGAAAATAATACTTTTAAGGACTTTGTTAATTTTGAAGTGAATAACAAAACTTAAGTGCACGCTACAATTACTTTTCAGTACTTTTTAAAAACAAATTAAATACCTAGTTTATGTTGTATGGATATTATAAAATGTATAGAGTAGGTATATCGTATTAGATACTAATAAACAAACAACTTATTACTTGTACTTTACAATGTATCTTCTTTTTGTTGTAGTTCTAAATAAAAACGTATCAAAAATAAAATATTAAAACAATTAAGAATAAAATATATTCGCTTAAAATAACATTTTCTTATTCTGAATTTTCTTCACAATTGCTTTTTACTTCATTAACATTATATCATGATATAATCTCGAAAATAAAATGGTTTCGTTTCTGCCAAAAGAGAGACATTTGCAACTTTTTATTATAAAAAAAATTGGGCAGGTATTTTAACTCTTTATAAAACTTCTTAGTACTCCACTGTATTTAAATTTATTTGTATAATAATTCTTTTGATATACAGGTACAATTAATTTGAAAGTCAAATAAATAATAATCAATAACATATTACTTACTACCCCCTACCTCGTTAACGATTGTTTCGTCATTCTGTTAATATAAGGTTATTCCAATATAGTTTAACGTTCAATATATCATATAATTTATTAGCTAGCTAGCGTCCTTGCTTCGCTTTAGATTTAGCGCGAGTTCCACTATTAAATGTATGCAAAAACTTGAGAAATTAATAAATTATATACTAAAACCTTCCTAGAGATTCATCTATTTGTGAAAACAGTATGAAAATCGGTGCAGTAGTTTTTGAGTTCATAGCGAACAGACAGACAGACAGACGCGGAGGAGAACTTAGTTTTATTATATGTACTTAGTGATAGTTAAGTTACTTCTTTGTCAACATACGTAGATACATTACCTTTTGAATACATACATTATACTTTGCGTTGGTAACAACGCAACAATTCATAGCCAAGTTAAAAAAATCCTAGGCAGTGGTCGCTCAGTGGTGACGCACTCGCTTGGAAAACCCAGTGAGTTTCTAAACATCAGTTGACAGAAATGTCAACTTGAATTGGTGTTTTGTGATTTCAATATACTTAGGTAATTTTAATAAAAAATAATGTTATGTAATACTAATTTTGAAGTTTTTGTAATAAACAATAATGTTCAAACCCTGAAAACTATAATACTTTCTCTTTAAAATCCATTCAAAACCTCCAAATATTTTCTTTACTGCTTAGAGTCTTCCAAACACAATATGTGACATTAAAGAAAATGAAAATTCGAATAGAGATTACTACCTCACTGGTCCGAAAGTGACACAATGGAATTCTATCTAACCACAATGCAATGGTTTCACTATATAGTTCAATATTGGACCAGTCTCACAGCAGCTTAATTTCAAGCATGAACAGCTGTAAGCTGCAGTCTACTTCGTACCTGAATCTCGGACGTTATATGTAGTACGTTAATTGGAGTAATGTAAACACTTGAGCTGTATTTTCAGAGGTTCATTAAGTTAAGATATTATATATGATAATATTTGTTTAATAGGTACAGTAATTTTGGTGTTGGTGTTTATGGTATAGATCTATAGTCTATACATTTATACATATAAAAAATGTTTGTCTGTGTTTAATTTTAAATTAACAGCTTTTCACTAAATTCATATAAAAGTATATACTGTACTAACATCAAAAAATCAATTTTTAAAATTTTTATCTGTCGTCTGTCTTTGTTCCGGCTAATCTCTGAACGGCTGGACCGATTTTGACGGGACTTTCACTCGCGGATAGCTATATTATAAGAAGTAACTTAGGCTTTTTTGATTTTATTAGAAAATTATAAAACTGTTTAATTTATTTCAACTTACGCCCAGCGCAGATTTATAAGATGTGTGATGGGCACGAATATTTGTACTCACGAAATAGAAAAAAAAGTACGTATTAAAAGTTATATATGTATAGTGTATCATATGTTGCTGCGTGTTAACACATTTATTTATTTATATATAACTACCTACCTATTTATTTGAAAAACATTTCAATAGACTAGGTATTATGTATTGCACTGACTTAAGAAACTGTACAAAACGAACGAGTATTTATACTTATAACTTTATTTAATATAATACCTAGTATAGTATTATGTTATCTGTGAATTGTGATAATACATACCTTCATTATTTCAATATATGAATATTAGTCGCACTATTATACAATAGATTTATGTAAACATCTTCAAGGCTCTAGTTGAATTCATTACGTACATGGTCGTGTGGAACCAATAGTCGATATAATTAGCATTGTTACTGAAACTAATTGATCTCTCTCAAGCCATAACAAACATTGTCATACTTTTGATAAAGAATAGAGTCGCATACGTTACTAGGTATTAGTAGGAAGACTTTGAAAAACAAAGAGGCTAGAAACGTTTTTAATACGTTCTTATTAGAATGTTAGCTTAGCGGTTGTATAATATGTAAATTGGTTAAACATAAAAAAAAACAAAATTAATTATAAATAAAATAAAATAATTGGTTATACATAAAAAAAATGCTATATTTAAGTTAATTGTTAACGTATAGTGTGTATACTGTTAGAGATTTCTTATGTAAATAAATGAATTCAGAATGAATGAATAAACATTTAAATAAATAAATGAAATTGTTTTGAGAAATAAGAGCTAATAATATTGTTGCTACTGCAAAAGAAGGTAGTGGATGTTAATGTATTTCTCATTTAATATTGCTGAAGGCCACCTTTTCGATAATTTTATTGGACTCCTGGTATATTTACTCACAATTTTGTCATTTACCAAGACTTTCCTCACACGTCTTAAAATTAATAACGATAAATTAATAAAATTAAGTTTGGTATATTATAAAAAATGTTGATAATCATTTGTTGACAAACGGTTGTTTCTAGACTCTTTTGGTATATTTATCTCGACGAATAACAGAGTAGAATAGACAAATAGTATCGCATATACATATAAGTATATAAACTAAAAAATACTGTGTTCTATTCCAGTGTTATGTTATTAAACAAATCATAAAATAATAATACTTTTACATCGCTATTAAGACAGATTTAAATTAAAAAAGTAATAAAACTCTGCAGAGTTTTCCTTGTGAGCAATAAATTTTTTAGTCTTCACGTCAGAGGCAGACAACGTAAATAAATCTTACGTATTGAATAATAAATCTGTTCGAAAATAGAACTTAACTAATTGATTCGTGCTGTATAGAGTATCGAAAAGCAAATGTTTACATTGAACAACTAGCAAACTACCCGGCCCGCTCCGCTGGGCGTAAATTAATATAATTTAAACGGTTTTAATAATTTTCTAATAAAATAAAAGTAGGCTTAGTTACTCCTTATAACATTAGCTATCTGCGAGTGAAATTCCCGTCAAAATCGGTCCAGCGGTTCAAGAGAAAAACCGGAACAGACAAAAATTTTAAAAATTGCTTTTTTATGTACCTAAGTACCGAATATACTTTCATATGCATTTAGTGAAAAGTTGTTCATTTGAAATTAAAAACGGACAAATTAAATTTTATTTATACGTACTGACTAGGTATGTACCTACTATGTATACGTAAGTTGTATATAATACATTCTATTTTGACTATCAATCCCAGTGTCGAATGTGTTTTAATACCTATGTACTTTAGTTTCAATTTGTAAACTATATGACAAACTTCAATCAATAAATCGGATCTAAATATTTGAAACTAGCATTCATTTGAAATTTGATCCTCAGTTCAATTTACAAAAAAAAATATTATAAATATTTTTCAATTTCAATATAAATCTGAAATATTATGTAAAACGTAAATGTAGCGTGCAAATTCGCTTAGAAATATAAAATTTGCAAAGATAAAATATTTACCAATACCATGAACAAGATAGCGTAACTAAACAGAAAGCCCGCAGGCAGTGACTGATGCAAAAACCCAATTCATTTTGAAACTTGTTAATTTTCTAGTTGAGTGACGCCACCCGTTTGCTTGTTAGCATCAAACAGCAAGTAGTTGGAAGACCGAAGACGTCTGGCTTTTATCTGAATAGTTCAGGTTTTAATATCATGTATGAATGAAACTAAAAATAAATCAAGGCTAGTGTTATCGTCATATAAAATTATCACTTGTATATTTGCCAGAATATTATCAATAAACAAATATTTTAATCAAAATGATAATAGAAAGAGATGATATCACTAATTTAATAAATTAGATTTTAAGAATATATAGATAAAAAAATTCAAGTCTAAATACAAGGTTACTGGAATATTTTTCCTTCCTCATGTATAAAAATCTGTGAATGTAACTTTGTTTCTCTAGTTGTTGATTCTTTCATGCCTATAGATAACCGCTGGATGAGTTAATCAGACTAAAAAACAGTATGGTAATACTTTCTTAGGTTTACACGAATATTTGTCATTATAAATGAAACTATATTTTCGGATTTTGCCGCTAATGTTTTTATATTTTTGGTTCCCGACGTTTTAAAAGCTGTACAGCAATCATGGTCACGGGAAGAGAATAAAACGTCAAATATTCTCGTAAATCTAAAAAAACTATTAGCATATTGAAATTTAAAACAAAGCAGTAAGTCGAGCTCTGAATAACTATTTTTTGTACAAAGCTTCTAATATGTACATTGTTCTTAGATTGAGAAACAGGAAAGAGATTAAGTACTTCTTTCTTGAGGATTGGAATGGGATGGACGCTAAAGGCGGGATTCTGAAAAACAAAAAGAATTGTAAATTCGTGTGTCATCAAAATTCATAAAAAATGTAGATCATTGAGAGCAAGGATGACGAAAAAAAAACTAAATTTATCTCTTTATAATCTAATCATATAACTAAATACTTAACAACAAATAAAGTTCAAGGTTGCATAAATTTGTAGTTGTATCAATATAGGTACCTAAATTAAATTGTAAATATCACGTCGCCAAATATCGTAATGGCCCGTTGATACAGAGTCGTATGTACAAATATAGGTATACGAAGCTTTCGAGGACCATCGGAGTGCCAGGTTATATTCCTACACGAGACACGAGATCATTGATTTTGACTACATACATTTTTACACTGTGTTTAAAAATATCCGATTTTGGTCAAAAACACGAAGTATTTCGTCACTAGCAAGGCAAAGAATTTTCTATTTTTTTCCAAGTCTACTCAACGTGTAAAAGGCATGTAATAATATTATAATGGTCGTCGAGCAAGCAAGCGCTTGCGCTTCGTTTTAGCTAAAAAAATACCTTTTCTCAGGATAAAAATTTAAATTAACATACACAACGCAATATCGATACATCAAATTATATCAAACATTTCGCAGGAACAAGGAAAAAAATTTTAATTATTTGTTCCCTGCATTGAGTTTTTATCGGGCAATAGTGAATTCGGATTTGTAATCAGCAGGAAGATAGATGTATTCGTGTGACTGGCCGATACTGAATTGTTTCAATTAACGCACTTACATACATGTTCACTGTTCAGGCTGATTGATTAATGAACTCGAATAAGTATCAGTCGATAGAAAATCTACAGGCTGCGAGACTTCTAACGTTTGTTTCGGTCCGATTAAGACAAAGGACAATGTTTAATCGGCATCCAGTTACGATACCGTTCTCTTTCCCTAAAGAAAATATAATTAGTTAACACGTGAGATATTAATATAATTTAAACATAAAAATTAATACAATCTTTCTATATTGTATATACTTACTTCTTCTTCTTCTTCCTGCCTTTATCCCACGCTATGTGGGGTCGGAACAACATGTCTTCTTCTTCCACTCTCCTCTGTCATTCGTCAACGTAACATCCACCCCTTTTACACGCATATCCTCTTTAACATAATCCATCCATCTTTTTTTCGGTCTTCCTCTACTCTTTTTTCCTTCTACATGCATACATAACATTTTCTTCGAAATATGATTTTAAATTAATTTTTGTAATATATAATTGTACTTACGAGTATATAATACTAAAATTCTAACTCGAACCTATAATTACATTGAATATTTATTTTGGAAACTATAATTGTAATACTTAATATTAAAGATACAGAGGTCGAATCAATAGTTCTTGGAATTTTTGTATGTTTGTCTATCTGTCTGTCTGTGACCGCATCACGAGAAAAACACTGGACAGATTTTGATGTAATTGTGTATGGTGATAGCTGGTTGCAGCTATGATTATAGTTTTAAGTACATAATATATCGTTCATTAATACATTAGAATCAAGGACCAGTATGACATTTGTACAATTATGTTTTAAGAGCGCGAGCCAGATTCGCGCTTTTCCGATCTAAAGTGGCGAAAAGTAACATAAGCTACTTTTTGTAATACATCACATAGACCGAAAATATGATTCAAGTGATTTAGACCATTCTGGTAATAATAGACTACATTGCATCCTTATGACAACGACTACAATTCTGTCCAGTTGTCCAAATGTCATGAATGTAACGACCGTAACCCACTTGCTCAAAATGAAATTAAATACAGATGTTAAATATACTGACAAACTGTTCAAGAAATATGAATATGTGGTACGTCTTTTTGACCGCAGCTTCTTCACATTGTACTAAAATGAAGCTTTTAATTAATAAAAAAATACTAAATTTTTTATAGCCCCAAATATTTTGCTCTACATACAGACAAACCTCTAAATCTGTATAATTTTAAAAACAGTCCCATCGGGAGACAGTATATAAATAATAGTCAAAATAAAAATATATATATACTAACAAACCTTTATGATATAAGAGGAGTGAATAAATGTAGAAACACACATGATAACAACCACTTAAATGTTGATCACTATGCCAGTTAATTACACCATTTATAAACTTTATACCAAATGTTATGTAAGTTATAATACGAGTATATAAAAAAATATAGGTATTTTTTAGCAAAACAAATGACTTTTTTGACTACATAGACTAAATTGATTCTTAATTCATATATTTTTATATTAATAATAAATATTCTAATTATTCTAATTTAAATATAAAGTAGTAATTTAAATATGTTTTAGTTTTTAATTTTTTTTTTCATTAAAACTTAATTAATGTAATGTGATTCAATAGTTTATTAAATTTATAAAACTTAACCACTTTATCTCCTGGGAGGCAATGATTTTAACAGGATATCCCCACAAAAAGAATATTTGTGAAGGTGCATCCAAACTTAAATAGCTTTATAATCAGTATAAATGATTAATTTTGATTCAAGTTATTTTATTATTTAAAAATATTTTTAAAAGGGCATAAAAATTCTATTGTATATTATTTCCTTGACAGAAGTAAGGTTTGAAGCTGATTAGAAATTAATATGATATAAAAGAAACCACCTATATTTTTATTTGGTTTTGCCTATTGTGTTTTAAGTTAAGAGGACAATTTTTATAATTTTACTGACCAAACTCCCACACAATATCATCTCTATGACACATAATAACATTAGTAAAGTACCTAATAATCTGTGCTAAATTCAAAATCATAGTACAGAATTTAATTAAATTTAACAAGATAATACTACAGCTGCTCGACTGAAATGAATAAAAGACTGTGTACATAGTACATGCATTTTTAATGTTTATAATTTAATGAGTTATTCTTGGTAGCTAAAATAAAAATAAATATTTTATTCAAATGTTTTATGTAATATTAAGTAGTTATAAAACTTTAAAAATAAAAAATTTAATGAAAAAAAATAAAGTTAAAAACTAATATCACAGAATTAAATGATAAACAAATATTTAATTAAAAAAATATTCAACATTATCAAAATAATATGTCTTCTATTATTATAAAAAGAACTTATCTATGGGTTGTTAACATCTTGTGTTATTATTAAAATTATTAAATGTAAATAAGCTTTAAACATTATCCCCAGTGGAGGACAACATGCTAAATATAGAACGACGCATACATATATCACAACTATCAATGTTTATATTAGTGGATTTGTAAATTAATGTTAATGGATGGACAACTACTAACCTTTTAAATAATTCGCTGCTAGATACCAACTAACTTGCGCCAAAACGAATGCAGATATCCCCACAAAAACCTGTCAGTCCAAAAAACACACTGCTGTCTTCTTCTAAATAAAACTTAAAATGACAAAGCACGAATTAATAGAAAGTACACTGATTTTACAGTTAATTCAACACAATTTTAAAATACCCAAAATATTGTAAACATCAGAAATACAGGGTGAAAGTGCGAAAAAATATCATAGAAACACGAGAAATCCGGAGAACCAACTACCGCAAACCGCAATATTCGACTGACGTTTGACGTTTCACGTTTAAAATCTGAGAGTCCACCTCGGAGTTGCCACTCCGTAGAACGAATGTTGCCTGACATTTAGTCAGCTATTTTTAAATAATGCTACAATATCGGTTTAAAATAAGGAACATTTTAATGAAACTAGTATCAATATTTATAAAAGAAATTGAATTTTTAAGATACATCCATTTTTTATGGTTTAATATTACTCTGAATAAAACGCTATACAATGAAAACGGGAATTTTAAATAAACTGGCAACACAATATTGTTACGTTTCATTACAAGTAGGAAAATATATTTACTTATATAAAACTAATGACAGTGACTGTCATAAAGAAAAAAAATATGAATTCTAATGACTAAGAATTTGTCCCCGACTGTTCGCTTTTACAAGTAGCAATATCATCACATCCTTAAATTCTGATGTTGTTAACAATTGATATGAATATAAAATGTTTAAAACTATTTTTTCCGTAGGTTTTACTACATAATAGTATAAAAAATCAATTATAAAAAAATATCTCGATGAAAATTTTATTTGCCCTCTCCGTCTGCTTTATTTTGATGAGTACAAGTCCCTTTCAATCTTTAAAACTGATTGCTTCTATTAAACATTATAGATATCTTATTCATTAAATAGAAAACATATAACATTAGTTTTAATATAGGTACATTAATTATGAATCAAACTTACTGATAACTTGTTTTATATAATTTTGTTTATATATCCTATATCTATACTACAAAATTACTAAATAGTCTTAACATTATGGACAATATAATAATAAATAATATAATAATATAAATAAATAAAATATTGATTAATGTTAGGACATTACTACAGCAGCGCCATCTAGTTGCGTGATAAGCTATGAAGTATGAAGCTTGTATTACGGATATCAGATAGTTGATACATACTACACTTACAAATTTTAAATACGTACATATTAGAAATATTGTTATATTGAGTGGAGTACAAACATTCGGGCTCAACAAATAAAATGCCCCGAGCGGGACGCGAACCCGCGACCGCTGGCGCAGAAAGTAGGGTCACTACCAACTGAGCCAAACGTGTCGTCTTAAACTTGGCTCACCAACCGAAACGAACGAAACTGAAAATTTAATATAGAAATATAATTTATAGAACGAAAGAAAATATAGAGCTGATGTTCGGGTGTACGCTAGGCGGTTTCTACTTTCTACTATATTATTATGAACTTACCTTAGATTTGATTTTTAATTGATATTTACGATTTGATTAGGAACTTTATTTTATCATTTTGACACGAAATTAAGTTTTAATTTTTAAAATAATAAAAACCTATAAATTCGGCCTCTGTATCGATAGTAATGATTATTAGAATAAGTTTTACAAAGAATATATGTATATTATATAGGACTTAGAATTTTATCATAAGTAGGTACCTAAATATCTATAGATCTAGGCTTGTGTATTAAGAGATTAATTTATTTTCACGTCATTTGGTTTTACACTCCTAGCTTTGTTCAGTGTTCACAATTTGGAAAACTTAAAATATCACGTTATTTACGACTATCAGTTCCATCGTGGCACCAGTGCTTCAGAAACAGCTCGAAAGTTTAATAAAATAGAAACTACTGATTTTGGAGGTACTGTAAAAGAAAACACGATAGATTTCTGAAATATTTAACCTACAGCATAAACTACGGGAACTGCCGGATACCTTAGTTGATAATAAAAGAATAGTAGTAGTAGTATATAAAATAAGGTCTTCCGCCGCGTCTGCCTGACTGTCTGTTCGCGATTAACCTAAAAAACTACTGCACTGATTTTCATGCTGTTTTCACCAATGGATAGAGTGGAATGAAGAATGGTTCAGGATATAATTTGTCAAGTTTTTGTATATATTTATACCTAATGTTATAAGGAGTAACTTAAGCTGCTTTTATTTTATTAGAAAATTCTAAAAACCGTTTAATTTATTTTAACTTACGCTCAGCTACTTATTTAAATATATTAAATTAAAAAATATCTTAAAAATGCGTAGGTTGCAACAGTAAGAATTATGTAGGTAGGTACAGTTGTCGCGATAAAACCAATCGTAGGTGGTGTGCGTCATCGCTAACGCCTTAATTATTTAATCAATATTTTATTAATACACTAGCCTTCTCCTATTAAATAAGTCGGACAGCCAAGTTATATTACATTTTTAATTTTTATTATAAAAATGTGCCTTTAAAGGCAGAAATAAGCAATGTAGAGTTGCGTAGACAAAAAAGTATTCAGACTGAAAATCAGCAGTAGAAGACGGACATGTAACCAGATTCGCTGCAAGTATATTTTTTTTGATGGATGACAGATTTTTGGTCCTATCAACACACCAGGAGCCTATGTGCTATGGCTAATAGTGTAGTATTATGTGATCTATGGTATGGTCTACCGAGACAAAATGCAACCAGGCTATTGTTTTCACGGTTCACTCTACAATTAGAGAATTACAAAAAGTAACTTGATTTTGGTCGCATTTTTCCGAAGCCTAGAATATAGGAACTGTGCAGCCGTACAACTGGAGGTCCTAGGTTGGAGTCCCGGGTCAGGCAATGTTTAGTTTTTTACTCCTTCTGTTTAGTAAGCCACTATGAAAAGCTTAAAAACCGTGCCTATATAAAATAGAATAATAATAGATATCATCATCATCATCATTTTCAGCCTGCGTTCGTCCACTGCTGGACATAGGCCTCTCCTATGGCACGCCACTGAGCTCGATCTTCAGCTCTACGCATCCAACTGCTGCCAGCCACTCTACGAATATCGTCGCTCCACCTAGCTGGAGGACGTCCTACACTACGTTTGCCGAGCCGTGGTCTCCACTCTAGAATCCTTTTACTCCATCTGTTGTCGGTTCTGCGACAAATGTGACCAGCCCACTGCCACTTCAGCTTGCTAATTCTTTGGGCTATGTAGCAATATCTTATATATTATATATGACTTTGGTTCTCTGTCGGATCTCTTCATTCGGGATCCGATCCTTCAGAGAAACTCCGAGCATAGCCCTCTCCATAGCTCGCTGAGCGACCTTAAGCCGGTGAACCAATCGCACCGTTAGTGTCCACGTCTCGGCTCCGTATGTCATAACAGGTAGGACGCACTCATTAAAGACTTTTGTCTTTAAGCTTTGCGGTAGATGCGACGAAAAGACCCGACGAAGTTTATTATATGCTGCCCAGCCCAGCTGTATCCTTCTTTGAGCTTCTTTCTCGAAATAGTTTTTACCGACTTGCAGTAGTTGTCCAAGGTAGATGTAGTCTTGTACTATTTCGAGAGTTGTTCCGTCCAGAGCGATCGGTCCCGGTATTGCATGTGCATTAATCATGATCTTGGTTTTATCAAGATTCATCCGGAGACCGATGTGTTCTGAAGAACAAGCTAGGCTTTGCAGCATATATTGCAAATCTTGCACGGTTTCAGCCATGATGACGATGTCGTCTGCAAATCTCAAGTGCGAAATGTACTCACCGTTTACATTTATACCACGTCCTCTCCAGTCCAGAGTCTTAAACATATCCTCTAATGTAGTTGTGAACAATTTGGGGGAAATTACGTCCCCTTGTCTCACTCCCCGATGCAGAAGGATATGTTCAGACTGCCGGTTCTGGACTTGGACGGTCATTGTAGCGGTGTCATACAGACATTTCAACACTTGGATATATCGCCAATCGACTTGGCACCGTTGCAAAGACTCCAAAACAGACCAGATCTCAATAGTGTCGAAGGCTTTCTCATAGTCCACAAATGCTAGACACAGGGGCCGATTATACTCTTCTGGCCGATTATACTCTTCTCATAATAGATATAGTATACATATATCTAAGTAATACTAAAAATAAGGGTAATAACCCTACTCATATAAAAGTTAATTTTAGTCGCTATTACTCATTAAAAATAGAATGAATGTGAAAAAGATCAGAATTTGCTCTGTAATTTTGCCAAAGTAAATAAGAAGGCCTTTACGTAAGGCTTGCATTCAAATTTTAGTATCAAATCGAGAACCGTATTCTTCGTGATGAAACATTCACTATTAAAAATGGGGGCTATTATGTAACTCTATACAACGCAAGCAAGACTCAAAAGATTTTTCCTGCCGCTTCCTTTTATTGTAAGAAGACTACTGAATTTTAAATTTTAAACGACGTTCGTTCAAACATTGTTCGAAAAATGTATTAAGACGGACTGAAACAACTTTTAAAAGAACAAAAATAATGTTATACTGTAGCTCTATATTATAACATAATTATTATGTTCGAAATTACAAAGTAGTATAATTACAATTTAAAATAATTAATGACGAGTACATGAGGAGTAAGTAAAAGGCAGTGGTGGCCCAGTGGCCAGTAGTAACGCGCTCGCTTGGATTACCGAGTGATGCGGGTTCAAATCTGTGTATCACACCTCTGATATTTTCATGTTTGAATCATTTTCTAACATGATCACCACTTTTCTTACGGTGAAGGTACCTAAACATCGTGAGAAAACCTGCATGTCTGAGAAAACTTAGAAAGTTTTTGACTATGGCCTGATACTGAGGCCTCCTCGTAATAAGGGAGGCCCATACCCAGCAGTGGGACGTTAAAAAGGGGCTGAAGACGATAAGTAAGTCAGGTCCTGATACTACTATTATAAATATGAAATGAACGATAAAATTCCTAGGCAAATCAAATCTCTTGATAGAGCTCTGCAGCTACGTATTGTACTTGTAGGTGTATATTTTCTATCTTTATCTACAGACTATACAGATGGAACAAATCGAAAGGAAATGGATCAAGAGTTTTCTTAGCTAAAAATATCTTTTGTTTAAAAATTAGCAGAATTATTAAGTTATTTTAACACAAGGTGAATGAAGTGTTAGCTTCACTAGTCACTACACATTTTATAAAGAAAGCCCTCCGCCGCGTCGGTCTGTTTGTCTGTTCGCGAAAAACTCAAAAACTACTGCACCGATTTTCATGCTTCACTAATTGATAAAGTGGTTCTCGAGAAAGGTTTCAGTATATAATTCTTTGGCAGTGGTAGCCCAGCGGTAACGCGTTGCTTGTATAACCGAGTGATGCGGGTTCAAATCCAGGTCTCGCACCTGTGTTATTTTCATGTGCGAATCATTTCTATCATTATTACCACTTGTCTTACGGTGAAGGAAAACATCGTGAGGAAACCTGCATGTCTGAGAAAACCTAGCAAGTTTTCGTAAGACATGTGAAGTCCGCCAACACGCACTAGGCCAGCGCGGTGGACTATGGCCTGATCCCCCTCGTACTGAGGGAGGCCCGTGCCCAGCAGTGGGACGTTAAAAAGGGCTGATGATGATGATGATGATGATGATATAATTCTTCAAGTTTTTGTGTACATTTACTAGCGGAACCCACGGCTTCGCTCGCGCTAAATCGAAAGCGAAGGCGAGTCGCTAGTAGCCTATTAAAACATTGGTAAACTTAAGTTATAGATATGTTCGAATTAAAATTATTTCTTTAAAATTTACTCAGACATTTGTTACTAACGAAGACTTAGCAGTTAACTAAAGCTCAATACAAAATAATTTATTTATGTTGTACCTTCCAGTTAAAAAAGCATAGCGAAAAAAAAACTTTAGGCTAAATTCTCGATTTACTTACATTATGCGAGCACTTAGATACTTGTTTTACATAGTATAGTATTTTTTATAACGTACAATTTCATCAGAATATAATAAAATATTTATTATCTATATATATAAAAGAAAGTCGTCTTAGTTACACTATTTATAACTCAACAACGGCTGTACCGATTTGGCTGAAAATTGGTCGGGAGGTAGTTTAGAGCCAGGAGACGGACATAGGCTACTTTTAAAGGCGAAAAAAAGGCTGTAAGAGGTTGAAAT
Organism: Boloria euphrosyne; assembly: GCA_951802675.2. Taxonomy (NCBI): domain Eukaryota; kingdom Metazoa; phylum Arthropoda; class Insecta; order Lepidoptera; family Nymphalidae; genus Boloria; species Boloria euphrosyne. The sequence continues at coordinate 9,591,089 of OX637885.1, forward strand.
AGGGGATGACAGTTTGTATGGAAATTACGTCATTTTTAAAGCTAGAAACTTGAAACTTATTATTCGGCCTTTTGATTAGATATAAATAAGTAAGACATTTAAAGTTTGTAAAAATTGTACGCTAAAAGGGGGTACGAGCTAGGGACGAACCCGAGCGAAGAGAGGGTGAGTCGCTAGTTAAGTTTATAAAAAAACATCAAGTGGGAACTTTGCCGTTTTTGTGTGTGTAAAGGCTCTTCATTTTATTCATTGCCTTTAAAAATCACACACGACTCGTAATTTGAATATATTGTCTTTGATAGGTTTTAGAAGTGTCCTAAATCAATCTTAGAATGAAATTGAAAACAACCACCTAAACATTCTTTGTGAAAGTATTTAGTTAATCAAAGATTCTATACACTATAATTCATGTACGAAACGTCTACATATTGTGTATATCAAAAAAAAGAAGTTTATATTAAGTTCGCAAACCCGGCCCGCTTCGCTGGGCGTAACTTAGCATAAATGATATGTTTTTTTTATATAATAAAAGTAGCTTAAGTTACTTCTTATAACAAGCTATCTAGTATTTGCGAGTGAAAGTCCCGTCAAAATCGGTCCAGCCATTTTAGAGATTAGCCGGAATAAACAGACAGACAGCTGACAGCTTTTTTGGTGTAATATACATATACATGTACGTATATATACATTCATATGTATTTAGTAAAAAACTGTTAATTTGAAATTATAAAGAGACACTTCAATTTCATTTATAGATGTATACATTTAGCTCTAATTCTTAAGTCAATAGTCAAAACGTATTTATTTTAAGAATATTTGCGACTGCTTACTTAGTTGTTGTAGTTTTACTTTTTACCGTTTTGGAATAAAAATGACTCGTGTGGTACAACTTTTTGTACATAGCTTCTCGTACTTCACTCAGCAGTTCTTAAAGACACTGGCTCTAATCATAAATAGTTTTGAAGTAAAATCATTGCATTATTAATTTTATAACTTAAAAAGTAAACACTAATAAATATAGTAGTTACATCAGGGATAGCGAAAAGGTCCAGACACGAGTATCGATCTTGCGACCTTTTGATCGCTTGCCAACCCTCTTACCGTCAAGCTATGTGTGTTTATGCTCCAGCAGAGTGGGTTTGAAGATAGAAAATACCTTGTTGACCTAAAAATGTTGTGCAACTTGGATTTCTACGTGCGGAAATATAATATTCACCAAGTGCACTTTTCTTATGCATTTTAACGTTCTACTGTTTGATCATATTAATTATTATACTTTTTACTAAAATATAATATATTATTAACTATTTATAAAGACATGAATAGCAATAATCTTACATAATAACATCTAGAAACAGTGTAGGTTTTTAAAAATAAAAAATAAGTAGGTACATACATACGGGTTATTAGAATAGTTATAAACGCGGTATATTCTGATATTTCATTTTTTACTGGTCTGCTCTCAAATTTAATAAAGAAAAGAAAAAAAAATCTCAGGACCTAACCCGTAACATCATAGAAAGCAAATTATAATACTACTAGATACTTGGATTAAATGAAATTCAAATATTTAAGAAGAAATAATATAATATAGAAACCACTACGGAACTCTAAAAAAACCCGAAATTTATTCTCACATAAACACTTTACGTATTTCATCAGCTAGATTAAGAGCGACAAATTTTTTGGTCCTATGAAGTAATTTGCAAACATTGGGTTCATTTACAAATTTACATACATAAATATGTTTATTATCAGTGTCTTCTTCAAGGCGCTTGAATATTTCCTTTACTTGTTCCATATATAGTGTGACCTTTCCTTCTGGTTCTAATTTGAAGTACCAAGGTAAGCAAATATTAAGCACATTGTAAATTGCCGATTGACTAACTGCGTACGCTAAATTTGGATCTGGCTCTAGATCTGCTACAACTTCTTCCGATATTTCTTCTTTTTCTGGTACCTTTTCTTCCACAACTTCAACATCGTCTGCACATGGCTTACAAATATATGTCATTTGCACATCAGTTTTAGATGGTCCCGTTTTACTCCGGCTAGTTAGGCTTTTTGGCTCATTGGGTAATCTAGCACTTTGTACTTTTTCGATTTTCTTAGTTTTTGCACCACTTTTACTCTTTTTACCTTTCTTGTCTATTTCAGGTTCATTATATTCTAATTCGACAATAGTTGTTCCTTCACATATATTTACCACATTAGTAATTAATTTATCTAAAAATTGCGCTGTGCATTTATTTGCACAAGCTAGCCATTCATCCCTATACCTCTTTTCTTTAATTAATTTACAAACTATTTCTTGGCATTCGTCCAGTGAATAACATATCTTTTTCCCTGCAGCAATTGATAAAGCCATTACGAAACCTTCGATCGGGTTCGACCCCTTACAAAAAGCTAGCAAAAATGCTGAGTAATTCATTAAATTTTCAGCGCTTTCAAATAATTCAAAAAGAAAATGTTTGGATAGATTATTTCTTAAATTATCATTTTTGAAACTTAAGTCGTTTTCGAACCAAAGTGTCTGTTCTAAGAATTTGTTTCTGGAAATTAATTCAGTAGATTCAAGGTCTTCACAGCGGAACTTCTTTCGTAGCAATAATAGGTCATCTAAAGTAGGAAATGTAAAATTAAGACAATATATTAGAAAGTCTCGCCAATCAATGTAAGCAGTGTCACCAAATAATAAAAATACTAATTTAGGTATTTGTTCAGGATCTACATGTTTCCAAGCTTCAGGAAACATAGGGCCGTCACTAGACTCTCTGCCAAAAAGTATAAAGTCTTGTAGCAAATAAATAAATGCTTTATGTAGAGCAATCCCCGTCGGAGCTACGATTTTAAATTGATTACGTAACCTAGCTAATTGACTTATTTTAAATTCCATGGCAGAGACAAATTCATGTGAAATGTCAACGTTTACTTCTGGTTGTGCTTCCGAAAATTGTAAAACATTTGGATCTATAATGAGTAAATCTTGTTCTAGAATAAGGCTTTCTGGTATTTTCTTGCCATTTTCAACAGCAATTTGTAAATATTTACAAAGGCGATCAACTGCCTTAATTTCATTTAAATAATATTTATTTATATCATTCTGGATATCTGCAAACGCTTTGAAAATATTGTCATTAAATAGCTTCATATCTTTATAGCATTTCGATTGTAAAACCAATAAGCGTAAGTTAGCCCTGAACATTTCCCCATTGACACCCATCGTCCATTCGTCTATGCACTTTAAAGCGTTGCTCTTAAATATTTCTTCAGAACAAATTGAATCTTCAGAAGTGTTTCCTTCCTTTTTTTTAATAGGAGGAACTATTTTTGCTATTTCACTGTATTCCTTACTTATTAAAGATCGATAAGAATCATTTGTATCTTTGATAACTTTTAGCGCAAACTTTACATTATTTTCAATAATCATGTTCAAAGGATTGTTAGTGTAATCAATTTCAATATTTTTCATTTGCATATCTAGAAAACTATTTTTTAGCTGCCTAAATACTTTATCTTCTCCCCCTTTCTTGCTTCCAGAAGTCTCATCTGTTTCCTTAAATATTTTTGTGAGCTCTTTAGATACTAATCTATCGTTGGGGGGAGATCGCTTTATCATAGCGAAATAAAAATCATGCATAGTTTGATATGTTAAAATTGATCTGAAATATAAATAAATTTAATAACTTCAAAAGCTACCCTGACAATAGTGAAGCTAATAAATTTAACCTACCTATTTAATTCGGCTTGCATGCATGAAATGTATGTATTGGCCATTGTTGTTAATTCTTCCACTGTCCAATTTTCATAAATAAGTGCTTGCCGTTGTTGTTCTGCAAAAAGCTTTCGCTCGTCACATATTTCAAACAATCTGTTTTGCAATTCTTTTATTCTGCAATGCCATTCATTCTTGGTCAAATTAATATCGCGCCAATCACTTTCAAAGTCATTATACTCATTCAGAAAACTACAAACTAAATCTTGCTTGCGGGATGGAAGAGTAATTATTTGATCCATTTTATCTTTTATGAATCTGGTGTATGGTATGATACAATTCATCTGTAACCTTTTTGCGAAAAATAATTGCTGGATATCGTGTATATAAGTTTTTTCGATTTCTTCCCAACAAGTCGATAATGCTATTCCTATGCCCTCAGGTATAGGTATATCACCATATATCCAGTCTTCTTCTCCAGCTAATAACTTAATCTCTTCCGAGCTAGCTGTTGTTACTGACAAATCATCTTTATTTTCCTGCTCATTTAACACTAACACTGGTTCTTTATGAATATCGCTCAAAGATTCAGGTGCCTTTTCAATTTGTAACTCGCTAGCGAATGATAACCGACTTAATTTCGAACTACGTCCCAATCTTTCTTTAGATTTTCTATTAGATATTTCTGGTTTTACAATTTTAGACTTAGTCCGTTTATCATCGGAAGTAGGAAAATCGATGACGCTTAAAACACTTTCACCAAATAGTTTATCAATTGACTTAATATGCAATGCGTAATCTCCAATAATATATTTACATATAAGCGCCAATTGTTCTTTTTCAATTACTTCATAATACATACTATAATTGATTCCCATCACGGCATAAAATCTATCAATAAGTTCAGAATTTTCTTCTGTTAAACTCCATATAACAAACTCTTGAAGAATATCTTCTGATACTTTTAAATTTAAATAGCAAGTAAAATAACTGGTGAATGGTTCGCAGTTTCTTTTTTTGTGTGGATCGTTAATTAGTTTCGAGGTTCTTAGATTTTTATAAGGATCTTTTTCTTTCTTTCTGTGTTTAATAATACTTTCTTCAAGGTAAATTTCATCTTTGTCTTCTAGCTCATTTTCGTCGGGTGGTCCCCGTCCTAAAAAAGTTTCTTCTAAAACCTGTGCCTCGCGATAAGTGTTAGGATAGTTAATTATCACAAAACCATTAATATTTTCTTGATCTTTAATATATTCAACTATAATAGCAGATACTAAATGGTCGGTAAGGCTATCACCATAGCTTAAACAGTCATAAGCATATCTACCAAGCTCGGCAGGTATAGATAAAGTTATATCTTCTTCAGGAATTGTTTTTGGTGTCTGTGTTTGCTTAGCATTAGCAATCAATTGTCCTGATAACCCTGTTACATTAGCATCACTATCTTTTACCAATATTTCATCTTCTGCTTTCATTAATTTTATTAATACTTTCTCTTCTTCTTCTTGAGCTGCTCCTATAAATTTATCATACGACAATTCAATATCAGTACATCCAATCATTTCAGATTTGAACTTTCTAAGGCAAAAATTTATAGCTGATTCCAATCGTACTACGTGTATTTTTTGTGCAGACAAAAGTGTTTGCATAGCTGATGTTATTAGTTTATCAGGAATACCACGTACAATAGCTTTTGAAGAGAAATTAGGTAAAGTGGCTGGCATTCGCTGTGGAGGATAAGGATATTTGATTTCAAGCAACGTATAAACTACATGCCCTAGTATTCTGGCTCCTAAATATTCATATTTTCTGTCTTCTGACTCTGGGTCGTAATTTGGTATTAGCAAATCGAGAGACCATGGATATGAATAATTATGATAATCTAAGAACTCGCTTTCATTTAAGGTTTCTTGTCTCTCTAGTTCTAAATGGACTATTTCTTCTTGATCAAGTAGGTCTTCTTCTTGAGGAATTTCTTTTAGAATATCTTCCATTGGGTCGAGCATATCAAATATTGGTTGTTGCTTGTAATACAATAGTTTCCATTCATGTATAAAATGCTCTGGAATATCATCCTCTAGTATTTTTTTAAAATATGCATATTTGGTGGCAAAATCAATAATTGACAGCATTGTATCGTAACAAATCTCATAATAATGTTGTCTTTTTCTTTTAATTTTTTCAGCATATAGCTTTTTGTGCAACATATTCTGTCTATGCTTTTCAAAATCAATTTCACTTAGACCTAAATTTATTTCTTCCTTTACATTATTGAGGAATTGATTGAATTGTTCTGTTCTTTGATCATTAAACTCGTCTTGACTCGCAATTCTATTTTTGACTAAATTGCGAGCTTGCTGTTTGGTTTCCATAATTTGTGTACACATTTGTTTTTCAAACTGGGATAACTTCATCACGTCTTTGGCGAATTCTTTGTCTAATTTTGATTCTTCTTCAGCCACAGTCAAATCCCATAATGACCCACTTATATCATTGGCCAATTGTTTTTGAAATTCTTCAGAATCAGCTTTGTTATGTATTTTAACATAAAGGTTATCCATATAATTTCTTGCCCAGTCTGAATCTATTAGTGATTTCTTTCTTTCTATCGCTTTTTCTTCTAATTCAAGTAATTCTTCATACGTATAGTTACGAAATTCACAAGGGTATTTTATTGAAAATTTATCCATATCTTTTTTATCTCTCTCAGATACATTTTTTAGATTAGACAGTTGATGTTGCATAGGAATATTAGATTCCTCTAGTTTTGAAATAAGTTTTGAATATTTATGCCGCATATAGTCATACATTTCTTTGACTTCTTTTTCTTTTTTTCTTTGCCATTCAATAAACATTTTATGGTCCAATAGCGGCTTAGACAAATCATCGAAGGATGGTTCTTGAACTTCAGGTAGCTTATCAACAACAAATCGATGTCCTATTTTATCAATTAAGCTTGATGTAGCTTTTTTTTCTTGTTTTATAAAATTAGTACGGTCTCTTTTGTCTAAATGGAGGAAAAGTTGATAAAATAAACGAAGCAGCATAGAGCCCTTTCCATTCATGATACTGTTCAGATCAATATCAGTTATATTTATTTCAATATCACGAAGCCATTCTTTAAGATATTTCCAATTTCTCTTAACATCTTCATCGATATTGCTCGGTCTCATAAGATGATATTTATCGTCATTAATTACGTGATAGCTTCTAAGAACAGAAGCAATAACATATCCATTTTTCATTTTTTCTCCAAATTCTGTTGCTTCCCATGTTATTGGCCGCTGTAATCTTTGAGAAAGCCAGTCTTTTAGCATTTCGGCCATTTCGATATATTATATTTATATTGAGATGTACAATAAAAAGATACCTGTAAAATTTTTTGTAGTTTAGAAATATTCCAACTGAAAATGGTAAAATATAACTTTAACGTCAATAAAGACACTATATAGTTACATTTAGCGCTATAATTTAAATATGCCTGCATCATTTTTATTTATAGCTGGTAATCACTTTGTCCATATGCATTATGCTTCGTACATGGCAAGCCACGTTAAATGTCATCACTTATTATGACTTTTTTGTGATGTTTATTTTCGCACGGTTTTTGCATAATTCATAAATATCATTGAGGCCACTTCATGATGAAATGCAATGAATTCGGAAAAAATGTTTGTAATTTCATGACTTTGTAAATAACAAGCCATCACTATAATAACCAAATATTTCATACGGTTATATTACGTTGTTTACAGAAACCTCGCCATCACATGAACCTGGAAAATTTGGATAAAGCATTACACGATTTGGGTATGTTGAGTGCAATAACTGAAGCGCGGCGTGAATTTTTAAAAGAATCTAAATCTAATTTGGGCGTGATGCGGCTCAACACGCGGTACGTGTCCAACGTCACTGTGGGGTATTGTATGAAAAGAAGCACAAACAAAAACAGACTTTGTCCGTACGTTTTACCCGTGAGACATAGAACTAAGAGTGAAAACTCGGATGCCATCGGTTGTGATGTAAACGATAGCAGCTGTGATTTAAAATATAATTTGCTGGACCATCAACCATCTACCAGTACCTTCATGAGAGATAATATTGATATTAAAAGCCCCGCAAAGCGGTGCCAATCACTGGAAAACTTAAATCTCACCGTGGAGTCTCCGCCAAAGGTCGAAATTTCTCCTGACATGGATTGTGTGTCCACTAGAATCCAGAAGTTGCAAGTTGATGAATGACAATCAAATTAAATCTTCAACTCTGTGTAGTGCATTATTTCAGTGCATTGCGACTGGTAGCTAGAAGAGTTGAGTGATCAAAGGACTACAGATTTATTTTTTTTGTATGAACTTGTATGAAAGTTAGCAAATGATTATAAATGTTCCTAGATCCTAATTTAAATTAATTTTGCATGTTGTCATACTAATAATGGTGAGTATCAATGGAAAATGGCAATTTTGCTCAAAAGTTGTAGAAGACAAATTATTCTGTTAGGTAATTTTAGGTGTAGTGGCCGTAAAATGTATTTAAATGTCTACAATAATATCCTGCTGGTATAGGATGGTACAGGCATATAAAAATATTTATTTAATTATTATGAGGCCCTTTGAATTGCCTATAAATTATTTAATGATGTTTCCACATTATGTGTTTGAAGAGGATTTTTTTGTGTTATATGGTCTAGTCTTAGTAAATGAGGCTATGCTCCATATTCTATGCATCTAAATGGACACCACTATAGTGTGGGTTTTGTGGTTACCTATATTTTAGTATAATAATTATGAACAAGCTTAATTTGTTCTAGCATAAGTCACATGCATTACTTGGCTTCCAATTAGAGTGTCTGGTCTTATTTATTTTTTGTTTTGAGTAGCGTTAAAAATTGAGTGTGAATAGTTGAGATGGTCGTTATTAATAAGTGTTAGAAAAGATCTCATATCATCATATTTGATGAAAATTTTTAATGTTGTGTTGGTTAAAACAAAACAATACACTTATTTACCACTTCAGCTTGCGACTTAGAAATTGTTTTAAATGCATATGTTTGTTAACATATTTTTGTTATTTTTTCTTATTTAACAACAAATATTTTAAATAAATATTGCCTTGAAATATGAATTTGCTTATTTTTATTTATCACCTATCTTTGTACATATGATTTTTTTTAAAATTAATATTGAGAAAAGAAGCTGATTACTAGGTATCCTATTTATTTAACTGTATTAGACTTACAATCAATAATTCAAATATGAATTAAAAAAAATTAAATAAATAAATAAATAAATAAATATGTTGGGACATTATTACAACAGCGCCATCTAGTTCCGCAGTAAGCTACGTAACGTGCTTGTGTTACGGATACCAGATAGTTGATATACTACACATATAAATTTTAAATACATACATATTATAAATATAAACACCCATGACTGGAGTACAAGCATTCGTAATTAGCAAATGAATGCCCCCAGCGGGACTCGAACCCGCGACCGCTGGCGCAGAAAGTAGGGTCACTACCAACTGAGCCAAACGAGTCGTCAAAATGTAAATGTTACTGCATTCACTATATTTTTTTAAGTAAATATTTATCCTTATTTATATTAAAATCTGGCAAATATCAGTATGTATTGCACAATTTATTTACCATTGAAATAGAACTTCACCACAATAAACCTTCATATTAAAAATATAAAGCAATAATAGATTTTTAATTGCCTACAAACAATTGACTAAGACATGTTCTTTGAATGCAATATTTTTAAAGAAACCCTTTACGAGTTAAAATAATTTGAAATTTAAAGGTATTGAAAATAGTAAAAAAGTTACATCATTTTAATATATATATTTTTTATTAATTTATTCTGTTATATACAAATGTCACGAATCAATAAAATAAAACTATGATATTATGTATAAATGAAATTATTTATTCACAAGACTGAAGTAACACTTAAGGATAGTTAACAAAAAGATAAATAATTTTTCATTTCTATTGCTTCACAGCGCTTTCACTTTAAGTTGCTTCATTTTCGGCGCTTTACGTTTTTGCTGACGTTTTTGTTCTTTGAGTTCCCAGCGACGTTGTTTTTCGGGGTCGTCCTCCTATAATATAAGAATTGTAAAATAAAATATTTGAAGTTGAAAAATATGTTACATACTATATTTGAGTTGATATTAAATACAACAGCTATAAAGGGTATCATATTCAAATTAAATCTTATAAGATTTTGTGTTTTTTCTTTTCTTATATTTTACAGACCAAAAATGAATAGGTAGTTATAAAGTTGTATTATTCGTGTAAGTGCGATAGCGTTAAAACTAGACAGCTTAAAGAAAGTTAAAGAAACAATTATTAATTTTGGATAGTTTTTAAAATAAACGGTTTTAATGAAATATTTTATAAACCCGTAAAATAAATGTAAATTATTTCTTTGCGTCTTTTTAGTCTTAGGTTAGGTTAAAAAGTCTAGGCCGACTGCATATTTTCAATCTTTGTACTTTAAAGAACTAAGGCATTTCCACACTGTCAATTAACAATAAAGCTAAGGTCATTTTCACACTGTCAATGTGAAAACTAACCGCAAGTATCTTCTCTTTCTCCTGTTTCCGTTTCTCCTCGCGCCTCTGCGCCGCCTGCTCCTGGCGTGCCGCGTGCGCGCCGCGCATCCACGCCTCTGCTGCTTTAATGCGACGCTTCTCGCATTTCGCTAACGCCTGTAAATTAATAAATATGTTAGAACATTATTACACACAGCGCCATCTAGTTCCGTGGTAAGCTACGAGGCTTGTGTTACGGATACCGGATAGATAGACTACACATTTATAACTTAGAATACATACATTATAAATATAATCACCCATAACTGTAGTGCAAACATACATGATCAACAAATGAATGCCCCCAACGGGACTTATTCATATCAAGTGACTCATTCTGGCTTCTCTCGGATTCGTCCCTTGGTAAAACTTAAAACGCATTATATGAAATAAATAGACTTGATATACATAGGTATGATTACACTTAGCAATTTCGTGATTTAGCTAAAGTAAATGTTTCGAAAAACAGTTATTATTGTTAGTTTTTTTTTCTTTTTTTTAAGTAATTTTTAATGAATGAATAAATAACTTACCTCCTTGCTTAATCTTAAACGCTTGATCTTATCCATTATATAGAAGACTAGCTGGAGAAGAGGGCGCACCTCGTCCCCGCCGCCGTCGGGGCCTAGTGCGAAACTGACTAGCATCACTCTCTCTGTGTCCGGCGGCTTAGTTGCTACTGTTTCTCTGAAAACACAATAATTCATATAACATTTGAAGTATTTATATCCAAAATATATGGCTTGGGTTATTTTACTTATATTTTGTAACTATTATGTAAGTAACTTAAGACTTTAAGTAACAATAACATAGTGTTCATTTTATCAATACTAAAATACTGTTAAAAAACACTTATGGCCTTAACCTACATACACGGCTGGACTGATTAGAATGACATTTTGTAGAAAATAAGGCACATATGAACGGTAAGTCGCTAGTGTTATATATTATACAATTCACTACACAGCGGCGGCGCCCAATCCTCAGATTATAAATCGATACAAAAATCGATTAAGATCCGGTTAAAGACGATAACCGTATATAAACCATTTGGGTAAATGACCATAACCGGTTTAAAAATCGTACGGGTAATCTGACAAATTTATCCTTTCGGTTTGGGATCAAGCACCTTTATGGTTTAAAAATTGAACGGATATAGACTGACACATTTATCATTTTGGTTTGGGGTAAATGACCTTAATCTGTTTAAAAATCGAACGAATACAACCCTACACATATTTTATCCATTCGGTTTGGGATCAATGACCTTTCCCGGTTTAAAAATCGAACAGGTACAGTCTGACACATTTATCCTTTCGGTTTGGGGTCAATGATTAGCCGGTTATCCGGTTTAAAAATGGAACGTGTATAGTACGATTCAAACTTAATGGCGGCTCGGAAGCTAGCTGCGAGTGCAGGTACGCGCATGTACAGTCAAGTCGACGTCCCGCTGATTGGCTGATACGTAAAACTTGCGATCTGCGCATCGGAACGTACGATGTTCGGAGCCGCCATTAAGTTTGAATCGTACTATAACTCACTCGATCTGCTTGGGCCCGGCGTATCGGTCGGAGATGTGGAGGTAGTGGAGGCTGGCGTGGTGGCGGTGGAGGGCGGCGCAGACGCGCGCGTCCAGCACGCCGGCGGTGGCCTCCGCGCACTCCGACAGCACGCCCAGCGCCGCCGGCAGCCCGTGCTTGTCGCCCGCGCGCCGCTCCGGGCAGAACATGCTCTGGAATACACATAATATTATACGAACATTATTATTTTATAATATTAAATGAATAAAAAAAGCAGCGGTGACCCAATGCTAATTAGTTAGCTTAGGAAACCTAGTGATGACGGTTTAAATACGTGGGTTATCACTTATCACAGCTGTTGTTTTTAAATTCATATTATTTCCAATATGATTGTTTGTTTTATGTGAAGAAAAATATTTTGAAAAAAACATAGCAAGCTTATATAGTTTTAAGAGACGTGTGAAGTTCACCAATCTGCATTGCTGAGTACTGCTCTTATACTGACAATGTCACATAGCTCCATCTCGTAATTATCTATACTTTGTGCGCTGTAGCATGGTGCGGGTGACAGTTTCAGTAACGTTTCATTTCACTCTTGAAAGTTGCCGCGATTTACAAATTATGACTTAGTATTTCAGCTGTACCACATTCGTAATATATTAAATCATTATTTACTGTAGTAAATTAAATTAAACCCAACCAGAATGTTCTAGTCTGCAAATAAAATCTAATGAAAAGAAAAATTAAGCAAAGTGCTATGCGTATAACGTAACGCCATAGACGTAAGCTAGTGATGGGATGTACTGCTACGATGGATAGTCGATGTTTTTTTATAATAAAAAACGTATTTTGGGAGTAGTCCAATTATAGTCTATACTTATATTAATGAAACAACAGAACATATATAAAAAAAATATTTTATTCGTCTAAACTCATATAAAGCTCCCTGGCCTGGCTACCAAAAACAGTTTTTTTGTATGCTTAGGCATCGCAATAACAACAAAATCAACAAACTTTAGCAAATAAAGCAAAAAAATAACTTGAACACTGGGGAAGCTGCGGGTACTGCTAGTTTTATATAAGAAGAAAGATATTATTATGTAGCCATAAAATATATTTATTGAAGTTTATACACGTAGTTACACTGCGCAACTGAATAACACAGTAATTTCCATAACACTAAAAATGAGAATTAGATTTATGCTGCGAGTATCGTTAGCGATAAAAATGAATTGCATAACGTCACATCCCTAGTCATGTGGTACTGACAGATGACAACGTCATATAGGAAACTGTCACCCGCACCATGCTACAGCGCACAAAGTATAGTGATTTACATGTTACTAAATAAAATTATTATCACATATGGATGGTTTTTTTCTTACGGAATCTTTAAAGAAAGTTTATAAGGAGTAACTATTAAAACTATGTGTAAAAGATTTTAAAGATCCACAACTTAACAAATTACATTGGATTACTCCGGGTCCAAAATCTATATTTAATGCGACACCACATTATTATTGAAGAAAAAAAATCATACTCTACAAGTGCTCACCAAGTCCTGCATCTCCTTAGCCAGGCGGGTGGCGATCTTCTTCTGCGCGACGCACAGCACGAAGGGGTCGCAGTCGTCCTTGCCGAGCTCCACGCGCACCAGCAGCGTGTCCGGCGTGGGCCGCACCGCGCCCAGCAGCACGTGCACCAGGTCTTGACGCTGTACCGCATACGTTGAATTAAAATAGAGATGAAACGGATATCCGGCAACTATCCGGTATCCGGCCTATCCGGCCGGATATCTTTCCAATTCAGTTTTCAAAGAAGTTCTATAATATAAACGGCCGGATATCCGGCGCTTCGGCCTGGCAGCTTGTCGGATATCCGGTATCCGGCCAAACCACTATCCGTTTCATCTCTAAATTAAACAATAATTCACATAATAAAAAAAGTGCGTGCGTACAAAGGACACATGTCAGAAGTGAAACTTCTTTATTTATAAATTTAACCCACTGTTTACACACTGTATAAATACTAATGATATTGTAATTTCACTTCAAAAACAATTCCTCACGATTACCAGCATGAGCAGACACGTCATAAGTTAGGTTGTATATTGTAATATTTTTGCTACACATAACGTCACATTAAAAATCACCGACTTGCGGTGGGCGAGATCCCCGACCTGCGCATCTTGACCGTCTGAGGGGTGGTGGCGCTAACTCTTCCCCGCCTCTGAGTGCCTGGTACTTGTACTTTAGATTTCCGAGACTTAAGACCCCACGATTGCGTTAAACGTTTAACGCAACCTTGTTGGAAGTCGCATAAGAAGTTTCACTTCAAAAAAGAGTAGTGGCACAATAAATCTCAATACTAATAAATGATTGTGATAGCTCAGTGGTAACATGAAGAATACATTAAATTTGAAGTCCGCCATCCCGCAATTGGTCATTGTGGAATATAGACTGATCCTCTTAGTATTAAAGGATAGCTGGTGCCCAGCAGTGAGATGTTAAAAAGGGCTGAATTCATACTAATTAACGGCGAGACTAGTTATTGTTCGCTACAGTCACTAAAACTACGAAATGGATACACATGAAACTTGTTACATAAATTCCATAGTTATTAGAACGCGAAATGCTAGTGTTTAATAATTGTAATATAAATATACAAAACAAATTCAAACTTTTACTAATAAAATGCAATTAATTTTAGCACAAAAAATACAAAATAAATATATCTAACTTTTTTGTACACTCAACACTGTCACAACCACACTGCGCTTATGTGTCTGCGCGTGCGCATGCCAAAGCAGAAAACAAGGAACTAAACATCCAACAATAATCGAACCAGCCACCTTAATCAGCTTCAACGTGAGCAGCATCCCCTCGCAGCACTGCCGGCCGCTGCACCACATGGTGAAGCAGTGCTCGGCCTCGCGCCGCCAGCCGCGGTCCTCCGCCGCCACCACGTCCAGACCCGTCTCGCCTGCGGGGGAGGTCTTAGTTATTGCCACTTAATAATTGGAAACATTAATGGATGAAGGCGATATATTGCAAAATTGTAATTTCGAGAAAATCTAAATTAAAGATTGTGTAAACTTGCACGAAATTAACTGTAATAGTCATAAATATGGCTATTTTAAAATTTAAAACCCATAACACCATCATCTATGCATAAAAAAAAGAGAAAAAATCGAAAATGCGACATATCACCTTTTTCTCTATTACTGCTTTTATATAGATCTAATAGTTTGTAAAAAAAGAAGAGAAGAAGAAGAAAGTTATCTGTAGCTAAATAGACGATGATGATATTTCATGAGAAAACCCCATATTAATCCTACAAGCAATAAAATAATTTCTCATAAATAATCTGTTCCATCTTACTGTATAGATATTAAATATACTTGGTGATTTTATTTTCTATACAAATAAAAATAAACTCACCGACTAACGTAAAGTTCTCATCTAACAGAGGTTTGTGTAGTTTTAGAAAGTTGATGGCTATAGATGTGTTCTTTGCGCGACCAATTGCATATGCCGTTGCATACACTGCGAGCAAACAACACAGGATGCCTTCCAACCAGTACGCTTCCCAACGGGTCCTCATCATTATGGGAACCTGGTAATAAAAAATAAATAATATTTAAAAAAGATGGCACTTAGGAATAACGTGGTACGACTTTTGGCAACTTCGATTTTTTTTTTCGTATTGTATAATTAAGTATAGAATCAAATTTTGCTTTATTTTTTAGGATATTTGGTCTTTGTGCTGGAACCCTAAATATTTCCGGAATAAAACATGTCTTTTAGTGATATCTCATTACAATTGGTTAAGGCATTCAGAAGATAACTTCTGACAAACAAATTATTTTAAGGGGTTGTATCAGACTTCTTTTTTAAACTTGGTACTTGTATTGAAGCAATAGGGTTCTTCTTCTTCTTCTTATCATTAAGGCATCATATGTTTGATTTAATTTAATTTTGGCATTTAGATAAGATAGTCTAATATTACTTCAACTTGAGCATTTAACGATTCTACTTACTAACATTAAAATTAAAAAAACTACCTTAGATATAGTAATTTTAGGTTGTTCAGCAGTACGAGGTGTCGAGGTATCTTGGAAGCCCTCAAACTCTTCGGGATCTTGGAAATGTTCAAATTCATTGTCCTCGTCCTGTAAAGTATTTTTTTTTCTTAATTATGTATAAAATAATGATAAGTACCTGGTGTGAATTATAGGAACTAGTAATATAATAAAGAATTATGAGTAAGTAAGAGTATAATAAAGAGTACTAGTAATATAATAATATATAAGAAGTGATATTGCCACTGAGTACTAACATTTATTCAAACTGATTTCTACAACAAAGTAAATAATAATAATAATTAATATGTTGGGACATTATTACAACAGCGCCATCTAGTTCCTTGGTAGGTAAGTTACGAGGCTTGTGCTACGAATACCAGATAGTTGATATACTACACATACAAATTTTTAAATACAAACATATTTTAAATATAAACACCCATGACTGGAGTACAAGCATTCATGCTCAACAAATGAATGACCCCAGTAGGACTCGAACCCGTGACCGCTGGCGCAGAAAGTAGGGTCACTACCAACTGAGCAAAACATGTCATCAAGTATAACATAATAATGTTTTCCAGTGATTATATTATATGATCCCCTGGAAAATTAGTTTAGTGCATAGCAAGTATTACATATCATTACCTCAGATAGGATGTCATCTTCTATTTCTACAGTAGCTTCAAACTGATCTTTATTTGGAGACAAATTTGGCTTTGATACTAGCACATCTTCATCAAAGTCTAAAAAAATATTATTATTTTTTAAATGTTTCTAAGAAATATCTAGAAAATTGTTATATAAAAAGATAAAATAGTTTTTCAAATAATATATTCTTACGAATCTTATCACAATTAGTAATAGGTACTAAAAAAATTGACAAGATTTCACATAAAAACTTACTACTGGTTATAAGTTCCAGTTATAAATGTTCCAGTCAATGAAATGACAAATTCTAGTTTAGAAATAAACTTTACCTCCATCTGTGCCATCTTCATCTGCATCAAATTGTTCAAACTCGGCAAAATCATCATCTTCTAATGTAGTGTCCTCAAAAGCTCGAGTGACATAAACACTGCATAGCAAAAATGCTATGGAAAATATTAATATACGCATGCCCTCTGAAATAAACAGTTTTAAAACATAACTAATTTTCTTATCTTTTCTAACTTTGACATAAAATGTTAAATTACATTATGTTAATACTACAACTACTTTATAATCCTATTATTTATTATTATTTAAATAGCAACATGCATCACCAACATTATTTACATTTCAGTGATAGTTCAGATATGATTTTCCTTATTATAAATATAACATTTTTTGGATATAACTGAGGATGAACGATCATTAAACAAAATTTAGGTTTCTGTAAAGGTTAATAGTTTAATGTATCTGAAAAACTGCTAAGAACTAATGAAGTACTGCAAGTATAGTGATCATGGGAAATTTGTGCCAAGGCCACTTTGAAGTGATTTATAGTAAAATAAATAATAAATATATGTTATGACTTTTTGTGGTTTCTTTTCAGAACTCGATAACAAATTGGTAAGGTTTCCCATAGGCTAATACATAAGCTGACCTATTTTTAGTGTTCTGATAGCTCATAAATCTGCAAGCGCACGAGGTGTCCCTAACCACAACGTATTACTATTAAGTATTAATGTTCTATAAACTATTATTTATGTATTTTCCTTTCACTAAGTCTATAGTTAACATTTTTTTTATTAAATTCAGTTTCGTCGCATTGCGTATTATTGTCTACTTTTAGACTTTAGTCACTCTTCACCACTTAATAAATTACCTGTTATATTTAGCACAACTTAGTTTAATCAAATCAGTTCATTTAATTCAAATAACTTATCTAATAGGATTTTTTTCTACTCTAATTTAACTATTTCATTACTTTGCACAAAATTTTATAAGAGTTTTTCGTTTACAGAAAAGCAAGATATAAACTTATTTTATTGGTTAAATTTAATGCTTGACACCTTTTTGACCAATAGCAGACAAATAACAATGATCGCTACTTCACAACAACTTTTGGTAATGTAGAACAAATATTATACACTTGACATTGACATTACTTTCTGTCGTCACATGACATTGCTAAGATATTAAAGTATTGCCAGCTTCATAAGAAAGCAAAAAATATGTTGATTGTGATATGAATCAGCAGTAGCATAGAAATCGCAGTGCAGGTGAACAATATGAAAACATAACCTTCTATGCTCTAATAATTCTAAGTATTATTGCCTATTGGAACGGTTTTGTTTACCATTGATAACACATGGCGACAAAATTTCAATTTTTTTTGTCACACGAAAACTTGGCTCACTGAATTTGGCCCAACTTGTTTTGATTTTCGGTTATTTTTTTATTTTTAACTATCTGTTTGTCGTTTGTTCGTTAATGTTCGAATGTAAAAATTGTTTGTTCGTCTTTTATTTATTTATAATTAATTAAACAAATGTTCACCCTTAAGTTGGACACCCCTACTAGATTTCTTTATTTTTATCACTCAGATTAATTAATTTTGATCAATTATCGTTTGTTCGACGACTATATTCGTTATAATTCAAAAACTAACATTTCAATCATGTATTTTTTGATTATAGATTAATATAAAAATTAAAAGTTTGCTTCACTTATTTATTATTTTTCGAAATCTACACACGCAGGGGATTTTTAATTTTAAAAATGTTGGATGTCGGCTAACTTCAGGGTCATCACTCACAGCACCCAAATTTTGCCGGAAAGCAATCCAGATGAAAGTCCAGCATATGTATTTTTAAGGACATATTACACCCCCCCAAAGCTTTATAAGACATTCGGCCTTTTCCAATTACAGCACTAAGGCGCATTATGCGGCATAATGCTCAACGTTGAATGTTCCAACTACAACAGCGCTTCGCACAATCGAACACTGCTTTTGCGTGATGCTGTGTTAAAGAAATAAATATACCGTGTATCGATGAAGGTTACAAGAGTAATAACATTGACTTTTTTTATATTCCACGTTTATAATGTGAATACAATTTTATTTTAGAATTCAAAACTATAAACATATTTATTTCGCAGAAATATATAATCGAATCATTATATTCACGTTCCAATTAGCATCAGCACAAATCGGCATTGTGCGGCACTGAGTCGCATTATGCTCTGTAATTGGAAAACAGGGATTATAAGTTAATTTAAAAATCTTTGTAAATTTCAGATTTATGGTCTCTTAAAAAATTTTGAACAATATTCACAAAACATTTCCATGCGAGTTTTTCCTGATCGTCCACTTTTTCTTCAAGGCTCTTATCCATTATCAGTTGCTGTATTTGTTCTTCAAATAATCCCTCTTTAAGTTTTGCCTCGCTGAGTGGAATTTCTCTTTCAGATGTACAATTCCACTACCATCTTTAGGCATAATAATTGGTATAGCAAATAGCATGTTATGTCTGGGTTTTTGTTTAGCCCAACCTAATAGCAGTCTCACACATGTTACACGACATTTATGTGGAACCCAAGATTTATCATGGTTCCTCACAGGAAATCCAAAATAGTCTAAATAGCATTATTCAATTAATGATGTTAAATTTCGACGCGGAAATGTAAAAGTTAATTCTCCAAACACACAACAAAAACTGTCGGGGTTGTTAGAACATCTCCTTGGCATGTTTACGATGTAACAAACGTATACAAGTTGAATGCAATAGTTATACAGTCGCCTAAATGAAGTTAATTAAAAAAAGACACGTATATAAGGTCAGAAATGAATATGTAGGTAGCTGTCACAAAAAAACTGGAGTGACTGGACGTGATAGTGTGACAAAAACAGTGTTTACCAGTGTAATAGACAGCGCTAAACGAAAATAATTGCTATGTTTATACATAGCAGTTAAGCTTTCTGTTGAGGTTTAGTCATAAGCAGGTATGGGGTAGGTCTGAACGGCATGGGCATAACCAAGGAATTGGAAAGATGTCGAATCTTAGAGAACATGTCATCGGTTTTGCTGCTGCTCACTTGAGTCTTGCTGATGCTTTAGTAGGTCGTATCTAACTTTACGTATGATTTAGATAATAATATGAATAGAGAATGCAATTTCAGTAATTTAAAATAAATGTATTTGCGCATAAATTAGTATCTATACTATCTTACTTGACTTAGTAATATTGGTCACTACGGCCCGCGGCCATAGAGACTACGGCTTATTTAAGTATCGCTATAATATGGAATGTGCAACACTTATATATAAAAAATAAATTAAAATACCTGTACAGCGTACATACATATATTTTGGTAAGTACCATACATAAATTTAACGATTTTTTTATATCGTAATAAATGAAATAAGCATCATTCAAATTTTTCTACTGAAATTCAATAAGATACAAATCATTGTATGGGTAATTAATATCCAGATTAATTATAGCAGATAGAATAAAAGTCTGTCTGTAATAATTAATTTTAAAAGTGCTAACACAATTTGAGTTTAGGTATATGTTTATCAGATCGTTACCAAGGTTAAATTTTTTACTATTTAATCTTTCGGTTTGTCTGTTACGTTTATTACGTAAGTTATTAGGGATATTCTGGTCAAGGAAAGCTAAAAATAGAAAAGAATGGAAACTGTTGGAGGGAGGCGTAGGTATGTCACAGAACACGCTTAACCGAGATATTTGATGTGTTAGATTTTAAGTTAAAATAGGGTGAACATTATTGTAAAATATTATATCTATCAGCAATAAAGCCTTAAATAAATAAATAGTAGTTATAAATTCTGATGAAATATTATGGAAGATTTTTTTCAAAGGAGAAAACGATTTTCATGAGATTGAAGATAGAAGATTGAAAACTATTGCCACAATCTTGGTAACGGCACAGATAACATAATACTATACTAGTAACGGTCAAGGTGAAAGGGGTCAATATTAAAAGTTATATTAAAAATAAGAATCCTTAGGTTGATGTCCTCATAATCAACAACTTGTTTCTCATTAGTGGACTTATAATCATAAAACACCGTAATATTCAAACGAAGTAATAAAGAATATAAACGTTATTTTGTTTTGGGCTGCTATAAATTTTTGATAAATATTGCCTTTATATCGATAAGTAGGTAAATTATAATGAATCTAAATTTAAATCACATAATATAACAGTTTTATATTGAAGTTGAAATTTAAAAAAGTTAGTTAATCTCTTGTAAATGAATTGCATAATAAATGATCTGCAAAAGCTATAAGAAGAAAAAGTTGCTTTTAGAAGCGGTAAACAATATCTATTATTATTATAATTATGTATAAGACTATGTGATGTCAACTAAACAAAAAAAAACCACGAACAGCTGACGAGGGATTTCCCTTCTTTCAAAAGATATGAATCAATTTCGTGTATTAAACTATCACGAAGTTCTTCCGATCACGAATGAATATTGAATATTTTTATTTAAAAATATATACTGAGCACTTAACAGCGACAGTGAAGAGTCAATAGGTACTTTATTCAACGTTTAAAGCGCGTCCAATTCCCGCGGGCCCGTCCGCGTTCTAATCATTATTAAAAATAGGGATTGGTGGTAGAAGGTTGAAAATTTAGGGTTATAAGTATTTTTTGATGCCAAATCATAAAAAATTAGGAAATAAAAATTTGGTCAAAAAATAATAAGAAAAAATCTGGAGAGTACCACCCTTATCACCTAGGTCCTAGGGGAATAAAAAATAGCTTACGACCTATTCTCAGACCCACCAAACACACACAAAAAACATAAAAATCGGTCAAGCCGTTTCGGAGGAGTTCGATAACAAACACTGTGACATGAGATTTTTATATATTAGAAGATTATTTTCAATAAGACTCTTAACAAGTATACCTTACCTTATAATGTATATTAATACCTTAAAAAGTAAAAACGTTACTTCTTTAGAGGCCATTCCTGCTAAATAAATGATATACTATACTGTTATTAGTTATAGTATATTATTATACTATATATATTTATAAAAATGTGTACCCGATGTGATATATTAGGTAGGTACATGATCTGCTAAATGATATTTAATTAATATTGTAATTAATTATCATTTACGACGTCATGTATCCGGCTTCTACGTTTTTAAATGGCAATTACCTACAAAAATATTTCTTATTTTCGTTAATGCTATCAGTGTTCTAGATAATTTATAAATTTTACGGAAAATCTAGATAAGTCTTTATAATATTATGTTTACATCGTATACCATTATACTGACGGTTAAATTTTTCTCCTTTTGTATCTATGTATTATATCAACTAAGTAGGTATTTCAAATTAACAGCTTTTCACTAAATGCATATAAAAGTATATACGGTACTTAGTACTTACATTAAAAAAAACGATTTTTTAAATTTTTGTCTGTCTGCCTGTCTCTCTGTCTGTCTGTTTCTTCCGGCTAATCTATGAAACGGTAAGACCGATTTTGATGGGACTTTTACTCGCAGATAGCTAATGTTATGAGGACTAACTAAGGGTACTTTTATTGTGTTAGAAAAGTATAAAATTAAAATTATTAAATTGTTATTATTCATGCCCAGCGAAACGGGCAGGATTTCTTAGTTATACTTAATACTAACTAGCCTTATGTATATGTATAATCTAAGTAACTAGTTATCTGCGCAGGAGATACCTATTATAGTGTACAAGTGTACGCGCAGACACAAGTGTACTCTATTTTCCTGTCACTCTCATACTCCTGAGTCCTTCTCAACTCCGGGCTGTTACTAAGATTTTCTTGACAGAAATACTCCATATATAAACTTGGCTGAGCCCGGTTCT
This sequence comes from Boloria euphrosyne, assembly GCA_951802675.2. Lineage (NCBI taxonomy): Eukaryota > Metazoa > Arthropoda > Insecta > Lepidoptera > Nymphalidae > Boloria > Boloria euphrosyne. The sequence goes on from OX637885.1 coordinate 9,613,816, forward strand.
CGAACTAAGGGCTTTCGGAAAAGTAATTGTACCTGCTAACCACTAGAACACCGAAACAGTTATGTAACTACTATCTTGTGTCATATAGGTTAACACAATATATTAGTAAAGCACTGATAAATGCAGTTAAAACCTAGCCAGATATTTATATATCAACAATAAATAACAAAGATAACAGAACTGCTAATTAAAAAAAATATTTCAAGGTATCGAGCGATCGAGGAAGAGCTTCCGAGAAAATATGTTTTACCCGGATTCAATGTTATGAAATAATTGCTACGAAATATCCTTAACAAAATATATTGGTATCTACTAGTTACCCAACCTAAGTACAACTACATATATCTACTATATAAAAATAAGTCGGGTTTTCCTTCCTGACGCTATAACTCCAGAACGCACGAATCGATTTCCACGGTTTTGCATTCGTTGGAAAGGTCTCGGGCTCCGTGAGGCTTATAGCAAAGAAAATTCAGAAAATTTGAATAGAAAAGCGGGAAAATCTTTTAAACTATACTAAAGAGGTTACACCTGGGGACGAACCCGAGCGAAGCGAGGGTGAGTCGCTAGTTACTTATATACAAAGTTGAATGTGAACGTTAGTTTTATTTATATAACTTCGAAAATTATTTTTAATTTACTATATAAATATATTATAGTTATAAAAGCTTAAAATACTTAATATGTGTCTCTCGCGATAATAATTATTATAGCGGCTACATATTGTGTCTCTATCATTTACGCCTTGAGTTCATTTCTTAACCGTAGGTAACAATATTTTAGTTAGTTAATACTCAATTTTTTCCGGGTATTTTTCTGCATCACTCGCAAATATGAACAAATAAAGACAGCCACGATAGAGATAATGTATAATAGAGAATTCTTTTTATATTATCGCACAAATTATATTTTTAACTACGAGGTGAAACTCGCTATACCTTTATATTTTTTACTATCCATATTATATCCACATTACATCGTAGTAGTTAGTTCTTAAGCAGCACTGAAATAAATATTAGGAAGCTATTTTTTATTACTTCAGGCAGTAGCTCAGTGGTAACGACGCTTGGTAAACCAAGTGACCTCTGATGTTTCATGTGCAAATCACTTCTAACATGATTACCACTTGCCTTACGGTAAAAGAAAATATCGTGAGGAAACCTGCATGTCTGAGAGAACCGATCAGGCTCTTGAAAAACTAGTGAAATCCATCAACCCACATCTACTCAATGACGTGGATTATCGCCTGGTCCCCTTCGTATTGAACGGAGACCAGTTTGAGAATAGGAGCTAAAAACACATATTTATTATCCTTATATTTTGCACATACAATAATATACATATTATCCTTTATTTACTTATTTTCATGGTTTTTTTAGTTTGCATTGTTTTAGTTAACGAATTCTTTTATTAGCAACATTTATTAGATGCTACCAGATATACTCAAGTCTTTTCTTTACAGCATAAAACTGCTTTAAGTTAAGGATAAAATTTCAAAATGTCAATAAAATTAAAAATAAACCAAAATAAACTAAAAATAAATATAACTTTATGGTAAACACTGACTCAACGTACGTCCATATAAGAGGGTTTAAGGCCACGACCAATGCCAGTCGAGAGCAGATGCGCGTGCACATACGACGCTAATAATTTAAAGTATTTTATATAATCTAGATATATATTGTCGCTATGGCGTCAGCCGTGATTAAGTTTAGTGCCATATTACTGCTGGTTGGAGTCTCCCTTGCTGATATTGGTTAGTAAAATAAACAATAAGTTTTTCTTTTGTTATAAGATTATGCTATTCAAATAATTTCAGTTAATATTATAACTGAAACTACCTTTTCGGTTTTTGTCGCGGATTTATTTCGATTTTTTCCCGACGTTTCGAATGCTTTACAGCAATAATGGTCACAGGAGTGAGGAGAGACTGCCCGTGAGACTCCGCGACAAAATCCGAAAAGGTAGTTTCACTTATAATGTCAAATATTCGTGTAAACCTACGATTTACGAAAGAATTAAGTTAATATTGTTAAAAAAATAGAGTTTTGCCCAACTGCGGCAAATCCCAAAAGAATGTTTAATGTTTAATATATCTTTAAAATTTACTGTGAAAAATGGAAATCTTAAGCACTAAGATAGATAATATGTAAATATCTGTATCTATCCTATATTCCTGATTCTTAATTTTATTCATTCCTGTGTACTTTGAAAGTTAAAATGAGAAATCATTAAAAGTTCTATAAAATAGTATCTCATAAAGAAATATATACATATTTGCTCTACATTACCCTAACTTCACAAGTACGAGTATATGACATAATGGAAATAAAAGTACTCACCATTTGTAACAATTTAATGTTCCTTTTATTCAGTCCAATTATGAAATCATCTCAAATTAATTTTATTTGAAATTTAAAATGTGTTAAAATTTTGTGCTCAATATTTATCATATAACTCATAAGTATGTAAATCGGTATCGACCGTGCATGATACAGAAAATGTACATACATAAATGTACATAAAAGTACATGCTGTTATGTTAGTGCAGATATTATGATGATTGAGTCTTTAGGTCGTCTACAAACGATAACTAACTAACATCGTATAGATCGTATAATTTAATTACTTTCTAACGGATTTCTCTTACATCGGCCACTCAGATTGAGGTTGATAAGTCTAACTAGTGTAAAAATGTGTACGTCAAAATGAGTGCAGGTTCTATTCCTTTATATCTAATTCCGAAAGGGCTGACAATTCAAAACATAGGACCGACACTTACTTTTCAACTACTGGTTGCTACTGAGTACTATTTTGGTAGAATTTTACTGTGCGATCGCAGTTTCGAGTCCCGCTAGGGTAATTCATTTGTGCGATGACACGAGTCAAGGGTGTTTATATTTATAATACGAATTATTTTTATTATATGTATTTATCAATTTCTGAATGAATATATTACAAGAATTAATATTAAATATATTATAATATACAAGAGTTGTATTGAGGTATTCATTATTAGTTTTAATAATAGTTTTATTTTAGTATACTACTATGCCTTTATTGTATGAACCATACTCAGATCAAGTAAAAAAATATTGATCTGAGGAACCATAGTTCATATCAAAAGCTATAAATTGCTTACTAAACAAAATCAAAAGGTGCGCTATTTTATCTTTATTAGATTTCGACTACTACAATTGCATAAGCATTAAGCTATTCTAGAATGAAGTTAATGATTGTAATAAAATACAAATAAGTATAATGACATATTCTCTTATTGACATTAATTATGACGATATAACCATTTGTTGCTTGCAAATGGTTGATGAATGATCTAATTAACTTCGAAATAGTTGTGTCGAGTGTCAACTTTTATTAATTATTTCTATTGAAAACCTTAATGTTAAGAGTTATTGTTAAGTATATATTAATGAACTGAATAACATTATATTCTATTTTATTTATCACTAGCTATACCCGCGGCTTCACCCGCGTTCTAAAGACGTAAATGCAAGCGTGGTTTTATTTCTAACCTTCTCTTTGTATTTTTATCAGAGATGAGTTATTTTCCCGTAGTAAAAAGTATCCTATATATTGACCGGGTAACCAGCTAACATCATACCAAATTTCATCCAAATCCGTTCAGTGGTTTTCTCGTGATGCGGACACACAGACAGACAGACAAAAATTCTAAAAATAACAGATTTGGCCTCTATATTGATAATAATGTTCCTTCCAATTAGATTCAATGTACAGATTCAACTCAGATAGAGTTTTATTATATGTATCTAAGACTAGAGAGTCGCTCAGACGGGTTCGTCTTTAGACCGTATGTTTTAACGGTTAGTACATATTTCTTAGAGATTAGATATTTTCTCGGAGTAAAAAGTATACTACATATATGTTGACGGACAACCAGCTAACATCATACGATTTCATCAAAATCTGTCCATTTGATTTCTTGTGATGCGGTCACAGATAGACAATAATTCTATAATATCGTATCGATAATAATAACTATTACAATAAGGTTTTCCAAAAAATATTCAATGTAGGTACACAATCGACTTAGAACTGTACAAAATGAGCTATGGAATTATTTTATGCTTTTCTCTATCTTCGAAACCTTTTGAGGCTTCAGACTTTGCAAATCAGTTTCATGTATATTTTATCATTTCTATTGTAATATGCAAGAAATTATTAATACCATAGTATTCTAAACGATGCAGGATAGGTACTTGGCTTGCTTAAGCCCGAGTAAATCAAATACTTCGAAGTTGTATTAGATAATTCATTTAATTGTTACTACGTATTGCTATTGCAAAACATATAATTTATAATTAATTGTTTATGTGTAATTAGCTTGAATTCTAAAAAATATGCTAATAGTGATGAGTAACATTAAAAATAATACGCAATTCTTAAGAAAAAATCTTCCGGATTCGATATAACTTTGCATAATTGCTTTGTTACCGCCTATTGCGGCTTTGCATAATCAAAATGCATTTGAAACTTAATCATCATTTCGAACAACTTTTTTTTTATTATATTTATGTTCCGTATTTGTGTTATATTATTTACCGAGAATCTTATGCTTCCTTCGCTCGTGTTAGGTTTAGTTGCCTGCAGTAATTAACAAAAATACAAAAACCGACTTCCAAACTAAACAAATCAAAACTAAACAGTAGAAAATAATACTTTTAAGAACTTAGTTAATTTTGAAGTCGAAGTCGGATTTATCTTGCCTTTGCAATGGACTTTCGAACGGGATTATGATTATACTTACAAATTGATAGATTAATCGAATATGTAGGTATCAATTTAAGGTTATTTTGCTTGACCCGGATAACCGCCAATTTTTACCACAGTCTTTCTAGTAGTTTTTTTATGATGCCATCACAGACAGACAAAAAATCTAGAAGCTATAGATTTAACCTTTTATCGATTATAATAACTATTTCCTTAATTTAAGGTTCAAGTTCGACGATTACTTATATAAAAATCTCGTGTCACAGTGTTTGTTATCGAACTCCTCCGAAACGGCTTGGCCAATTTTTATGATATCTTTTGTGTATATTCAGTAGGTCTTGCTAGTAATATATAATATCTTGTATATGAAAGTTCACATTCATAGTTATAGAGGAAAATATTATGTTCCTGTTATGAAGGTAATACCAAAAACAAATTAAGACACTTTTTTATTTGGACACGAAAATCAAAGGTCAGTCTTGGTGTTCTTAATTTTACAAGGTTTTATTTATGTTTGTCCGTATCATTGGAGTTGTTCAATGTCATAATGATAATAAAATGAACTTAACACAATTTACGTAATATTTGCGTACCTTTTTCATAATGTCTAGGTCAAACCACAAAGATGCAGAAATTTGAAAGTTTTCTAAGGGCTCATTTTCATTAGTCGTTAACTCAGTCGTTACACCGCAAGCGGGGAATCCCCGAATTCGGGCTGTCGACTAATGAAAATAGGCTATCTATATCTCGGTCGTTATACGGCATGCGGGTATTCCCCGTACGTGGCCTAACAACCAATGAAATTCGTCGGTTGGTATAAAGCATGCGTGGTGCGCCGTGCGGGGACTCAGTTTGCGAATGTAATTGTCTAACTTCAGTGAAGTTAATAATTTCTTCTTCAGTAAATCACAAACAGATAACATTGCTCCACACAACAATAATTGTTGATTCATAGCAGGTACCTACGTCTACTCAGTCCCACTCTTTCAAAATAAATGTGCAATGAAGAATATCAAACAATCCGCAAGCGGGCCCTATCGACTAATGAAAACGGTTATCGCATGCTGGCCCTATCGCATGCTTAACTAGAAATCTCCCGTACCTCGTATGCGAGCCCTATCGACTAATGAAAACGATTACAGCATGCGGTCCCTATGGCATGCTTGAACAGTAATCTCCCGCACCCCGAATGCGTGCTCTAACGACTAATGAAAATGAGCCCTAAGGGCTCATTTTCATTAGTCGTTAACTCAGTCGTTACACCGCAAGCGGGGAATCCCCGAATTCGGGCTGTCGACTAATGAAAATAGGCTATCTATATCTCGGTCGTTATACGGCATGCGGGTATTCCCCGTACGTAGCCTAACAACCAATGAAATTCGTCGGTTGGTTTAAAGCATGCGTGGTGCGCCGTGCGGGGACTCAGTTTACGAATGTAATTGTCTAACTTCAGTAAAGTTAATAATTTCTTCTTCAGTAAATCACAAACAGATAACATTGCTCCACACAACAATAAGGGCTCATTTTCATTAGTCGTTAGAGCACGCATTCGGGGTGCGGGAGATTACTGTTCACGCATGCCATAGGGACCGCATGCTGTAATCGTTTTCATTAGTCGATAGGGCTCGCATACGAGGTACGGGAGATTTCTAGTTAAGCATGCGATAGGGCCAGCATGCGTTAACCGTTTTCATTAGTCGATAGGGCCCGCTTGCGGATTGTTTGATATTCTTTCATTGCACATTTATTTTGAAAGAGTGGGACTGAGTAGACTTAGGTACCTGCTATGGATCAACAATTATTGTTGTGTGGAGCAATTTTATCTGTTTGTGATTTACTGAAGAAGAAATTATTAACTTCACTGAAGTTAGACAATTGCATTCGTAAACTGAGTCCCCGCACGGCGCACCACGCATGCTTTAAACCAACCGACGAATTTCATTGGTTGTTAGGCCACGCACAGGGAATACCCGCATGCCGTATAACGACCGAGATATAGATAGCCTATTTTCATTAGTCGACAGCCCGAATTCGGGGACTCCCCGCTTGCGGTGTAACGACTGAGTTAACAACTAATGAAAATGAGCCCTAATTGTTGATCCATAGCATGTACCTACGTCTACTCAGTCCCACTCTTTCAAAATAAATGTGCAATGAAGAATATCAAACAATCCGCAAGCGGGCCCTATCGACTAATGACAACGGTTATCGCATGCTGGCCCTATCGCATGCTTAACTAGAAATCTCCCGTACCTCGTATGCGAGCCATATCGACTAATGAAAACGATTACAGCATGCGGTCCCTATGGCATGCGTGAACAGTAATCTCCCGCACCCCGAATGCGTGCTCTAACGACTAATGAGCCCTAAAGGATTTAAACAATTGTTTTTATTTTGATACTTATCTAGAAAAAGAATCGCCATATTTTATATTTGTGATATTTTAATAAGCTTATTCTTCTGCATACTGCGGTAAAACGTGCATTTTTATTATTCAAAGTTCTACTCTTCAAATACACATGAATGCATTAATTCGTAAAATGTTTCTATGTGTTGAAGAACAAAGAAAAAACACACACTTGCACTTATAACATTATTAAAGACACATCTTACAATATTATGGTCAATATATTTTATGTAAGTAAGATCTACTGTATCATTTAGAAATAATTGCTGTCTTCATCATTATATAGTTTACTACGGTTATTTGTGTGTTAAAATCATAATGACATCCGTTAGATCAGTGTATCATTTGCCCTGGGCCTATAGACAACCGGCATTCGTTATGAAGCGATTCGATTTGTACAATCGTCATCGCTTAAACGCAGCGTATGCATCTTGAACTTTAAATCACTAATAATTGAAATGAATGTACATTGTCTACCATCATCTATTCGTTGACAACAGATCACGTGACATATCTAAGTCATATGTCAAACCCATACATTTTGGACTTTTCTACTATCGCTTTCGCTAATCGATTGTTACATTGTCTAGGCCCTCTGAACTCGCATTAAAGTTTACATTTTATCAACGAAGGATTTATGTAAACATATGAATATTCCAGTTAAAAATAAAAGCAGGCGCTACAATCAAGATGCAAATTTTTCTCTTCGATAACATCTAATATTCGTATATCAAAAATAATAATTATAAATACATTGAACCTCTCATGGTTATGTCTTAGGTGGTACCGAGGAGAAATATCTCTGTAGCCAATGATACATTTGGCAAGTACCTGAATAGGGGTTCGTGAACTTAGGCAACGATGCAATTTTACCTTTATAAATTTTAATATTTATGAGTGTTAAGCTTATAACTTTTAAGGTGTAGTTCTTAGTCTTGGACATGTTTCATATCTTTCTAAGTAGCTATCTAAATGAAGTAGTTTTAATAGTCGCCCAGTGGTCAAAATTCGACCATTTCTTTTTTAATTTATAACACGAAAGTCCTTTACATGGCAGGAAAATCAGATAGCAACTGAGGAGAAAAAGGAAGTTGAACCAGCTTGCCTTTGTATATTAAGTTAAATCTGAGCAGGTCGCTAGCTTACATTTAGAAATCTATTTTTATTTTAGCAATAAGCTTTACGTTTAAGTAGTCTTGGCTGTAAACATATTACTTGGTAATGACATTCGCTGGATCCGCATGCCGATTGGTCCGGTTCCAACTTGAGCACTCGTCCGACAACTTTGTTAGGTCTCTACTGGTATTCTATATGAAACTTTATTACGGTAAATAAGAAAAGCTGAAATTTCTACTTTACGTTTGAAATACGTTCCTTATTTATATTTCGTATGTATATAAATATAAATTTTATATTTGTTATTAAATACTGTTACAATAAAATCTAACTTATTGTGTTCTTTTTCGCACAAATTACAGGTGTTTAAGTTAGTATAGCTCACAATAATTAATGAGATTATTGACCAACGACGATATTATTTTACAGCTTAGTCAATAATATGAATATATAATATAGAAATTCGCTAATTTTTATCAACAAGTATTATTTACCTGCTTCGCAAATTCTGTGTGACCAAATCGAGATGCTATTATGCAAAAGTACCTTTTATAAGTAACAAGATGGTGGAAATTATAAATAACTGGTTAAATTAAAATATGATTTCTTACTCACTCGATTTGTATATTAATTTCATTTACTTACGTTATTTATTGTAAAAAAATACTAATACACACAGAAAATATTAGGATAACTATTTTTATACTCATCAAGTATGTTTTTGTATGGTTAATGTAAAAAATATTATAACATAAAATAAAGATTTTATAAACATGCATAATAAAATGACATTAATAATCTTTAAACAGGTATTCAGTTTAAAAAAGGGTTCGAAGCTTTAAATATGTCTCATATTAAAGACATCAACGCGTGAAATTCCACTTTTATTTATTTTTTACGATGCCTAAATTAAATGAACGGCAATTTACTTTTTAAGTTTTCTGTTTGAATAGTGATGACAAACACCTTTGTTTATAATATTTTTAATAAAAGTCTGATTTAGTTTCTACCATATTGAATTTTTATCCTATGTCTATGTTATTACTTTAACGATGATTCTATAAATTTTCTAATTGCCCTTGTCACGAATGAAGAAATATGATCATGTTATAAGTTATTATGTAAATTGTTCTTCTTGCTTAGACTGTTTCAGTCTGGTTTATACATATCATATCCGTTAACATATTTATCATCTTAGATCATGATCTATAGATCATTTGCTATGCTTCCGCAATACCTTATCAAGGAATGTGTAATATTAATTTTTTTTCTATAATAATAATTTGATTTGATTCAGGGTCTAAGAAATATTTTAATTGTTAATTAGGACGACGAAAGAAGTGATGTCCTGTACATCTATCTAACTACATATAGAGGCTTCTTTTCGTTTGCATCATCATGCCCACAAGGTATTTTGTTTACAAAGGCTTTTATTCAGAACAATTTTAAAAAAAAAGTTATTGCCAAAGTAACAAAAAAATGGTATTTCTACAAAACTATTCAATGGACGTCATGAAAACTGAAAACCCAGCCCACTTCGCTGGGGGCAAGTTAAATTAAATGAAACGATTTTTATAATTTTTCTAATAAAATAAAAGTAGACTAAGTTACTCCTTATAAGATCTGCGAGTGAAAATCGATCCAGCCGTTCCAGTAATTAGCCGGAACAAACAGACAGATAGACAAAAATTACCGTAAAGTACCGTAGGTATATACTTTCATGTGCATTTAGTGAAAAGCTGTTAATTTAAAATTAAAAATAGACACTTCAATTTATATGTACTGATTGATACACAGTTAAATCAAAAAGCAAAGTACATTAAAATTCAAATAAATACTTTTAAGTTATTCTGTTTAAGCCTGTGAGGTTTTAACAGAATAACTTCTTATACTTCGTTTTTCCTTTACACGATGCCAAGTCCACCTATGTTATATATGTACATAATAATATTCATAGCAGAACAGTAACATAGCCTTGTGTAAATATTGTCTTAATAATAGCTACAATTTATAAATTATGTTAATTTTATTATGATCATGATTCAGAAGTATTTTTATTATTTACATGCATCACCTGGCAAACTAAATAACGAAAAAACAAATAAATATGTATATATTATTATCTATAACAAAAAAAAACGAAAAAATGTAATATTTGGTTAGATCATGTAATATCTTATTGGTCAAATAATGTTAATCACTCGAAACTTCAAGGGAAATATCCATAATAATGCAATGCCCGTAAAATAATAAACCTACATATTTTACACTAGCGATATATCCTCACACTGCTAGGGTGGAGTGGTAGATGCCTATCTGTATACTAAAGGTCATCTAAATGTTTCAATTGTTTTGGCTAAAGGATTAACAACGATACATACTCGTACATGTGTACAATTTCGAATAAATGGTAGGCGTAGCCCGATAAATGATTAATTTTGTTTACTCATGCGGAAGTTATAATATATAAGATGTATGAGCATCTGCAATAAAGTTTTTAAAATACTGCAGCATATTTAATACAAAAAAAACTACAGAAATCGCACAGTCACCATATCTGTAAACAAACTCAAGGGTAGCCAAATGATTTCCCAGAGGTACTCGTAGACAATGCATGTCACGTCAAGCGTTTAACACGTCATCGCCTGTGTTTTACCCAGTTTGTTGGAACTAAATAACTAAATTCACTACACACTAAATTCAGTTACCCTTGAAAATAGCCTATATGACTAGTAACAGTGAACTTTTATTATTCGGTTTGTTTATCCGCTTTAAAGTGAAGTACGGCCTAACAGAAACAAATGAACTTAAATTTTAATAAGTGATATACTTTCTCCTAATTACAATAGAAAATAAATTATATATTGAAAAGCAGGGCGTGTATTTCGAAGACCCATTTTTTTGATTAGATTTTTTGATATCATTAGGGAAACCCATCACCGACTCTACATTAAAAATCAGAATGGAACACTTCGCCGCAGTGTTTTAAATAGATTTGAGAGACAATGGATTAACTTCTTGGGAGCATAATTTTATTATTATTTTGTCTTTTAATACTTTGAAACAAGTACAACTTCTTTTAATTTAACCATTACTCAAGAATATATCTTATTAGGTGTGCTCACATTCTAAGAATATTGCAAAGTAATAACAGCTGTTATGATTCAATGAAGGATAATAAAAGGTCATAGACCACATATCTGTCAGATCAATAACAGTGACGAACAATAGCCTTACCGGATCTAAGTGAAGGCTTGAGTGTATGACTCTATCTTGCAACTAATTGGTTCACGTTACGCAAATACTTAGTTTATATATGTATAATGTACTTGTAATTGCACTGGTTGTTATGCTTCGTAAATTAAAAAGAATCATAATTGTGTATTAACTGCTCATAGCCATATAGTATTTATTTAGTGCGACATAATTTTATAGTATATTTATATATATTTTTTTTACAGGAGAAAGTCCCGTGACGGAAGCGTGTCTTGGTTGCATTTGCCAAGCGGTTTCTGGTTGCAAGGCTGGGTTGCAATGTGAAGGCGATCATTGCGGTCTATTTCGCATAACCTGGCCATACTGGGCAGATGCCGGCAAACCAACTCTTGACGGAATATCACCTGATGCCCCTGAGGGTAAGTTTTGTTATCAAATTTCTTCTCCACATAGTATATTCCACTATAGTAGTTGTGCTTATTACTTAACATTTTTTTCTAATTACTAACTCTCTTATCGTTTAATGGACTGAATAGCCATACTCAGCACTAAAATTATTTAATTTAATTATAATAATAAATAAATTAACTTTTTTTCGTATTTATGCAATACGTACCTAATGAAGTTTATAGTACCTAAGGTTTAATATGTGTAGAATATTAAAAACTACAACTTTCTTCTAAAACGGTTATAAACGGCTTTTAATCTGTTAGTAGAGCCTTATCCTTAAGCAAACGTGACTTATATTACTTCTAAGGCCTATAAAAATATCATTTTGCTTTAGTACAGATCTATGTAACATATAATCAAATTTTTACTTAGTTAAATCTGTATATTAAAATATTTATTGGTAAATCTTATTGAAATAGTATCTATTATAGATAAGTCCAAATATGTAGTTTTAAAATTTTGTCTGTCTGTCTGTGACCGCGTCACGAGAAACTGGACAGAAAGTAAACTTTTTACTGCGGGATATCCTTTAAAACTTACATGACCGTAAGTCGCTAGTGATTGCTTTTAACAAATAAAAAATGTCACATATTACTTTAATAAAATATCAAGGTTATGTTCTCGGAATCAATAATTCGAAAATGAGTTAACACTGACCGTGGAAATAAGCCAAGGTCGCCGGCTCTAGGCCACAGATGAATCAAATCAAGTTCAATCAATACATCCGCTACTTTAAAGTGAGAGTGACTATTTATCCTGTTATAGCAGAAACTTATAATTATCTAATATATATTTATTCTCATATTTTCAAGTTCAATTAGCAAATAATGCGAAATATATGTACATTATTACTGATGCCTTTAACATTATACGAGTAGTCCAAGATCCAAAGCCTTGAATGTATTCCAATTTCCAAATTGTTTCTAATTTTTACAATATATGAAGTGTGATTATTATTTTTTATTTTCAGCTTACCCGAGCTGCACCAACGACCCATACTGTGCTGCTAGGACCGTCCAAGGCTATATGAGGAGATTTGGACAGGTAAAATAATTTCCCATTTAATATATTGTGAATTTTATTTTTTTGCAATATGATATTTACATAAAGAAGAAGAAGCCTAAGAAGATTTAAATTACACTAAATTTCCAATACAGAGGCAAAATGTACAATTTTTAAAAATTTTGTCTGTCTGTCTGTCTGTGACCACATCGAGAAAACCACAGATTTTGATGAAGTTTTGTAGGATGATAGCTGGGTATCAACTATCAAGGTCAACATATAGGATAGTTTATTTTTATCATATATCCTATATCTTTAGGAAATATCTAATTTTTGAGAAATCTGTTCTGATTGCACAAGCATACCTATACCTCTAGTATATTATAATGTTTATGATATTGTGATGCTTATTATTGGAGTTATTTAGATTAAAGTCTATGATGTTTAAATTTAACTGATAATTTTGTATTGTAAATCTTATTTATTTTTTAATACTTAATTTGCATATTCGTTTAACATCGTCAAATAGCTGGCACATGATGTCATCAAACTAGTTTACAATTGTATATTCGCGGTTGTTTGGCCGTGAAATGTCACTTGTGTTGTGGCACAGCTTCCATATTTATTTTAATTTAAAAAAAGCACGTATAAAGTTGCAGGGTTGCTATATACAATTTATTAGCTTATAAACAATTTTTGTACCAAATATTTTTTGTAGTTTATAAAAAACTTATTTACTTATTTAAAATACAAATATATAATAATAATAATAATAGTAATAAAGCTTTATTTAATTCCATATAGGCCTGCTTACATTATAAATTATAATACATGCTGATTAATAAATAGGATAAGTAAAATTCTTAATAAATAGTTACAATTGCATTTTGTATGATCAGATTAGGTTTTTTTTTTTGTGGCTTATACGGACCCCCTTCGGGTAAAAGCCTCCTCCAAGGACTTCCATCGTTCTTTTTGTCTAGCCAAGGATAACCAATTTTCTCCTGCTACTTTTGCCAGTTCATCTGTCCATCTAGCGTACGGGCGGCCTCTAACCCTTCGACCCATAGGGCCTTGCCATTTAACGACTCTAATCGTCCACCTGTCGTCGTTATAGCGGGCTACGTGTCCCGCCCATCTCCATTTCATTTTTAGTGAGAAGGTTAATGCGTCGGTTAATTTCGTTTTGTTGCGAATGTGCTCATTTTTAATCTTGTCCCTTAATTTTATACCTAATAAGCTTCTTTCCATTCTTCTCTGTGTTGTTTGTATTTTGTTCATGGTTTTTAGGTCAAAAGTCCAAGTTTGAGAGCCGTAGGTGAGACATGGTAAGATCTCTGAATCCATAACTATTTTCTTTATTGACAGTGCGAGTTTTGATTTGAATATTTCTTTGTGTGCCCAGTATTTCTTCCAGGTTATTGATATTCTACGATCTATTTCCTCCATGTTTCTGAAAATACAAATATATACTTATACATATATTTTTTCAGGACTGTAACAAAGATGGCGTAATCAACTGCTACGATTTCATGGCCATCCATAAGTTAGGCGGATACGGATGTACTGCTGATCTACCCTTCAAATACGTCAATGATTTCAACCAGTGCATCGCCTACGTCTCTCACATACAGGGCTAAGGTTGCTTAAGAAAATTTTAATAATTTTCATAATAATAATAATAAATTATTGTCTGACTGTAGACTGAATAAAGTCACCTTTTTTATTAACTGAGATTAAAAAAAACAATGTTAGATATAAATCGATTTTATATAAGTTATTTAGTAACACAATTAAAATTGTAAAAATTGTTTTACAAAATGTCAGTCATTTTTAATATAGGAAATTAAATATCTTTCCCATAGGATATTGGATTAAGAAATAATATTCTAGATATTTATATGAATAAATTTTAATAATATATTACGTACTTGTTTCATTTGCTTTTGGATGCAAAAGATTTTCTTAATAAAATGAATATTTATTTATTTTATAAAAATATACCGAATTACAACATATTTTCAGTCGTGCTGTTTTCCACTTCGAAATTTAATTTATGTAGTTTAAGTAAATTCAGACTAGGGTTATACCTGTATTTATTTGTATTGTTACAAAGAATAATTTAAACACCAAAGGAAGATGGCGAGGGTTAGATTACAATTATGTGAAACACGTTCGATCTAATTAATCATGCATTAAATCTATTGAAAAAATAAATGCTAGACACTAAGTGACTAAACAGTTTGATAAAAAGACCATCACCTAAGTTCTAGCCTATTTCCTAAAACGATAGAGATAAGTTAAAATTCTAAAGAATTTTAACGGAAAATCAATTATAATTAAGACAAGTATCTAGAAGTAATTACGGATATTAACTAACGATTATCATCGTTAAGAGCTATAAATTTATACGTTGGCACAAAAATGGTTTTCTCTATTTGTTTATTAATAATTATTTTTAAAGGTTTACTAATACTAATACAGGCTTACATTATTGAGGGATTTTGTTTAAATGTTATGTAGCCATTCAAATTACACAACAAAATAGCTTAATTTAAATATTTAAATACAATTTCATTTTTAATGAACTCAAGACTGCCAAATCTCTACTTTACAATTATTATATAATTATTTAAACGTAATGTATAAAACTTAACAGCAAAAAAAATAAAGTAAGTAATTTCACGTCGGCGTAAATTAAAGGCGTAAGTTATTTTCTTACATATTTATTTTCCATGTTGTATGATTGTAGAAACCTTTTTTCATACGTCAAAAATATACGTACATATCAACCTCAAAACCTACTTCTTTAACAAAAAAAAATAGAGAGAGGGTTCAATATTCATTTTTTTTTGTTCTATCTTCTAGGACTGGGTTTCCATAGTTTAACATTTACAAAGTTCAAGGAAAATCTTTATTTACATCCTCTGGCAGTAATATTTCCCAGTATTCATTAGTGGTCTTCTCGTGAATCTATTTTGTTGTTGTTTAGTTTTATAATCAATATCACAAGTAGTTGCTATGATAAATTTTATTGCATTTATGATTATTCATGTACTTATTGCAATTGCAGCATGTGAGGTCAAAAGTATGAATTAATATGGCTTTTAACTGTTTGTTTGTCACTATTTGAACTTATTGATAAGTGTGACACTGCCCACTGATATATATTCTAAAATGAACATATAGGATATAGGAAATCATAATTTTATTTATTCAATTTTATTAATTTTGACATAAAAGTTATTATTTACTTGCCTAATTAGTTATGAATAACAGATAGTTGATACACTACACTTATTATATACTTATTATAAATATAAACCATAGATAATAGACGACGAACATTCGTGGTCATCACACAAATGAATGCCCTCAGCGGGACTCAAACCTGCGGTCACAACACGACAGGGTCACTAAAATCTTAGTCCTATCGTGTCGTCATTATATGTAATTATAATGTGACTCTGCGCTTTTATGCTTTTTATGTATAAAATATAAATCTTAGTTGGTTATCTATACATATAAAATGCTTTGTCCTGAATGACTGATGGATCAACACACAGCCTAAACCGCTGATCGGAGAGACCTGAAACTTGGAGGGTGTGTTCTTTGTATGACGTAGGCATATGATACTAGTGTTAACCTAAATTTCCAAAACTTGTTAAAACTACTTTTCATTTGAATTTCCCAGATTTCGTTTTTACATATATAACAACTTTATTTCGTGTGTCTCTGAAGGCTCTATAACAATTTAGATTAAATTTTGAATTTGCTTTTTAAATTTATCTATATACAATATACATACATACGACATACGTGTATTGATGATAGTGATTTACCCTAAAAGACGCCGGGCGAAGCTCCATCCAGATTAAAATAATTACTTCTCAGCACTCCAGGATGCTGAATCAGATCTCACGGAAGAGCACTAGCTTATAAGTAATGAAACAAATAAAGCAAAGAATTACAGTAATAACACAGCAAAAAACAAAACCTAACATTAAGCGACCTTTCTTAATCCTGATAACCGGCTTACCTTCTAAACGTCCGAAGGCTTAAATTAATAGGATACACCTTATATTGCATTCCATGAATAATCCGAAATGTTTCCAGAAAAAGATTATACGGAGATGAGATAAAATAATTTATTCTCAACCGCTACCATTACCTTTACAACAAACGTTATCGAGCGCGTAAAAACGTGCACGTAAAAATAGTCGATACTACTTACTATATAAATCTGTAGAGTCTGTCTGTAAACTCAGTTTTTTGTCAAATTTTGTCATAAATATTCGTTTCATGGCTCACTGACATCAGTTTTACCATTTTTGAAATTTTTGTCTGTCTGTCTGTATGTCCCGCTATAACTCAAGAACGGTTGAACCGATCTTTATAAAAATTGGTATACAGTAAGAACATGTGATTGCGCAAATGATAGGCTAATCTATTATTTTTAGAATTTTTGTCAGTCTGTCTGTCTGTATGTGACCGCATCAAAGAAATCCACTGGACTGATTTGGATGAAATTTGGCTAATGTTAGATGGTTACCCGGTCAATATATAGGATACTTTTTACTGCGGGAAATTTACTCATCTCTGAGAAAAATACAAAAAGAAGGTTAGAAATAAAACCACTCTTACATTTACGTCTTTAAAACGCCGACGGAGCCGCGGGTATCGCTAGTTTTACGTATAATAAAATAACTTCTCTCGTTAGACGGTTATTAATACGTTACTTAAAATTTTATGTCCGGAATAGGACATGTTCTTCGGAATGTTTTGGTATCGAACAATCAGATGGTATCGATTATCGATAGAGGGTCGGAAAAATATTTTTTATCCACATAGCTCTTCTTGTGCGATGGTCATCATTCGTCATACAAATTGAAACAATTGCCAAATCATTTATTCTATAACGTAAATTAATTTCCAATATTCATTTTCAGCACTTAATAATGTCAAATACATTATACAGTTGATATAGATGATTTTCTTATATTATTCGATGTTAG
Organism: Boloria euphrosyne; assembly: GCA_951802675.2. Classification (NCBI taxonomy): domain Eukaryota; kingdom Metazoa; phylum Arthropoda; class Insecta; order Lepidoptera; family Nymphalidae; genus Boloria; species Boloria euphrosyne. The sequence goes on from OX637885.1 coordinate 9,631,771, forward strand.
TATTTAAGATAACAATAGTAATTATTTCCAATACCGATTTATATCGATTCCGATACACTACTAAGTCAGAACTGACACAGTACGCATTTAAAGTTTGATCCATTCGGGTTTTTCCACTTATATTCTACGAATTCCGTTTAAAAGCCCAAGTTGTCTCTATTATTGAGTTTTTGTATATATATTATGTCATTAAAATATTTAGAATTCTTTTTATAAGATAAATAGTGTGTGAATAAAGACTACAGTGATTATTTAGACAAAGAAATGCTTTTGAAATCTTTTCTTTTTATTTCCATTAGTGCATTTTATGTTACAAGTCAAACAGGTTTGTTTATTATTCGGAATATTTTATTTTATTACATACTTATTTATATTTTAATATTTTTCTTAGAAGTTAGCAAATTTAAATTGTTTTAATAGATGTAGCTTAATATTTTATAATCCATAAATTTTCCATTCGACTTTATCTGACCTGGTTAAAACTTTGTATGAATGTGTGTTTACTATACAGATGAGAATGAACCTACTGCCCGATCCGACGCTACTCAGATTGCACATAAAGGTACTTTTGATATTGTACTAGCTAAATAAGTCAAATGAATACAAATTATTAATTGAAAATTAATAAATCCTAATTGTTTTCTTATGTGTTTCTCAAATAAAAGTGGTGTTTTTAACTTCAAAAGCTTTTTCGTTAAGTATCGTTAAGAATAGGTTTTATTAATATGTTTGATACTCATATTAAATGTAAACTATTTAAATTAAATAAGTCCCTTCAACTTCTTCTTACAATCCAAATACATACATCCATACTAATATTATAAATGCGAAAGTAACTCTGTCTGTCTGTCTGTCTGTCTGTTACCTTTTCACGCCTAAACCACCCAACCGATTTTGCTGAAATTTGGTATGTAGATAGTTTGCATTCATGAGAAGGAAATAGGCATATTATTTTTTGGAAATTCAACCCCTAAAAGGGTTAAAAGGGGTGGCAAAGTTTGTATGAGAAAAATATTTTTATTGCACATTTTTGCATGAAACTTTGAATTAATGCTTTTTAGTACAAATGATGAAACACGTATTTCAGGGTTTTTCGAAATTCACCCCCATTGGGGGTTAAAGGGGGTGGCTAAGTTTGTATGGGAAATTTAATTCTATTGAAATATTTTGCGTGACACTGAAATAATGCTCTGCAAAACAAATTAAGAGGGCCAGAACTTTAAATGGGGAATCAGTCCTTGGTACATTATAAGTAACAGTATATAAGCAAAAATGTTTATTTTATTCACTCTTAGCGCGAGCGAAGCCGCGGGCACCGCTAGTACATGATATTTTATTTTTCACAAGCATATTTATTTCTAGATATTCGAGTTTCAAACCTAAACGATACTTGTTTACGATGCCTTTGTCATGTTGCCGGATGTGATCTATCTCATGGCTGTACCGGAGGATACTGTGGACCTTATTACATATCCAGGCTGTACTGGATTGATGCTGACAAGCCCACGCTTCCAGAAGACACTCCTGATAGGAAAGAAGGTACGCTTGGATATCTAAAAATTTAATTAATAAATATTCATTCATAAAGGCAGTGGTAGCCCAGCGGTAACGCGCTCGCTTGGATAACCGAGTGATGCAGATTCAAATCCGGGTGTCGCACCTCTGATTTTTTCATGTGCGAATCATTCTATCATGATTACCACTTGTCTTACAGTGAAGGAAAACATCGTGAGGAAACCTGCATGTCTGAGAAAACCTAGCAACCTAGCAAGAAAGCAAGACATGTGAAGTCCGCCAACACGCACTAGGCCAGCGCGGTGGACTATGGCCTGATCCCCCTGGTACTGAGGGAGGCCCGTGCCCAGCAGTGGGACGTTAAAAGGGATAAGACAAATATTCATTGAAGTTTGATATTTTAGTATTTAATAAAAAAAGGTTTTTAATGTTCATGTAACATACAATATGATTCAATAAATTGAAAAAGTACATTTTTCTTTACAAACGGGATTCCGAAGAATTCATGTTGTTTATCTATTTAAATTAAATTTAAATAAAAATAAGTAGATAGGTATACATTTTATAATGTTTCTTAATTATTTTATGAAAAACATAATTTAAAAGTCAATAAGAGTTCGTTATTTAAATGTCATTTTCATCATAATATTATGTAAAGATCTGGTTTACCTACAAAAAAAATTACCTACCTTATTTCTAAAACACCGATATTTAATAATGATAAAATGACATAGTCATAAACCTGATAAAATGATTTCATGAACAAATGATCCACATTAAACATTCACAATACGGTATAAACACATCAATACCTTCGAATTTCGTTAAGAGTTTTTGCATGTGGTTTACTCCCTAAGACCTATTTTTGTATATTTTTCTAATATGTCTTAATAATAATTGTTTAATATTTCAGCTTATGAAGACTGCGCTAGAGAATATCATTGTGCTAGAAAAATAGTTGAAAACTACATGGCGAAATTTGGAAAGGTTGGCAAACTTGCACTACCTGTATAATTTGATTTAAAATTTATGAGCTATCTAGTATCCTTATCACAAGGATTGTACCTTAACATGGACTTGGCTCTACGAACCTAAGCATATATTTTAACTATGTACGTCATATATATTTTCAACCGACTTCCAAAAGGAGGAGTTTATCAATTCGTCTGTATTTTTTTTATGTTTGTTAGCTCATAACTTTGAACTGGGTGAACCGATTTTGATGATTCTTTTTTTATTTGAAAGGTAGTGCTTCCCATGTGGTCCCATTTTAATATTTTCCAGTTCTGACAATGGCATCCATGAGAAAACCATAAAAGTCTTAAATTTGCATTAAGTATTTGCGCGACAAATGGACGAATAACTCAATATCACGCCAACTTATTTCGATGATTCTTTTTTTAATGGAAAGGATATACTTCAAGGGTAGTTTGATGAGAGTTTGGTAAGGTTCTGATGATGGGATCCATGACAAAGTATCGGAACTCTTCAATTTTTAGGAGCAAATTAACGATGCTCGGCCGAATCTTTTATAGGCTATATGGATATTTGAGTCACGTACCGTAACTGATGATGGAAGGTACAACTCCTCAACGGTTAGCAGTTTAAAGAAATTTTTTTCAATATAATACGCAATTATGGACCGATGGTTGTATACTTTCAGGCTATTAGGTTTACCTCATAATAGAAGGTAAATTTTTATAGTCATTAACACAATACGTATCTACTTTCCGCTAAAAATTTTAAAATAAATTATTTTTAACAAAAAAACAAAAACCGACTTCCAAACTTAATAAATCTAAACTAAAAAGTAGAAAATAATACTTTTAAGGACTTTGTTAATTTTGAAGTCAGCCAAAGCAAAATAACCCTAAATAGATACATATTTGTTTAATCTATCAATTTGTAAACATAATCAAAATACTTGGCTGGCACCGACTCCAAAATTAACAAAGTCTTTAAAAGTATTACTTTCTACTTTTTAGTTTAGATTTATTAAGTTTGGAAGTCGGTTTTTGTTTTTTTGTTAAAAATAATTTATAAATATTACCCATATCTCAAAAAAAAACACCTGTGCTTATCAGACAATTGAATGTACCGCAACTCGCAAGTACAACCTGAGCCAAGCGACTTATCGAAAAAAGGGATTATTGTGACATATTTCCATAAAAAAAAGAATAAAAATTTAATAAAAACATATATAATGCATAATATAATGAAATTCTGAATTTTATCTGTACACTGTACGGTGCATAAGAACTGCGTGTCACGGAGATGAAGATGCTGCGATGGATGTGTGGGGTCACGCGGAAAGACCGCGTGCGTAATTCCCGCATCCGTGGTAGCCTTCATGTCCGTGACATAGCAGACAAATTGCAGGAATGTCGCTTACGTTGGTACGGCCACGTAACGCGTAGACCGGCAAGCTACGTGGGTAACAGATGTCTAGCCATGGCACCCCCGCCGGGACCTCGAAAGAGGGGCAGGCCCAAGAAGTGCTGGCTTGACGTCGTAATGGCTGACATGCGTGCCAATGGCCTAACTCACATGGATGCGCAAGATCGGCCGAAGTGGAGGCGGATGACGTGTAAAGCGGACCCCGGGCTCTGAGGTGAAAGCCACGGCAGCAACCGGGACAAACGCTCGGATGATGATGACTGTACGGTGCATAAAGTATTTTTTGGAACATCTTACTTAAACAGTCATTGTTATCGATAAACATATTATTATCGATTTCGAATTTCTATTTTCGAACGTTCTTATATTGCTGAGTGATATTCATATTTTGTTTCATTGTAAATCTTAGTCGATGTTAGATAATAACATTAATTATAACGGAATACCGTTTAACTTTATAAACTACATTTATCTTTTAATAATCCATTCTATAACTAGGTCTAGGGTTGCCTCCTTTTTTTAGCTCGAAGTATGTAGGATCATCAATGAAAAATAAAGTAGATGAGTGAAAATCCAAAGAAATAATAGTAGTTTTCTTTACACAAATATTTAAAGTGAATAGGCATCTACTAGGCACGCGCGTACCACCGTACCACCATAGGCCGCATCATCACCTCCCGTCAGAAGTGATAGCGGTCAAGCGTGTGCCTATAATCTATAAAAAAACATTTAAATGTATATCTTTTTTGTTTCGTAAAATACCTTATACCCGGTATCTATGGGTACGCAGACGACAGCACTGTTGTAGAGAGATACCTGCCGAATCCTCGGGCCAGTAGAGATCAAATACAGTCCGAAAGAGAGGCCATGGTAGAGCGGTTGAATCTCACACTCAGGTCAGTCTCCACTTGGGGCGATGCCAATCTTGTGAGTTTCAACGCCATCAAAACACAGGCGTGTCTGTTCACCACAAAAAGGAGTCCTTTCACCTTGACTCCTACTTTCCGAAATGTGCCTCTGGAATACACTGACCGTCTGCAGTTACTGGGGATGGACATTACCCATATATGACATGGGGAGTCTAAGGCCAATGTAGCAGCGAGGAAAGTTGGCATCCTCGCAAAGGTCCGACAGAATTTCACGCCGGGACAGCTTCTTGTTTTATATAAAGCTCAAGTCCGGTCGTGCGTGGAATACTGTAGTCACATATGAGCTGGTGCTGGGAAATGCCATTTGTCAGCCTTGGACTCGATTGAGAGGCGTGCGCAGATGCTTATTGGTGACCCTACGCTAGTAAAAGCCAACTTACAAAGCCTCGATCACCGACGTAGGGTTGCCAGCCTTTGTGTATTCTATAGGTTACATTTCGGAGAGCGTGCGCAGGAATTACACGACTTAATTTCCATCATCGGACAACCCGACGAACGGCTGGCCTCCATCCTTATGTCGTGGACATTCCACCCGTCCGGACGAAGCGTTTCGCTTCGTCATTTATTATACGTGCGGCTAAGGATTGGAACAGCCTGCCTGCGTCAGTGTTTTTTTTTTTTTATTAGACAAAGGGGGCAAACGGGCAGGAGGCTCACCTGATGGTAAGTGATCACCGCCGCCCATGGACATCTGCTACCCTGCAGAGCTTGCAGATGCGTTGCCGGCCTTTCAGGAAAGGGAGGGAGGGAAGAGGGAGAAGGACGGGAGCTGGGATAGGAAGTGGGCCTCCCGGACTCTCACTTACCGGACGAAACGCGACAACATAGTTGCTACTTCACGCCGGTCTTCTGTGAGAGAGTGGTACTATACGGGGCGTGCCGGCCCATTCGGCTGCTACCCGAAGGTAACAAGCATGGCACTACCACTTTAAATATAGTTTCCGTCCGATTACAATATGAGAGTCTTCAAGGCAAGAGTGAATAGGTGGCTACTGAATTAGTGCGACTCCATCTACGACTGCGTTACCACTTACCATCAGGTGGAACGTAGTCAAGCAAATTTAATTCTGAATTGAATAAAAAAAAAAATAGTAGTTTTGCCTACTTTATGTTTTGCCCAAAAATGAAGTATTTGGGATTCAATTATAAATATAGTAAGGGTGGCAACTCTATCTATAAATTACATATTTAATTTAAAAATTATATCATCGAAAAATAATACTTAGTTTTTCTTTAAAATTCTAGGATTGCAATGACGACGGTGTGACAGACTGCTACGACTACATGATGATCAACCACCATGGCGCCGCGTGCTCCGAGCCGCTCCACACCACCGCTTTGGGAAGACAAAGGCTGGCACTTTACTCGCAGTGTCGGCTAGACCAGTCTGAATTTACATAAAAATTAACATAATATTTACATTTGTTGTATCACTGGGTTTATACATTGATTTTATCAATTTTGTATTTTTGGTTTTGTTGTTTGTTTCAAATGCTTTACAGCAATCATGGTCTAGGGAGAGCTTAAGGTTCTAGACTTCTTAAAACTTAAAAGTTAGGTCAATATACATTGTTACAGACAGTAACTTTTTTACAACCACATGTCTTATATTACGTAGGAGTTTATTTATATTTGGTAATCAAAAAAAATACCTTAAAATTAAAGCTTTATAAATAGTAAAAAAACATCAAAAGTATATATAAATCTTACTAATTTTATGAGTGAGGAATCTCCCGAGTCCTGATCAAGGATCGCATGTGATAGAATTCTAGAAATTACACATATATCAAAAACTTCAAACTTATACCCTCGAGTACTTTAATATTAAAAAGAACTACGCTTTATAATAAATAATAATTATTACTTTATTTTATTTATTTATTTATTATTCATTATATTACTTTATATATAATTAAGAAATTAAGAAATAGGTATTCATTAAGAAAAACAAACTATATTATAAATTTATAAAAATTGTTTATTTCGTTTACAAATTCTCGATAAAATTCTTAATACATGAATCGTTAAGATGTAACTTTTTTATAAAAACTTAATAATAATTATTAACTAAATATAATATTATATTATAACAATTTTTAAAGTAATATTTATTTTTACAGTCATAGTACATATTATGAACTAAAGTTAACTTAATTAATAAAGTATGTATTAATAAAATTATAATATAATGGAAAATAGAATAAACACAGCTAAAAAATAATGAGAATTAAACATTAGTCGTATACAACTATGTAGGTATATTTTTAAATATAATAATAAAGAATATTATTAAGTTAATATTAAGTTATTACTTATTACATCCCTGAAGAATGTACGGTTCCCGTGGGATAAAGTTTTTATTTAATGAATACGAGATAAATATTTGTTTTTGTATTGAAAAACTTTGAAAAAATTAACTTGTTCGAGTATATACCGATAGTTCATAAAAAAAAGTATGGCGATAAAAGTAAAATAAAGCTATCTTTTAGTTTAATTTAGATTTTTGGTTGCCGACATTATTGTCTGTGTCTGTGTCTATGCGGTAGGATGACCGTCGTGGCATAAAATGGAACTAATTTGATTTTTATAATTATATGGCTATCCAACCTAGGCATCTGTTAAATTTGTCGTGTTGTTTAATTGTGATTTTTATTGTAAAATCATGTCGAAAAAGGTAAAATCTTTACACCATTCAACAAGACAAATAATATTTATATATTATACGGTTCTGCCAAAAAGAAAAAGTAGCAAAACTCAAAAACAAAACAATAAACAACGTAGCGCTCTCCAATCTTAAGACGGTCATCCTACCGCACAGACTCTATATTAACGTTTAACGAAAGCAGTTTACAATATCACTTTCATAATAGTTATTAAATTTTATCGCTTGTAGAGATTTTCATCTATATCTTTGATACTTGGTTCCAACTTCCATGGAGGTTAGATACGAGGAGAACGATCGCTGTAGAATGTAGTGTCCCAGAAATATGGACAAAATAAGGAGGCGCTGCGATCGCTAAGTTGTCTCAATAAAAGCGGGCGCGCTGTTTTGCGCTAATTTGAAATGATCTATCAACGTTTAATATACATGTATATAATAATATCATTCAAAGAAAAAAGAAAATAACGAAATTATTATTGTTATTATTTTATATTAATTTGTACATAATCAACTAACTTCATCTACTTGTACTCATAAACATCTAACTTCACAGATACTACTTCGACGACAGCGCGTTATAAATTCTACTAATTTTCAGGGACAGGTGGGTAATGCTGTAGCACGTGGCGATCGTTCTCCTCCTCTCTAACCTCCATGCTTGTTTCTGTATTTGGCAGATCAATTTTGTATTTCAATTTTAATTTAGCATAATATGCTATTATGTTCATATTATGATTTGTAGTCAACTGTTAGTACTTTTAGCATCTTGAAAAAAATAACATATTTTTTTCATAATAGCTTAGAATAGCGTCAACAGACGTAATACAGTCTGCCAGTGTCGCGTATTGCGAGTAAAAAATTAATAAAGCCTCTATACTTCGAACCTTAGACAAGCTAAAAGTTCCTGTTTTTTGAGAATAAAATAGAGATTTAAGCGAGAATTATAAAAAAATCATTTCTTATAATAAAATAAAGCCTCATTCCGGATTTCTAACAAAATAATTAGAGAAAAGATTATATACATTTATATGCCTATGCAGATTTATGTTCCTATACAAACAGTAGGTACCTGTAGGTATATGGCTATCAATAACTTTTCTAAAACAACGATACTGTTTTTTTTTGTATACAATTGATATTTCTGTTCTTAAAAAACAAAATATTTATGCAAACACAAAAAAATAGACACAAAAAATAAAAGCTCATATAATTTTAAGCGAATGTAACGAGTGGGGCTGGAACCAGCCACTGCTCACTTTCGATGTCTTCCTCAGGTTCGTCGGGAAAGTTCACCTGTTCATATAATACCAGACTGTGAGACAGAAGGAGCATGCGAAACATAATAATATAAATCTAGAATAGTTTTAAAATAATGTGTTTAACAATATCAGTCCACTGTTCTTATAGATATAACTAAAACTTCTGAAGAAAGAAAGTAAAAAGTAAAAACATTAAATAAGTTATTTTACTTAAGTTTTAAAAATAGCTTAATTTGTAATTCTGGCATTGGTAGTTACATTTGACTTACTTCTAATAATAATTACTATTGTTCTCTCTTCGTTTATTGTATTCTCTTTTTCCGAGATAAATGCTTAAAGTTAAAACTGTAACAAATGGACAAACAAAAAAATCTGTACCCTTACTGGTTAAAAGTTTGTAGAATAATAGTTTTGGGCTTTGGCATAAGATTTTGTTTATAGGTATTCATTAAGGCCTGAATCACTGAAAATACATCGAGACTTATATAAATTTACTTACCCATGGAGCTACTAGGCGTTTGCCTCCCGACTTCATGGAAGCAGCTTCATTCGCTTGCCAAGCCTAGACGGATCAAATATATTTAGTCAGTTTTATAGGATAATGAGTTGACTGCCTCGGTGGTGTGCAGCATGTACGGTCGCACACTGGGACCTGGGTTCGAGTACCGTGTCGGGACAAGTTAAGTTATTGAGTCTATCTCCTTAGACTCAGTAACAGCCCGGAGCTAGGAAGTTGGCGGTGTTTCACCCCCGTGCCTCGGAGAGCACATAAGAAGTTCCTACGTCTTAGCTCTCACTGGTCGTATCCAGTAGCCGTCCCACCGGAGTATGAGAGTGATAGGAACAGAGAGTGCATATTTATCTGCGCATACACTTGTGCACTATAATTTGTGTTTTTAATAATTTGTGTCAATACAATTTTAATGTAGGTACAATGTATTGTTGGCATATCATATAAATAAATAAATAAATATCTCCTGCGCAGTTGGCTAGTCTCAATGAAATTGGCCGCCATAGCCGGAATCGGTCGGGACGACAATATTATTATAATGTAAATTCTAATATTAATTATAAACATAAATAAATAACTAATAATATTTTCTCAAAAAACATAACAAATAAAATATATCGATCTCACCTGATAGGCGTCATTGAAGGAGTGAGCGAGGGACAAAGCCAGGGCACGCGCTTGTTTCCGCCGCGAACAAACAAACACGTGGGCGACGTGAGTTTCGTCTCCGTTAACATTCCTGCCCTCTACCACTGCAAAGACACGAGCATTTGCCGCGTCTGCGGAACAGTAGGAGATCCTGGAAATGATTAAATATTTTTTTCAAATATGGTGGTTAAAACTTAAAAGGCTTTTTATAATTAGTTAGTTAGTTTAAATAGGTTCTATTTACATAACAAAATATTAAATACTGTAGAATCTAGGTCACCTAGCTGTGTATAAAATATATCGCCAACGATTTCTTAAAACTTAAAATAGAAATTATAATAAATCTATTTGCTTATTATGCTTCAAAAACCCAAGAAAAACACACTTCTGACCTACGATAATATTTAATTGTCATTAACACGTTTCAAATGAGCCCACACTCTAATATTTTATAACCCTGTAGATGTAGGTCAAAACTTACTTCCCGATTTGATTACAAATTCAGTTTGTGAAAACAATGATATTTTATCGAACAAAAAAGGAATTTTATTCTTATCAATACTTCCTTCGCTCGAGGCATCCGTAGGTACGTTTCAATTTTTTGTGATCAGAATCCTAATTGTTCCTAAAGAAAATAAAGTATAACAACCCTAAGTTACTCTTTATAATATAAGCTACCTTCTTCGGAAGCGGCTTCAGAAATAAGCCGGTATAAACAGTCAAAAAAAAGTTATTTTCTTTACATGTATCGTAATACATACGAAATGCAATTAGTAAAATCACAGCGTAAAAAAAGTGACTTTGGTAAAAACTAAAAAGTTGTAATTTTAACATCACAAAGAGAAACTTCAATTATATCTATCATGTGCTGTTTAAGTAAATTATAAAAATATAGGCCCGTGACCATGATTGCTGTAAAGCATTCGAAACGTCGGGAACTAAAAATCAAAATAAATCCGCGACAAAATCCGAAAAGGTAGTTTCATTTATAATGTCGAATATTCGCGTTAATCTAAGAAAGTATTAATATAGGCTATAATTAATTTTAATTTAACTCAATGCGTTATTAATTACACAAACAATGCGACGCCAAGTTTATTTATTGACATATTTTTTCATCACAGTACAATGTTCTTGCGACGCGACCACAGGTCACAGAGAGATAAAGAAGTCAATGATTTTTCTGTTATTACATAAATAAGTAAGTACTTCTGGTTTCTCTGAGGAAATACAATCTTGTTTATTATTTTTAAATCTTTTTATTTAAAAGTTAAAACTCGAAAACTGATGATACATATTCATTAAAAATTAGAATGAAGATTCTATTTATTTTACATTTTTTCTGTTTCATTAAATTATTGAAATAGGCCGAACCTATAGATCTTTCGGAGATACTAAAAAGATGAGAGGTTTATTTTCCACCTAAAACTTTCTAAAATTAAATATAATTCACAATTTACGTATTACCAACTAAACTCCATAAATGAATAAATTACAACGCAAATCACTCTGTGTCTATATTATATTATAAAACTAAGTCCTCCGCCACATATGTCTGTCTGTTCGCGATAAACTCAAAAACTATTGCACTGATTTCCATGCTAGTTTCACCAATGGAAAAAGTGGTTATCGAAGGAGGAAGGAAGGTTTTAGTATATAATTCGTCAAGTTTATGTGCACATTTACTTACGGAACCCTTGGCTTCGCTTGCGTCAAATCTAGGGCTCGAGCGAAGTGAGCGCTAGTTAAAGATAAAAAAGCTCGTATATGTATGTAATTTAATAACTTATTTATATTAAAATGTACTTACTCGTAAATAGATACACTGAAGACGTTTTCCTGTGTCTCTGCATCGGAAACCAGTATTCCCTTAGCACTGATATCTAGATTCACCCTTTGCAACTTCTTATTCATAGCTGAAAAATCGAAATAGATATTTCATATTAACCGTGTTTATAAAAATTCGTAGTTAAATACGTTGACTGTCTGATGCCTCATCGGTCAGCGGTCTAGTGGCTGGCGTGAACGACTGCAGCTTCAAAGGTTATGAGTTCGAGTACCGGGACAGGTCAAGAAAGTTAATGAATTTTTCCGTCCAGAAATTCTCAGTCCTAGCGTGAAGTTATGTGGAACCATTGGTGGAACCATGAAACTTGAAATATACCTTAACTAGGGACGATATTGACATAACTACCGCCCACATATGTACCTAATACTTACTCTTAGCAGTATGTAAAGCAGATCGCACAGCAAGTGCAGTAGCCGGTGCGGAAGCGGCTCTCTCCACAGGCGCGGCGCCCGCGTACCTCACCTCACAACTGCCTCTCCCATCTCGAGCCTCTCGCCACCATCCCTCTCCCTCACACTCTGCCAGGGCCCACTCTTCACAAAGCTCTTAAACATAAACAAATTATTTTCTTCTTAGAAATAAATGAAATATAAAATATTACAAGAAATAGGAGTCTAAGTTTTACTTTTAATATTTTGATAATATAAGCTTAATCTTGGTATAATTTTATATTTCACATAGGAGTATACTTACTACATATTAATTTCGATTAGGTAGGTACTAGGTACTTAGTTTCGGAAGATCTGCGCAAGAGTCGTAGTCGTATTAAAAAAAATTGGAAATAAAGGTCGTACAAACAAAATTTTAAATTACATTATACATTCATTAAACATAAATATTAAAAAATATATAAATAAGTATCTTAAAACATAATAGAAAGCACAAATCGTCATAGTGAACGACCGCGATAAGCTAATCGCAACTACCACGATTTCCTTTATGACCGCGTAATAATATCGTTATTAGCAATAAACGATTATTTTAATCAAACATAATTGTGCAATTGATCGTTTCAGAGTGAATATTGAATGCATTATTACCAACTTTTGATTTTCTTACGCTTATAAAGCTATGGCTTAGCTATAAGCTACTTTTGAAGCTAGAAATTAAAATACCAAATTAAACTGTCATTTTTTTTAACTTTAAATTTCATTAATATAACTTTCATTAATATAGTATGCAATTAAAGTCTAAGTAATTATATAAAATATTGTGTCTGTCAGTCTACCCATTTACGACGTTATAGAGTCTAGAGACACCACGGAATAGAAAAAACAGCTCTACCGTGAGAGACACCGATTGTAAATTATTATTTGGGACAGGAAAAATAACTACGAAAAAAATTACATAAGCAAGTTTCTTTTTCTTTGTTTAAGTAATTTATACTATGAATATTGGGATAATCGTGGAATAGGGTGATAGAGATATTATTATCGCCATAATGTAGAGGAACCGCGGAAGGACTTTCTAAGAGTACGTATCTTGTAACAACTTAAACCATTCTTGAATGGTGGCATTTTTCAAGTAAGTTTTCCTTACAAAACTATAAAATAAGTATTCTTTTAAAAATACTACTTCCTTAAAGCAAAAAAGTCATGTAAGTACTTCAACGGCACATAGAATGGAGGAGACACGAAGGAGATTTATCGGTCAATAAGTAGATTAAATTATAATTGTATAAGGGTAGTAAATCCAGTTTAAAAAATATTTAATATTAATATTTTCTTAGATTAAAGCGTACATTTGACATTTCCTACTAACTTTTCGGTTTTTTCCGCTGATTTGTTTAGATTTTGGTTCCTAACGTTTCAAATCCCGCTGGAATTAATGAGCATTTGCGTGATGAGCACGATGCTTTTACTTCAGACATTTATTTATAAACTGTTCTTAATAGGTATATTGTGTAAATACTTATTACATTAAAAAATATTACATAAAGCACATTTATCAGGCAAAATAAGCTAATATAAATAACTGCTGATACTACAATTATTGTCGGAGTAATATGGAGCCGCTAGCGCCAATAGAAAATAATTTATCTAATTTATCTGCGTAACCAAACAAGAATTTATTGCACTAAAGCTTACGATAATTGAGGGTTTAGGGTAAACTGAGTCAAGTGTTTTGCAACAGGGTGTAATAATGAAGGCGAATTACAATTTTATATTCATTGCATTGCCCTCTATATAGCAATTGCTATAAATTATCTTTATAATAGATAACCGTAAAATGATAAGGCATAACTTATGAAGTAAACTATTAAATACTAACCAAGAGTTAAGTAAATTAAATGGACCGGATCTATAGTTTTAAGAATTTTTATTTTCCTACCGATCGGCTATCTGTGACCGAATCACGACAAGACCACTGGACATATTTTGATGGAATTTGGTATGATGATAGTTATCCGGGTCAACAAATAGGATACTTTTTACTGCGGAAAAATGTTAGAACTCCAAGAAATCTATACTAACCGTTAAAACGTATAGCTACTTTATTAAGTATATTAGTGAAGACTATGGTCTACGACATTAATAATGATGGCATTAAATGATTAAACAGAAAAGGATTTGTCTAATATAATATAACTCATATACTTAAGCATTGTTAGTGTTTATGCTTACATACGACTATATATGTATGTCAGTGGTAGCCCAGCGGTAACTCGCTCGCTTAAGAAACTGCAGGTTCAAATCACGGGTCCCTGTTTTTTTGAGAGAACTTAAAAAGTTTGTCAAGAAACATTTCACAACTTTTGTGCACCAACTCGCACTTGGCCAGTTTGGTGGTCTATGGTTTCATGATCCTTAGCATTGGGACGTTAAAAAGGACTATCAATATTGTATTATCATAATAATAAGAAAAAATGTTACAGCTTTCTTTTGATTTTTCTATAGTATTGATACATATTTTATAACAAATTAAGCATAAAATCAAATTCATGACACGGAGTAAAGTTAAAATGTTTTAAATTTTTATTAAACAAATACCTAATCATTATTATAGATTGCCTATTTTAAAAAAATGGCGACGATCACCATGACCTATGTTCTTTTAAATTAATGATTACCCAAAATGTGTCTCAGAAAAATATTCGCGAAACTCTCTCGAATTTAGTATTTAAGTATTAATAATATAAATTATCTGGGCCAGACGGGTGATAATGAAAATAGGCCATAGGTCAGTTTCATATTAGGCGCAATTTCAAGACTAGATCACATAATGCGCAATCAGTAGTACCTACCTAATCTTTTGACTAACAATCGGTGACTCTTAGTAATATATTGTCGCGTAATATAGTGTGAACTCGTCATAATAGCACGCCTGTACCATGCCTAAGAACGGCGAATGTCAATTTTTAACTTATGTCAATTACATGACAGGAACAGTTTATTACAAATTCTAATGTGTTAGAGAGAGACAAAACACTTTCGGGAAAGGATTCGAAATTACTAGAAACATTTTGAATTTTCGATACTAGAATGTTCTAATATTTATGCATATAAAAAGGCCGGCAGTGTGTCGAGGATCAGTTGACATCGAGTCGAAGTTGAGTGAAGACTAAGGAGCGAAACGAAATAGTGGAAAGGTGAAGAGTTGGTTGAAGTATTATTGAAGAAGCATTGAAAAGGAGTACTGAGAAGAGAAATACAGTGTTCAGAGACTAGTGTTGTGTACAGACTGTGCGTGTATTCAAAGTGAAATAAAACATCCTTAGTGCAAGAACGCTTATAATTTCCGATCCCGAACCCGTAGTACGTAACAATTGGTGTCAGAAGTGGGATCGGAAATGCCGTTAGTACCGAGGCACGAGAAGGAAGGAGTCACTACACGCGCAATGGCAGAACAGCAAAGGGAGGATTCTGGCCCTAGTACATCGACTGGGGAGTCGGCTGCTCAACCAAGCACCACGCCAGACATGAACGCCCTTCTGCAACAAATGGCGTTCATGATGCAAGAACAATCGCGCCGCCAGGAGGAGCAAGCCCGTCGTCAAGAAGAACAACTGCGCGCACTCCAAGAGGAGCAGGCTAGGCGCGAAGAAGAAAATACGCGCCGTCAAGAAGAGCAAACCCGCCGCCAGGAAGAACAGCTGCGCGCACTCCAAGAAGAGCAAACACGCCGCCAGGAAGAACAACTGCGCGCACTCCAAGAGGAGCAGGCTAGGCGCGAGGAAGAAAATACGCGCCGTCAAGAAGAGCAAACCCGCCGCCAGGAAGAACAGCTGCGCGCACTCCAAGAAGAGCAAACCCGCCGCCAGGAAGAACAGCTGCGCGCACTGCAAGAGGGCATTCACAAGGATGTCATAGCTGCTCTCCAACAAAATGTGGAAAGGGTGGAAGCCGTTGAGAAGGAAGTTGAGGGCATAAAGGCGACACTCGGTGAGGCCTTAGAGGACTATGACTCAAAGCTTTCTAAAATAGAGAAGAGGGTCGACTACTTGGAAACTCACAAATTACCGCGTAGTTTCGACATTAGCTCACCACCAGCAAAGAGCTTCAAAGTCCCTTACTTCGACGGCAAATCTTCTTGGGCCGCATTCAAGATCCAGTTTGAGACAATCAAGGAGACAAGCGGATGGACGGATGACGAAGCCCGATCTGCCCTTACCGTCGCACTTAGAGAGGAGGCTCTGAATGTATTGGAGGCTCTTTGTGCTAGCAAACCTGGCAGGAAGATCACATATAACGAGCTACTTAGCTCTTTAGAGTCGCGGTATGGTGATAGTCATCTGGAACACGTGTATAGGGCTCAAATTAAAGACCGTACACAACGAGCCAATGAAACTCTGCAGCAGTGGTCCATGGAGATTGAGAGGCTTGTACGGAAGGCATATCAATCCTCGCCATCCACCATAGAAGCTATTCTTCTACAGTCATTTGTGGACGGGATTCGCGACCCGGAGGTACGTGCCACTGTACGTTTAAGACACCATACCAGTCTCAAGGAAGCTGTCGCTCATGCTTTGGAGGTTGAAGCTGTGCGCCATGACACAAGAGCTTGGAAGGTGAGGGAAGTGGTCACTACGGAGGGATTATCCACCCGGAGACGTTTTTTTAACCCAAGATGCTACGAGTGCGGCGAGCGGGGCCATCTCAGAAGTAACTGCCCTAAAATAAAGAACGTTCGGAGGCAGTCGGATGTGGCTGTATCTACTTCTGACCAGCCACAGGAAAACTAATTCCAGCCAGGGCTGCGGGGTGGGCGCTGGCCGGGGGATCTACAACCCCACAAATAGAAGTAAAACAGACAGTGGATGGAAACACCTTAGTAATACATGGCGCAATTAATGGAGTAGTATGTAAACTGACGCTGGATACCGGAGCATCTCGAACTGTTATTAATAACCGAAAACTAAAACACATTGCGGACAATAATTTACAAGATAAAAGGCACATCACTCTTATGACAGCCACCGGCCAGCGCATACCTGTTTGGGGGGAAAGGAAAATTGCAATCAAAATTGGGGACAACATCTATTGGCATAAAGCAATAGTTGCAGATATCGTCGATGATTGCATTATTGGATTGGACTTTCTTCAAAATTACCAGTGTACGATTGACATGAAACATGGAGTTTTACAATGCAGAAATAGAGAAGTGCCGATAAGTGGTGGAATTCACGGAAAAGTTTGTTGCTTGAAAGACACCGCTCTTCCACCAAGATCGCAGACTCTAGTACCAGTCGCTTTACCTCAGAATAAGTCAGGCCGTCCATGGTCATGTGCTATTATAGAGAAGTTGGAAGATGAGAGCTCATGGATCCCGGCAAGAGTTGTTGTAGGTAAAGCTTCGACAACTATGGTTCCGGTTTTGAATACCAGTAATTCTACTGAAACCATTCGAAGAGGCGAAGTTGTGGGGACTTGTGAAGAGATAGCCTGGTTAAGCAGATGTCAACCGAAAGAAAAGGTGTTGAACAAGGATAAAGAGCAAGCGATGAAACTTTTGGAAGATTGTAAGGAAGATCTCACAAGTCCACAGAAGGCGAAAGCTGGAAATTTACTAAACCGATATTCAGATTTGTTCTCCAAACATGATGGCGATATAGGAAGAACCGGATTAGTTAAGCATAAAATTAATACTGGGGACGTAGCGCCTATTCGACAACGACCTAGACGAATTCCTTGGGCTAAGGAAAAGGAAGTTGACGACATGATCCAAGATATGAGAAAGAATAACATCATCGAACACTCCACTAGTCCTTGGTGTTCGCCAGTGGTACTAGTAAGGAAGAAGGATGGATCTACAAGGTTTTGCATCGATTACCGTAGGCTCAACGATGTAACCAAAAAGGATAGCTATCCCCTGCCTCGAATCGATGACACCCTAGACACTCTCAGCGGTATGAAATGGTTTTCGACTCTCGATTTGAAGAGTGGCTACTGGCAAGTGGATATGGACCCCGTGGACAAGGAGAAAACTGCGTTTTCAACTGGAAAAGGGTTGTGGCAGTTTAAGGTTATGCCGTTCGGGTTATGCAATGCACCAGCCACATTCGAGAGATTAATGGAACGTGTTCTTGCTGGATTACTAGGAGAAGCCTGCCTTGTTTATCTGGACGACATAATTATTGTGGGACGTGATTTCGAAGACCATCTTCAGAAACTAGAAAAAGTATTCGATAAACTAAGGGAAGCTAATTTAAAGTTAAGTCCGAAAAAGTGCTCATTTTTCAGGAAGCAAGTAAATTACCTTGGACACGTTGTTTCGGAAAATGGAGTAGAAACGGACCCCAACAAAATCACTGCTGTGAAAGATTGGCCAACCCCTAAGGACAAGACACAAGTGAGAGCATTCCTAGGATTGTGCTCTTACTATCGACGGTTTGTGAAAGGCTTTTCTGACATCGCCAAACCACTTCATAAACTGACCGAAGAGAAGAGACCTTTCGTATGGGACTATAATTGCGAATCGGCCTTTCAAGAACTGAAGAAACATCTTTGCCAAACACCGATCCTTGGGTATCCAGACACAAAGGGAGAGTTTATTGTCGATACTGACGCCAGCAATATCGGTATTGGAGGTGTATTGTCCCAGCGGAAGGGTGATCAAGAGGTGGTTATCGCATATTTTAGTAAGTCACTTTCTAAACCAGAGAAGAATTATTGCGTTACTCGAAGAGAGCTACTTGCTGTAGTAAAAACCTTACAGCATTTCAAGAAATACTTGCTAGGACGCAAATTTTTGGTAAGAACCGATCATGCTGCTCTGAAATGGTTATTGGAATTCAAGGACCCCGAAGGACAGGTCGCGCGGTGGATCGAGCAGCTGCAAGAGTTTCAGTTTGAAATAGAACATCGTGGGGGTAAAACACACAGTAACGCCGATGCTCTATCTAGAAGACCATGCGAAAAACATTGCAAGCATTGTCAAAGAAAAGAAGCAAAGGAACTAGAATCTATTAAAATTATTAGAACAGACTCGATAGATGAACGTTGGAGCGATGATGCTATGAAGAGAGCACAAGAAGAAGATCGAGATATACGACCCATTCTGGAATGGTTAAGGAGTGGTAGGCCAAAACCTAAGTGGACTGATATAGCACAATACAGTACCGCTACGAAGAATTTGTGGGCACAATGGAACAGTTTGTTGTTACACAATGGAGTATTGTGCCGCAAATGGGAAACGACACGTGGAAATGATAGCCATCTCCAACTAGTTGTACCTAAAATAAAAGTATCCGAGGTACTTCGAGCCTACCATGATGGTGCCTCTGGTGGACATCTAGGGGTGAGAAGAACGTTAACCAAGATCAGGGCACGATTTTACTGGTTGCACTGTCGAGATGATGTAGAAGACTGGTGTCGGAAATGCGAACAGTGTGCCTCCGTCAAAGGCCCGCAAACCAGAAGCCGAGGAGCAATGAAAATATACAACGTTGGGGCACCTTGGGAGAGAATCGCATTAGACGTGGCAGGACCATTTCCGATTACTGACTCTGGAAACCGATATATTTTAGTTGTAATGGACTATTTCACAAAATGGCCCGAAGCATTTGCCATACCAAATCAAGAAGCTGTTACTGTTGCAAATAAATTGGTAAAAGATGTATTTTGCAGATTTGGCATTCCATTAGAAATGCACAGTGATCAAGGAAGAAACTTCGAATCACAGGTGTTTCAAGAAGTGTGTAAAATCATGGGGGTGCATAAAACTAGGACTACGCCTTGTCACCCACAGTCCGATGGAATGGTAGAGAGATTCAATCAGACTTTAGAACGACATCTAGCCAAGGTTGTAGATAGTCATCAAAAAGATTGGGACGAGTATTTATCACTGTTTCTTCTATCTTATCGGACCGCCCTACACGAAAGCATTGCAATGACACCTGCCTTTGCCAATTTCGGAAGAGAACTACGGTTACCAGCGGATTTGTTAAGTGGTTGCCCACCAGATACTCCTAGTTGTATCACCGAATATGCCAGTAATCTAAGATCGAAGATGATTGATGTTCACGAGCAGATACGAGATGCAGGGCTACAAGCAAGTGAACGCATGAAAACGCGTTACGACCGGAAGGCGACAGGAACGAAATTCGAGGAAGGCTCTTTGGTATGGCTGCATAACCTGGTGAGAAGAAAGGGTAAATCACCAAAGCTACAACCCAGTTGGGAGGGGCCTTATAAGGTTGTAACGAAAATTAACGACGTCACTTTCCGAATTCAACGAACATCTAGAAGTCCAGCTAAGATCGTACATGTGGACCGGTTGGCTAAGTACCATGGCAACAACGATGCTCGAGACGAGCATAACTAAGGAGGGGGTAGTGTCGCGTAATATAGTGTGAACTCGTCATAATAGCACGCCTGTACCATGCCAAAGAACGGCGAATGTCAATTTTTAACTTATGTCAATTACATGACAGGAACAGTTTATTACAAATTCTAATGTGTTAGAGAGAGACAAAACACTTTCGGGAAAGGATTCGAAATTACTAGAAACATTTTGAATTTTCGATACTAGAATGTTCTAATATTTATGCATATAAAAAGGCCGGCAGTGTGTCGAGGATCAGTTGACATCGAGTCGAAGTTGAGTGAAGACTAAGGAGCGAAACGAAATAGTGGAAAGGTGAAGAGTTGGTTGAAGTATTATTGAAGAAGCATTGAAAAGGAGTACTGAGAAGAGAAATACAGTGTTCAGAGACTAGTGTTGTGTACAGACTGTGCGTGTATTCAAAGTGAAATAAAACATCCTTAGTGCAAGAACGCTTATAATTTCCGATCCCGAACCCGTAGTACGTAACAATATTATAACTAACGACTCACCCTCGCTTCGCTTGAGTTCGTCCCTAGCTCGTGCCCCATTTTAGCGTACAATTTTTACAAACTTTAAATGCCTTTCTTATTTATATCTAATCAAAAGGCCAAATAATAAGTTTCAAGCTTCTAGCTTTAAAAATGACGTAATTTCCATACAAACTGTCATCCCCTATTTCAACCTCTTACAGCCTTTTTTTGCCTTTAAAAGCCTCCTGGCTCTAAGCTACCTCCCCACCAATTTTCAGCAAAATCGGTACAGCCGTTGTTGAGTTATAAATAGTGTAACTAACACGACTTTCTTTTATATATATACATAAGATCTGTTGTTGATATCTACTTAGGTCCAATTTGTTATATAGGTTTAATTTATAAATCTCTCATTTAGTGGACTTTTGTGGGGTTTAACTTACGAGTAGGTACCTACTAGGCACTGAAATTTTTTTTAGAATGAATAATAATATAATATGCGAAGATTTTGATATTAATTGATAATATGGGTATTTCTTTGTCGTATTAAATATTAAAAAAGCAGTGGTAGCCCAGCGGTAACGCGTCGCTTGTATAACCGAGTGATGCGGGTTCAAATCCGGGTCTCGCACCTCTGATATTTTCATGTGCGAATCATTTCTATCCTGATTACCACTTGTCTTACGGTGAAGGAAAACATCGTGAGGAAACCTGCATGTCTGAGAAAGCATAGCAAGTTTTCGTAAGACATGTGAAGTCCGCCAACACGCACTAGGCCAGCGCGGTGGACTATGGCCTGATCCCCCTCGTACTGAGGGAGTCTCGTGCCCAGCAGTGGGGCGTTGAAAAGGGCTGATGATGATGATGAATAAATATTAATATACTATAAAGGTACTCTACCTTTAGTGATACCGCGAGCATAATTTTTTTGCATCTAAGCTAAAACAGCAACTTGGGCAAGAATTCTCCAATAGCTTTAATTACATATTAATTATTCTGATTATTTACATTTGTTCTTGACGTATTAAGTTTTTGGTGGGAATAGTATATTTTCTGTTGACGATCATAAATAAATAAATGTCATCTACATACATAATATAAGTATTGATTCTTGCTATCGTCCATCGGCAAAATAAGTTAATTACGTATTATAAAAAGAAATGTTATAATTATAAATCCTTACCGATGAGATGTTAACAGTTATAATTAAAACGTTCATAAACCCTAGATAAAAGTCTGTTGACGCTAGAAAGTAGGTACCTACTGCTGGGCTAAACGGATGCCTTTTTGCTTAGTAGAAAGCTATGTACACTACCGTCCAAAAGTATTTGAACACCTGCATATTTCTATGTATCATCGAAATTAAGCATCATAGATATATTTATTGTTTGTAGTCCTGTAAAACTCAATGCCATAATGTTATTTGAACCAAAATATTGTCGATTATATTAATGATTTTATTTTTAGTATTAAAAATAACAAATAAAAATTTCATTGCATTTATAACTTTTTTTCAATTTTCTTCTTATATCAACTGTATACTCTTTGGCTTTGTGCTTTCGGGGGTTTTTTTTAATATTTTGATAAGTGGGTTATGTCATAAAATAGGTTTGTTTGAGTTATCTTGTCTTACTTCATTAAAAAAACGTGCTATAATAATATAAAGATTCAATTTCTTTAAGTGAGGTATGATTTTCGTTTATTTTTAAACAAAATGGGTAAAACAAAAGAATATTCCGAAGTGAATAAAGGAATTATCGTCGGTCTTCATAAATCAGGTAAAATAATTCGCGAAATTTCAAAACTCCAGAAGATACCACTATCAACTGTACACTACATTATCAAGAAATTTAAGACTCATGGCAGAACATCTAATAATCATCGTTCTGGCAGGCCTAGAGTTACGACTTCGACTGAAAATTTAAACAAAGTGATGAAGAGCAAGTGCAACAGACGCTTGACTGCACCTGAAATAGCAGCGGATTTTAATATAGGCTACAGTAAACCTGTGAGTTTGAGTACAAAGAAAGAGGGTTACTTGACGCTGGTCTGAAGCGGTGTATAGCAATATCAAACCATGTCTCAACACGATAGACAAGAAAAAGAGGCTTGAATAGGCACGAGAATAACAGAAATGGACAACTGATGACTGGGAAAAGTCCTCTGGAGCGACGAGTACAAATTCGAAGATTTTGATTCAAAGAGAAGAATGTTTGTTCGCTGTAGGCCTAATAAGAGAGCATCAGAATCATGCATCGTTCCTTCAGTTATACATGGCGGCGGACCTGTGATGATTTGGGGCAGTTTTGGGGATTCTGTCATAAGAGACATTGTAAGAATACAGGAAATAATATAAAAAGAAGGTTACAGGCAAATATTGAAAAATCATGTTGCTCCTGGTGGAACCCGTCTTAGAGGTCCAGAGTTTTCTTTTTCAGCATGATAACGATCCGAAGCCTACATCCAAACTATGCCAGCAGGTCTTGGTCCAAAAAGAACAACAACATTATCATAATGCAACATTCAAATAATAAAAGTCATGAAATGGCCTCCACAGTCTTCAAACTTGAATCCTATAGAGCCACTGTGGGATGAACTCGGCAGATAAGTGAGAAAATGTTGCCCTACAACTCAAGAATACTGGTGGAGATTATTACAAGATCCATGTAAATAAATGAGCACATCAAGATTAGAAAAATTAACTTTCACGATTACCCAAAATTTGTCAGGTTATAATAAAACGCCAAGGAGGAATTATTGACGAATCAAAATTATGACGATTTAGTGTCAAGCAGTTATAAATTAAATTTCTAAAATATAAATTAAATTTTAGAAAGGAATAATAAAGTTTTATAACATTAAAATCTAGTTTCATAGGCATTTTGTAGGTGTTCAAATACTTTTGGACGGTAGTGTAGGTACAAATGTGTCAAAGTCTATATTATTTTTCTCGTACTAGAAATAACGGTCAACAATCTTAATTAGGTAGTTTGAATCGTCTAGTGGTGTTGTCTTATTTATAATATACGGTGTGTATTTTAACAGTCAGTATACAGATTTCTTAGAAAATATATTTTTCCTATAGTAAAAAGTACCCGGATAACCTAAAGCTATCATCATACCAAATTTCATCAAAATCGGTCCAGTAGTTTTCTCGTGATGCAAACACAAACGGAAAGACAAAGAAACAGGCGAAAATTCTAAAAATATTAAATTTCACGTCAGTATCGATAGTAATAACTCTTTCAATTAGATTTTCTAACAAATATTTAATGTTAATAAAGATTCGACTTAGAATTTTGCATAGCCCATAAATGATTCAATTTATTAAAAAGTGGATCATGCGCTTTTATCTTTCATTCATGTTTACAAATTACGCGATTGTTACGCAAATTGCAAGTGTTATCAAATTAGGACTCTCTAGCCTTGGAAAGGATGTACATTGTAGGCTGAAACTAGAATTCTAGGAACACTATATTTTTAGGAAAAAATACTCATAATCATTGTTACTCCACTTTAAATTGTAATATATTTAATAAATACAAAATTTGTGTAATATACAACAAAATTATTCAAATCAGGTATCTCAAGCAACTTTCACATGATGGTAAAAAACAACCACTTAAGCACACTTGTATGTTATTTTTACCATTACAATTCTAAACCTATTTCGCTAAATTATACAGATTGAAAAAAAAATGTGCAAATATAATGCTTATCCTATACTATAACTGCAAGAACCTGCAACCTCCACCTTAGCTGATTTACGCTAATTTACGTGCAATACTTCGCCACGAGCATTTAGCACTTAGAAACGGATTAGACTTTTAGGGTCTACAAACACGTCTGAGGGTAGCTTTAATAGTTTCGAGCAATGATGAGATCCAAATAAAGGCATACGTACATTGATACAATCAAAGCCTGGCTTGCCCGTGGACAATTAACAACACCTCAAAAAAACTAAAAGCGGAATCTGTAATTTACCGTAGCACATTTGTACATACTTTAAGAGCAAATTTATTTCCAATCAATAATTTTTACTTTTTAACTTATTTTTTTGATAAAAGAAAACCGAAAATCACGGTAACTATACTTTTTTTCTTCAAAGTTTATCAGTCTTTAATAAATTAAGAGCTTTGATTTAGTAGTGATCGAAGATTAAAAGCAAACTTTTAAGAAATTTTGTTAAGACTGGAAATATGTATTTGAAAATAATAAGCATTATAAAGGTAATATTTAGTAACCACAATGAGCAAGATCGAGAACTGATAGAATTTTTTGTTCCCATTAAATCATTAGGAAGAGCATCTCTGATCTCAGTATATGTAAGTCAGGGCTTAGCAACGTATGTTAGTTATTTCCGTACATGGGAAGCATGTTAGCCCATGCTGGTAAAGCTAACTTGCTTCCGACCATAAAAACTTGCTCAGACTTAAGTGTGTCCTGGAGACAGTTTCCAAGTGCCAAGCAATTGGCAAATGAAAATTACTTCAACCACATTTGAAGAAAGAAATTCGAATATTTGAGCGTAATTCTCACTAACTAATTAAGTTGTCGAAGGCTAATATTTATATTTTTCAGATTCAGTTTGAATTCATATTCAGTTGAACAATAACTTTTAACAGCAACATCTAATAAGTAAGTGATATTGTGATACCATAGAATTTAATTTAATTACTTCAAATGCATATATCTTGAAAATTAATTTTCCTACCTTTAAAACCAAGTTTTTGAAAATAGAAACGATAGATATACCTTCTTAATTAATGACGTTAGTAATTGTAAAATAATTAATACAAAATGTCTTTTGCTAACAGAAGTATCAACCCAGTAAAATGTCAAATTATACGTTTCAGCCAATATTTCTCCTGATCACTTATGTCGATAAAATGTCGTTCCACTTTTCTTTTTGCAGTAATACTAGACAGCATTCATTAAATCTTTAAGCACATAAATCTAAACTGAATGCTGATACCTGTCTCTTACAGAAAACTTACACAACAACTTTTTTCTAATCGCAAGTACCTAGGTAGTAATGAGAAAAGCGCGTGCTACAAGTTTCAATTCTGAAGAAAGAAATTGATTTCACAATGAATACTCGTACAACTTAATGTAACATACAAAAATAATTTGTTCATTATTTCATTATTTAAGTTAAATAGCGTTTTGTAAATAATAAATAATATGTATTTCAAATTTTGATTTTTAAAATAAAACTAAAAATATAGAACATATAGTATATGTTTTATAATTAATAGTTTATATTATTTTATTATAATTTACCTATTAACGTTGAAATAAATAAGTAAATAAAGAAAAATCGAAATAATAATATTACTTACTTTTGTGCTTTGAATGATTTTTCCACATTTTTCTTAGTAGCATAGTCATTATGATATTCTTCTTTATCTTGCTTTGTAGAAATTAAAAAATAAATATGAGACGCAACTTTTCCCGCGCGCGCTCTACAGATAACTGCAACTGAGTCGCGGAACAACCCTTTGATATGGGCATGCGATACAGGACCGCTATAATATAAGTGAATATACAATATTATCAATTATATTCTCTTCCTCAAAATGTTCCAAGAAGTAAAGTAAAATGAATTTATCATTTTAAAATATTAGATGTATTTCAATTGACCTATCCAAAAATATATTTTTTAAATTCTCCTTAGGTCACTTCCTACCTACCATAATTTAATTTAAAAATATACCTGTGTAACGTGACCTTATTTTTTATAACAATAAGCTAATTAAAAGTGAATTAGATTAGACCCTATAATAAATTCTTTTCTAAGGTCAATTTATTGTTACAAAAACTAAATAGCAAATTATTTCTAATGGCCGTACCTACATAAACTGATCAGGCGCATTTAGCACCTTTTTACACGGTCGGATTTTTTAATTTTTCTGTATTCCTGTCTCAATTCCCGTGTACTTTATTATACTTCATATCGAATGTTATACCTACTAAGTTTTATCCTCTGCTCTCTTGTCCTTTCTATTTGCTATATCACTCGACTGTCGACATCTCCGATCCTAAGAGGAAGAGCTATAAATATAATGTGTCCATAAATTCTAGACAATAACATATCCCCAAACATTTCATTTTTTAATTTAAATGGGACTAATAGCTTGATATATTAAACAAAACCTAAGTATACGCATACTTAATTATAATATGAATTTACTGAAATTCACCCTAGTCTCAAATTGATACATACATATCCGCCCAAATATCAAGTAACGTATTTTAACAAATAGCTACCTACCTACTAAATACTAGTCTAATATAATTAAATGAGACAAAAGAATCATGTTTATATTTACAATATTTGTAACTAAAACAAATGTTCTTGAACAATGATACAATATTTAAAATTACTACTTCATAAATAACAAGTAGGTACTAAAGTGATTATTCAATTTATTTACATTATACCTACATGGAAACGAAATTCTGAGGCCTAAATTGTAGAGTTAGGTTACGTTGAACTCTGTTCGTGCATTAAAACGTAATTATTTGGTGGTAAAAAACGGTGGAGTCGAGTCAAAACCCGATCTGCAAGCAAAAGCTCCGTTGTTGCATCAAACATGATCGACCAACGCAAACTCTTGCATCATTTATTAAGAAAATTATAAGACTCATAATAATATTTTATCGTCTAGTCCTCAGTAGACTTTTAGTCTTACCGTTTATTATCACTGGAATATATCACCAATAAAGCATTCCATTCATTTTGACATATTTTTCATGTCTATATTCCCATATTTTTCCCAAAAAGATAAAAATTAAAAATTTAACTAATTAAAATTTAATGATAACTTGTATATAACTTTTGTTATAAGCTGTGTCTTATATGTATAAGAAGTATGAATTGCAAGTATAAGCTACTAGTCTTCTAAGCTCTAAGCTCATTACCGATATTCTGATTATGCATTTGGTTCACTTTAAAAACGAGAAACGTGTATTATATTATGTACCTGTATGCTCTAATAAAAGAATTAAGAAATCTGAGCTATTATATATTATATCTGAGACTGTGATCTTCAGAATGTCTTCAGCCCTTTTAACGTCCCACTGCTGGGCACGGGCCTCCCTCATAGAGAGGGATCACGCCATTGTCCACCGCGCTGGCCTAATACTGACGGACTTCACAAGTCTCGAAAACTAGCTAGGTTTCCTCAGATATGCAGATTTCCTCACGATGTTGTCCTTCACCGTAAGGCGAGTGGTAATCATGATAGAAATGATTCGCACATGAAAATATCAGCGGTGCGAGACCCGGATTTGAACCCGCATCACTCGGTTATCCAAGCGAGCGCGTTACCGCTGGGCTACCACTGATCTTCAGAATGGGCAGAGTAAATATACACCTATGACCTAGGTCCTACCTAATAACGAGTCATCCTCGCTAGAAACGTTTTAACGGTTAGAATAGAGTTCTCAGATATGAGTTGAGTTGACTCATCCGGGACCAGCTATTATCATAGATACCAACTACTAAATTTTATCAAAATCCATATGGGCTTTCTCGTGATGCGAACACGGACGAACTGACAGATAGACATTCTTCTAATTCTTTTTTTTTACTTATTCTGAAATATATTTTCCTTCCCGTTTTATTAACCTCATTAGGAATATAGGAGTAATTTTTCAATACTTTATACATGTTTCAATCATTTTAAAATATGGCGCCATCTAGTGAACGAACATCTAGTGAATATTTTACTGCTGTAAACTTCATTCATCGTCAAAAATATCGAGTTCTATGCATAAGCAGGAAATACATATTAATATGACTTTAGATGTATGTAACATTAAACTTGGGCTTCAATACTTAAAAAAAATCAAGTAAAAAAAACAATGTTATTATATTCATATTTCATAATGACAATGTATAATTTTTATGCTGAATAAAATATGTTCAGCCCCGGAGTTTGATGCACAATTATAAACATTAATTGTTATTTTTTATATTATACAAAAAAATTGATCTGCATAACTGTAGCGTTGACGACAGTTTGCTATTAGACAGCTAATATTAATTAAATTAGAAAATCAAC
Source organism: Boloria euphrosyne (assembly GCA_951802675.2). NCBI lineage: Eukaryota > Metazoa > Arthropoda > Insecta > Lepidoptera > Nymphalidae > Boloria > Boloria euphrosyne. The sequence continues at coordinate 9,660,846 of OX637885.1, forward strand.
CATGAACTGAGATTTAAAAACAAACAATTTGTATTGTAAATTTAAAGTAGGTAAATAAAACAAAGATTTCATTTCATTATGTGTAATAAAAATAACATAAATAATATAGATATTGGCATTGTATAACTTATAATGTTATAACAATAATTGGTACCTAATTTTCATGTTATTAAGTGCGATTTATATATTTCATACTGAACCACCGGTAGCAGGACAGTGTGACATAGCTCATATAAAAATGTAAAGCTTAATTCTTCTACAAATGAGACTTACATGTATGGCTTGTGTTTGATAATAGTAATAAATATATTATTAAATCTTTCATTCTACTCTAGCAAAACTTCAAAAACTTTACAAAGGAAGTCTAATTTATCTACTAAATATTATACACTCTGTCTCAACAGCCTCATATTAATCATTAATGCAAAGAAAATTAAAAAACTCTGAATAAATTAAGTCCAATATAAAATAGTATCCTTAGATCTTAATTATTAGTAAATGCACACTTTAATGAATCTTAATGCGAGTCCTTTAAATTTTGTTTGTAATAAGTAACAAGCGATGTTCATTAACAGGAACAATTCTATTACTGCAAAGTTTATAATTAAATATAGCATTTTGTACATGAATAACAATATAAGGTTCCACTTGTAAAAACAACATTAGCTGCTAATTTTCTTTCTTTTAAACGCTTACTCTAATAATAATAGATTAAGTGATAATAAAACTTGATTACCAATATATAGGTGTCATCACATAAATATATTGGTGTTTTCAATTGTGTAATCATTACAGTGCATTTTGTACTATTAAATAATATTTGTTTAAAATATTAATAGTTATTCCAACATTGTAATCTTGGAGTAATCCAAATATTTGATTATTAAAAACAATTTTTGGAATCAATTATTTTGTTAATATTGATTTAACTTAACTAATAAAATAAATTTCATGTAATAATTACTGTTCATTCAATTAACCTTTTATGTGGCATTTTTTTATTGAAATACTATTTCAGTTTAATTTTGTAAATGAAATATATGTATAAGATGATATAGACACATTCAAGTGTTTATTAACTTTTATAGGCAAGTTAAAAACATTTGATTTAGAATTAATCTCAGTCTTTACTTGAATAACTTATAAGTACTGTATTTTATTTCCAGTCTAATACTAACTTATTTGTCATAAAAAGTGAACATTATTGCATACAATATTAAGATATTGTATAGTTGAATTAGTAATGGAAGCACTAAAATTCAAGGTTGTCAGTTTACATTTATGAAATTAATTGATTAAAATGGATCATTTACAAACATTGTCTAAATGTAACATATTGATTTAGTAAATAATTTTATTTTGAAATTAGTTACTTTTATACATTGAAAGTAGTTAGCAATCCTATGAATATAGTTTTATAACATAACATTCATCCATCATACCACATATTGCTTATGAATATTCACTATATTAAAGGCAAAATCTTTTCTATTCTATTATTCATGTATTCTTACATTAATTTACTCAATTTACACTAAAAATAAATTATTTCTATAGTAATTCATATATATTTTAATAGAAAACAATATGTTATATTAGAAACTATGAAAACCTAATATAATCACTTTGTTTCTTTTTTCACTGTCACAGTCTTTTCTGCTGGCTTAACAGGTGGTTTGATTGTGGATCATTTCTTTTTTCTGTCTTGAGTACACTTAGGGCAGTACCACTTGCCTTTTGGCTTAATTTTAAGGTCTACACAAGCAAAATGAAACCACTCAATAGGACAGTCTGGATTATCACAACCTATCATCTCGCCATAAGACACTTGATGACAAAGGCAGTATGTGGGTTCGTTAGGGTCGACAGGCATGTCAAGTACATCACTAGGATGAGCCATGCCTGCAACAGAGTCCAGATCAGCATTTTCCTCCTGTTCCTTAACAGTTATGGCTGTAGTTGTAGCACCTTTACGTTGCGTCTTCTTTTTAGCTGCAGAACGACCACTTGCGACCGCGTCCTCTTCGCTTGATGCGCCTGGACGCTTTTTCTTACCTGCTGTTGCTGCAGCTTTTTCACTACCCTTATGCTTTTTTCTTCCCTTTTTAACCGTAGTTGGATTAGACTCTTGGTCCGCGGCAGCTTGTTGCGCTGCTCGAGAACTCATTACTTTCTCTTGAATTTCAGATTCAAATCGTGCGAGGTCAGAATCAAGGCGACGTATGTGTTTATCTACTAGCTCGTAAGTTTGTATGGCGAGTTGCACTTTATCATCTCCATATTCTTTAGCTTTGTTAAATAATCCTTGAATAGTATTTACCTTTTCTTTTTTTGTTTCTTCATCCATTTTAGGAATATTGGGCAGTAATTCATCGGCCATAAGATCAATTGTCCTCATTAGACCGTGCGCTCGATCGTCTAGGTCCCGCATTAATTTAAAATTTCTTTGTAGTTCTATTGGTAAATGCTGCAAGCTGTCCAGATAATGCTCCAAATATAAAGCTGAAGTCATTTTGTAATATTTTGTAACGACTCCACTCTAATAAAATGTAGTGCAACGGCGCCAAAATAAAAGAAGACACTAATTTAATTTACACTAACTTAATTTTCTATAATCCGACGGTATAATATTATATTGAAACTTGATGAAATCATTGAATAACCGAAGAAATAAAATGAAAAAATATGCTTTGAATAATAAGATTACATTACAACAAGCAATTTTTGGTGTCTGCCAATCAAACGAACTAAATTGAACAATATGTACGTTCCATTCCATTACAATCGTACAATTATTCAAACAATCATTTTAACAATTTTTTTACTTAACTTACAAGTAGAACAAATAAAATTTTATGAATACATTTATTTTTATATTAAGCATCATTTTAATTTAAAAATTATTATTTGACATTTATGATACAAAATATTGTCAGAAAATATGTTTACTACTAAAATGAAAAGTATTACGTGAAATGAAATTACAATTAAATACCGCTCAATTTGCACGTAACATAGACAACACTTTTACAGACTGAATAAAATTATTAATAGATAAATAATTTGGGAAGACCATAAAATATTAATATTTATTATTTTTTTTTGGTTTTTGATAAATACACACATACACACAAATACACAGGTGCCTTTAGAGAAATATAATTATAGCAGAGTACTGTTTTTAGAATCGCAATTATGGTCTATAGCATGGATAAATTTATGTCATGGACGAATAAATCTTAAAATTCATGCAAGAGGTGAGAAGGCAGGAAAGAGCTGCATACAGCACAGAACACAATCACTCCTAGCGGAGGCATACAGTCATTGGGTCTCACTCGTACTTGGTCTATAATTACATATTACACTTCCACATAATGCGTGATGATGCGAAACCGTCCTATCAACTATGATATAAATGCGAATGTTTCGAAGGATGGACGTTTCATGTTTGTTACTCAATTACTTTAGAAGGGCTGAAGGGATGAAAGGCACAGAGATAAGATTATAGCCTGGAGTTGAATAATAGTTACTTTTTATCGCGGAAAAATATAGTTCCCGTGGGATAGATATTTTTTTCACTTGCTGCTATGTTAGTTGTTAGCGAATATAATGGATGGTTAAGTTTATGCATTGGCATTTCTACTAGGAAAAAAAAATTCACCCTACAACCTACATGTAAATATCCAGATACAAACATCGGGGGCAAATGTATAGCAATGTAACACTGGACTTCTAGTCTAAGAAATAAATAGGGCCATATTGTAAGTATATAATGCACTTAGTAAAGGATAAAATATATTATTGTTCTTTAGGAAATGGTAAATAATAAATCAGTATTTTTTTATATTTTATTGTATTAGCAAATAAACAAGTTATAAAATATTTTCTTAATAGAAATGACACTAGTCCGGGTTATAAAGCACTTTAGCTTACATGAATTGCAATATGGGTTACATCGTTCGAAATAATTACGATATTATAGTTACGAAATAATACATGGTGTTATAATAATAAATTTTTGTTTAAAACTCAAAGTAAATCGCTTTGATATTCATAGATAACCCACAAAACAATAAATGTCATAATTTACATGGACTATTCAATTTCAGCGAATATAACAACTTGCTTCATATTTAACATTAAAATTATAAACTTTAAAGGTAAAAAATGCAAATAAATAATTAGCGTTTGCCAAAATATGGCAAAATAAAGGAGCGTTCGTTTACATAATCTACAAAATATAAAACATGCTTTATTAATTTCTTACATTTATAATTTACATTTCTTAGCGCTAATCGTGATCATAATATACGTATTATTACTACTATGCTACAAAATCGCCCGTACGTGTACTTACAATGCAAATATCGATGAGAGTAGATTAAATACTTTTGAGGGTTACACAAATGGTACAAATATTGATTTTTGATTTCCAATCACTTATACACTAATGGAACACACAGAATATAAAAATATAAACACAGGAATATATATGAGGAATAGGGCATATCCATGATATACGGTTTTTAATTATTTATCTTAAAAAAAGCAGTTCATCATTGCCGCTCACTATATTAAAAAATTATAAGGTACTAAAACGAAGTGTCAACTTAAGCCTACATACAATTACTACATACATTTTACATATTTAAAAAATTTGGTACACATTCGTTGCTCATTTTCCATTATAATATCATTAGTTGCGGGGACTCCGTGAGCAACTGAACTTTGTGGAATGCATATACAAATATAAAAAAACAAAGGTACAAAAAAACCTTAAATAGAAAAAAAAAGTCAAATAATAAATCTCATCTGCTATGTGCTAGTCCTCTAATAAAAAATTCAAATACCTCCAAACACTATAGTGAATATAATTTATAAAATGGAAGCTACGGATTTAAATGATAACTTTGATTATTGGCACTACTTATGCAGGTCACAATATATGATATCTTATTTTTATTTTACTGTTAATCTACACTTGATATATAAACAAGAAGTAAATTTACTATTGAAAATGTACATCTCAGATCAGATTGCAAACCGACTAATAGATGTTGCATCTTAATTTGCTTTTCTAAATAATACTTTCCAATATTAAATTTACTCTCTACCATTACATTACACTATAGTGTAAAATATAGGCGTCTAAATTACAAATATCTAATAAACATGTCAATAGAAAACGTCCATCACTAATATTGCGAGAGAACACTATATCGGCAGAATAAATCAATCTCTTTCCAAAATGGACTAGCTATTTAAGACAATCAACATACTTTAAAGCATTTTACGAAGTAAATTAAAATATATTTAAATCTCAAACACGTTGTCACAACCACTAAAGATTTTTACGAGAAACAGATTAGATTTCAACAAGCGAAAGCACCGTATGGAGATTGTGCTCAGGGTCTTCGTTAGAAAGTGGGATATCCTTAAAAAGTTAATAGACTTAGAAGTAACAACGCAAGCGCCACATAAAATACAAAATCTGCCAACTCTTAATCTCTATGATTAGGGAAAGATAGTCATACCGCTACTTAGTACTTAGTAGTCTCATGAAACTAGTTTAATTCAATACACATATATTTGGTTTACATTAGAACTGTTCAATCGCTCCTAAAGCTATCCCATACATTAATGCCTAGCGAAAAGACTGAAAAATAATCGACACTCGAATACGGTTACTTTAATAAATTACAAAACACCATGCACTAAGGGCACCGAATTGATCTCGCAGCCATTTTTACACAGCAGGGTTATAAACGGCACGTCAGCCTTTACTAATTCATGTATGGGGGGACCGATCCAGCTATACCAGGGTCTCATACTTGTCTAGGACGTGGGCCTGGTTGTTGTCGTCGCCGTGCGAGCGGGACCGGGGGCGGGGGGTAGTTTCGACACTTTTGGCCCGAGTCTTCTTATCATGACCGCATGTACATGCTACTGAGGATTGACGTTTTAAAGTTTGCGCCCTAGTTCCCGCCCATTGAGGATCGAGAGATTCACTTCGACCATACATTTGTCGTTTTGTACGACCCATTGTTGCGTGTGTAAAGGCTGTGCTTTGCCCACTATCTGACGAAGGCCTCATTGACTCACTTCTCATGCACATATTTCCTCCAGCACGACGGAACGAATCCAGAACTCTCTCTTCGATTTCCTCTATATCTTTCTTCTTTACGAGCCATATTTCTTCGGATCCCCTCGTGAAGTAGCTTGACCCTTTGCTGACGGAGTACTTCTCTTTATTTTTAGGTTTACATTTATAGTTTTGAGTATTTACATCTTCGTTGAATTTGTGTGCAGGACGGGCAGTGTCAGGGGACGCCACATTGCGAAATGCGGTGCCATGGGAAGGGAACTGGTCTGGCAGTTTACAACCGAGGCTGGGTGACCTGATAGTCACGTCGATAGGCGATTGCATCGGTTTAAACTCGGGCTTGATTATTTTTTGTGGTTCAGGTTTTTGTATTTTCTCTTCGGTTGCTTCATTACGCTGCCATTTTAGTGCTGCCGAGTTTACTAATCCTTTACTTACTATTTTTTCTTGTGGCTCTGCATTGTTCGAGACATGAGACTCTGTGGTACTTTTGTCTGTGTTACCGAGATCAAAAAACACGTGATCTTTGAAGGGGGTAGCAGGCGGTGGCAGATCTTCTTTGCTATCGGATCCAAGCCGGTCAGTACGAGAGCGCCCACGAACTGAGCCTGGTCTGGACAACTTCCCAGCATTAGCACTGGCATCTTCTGCTGCTTTCTCAAACTTCCTGATCTTATCTCCTACTCCATTTGATTCTGTGGTTTTTACAGTTTTATCCCCGTTTTCTACATCAGCATGTTTATTGTTAGTATTGTTAGTATTATTGGTATTAGTGTTTCTGTTACACTCTAGTTCTTTGTCTGTAATTTCATTTGTTGTTGTTATCAACGAGAGTTTCTCCGATTTAATCGGAGCCTCTTTCGCTAGTATGGTTTCTTTTTTCTTGTTTGATATGATATTTTCATCTGATTTAGAATCAGTTCTGTTAAATTTAAAAGAATTAATGGGTGGTGATGTCACGCCCTTGTTAAAAGGTGGTGAAACTACCTCCCTTTTAGTTGAATGAGGAGAATCTCTATTTGGTGGCGGCGATATGATGTTTTTAAGTGGTGGTGATGCGACATTGCTGACTGGCGGTGATGAGACTTTTCTGACCGGCGGGGATAAGACTTTGCTGACTGGCGATGATGCGACATTGCTGACTGGCGGTGATAAGATTTTGCTGACCGGCGGTGATGTGACTTTGCTGACTGGCGATGATGCAACGTTGCTGACTGGTGGTGATGAGACTTTGCTGACCGGCGGTGATGTGACTTTGCTGACTGGCAGTGATGTGACTTTGCTGACCGGCGGTGATGTGACTTTGCTAACAGGTGGTGATGTTACTTGACTAACCGGCGGTAAAGTGACTTCACTTTTTTGACTCTGTTTTACTTCATTTCTCACTGATGGAAGATGATTAATTTTATTGACCACCTCCTTTATGGGCGGCGAAGCCACTTTCGCATCAGGGGGCGACAGGGTTTTGATTGACGGTGAATTAGAATTGGTGGAACCATCTTTCGAGTTCTCCTTGATGAGACTACTCTTCCGCGGCGGCGGCACATTTTTGGGCGGACTACTTTTCTCCAGCTTAACTTTCTGAGCTTCAATATCGCGACTTAAAAACGAAGAGTTTCTCACAAAGCACTCATCTTGCGTGATATCATTTTGAGTGGCTGGCTGGTGTTTTATTTGGATGTGGGCATCAGTGGGGTTGGGGGGGTCGGGGGGTGGCAGGTCGCGCGGCGGGCGCGGGGAGGCGCGACGTCACGCGCGGGAGTCGGTGGGCCACTCCTCGTCGTATTCGGAGTCGGAGTCGTTGGAGGAGGTGTCGCTTTGCTCAACGGCGACGCGCCGCGCCAGGATGGAGGCGACGTCGAGCAGCGCGGGCACGCCCCGCAACGTGTCGTACTTGCCCGCGTTATCTTCGCTACGTTTCTCCACTTTGCGGAGTTTTATACCTAGAATGAGAATTTTCATGTTATATTTTAATAAAAAAATGAGTAAGTATAAGTATGTATATCTATTGTTATTTTTTTTAAATACAGAGATATTCATGCTGCATAGATAATATGTTCTTTTCCTTAATGACTTAAACATGATAGACATTGAAATTAACATATTTTTTGTATTAGACTAAAACTACCAAACAAGCATACAAAATATTATATTTAGTACTGAAATACAAGTTAGTAATCATTATTCAATAATACTTTATCGTCCCACAAACCATAGCATGGAACTATTAATTATAATGACATCATTTAATGACGTAAGTACTGATATGCTAACCAGTAACCACATAATCGTGTCCTGTAGTTATGAATATTTAATTCATAAAAAGTTTCTTTTATTAATAGTTACTATTACACCAATTACTCATTATTAAAACAATGACAATAATACCGTCTCTGGAGCTTCAGATGAGAAACCATTGACAAAAATTCGTTATTAATACTGATTACGACATACCGACGACATATTCGATCGTAAATTATTTCGGGGTTATATTATAATATATATAAACAAAAAACATAAAAAATTAAAACGACAAAAAAATACAAGATTTTTAGAGTCAATGAAGACTGAAGAGACATCTTTTTTTTGTTACAGACAGAATGAACACCTTTTTATGTCATTTTTTTCCTTTTTCCTCGTAATACTTGGTATTACAATCTAGACATAAATAAAACTGAAGTGTCTGTAATTTTATTAACAGCTTTTCACTAAATACATATACATATACAGTACTTACACCAAAAAATCAATTTTTAAAATTGATGTCCATCTCTTTATTCCAGCTAATCTCAGAAACGGATGGACCTATTTCGACGGAACTCTTACTCGCAGATAGCTAATGTTATGAGTGACTTAGGTTATCATTCATTTTAATAATTACAGGTACGGATTTTCGTGCTTATAAACATAAAACTTGAAGTCGCCCCTGTACAAGTTAGCTTGATCTTTTTGACAGACGGGCTAGTGATTGGAAACAGAAAATACTTAGCAGTCCAAAAAATAACGTTTTAAAATACTTGTAACTGTGACGAGATGGTGTGGGTGTATTGTGTGTGAATTTAAATTTGACGGGAGGTCCAAAAATAACTCTGTATGTAAAAATTAAGGTTGAAAAATAAAATAGTTTTATTTTTAAAACAGTGTTTATTAAGAAAGAGGAGCACAGCCAAGATCATCATCATCAGAGTCAAAAACTCACGCGTTTCACAGTTGAGTACAGTTTTTCTTAGATCATCAGAAACTAAACTGTACAGGGTTGTACAGCTAACTTGTACAGGGTAAAGAATATACGAGTATTAAAGAAAGATACCTTCCCGTATAGCCTTGAGCAGGTCGGAGCGCGGGTCGGGCGCGGGGTCGGCGGCGGGGCGCGGCGGCTTGAGCGCGGAGGCGCCGCGCAGCAGCGACGCGGGCGACGGCGGCCGCGGGCGCTCCTCCCCCGGCGGCGGCGGCGGCGGCGCGGGCGGCGGCGTGGGCACGCGCGGGGGCACCTCCTCGGATGACATCATCCCTGTGATTTGAACATGTATTATAGACATCATCATCATCATCATCATCAGCCCTTTTTAACGTCCCACTGCTGGGCACGGGCCTCCCTCAGTATGCGGGAGATCAGGCCATAGTCCACCGCGCTGGCCTAGTGCTTGTTGGCGGACTTCACATGTCTTACGAAAACTTGCTAACCTAAAATGAAGCACCATAATTAGATAAGTATAGATTACCGATGACAGCATGCATCTGATCGAGGTGTGCGTCGAGGGCGGTGCGGTGCGGCGGCGACGCGCCGTTGAGCACGGGCGGCGGCGACGTGCTCTCGGGCGGCGGCGGCGGCGGAGGCAGGGTTGATCTGCAAATATTACAAATAAATAAACAAATATGTTGGGACATTACACAGCGCCTAGTTCTGTGGTAAGCTAAGAGGCTTGTGTTACGGATTCGAGATAGTTGATACACTATCGTTGTTACTTTAAAAACATAAATATTATAAATATAAACACGGACTGGCCTACCACTATTTCATTTTCTTCAATCTCAGCCATACAAACATACATACATACATCACATAACCAGTCAACACACAGCATACCTAGTAGGAGTATGGTGCGGGGGCGTGTCCGGCTGGAGGGGCGCGGGCGGCGCCGGCGGGGGGATGGAGGGGCGCGCGCGGCGCGGCGTGCCCGCGATACTGCCGCCGTATATTGGCTCTATCGGCCCGTACGGACTCTCTTCTCCCATTACTGTAATGTTACAAGTATCATTATTTGTAATTCAGCCCTTTTAATCTTCCCACTGTTGGGCACAGGCCTTCATTCAATACAAAGGGCCATAGTCCACCACGCTGGCCTAGTGCGGGTTAGCGGACTATTTATTTATGATTATTTATATATAGTAAAAACTGACACGACTGACTTTGTAGCTGTTCAAATCGCATTTTTTTAATATTGAGTTCATATATCCATAAAACATTTTATGGATAAAAAAAAACAAATATTTTTACCCTTTGGGTTTTGTTCTGCTAGACTTATTTTAGGACTATTCTCATATTTGAGTAGTGAACAGCTTATTTTTATTTATAAATTATATTATATAAAAAAATATTTACTATGTCCATTCCCAGTGAGTCTGTTAGTTCTATTCTGCTGGTTCTCAATTTCGATCGAGTTTGGTCTGGCGGGCTGTGTAGATGGCGGCCTTTGGTTTTGGGGCGCTCGGTATCCCCCGTCAGTTACTGTTGTTGCTGTAAATGTTCATTTTACTTAAAAAATGTTAAAATATAATATTATATGTCCAGTAATTTATGTTAAGATATTATTCGACTTTAACTATATAGTATTTTTCAAGACACTTCGCAGTTTCTTACTTTGACCTGGTTATTGGAAGTTAGTTGTCAGAGTTTTTTCCCAACAATGCACTTCTCAATCCCCAAATAAATTTAAACAGAAACATCCAGTCTAAAGGCAGATTGATAATAATTTTAAAGTAACTTTAATGTAGTTTTTTTTAATTCCAATACATCCTTTAGTTCTATGAAAACCAATCAATATACCAATACTAACTCTGATAGAGCGGGTCAGGGCGGTACTGCTCGATGTTGTATCTGCGCAGCTGGTTGGGCGCCATGATGTGCTCGCCGCGCGTCACCGCCTCCGCCTTCTGGCGGTCGCGCGTGGAGTGCGGCACGCGCACGCGCCGCGCGCCGCGCCCGTCCGCGCCGCCGCTGCGCGGTTGACGCACCTGCGGACACATATTTTATTTCTTTTTATACAATTTCATAATGGGAGGTTCCACGCCAAGCTCGGCTCAGATGGCGCTACCAGCGCATAACGTCACCAACGAAAACCTCAATGCCGCGTATTTTGACAGACGCGTTTATTATTATAGAATAGTTTAGTTAAGTTTTGTAAAATCAAATATAAGATGGAAAAATACGGTGTTTTAACTATTGTTGAATAAAAAAAATTGACATAAAATAATTTGACATACACTACATACATACTTGACGTTGTTTACGTTATGCGCTTGTAGCGTCACCAACGGCTAAAACTCGCAGTGAGACCTCCCATTGTTATCTTTTTTGATTATGAAAAGTGTTATTCATATTATATTTCTATTCATTTCAATTCTCTTATGTAGCATGCCGGTTGCGCAAAAATTACTTAATCTGTCATGTAGAATGGAGAACAAAGCGAAATTATTTATTATTATTATTAACTTTAGAATAATTTTATAGAGCTAAAAAGTTAAAGTAATATATCATTTGAGAAACTTTCGCACCTTTCGATTTTCGATTACAGAAGTTTTTTTTATTTAAGATCCAAAAAGTTTATAGAGCTCTTATAGCTCTATAGTCTCAATTATCACACAAATACTTACTATATTCATAATATTATAATAGTGATTTTGATGTGCCTCTAAACTTAGATCACAAAAACGCGAGAGACAACCGAAAAAAAAAAACAACAAACCAACCTTCTTCCCCCTATCGTGCTGAATCCTCTCAGTGTCCTGCAACATCTCCCTGCGCCACAGTTCGAAGAAGTAATCTGGATCAGTGTAGAACTTTCTAGCATCTCGACCGTCATCTCTAAACTCGTTTAATTTCTCTAATGGCGGCGGTCGGTCGCACCGCGCGTATGTTGCTAACATCGCTGAAGGCATAGTCGTCCGCGAGAACAGCTGTTGTTGGAACGTTCGGGACGAACGGAAGGCCTTCCTCATTTGTATGTCTTGAAGTGATACTGTAATAAAAAAATGTTCCAATTAAATGAAATTAAACAATGTAAAACAAGAAACAAGTAATACCGAGCTTCAACTAAAGCAGGGCACAATAGTTCCGTATTTTGTCAAGATAAGCACTAAAAAAAATTAATTGTATTTAAGAGAGGCTTTTCAAAGAGTTTATGAAGACAAATTTTTTAAAATAAGTTAAAATAAATAAAATTGCCATTGAGCACAAAACTAGTAATTAAATGTATTTATTTTTATTTAAAAATTAAGTATGAGGAAAAGTCGTTAAAAAGAGGTTGCATATATACAACTATGATTGTAACACTAAGCATGGATTAATTTGAATGGTAAATAAATAAAAATTAAAATGATTAACTATTGCCTAAATGGGAGTGAGGCACTTAAGTTTCCTTAGTGTGTAATGATTGCCGGTCATAAATTTTAATAGACCCAATTCGCAATGTTGACTTCATATATATTTTTATTAATCATATGACAAATACAACTAGTTTTAAATTTTCATACGACATAACTCTAAGTTCAATAACCTATTACATTAGAAAAAAATCTTTTCAATTCCGAGTTCGCATTACACCAATTAAAATGTAATTATAATATTACATTCAATTACTTTAAACATTTACATTCCACAAACAAGTTCTTTAAGAACTTCGTAGAACACTGCTCATTGTAGTTAAGTCTTTGATAATCGTATAATATAAATGTCACGGTTCTTAGAGGCACGACTAAAGTATACTGCAATTGTGTATATTACTTATAGTAGGTACTACTTTATTAGATTTACTCAGATTTAACATTTTAATAAAATTATTTTTGGATTTTTGCAAACTTTTAGCGTTCGCTTTACGTTTTAACTTTTATAACTAACCATGGTCACAGAAGACAATACCACAGAAGAAATATGTATTGCTCTTTAAAACAACTTAGTACTTTTATATTTATAATACTTAGTAAAAATAATAAAAAAAAATCAATTATTAATTACCTTCTTCAACACCAGAATCTAACTGAGTAACTTTAATAGCGAGCCTGTCTATCCTAGCTTGCAGTACATTCGTCCTTTCCGCCAGGCCCGTCGCCTCGCGCGTCAGCTCTCCGAACATGTCCTCCGCATGCTTAGACAATGATGATAACTGCCTGCAAGGAAATAACCAGTTTTGATATAAGATGTGCATCCTTTGTGTACTACTTTAACAAGAGTCAGACTTTAATCAGTCTGCCATTTTTTTTTTATATACCGATTATTGCCGAAATTAGCCAATGGTGTATATAAAGTGATTCATCATTCAGCTCGCATGTGAAAATAAATGATTAATTATTATTTCTTGTTTAATTTTTTTACATGCACCAATGGCTATGACACCATAGTTTTTCCATAATAGACAAGACAAAAATTCCAAAAACTATAGAGACTGTTGATAATAATGACTGTTTAAATATGATTTTTCAAAAAATATTTAATGTATACTAAGATAAAAATTTACTACAGGTACATAATCGCTAGTTATTAAAATATTTTTATAGTTATAGGTAAGCTGGAGATCGCATAGGTACATCATTAATTAAAGGGAACATCTTCACAGATTTATCTAGTTTAGAGGCGATCAGTGTCTGTATGCGGCGCAACTGCGCAATTTGCGGTGACCTGACTAGAATGCCAGATATGTACATTATTGAAGTTTTACTAGGTAGGTAGCATTATGAATTATGATGCTATTTAGAAGGTTATAAGATTTACTATAGCTCTTACTTTTTGCTCCTTGTATTTACTATAGTTTTATTACTTCCTTTTTAACTGTGCAATTGACTAAGGTCAAATACAAAAGATTTCAAGAGAATCTATTCTTGTGAATTTAGACCAGAAGTGAGCTTTTTTTAAAAAAACAAGCTTACTAAATCGACCTCAATTTACTTTAAGTATCTGACAAGGCTAAAACACAATTTAACTTACTGAAAAGACAACTAATCTACCAACAATGATATTATTAGAAACAAACCGGCAGAGTAACAACCTAATAATGCTACCACAAAAAGTGTCATGACACAACTACCCCCCGGGCCCCGATGCCAGTTATGCATCGACTTTTATAGCTTTTTCCCCACTCCAACATCCTCTTTTCTGTTCATATTCCACACTATATTATCAATATAAAGTTTTATAGTTAAAAGCAAGGGCGTAGCCAGGATTTTGTTTAGGGGGGTGCAGGCTAGACAAACCAAGAATATAATCTAAGGTTATTATTTATTTATTTATTATTATAATTAAGGCTTATAATAAAACAGTAGCTCAGAAAAGAATCTGTAAATAAAATATTTTTTTAAAACAGTGACCGTCACATAATATTTTGTATTGAATATAGACCTCGAAAAAGTCGTTTTAAAAATATTTCATTTCCACTGGAAAGCAAAATATGTAATTAGTTCATTTGAGTCGTCTTAAGTACCTAGCGCTGGCTAAATCTTGAGATATATATCAAAACTATATAGTAGGAAATTGTGGGTATTAAGAAGTTAAACAGAAATGTCTAAAATATCAAATATCCTCTCCTATCTCCTCTCCTCAAAACCTATTTTTATCAGTAGATATAAAAACAGTAACTTAGCATATAGATGTACGCGTTTCAGGCAAAAAGTTCTGTACTGATTTGAAGTAAATTTTGTACAGTTGATACGTATATACACGATACAACATTTAAAATACCTCTTATTGAAGTAAAATCTTTAATTCATACGTTAAAGCACAATAACTGGTTCTATTGAACGATAAGGATAAGGGCAACAAATATGGCTAACTCTAACTAAAACTTAAAAGATTATATCAAAATTATGTATTAATTTAGAATATTCTGTATGGTTTTGTAAGACCTCACGGAGAGAAAATTCTAGTTTAGGTAACCAGAATATAGTTAGCATAAGCAGATTGTCGTGTAATATATACGACAGCTAACTATTTTGTCGAGTTTACTAGAAAAATCTGGTAATAGCTTACAAGAATATCTAGCACAGTTAAACATAAAGCTGGTACACTTCATTAAAATTAATGTGTAGTGTACAAAAACCTATTTGTATTAATTACATAATTTTTATTATAAATATAACGGAATCGGTATCGTTCGTAACACCATGCTTTATTTTCGAGATAACCAGATTTTTAGTAGAGACTATAGATTATTATAGTGACCATTAACAAATTGAATGCAAATATTACCAAGTTGAGATTTTATCAAACTACATATTTTTTACACTTTACTATATATTTTGTGTGTTTGTGTTCAGTTTACTATATTTTATATTGTTCAGTTTATTATATTTTAGTAATTACAGCAATGTTTTATTCTTTGTTTCACATTATTTAGTAGGATTGATTGAACCTTTTAAAAATGTACATAGTTACCATGTTAATAAAAAGTTAAAATCTGTCAGTTTCGTCAAGAAAGTATTTTTCAACTAAGCTGACAGATTTGATCTTTTCTTAACACACCGGTAAGGGTAACTATGTTAATTTTTTTAAAGACCCAATCAATCACCTATAGCCTGGTCAAATTAGACGAAAAAATAGGGGTGAGGGTACAATAACTTACAATAAGCTGCTTACAATCAGCTTATTGTAAGTTATTGTATACTTGGATGTCTAAATTGACCGGACTACTACTAAATAATGTGAAACAAAGAATAAAACATTGATGATTTTTTTTAAAACAATCAATTGCAGCAGGCTTGTAGTAGGTACCTACAAGACATGGACAACAAGAATTTTAAATAAAACAAAACAATCGTTTATGACTTTATATTAATAAAACAAAACTGAGCTAGGCTCTTGTCGGTCTTAGATATTATTATATTGGTAACCTTAAAGTTATGTAACTTAAATTTTGCATTGGTATGTACTCGGCCAACTGCCACGATTCTAAAAGTTGGTTGATATCCTTGTCCATCACAACACAAACAATAGTAATTAGTAACTATAATAAATAATAATTAAAGTAACTATTAGTAGCACACCCGAACCGCACGCACGTTCCGTCCGAAAGAAAAATGAAATGACAACTTGACAAGACAAGCATAGCAGCCAGTCAGTTCTGCCCACCAAAGTTCAAGCAAACCATACAATATATTTGGCAAATGTAAACAACGTTTCGTTTGCTAGACGATACTCATGTTACACAAAACATAATAATCTGGTTAACAATACTATATGATATCTAGCTTATTTTAACAACTAAAGCAGTTAGAGACAACCTAAATATCGTATTGTTCAATTGACAGCTAGCAACAACAAACAAATTATGGAGGGTATACTTTACAATTATTGAAATGTTCTCTTTACATTAATAAAATGTACTTTTAAATAGCTGTTAGCATTGGTTACTAAAATGTGTTTACTAGAACATTCTGGTATTTATTAAAATACGATTATTTGTTGTTAAAAGTCAATCCGGTAAATTTAACTTAATTCTGTTTCTATAAACTAGAATAATATTTACAATACGTTCTGGTAGTATTGTTAAAATAATTTCTTTCCGAGCTACCGAAAAGTTTGAAATAGTAAGTCTATGTCTCAACAGGAAAACACAATAGCTGGTTGTATAGGTACAGTTAACAGTAGTCTTCATAAAAGAGGGTGGACCTTTAAATGAGGAATGATTCGTTGTTAAACAACAAGTAATAGCATAAAGCCAAAATATTTTTAGTACTACGGGAGCGAAGATGCGGGCCCTGCTAGTAATATATAAGATAAAACAAAATTAAAAATTTCAAACACCTCTGAGACAAAATAATAGTAATAAAAAAGATTATTTCTTATGTACATTATTCTTCTAGTCGAGCCCTTTCATTTGATATCCATATTGAGGAAGTTGTTAAAAAAAAATGTAAATCGTCATTTTGTGGTGGCGGCTATCTCGGACCGATTTTTACCAAACATAGCTAAAAACACTTCCGACTAATTCACATTTCAAATGAAAAAAAAACAAAATCAAAATCAAATTCGCTAGGGAGCTACGATGCCACAGACAGACACAAACACAGACATGTCAAACTTATAACAACCTGTCGTTTTTGCGTCGGGGGTTAGTAAAAAACAAAATATCTATCTATGAATTTATTATACACTAGCGACTCGCCCTCGTTTCTCGGGCCTTATATTCCCGATTTACGAGATTTGATTCCCTAAGAATGAAGAAGGATGAAGACGACACCCGAGAACATGTCGTGGGACTTCTATTATCGGATGTGGCGAAAAGAGGCCTTCTGGACTGGAAACCGATCTCAGACCGAATCATAACAGCACATCTGGCAGGAAGAAGATCTACCAGGTGATTGGAACAAAGGCCTTCTTATTACTGTACCAAAAAAGGGGGAACTCAGTCAATGCTGTAACTGGAGAGGTATTTTTTTTTCGGACTTTGCTTTTGGTCACGTCCAAAGTGCTCTGTAAAGTCATTTTGGATAGACTCTCGCAGGCCGTCAACCCCTTCATACACAGAGAGCAAGCAGGATTTCGATTTTCAGCCCAATCGATCGTGTGCAAATCAGATCAACATCCTTCGTATCATACTAGAACGGGCAACAGAATGGCAAAGGGAGATAGTATCTCACTTTTGTAGATTTTGAAAAGGCCTTTGATACGGGTGAGGTGGGCCAGCATCTGGCGTCCATTGCGCAAAATTGGCTTCCCAGAGAAAATAATTAACATAACAAGAATTATTATTGTAAAGTGACTCATAAAAAGCTCATTTCGGAGGACATAGAGGTACACGCAGGCGTAAGATAGGGTTGCCTCCTTTCACCACTTCTCTTTCTTGTCGTTCTAGATGGTATTCTGCATAATGCCACGGCATTGAATGAGGCATAATCAAGTTCTTAGAAGACCTGATCTCTTGAGCCACACTAGCACATGCAGGTCAAATTGACCGACTTACGAAAGGAGGCAGCTAGCACGGGGCTCAAAGTAAATATAAGGAAGACACGGGAAATGAGGAGCAGAGAAACGAGTACACTCTTGTTGGTGATCGGCACATAGGCAGTGGAACTAGTCCATAAATGCACATACCTATCGAGGTATCGAGCTGCGTGTCAGAAACAGGACGAACCGAAGAGGACATCACTTCGAGAATCGCCAAAGCACGAGCAACCTTCGCACAACTTAGACCCGTATGGCTCTCACACAATACTATGTATTGAAAAAAAGTAGTCAACGTTGATCTCAGCCATGTTTTAAAACGACGTAACGACGTTTTGCACGTATAAAAGCAAATCTAGAATCAACCATTCATAGTGCAATCTTATAAAATTTGCCTGTCAATAGAATCAACGTTGTTTTTGTTTATTAATATGCAATCTACGTAATATTACTTTATGGTTTGTGAGCATTCCTGCATCTTCTAGGGGGGGGGCAGCTGCCCCCCCCTGCCCGTACCTGGCTACGCCCATGGTTAAAAGTATGCTTCTTCGCGCCTCTTGCTTAATGCAATTAATGTTGTAACAAGGCCAAGTAAAAAATAAAGGAAAAAAATCATTAGTAGAGAAGTAGAATTAAATATTGAAAAGCAGACTTCCAAACTTAATAAATCCAAACTAAAAAGTAGAAAATAATACTTTTAAGGACTTTGTTAACTTTGGAGTCGGTGCCAGCCAGGTATTTTGATTATGTTTACAAATTGATAGATTAATCAAATATGTATCTATTTAGGGTTATTTTGCTTTGGCTGGCACCGACTTCAAAATTAACAAAGTCCTTAAAAGTATTAATTTCTACTTTTTAGTTTAGATTTATTGAGCTTGGAAGTCGGTTTTTGTTTTTTTGTTAAAAATAATTTATTTATAAATTTTTAGCGGAAAGTAGATACGTATTGTGTTAATGACAATAAAAATTTACCTTCTATTATGAGGTAAGCCTAATAGCCTGAAAGTATACAACTATCGGTCCATAATTGCGTATTATATTGAAAGAATTTCCTTTAAACTGCTAACCGTTGAGGAGTTGTACCTTCCATCATCAGTTACGGTACGTGACTCAAATATCCATATAGCCTATAAAAGATTCGACCGAGTATCGTTAATTTGCTCCTAAGGATTGAAGAGTTCCGATACTTTGTCATGGATCCCATCATCAGAACCTTACCAAACTCTCATCAAACTACCCTTGAAGTATATCCTTTCCATTAAAAAAAGAATCATCGAAATCGGTTGGCGTGATATTGAGTTATTCGTCCATTTGTCGCGCAAATACTTAATGCAAATTTAAGACTTTTATGGTTTTCTCATGGATGCCTTAGTCAGAACTGGAAAATATTAAAATGGGACCACATGGAAAGCACTACCTTTCAAATAAAAAAAGAATCATCAAAATCGGTTCACCCAGTTCAAAGTTATGAGCTAACAAACATTAAAAAAAAATAAAATAATAAAATACAGACGAATTGATAACCTCCTCCTTTTGGAAGTCTGTTGAAAATCCCCTAAATACAATCTGCCACAATTATTAACGTATATGTAATAACAATTGACATTTTTAGTGAGTAGTGTCTATTTACTCAATAAAAAATGTGTAAATGTAATATTTTAGACATCCATTACGATTTAATTGCAATTGATGGCATACTTTTTAGGTCTCAAATATTAGATCCCCGTACAAAGTTAATTTTTGAATAAGAAATTAAAGACGGTACAGTAGTTTGTTAACATACGAATGTTTATTCCAATGTGGATGATATGACGAATGAATTTTGGTACTCATACACTTAAATGCATGCCGGATTATTTTATAAAAGAGAGGTCCCTGAGATGAGTGTCTTTAATCGCTTTTATAACAGGAACAACAAGGCCAATTAGAATTATTCTCGCATTAAATAGCATGTTTGTTTGGAAGGTTAGAGGTTATACAAATAACATCACGCTACGATGAAAAGAAACGGAGCAGTAACCGTAAAAGTCAATCGATTTGGTAAACTGTAGGAAAATACACAAAGCGACAACAATAGGTAAATGTTAGAAGCGGAAATACCTGATTCGTGAGAAGTTTTTTTTTTTAATAATAGAGTAATTTCTTTTTTTATATTGTTGTGGTAATTCAGAATTGTCCATCCGTCAGTCCATGTGGAAGTCCCTGCTGGTCGTCAACAGGCAAGGGTCAGTGACACTCTCATCACAACTCACAGACAAATCCCTTTTATCGCAGCGCAATGGGCGTTGCAGAATCGCTAGCAGAATCGCATTTCAGCATACATAGTTTTTCCTCGATTGTCATGAATTCAGCTCTTGTTGATGTCCCTAACACGTTACTGCTGGTACCAATACTCCAAAACGCTACTCTTAGACATGCAGGTTTCTTCACGTCGTTTTCCTGCACCGTTAGACAAGTGGTAATCACGTTGGAAATGATCCGCACCTAAGAATATCAGAGGTGCGAGACCCGGATTTGAAACCGCTTCACTCAGTTTTCCATTAGCATATAGCATACTTAATATTCCGTTAATTAATTTCCATAGGATACTTATTATCGTCCATTAAATATCATTACTATCAAAGGAACATTCGTTTTAAACCTCTCCCTTAGAAATTATTAAGTTAAACGATAACCATATCTAGTTCAGATAATCGAGGAAATCTTTATAGAGGTCTATGTCTAGTAGTGAGCGTCTTTAGGCCAATATGAAGCGATAATAATTAATCTTTAGTTACCTGACAGTATTCGCGAGTGTTCCATTGGTGACTGCTTCGAGTTCCGAGGGTACGGTGAGACGCTCGGGCACAGTCCCGCGCGATACGTGCACCGGTTCCACACAGCGCTTTGGCAGCGGCATGGCTGCACCTCGCTGCCGGCTACCTCGTGAACATCACTGTTGACAGAATACATTTGTTGTTATTTTTAAACACAATAATAGGACATCTATTATAACTGTAAAAATTGTTATAACTGTTATTTCTTTACGCTGAACTGCATTACATGAAATTTAGTACACCGATAGTATGACCTGGAATATAAAGGCTGCTGTTATACATCTAAGAACTCAACCAAGCGAAGGTAGGGCAAGTTGTTAATAATTAAGTGTTCGTCATGGTTCATTATGTACGGTCTACTTTGACTATCATTACTTTAATTTTAATATAGAAGCTAAAACCATAATAATCAATACGTATCAGAATTACGATTACATTGATAAAGTAAATAAATTGTATTATCATTTTATCAAATTTCGCTTTTGTTTCGATACATATATGTAATTTTATTTAGTTTTTGCCATGATATAGAAAACAATGGCTTGTAGTAGTAATTTAAAACATTAGGCGAGCACTGAACCTTGCCAGCAATAGAACACATTAAGCCCTAATGCTATGAACAGTTATACGATATACGCAAAAAGTGTGTACGTAAATTCTTGAAATGTTTAAGCTTAGTTTTTATAGATGTAATGACCGTGAGATAATACAAACTACGTATATGTTGGTCGTATAGCAATCAAATCAATACCGTAATGTCCTTAAGATCCCGTTCCCTTAGGAATACCCTAAGTATAGTAGTAGGAAGTTTCCAAAATTGAAAGCACTATGGAGAATTTTGGAGCAAATCTATAGACATATAAAACACATTTTTAATGTAAAATAACTAGTCTTAATGGTCTGCTACTATATAATTATGGTTTCCGTGCTGCCGGATCCAACGTTAAGTTGAGGCATTGAATTAACATAAAATACTTGTAAACACTAATCCGTTAATTGCTCATGTTACTTTGTATCCAGCAGATATATTACTTGTATTAATATTAACTGCTTTAGAATTTGATTTTATAATACTTTTTCTAAGATTAACGCGATTATTTGACATTTTAAATAAAACATTTCTTTGGACTTTATGGCGCATTTCGATACATATTTGGTATCTGGATCCCAACGTGTCTTTGTTTTTTGGTACAATTTTCACAACTACAGTTGTGAAGATTAACAATTTATTTATAAAATGTAAGAGAATATTGGGAATAAACTCAGAATTAATCTCAGGGAGATCGGACAGATCATTCCCAAGATTGTTTACAATTCAAAGCAATACGTTTTCTTATTGGAGCTTTTGAAATAAGCTGTCTTTTGAAATAAGAAATTGCAGCAAATATTAATGTTAAAATAAAATGTCTGGTTCGCTTTACCTACATAAGTCTTGTAATATTGCAAAAAATAAATACCGTTTAGAGTCAGAGACTGACTTTATTAAGACCGATCGGTATTGATAAGTCAATTATTTCCTGTGGTAAGTAAATTCAATAATTCACGCTTGACGATTTCCCGGCTCGACATAGTTCCTAGTAATTTAGTAATTTACTCACTCCAAACCACGATGTTCAGTGCGCGTGAAATGTGCATGCCGTGTGGAAGTAAAAATTAGTATGGAAATTAGTCAATTTCCCTTTTCAGTCACTGAAATATAATTTAGATAATTTTGTCTATGAAATGATATTTTCATTAAAATTATTTGATTATATTCTAAAAAATACAATCAATCAAAATAATAAGCATTGACTAAGTATTAACATTTAACATGCCTATTCCTAGAAAGAGGAAATTAAAAAAAACTTGCGAAACATTTTCATAAATCCTCAGAGAGACATAGGTATGCAATATGTCCATACTCAAGTTTCAAACTTTACAGAAACGAAAAAATGCTGGAAATAACGTTTTTTGAAAAAAGCGTCGTGTCCAGATAACATGCAGTAGGTACCCACTTTAGCTTTCAAATGGAACAATTTTATTTTTTTTTGGATAAAAAATACAAACAATCAAATAATTTTTACTCCCCATAAAATAATTTATATGCCGATGAAAGTCCTGGTAAAATCAGTCCAGTCGTTTCGAAGATTAACCGAAACAAGCAGAAAGAATAGAATATATATACATACATACATATATATTGTAAAATAGTAAAAAGCTGTTATTATAATATTAAAAATAGACACTTAAAGTTTTTTTATCTGTACTATGGGATGTATAAATAAAGCAAAATAAAATGAGTGTTGCATTCTTTAAAAGAAACTCCAAATGAGATAAAATGGAAAGTTGCGATATGCATACTCGATAGTATATTATAACGTGTTGCAAATTATATAATAGGAAAAAATATACATTTATTTATTAATCGTCAATTGACCATGAATAAATCAGAAAGTGACATATGCGATGAAAGTTTGGAAAATTAAAATTATTATTATAGAATCGAACCAACCTTTAGGGAAGGGATTATATTATACATATTTTTGTTTTTGATGAAAAGTATTTTAACATACATCCAATTTGTAGCTTGAACACATTGGAAATGGAATCGTAAAAATTAAATGGGTACCTACTACTGGTCTAAAAGTATCTGTGAATTTATGGCAGAAAGGTATATAGGTACTCCCGTGTGGCAGAAATGAGAAAAGATAGTAAAGTAAATTTTTATGAAGTAGGTACCAGACTGGGTCAGCGGCCGACTTAAAATTTTATGACTTCTATGAATATGCTAGATCCCTACCAAATCTCTACAGACATGCAGTTAACATATTAAAGTAGTCTATTTCGGAATGTGAATTGAACCTATTATACTGTAAACATAATATTATAAATGCGAAAATTTGTATGTATGTATGTTTGTTGCTCAATCACGCCAAAACTGGCTGTTTGGTATTGAAGGAATTTTAATCGGAAATCGCAGATATTAGTTAGGTACATCATATCCCACAAACGCTACGCTTCTCCTGTAATAAATTTGTTTTTGCTCTTCACAAAGCAACGATCGTCGACTATCGCTATACTAACAATCAAAATGTCTCTACGATGAAGCTGAGTGGAGCGAGTGTGAGTCCCTAGTTAGGTACATACAAATGAATTATTAATATCATCACGGAATAATAATAACCTAAGTTTACACTCTACGCATACTCTATCCATTTCGCAATACCCCTTTAATATAAATAGCTTTTCTCCTTAGTAAAAGGAGGTTCAATTCGCATTAACAAATATTGCTTATAGAATTGAATTTGAATTAATCATAGTTATATATCTTTATAGTATGGATGTAACAAATTTTTGATATCAATATAGAAAATCAGCTCTACGTATGTAAGTATTGTGGGCATTTGATTATACTTTTTATTTAAATAATTTAACGTTAATTTCAATATATTCTACGATAAAAATTAAAAATACCTACCTAGTTTTAAAAGATACCTATAATTTTTTCAACAATTAAGAAAGAGCCGGTAGAGTTGCAATCCAATATATTAACTGATTGTTTGTAATTACTAATATATTACCTACTATTCGCGGTTTATAATTATAAGTAATGCACATCAATTAATAATATAACATTTATAATTAGAACTTTACGTAGAGTTTAAAAGTAATTGTGTTATAAAAAAACGTTGTTGAAACGTATTTACAAATATGTACTTACTCGTATTTTTATATGCAAGCGAAACGAAGCGGTCTCATCCTGTGTTCGATAAAATTATCCTGTATTATTAGTAACAACTATGTTCATTTGTATAGTACTACATATTACATACTTATCAAATAGAAAAATAAATGGGGCCAACCGCCAACGACTTCAAAACGTGCGTATTTAATGACTAATATCGTAGTAATTTTTAAGCTTTCAAGTTATATTAATTAAATTTTACTGACATATTAATTCGTCTATTTATTTTTATTTTATGCATATTTTTATGACGTTCAAATACAACTTTAATATGCTGTACAAGTAACTGACAACCGCTTCGCTCGAGTGTATTCCTGGATATGTTTTAAATAGTTATAAAAAGTTATTGCTTTAGAAGAAAAAGTTCTTCTAATGCACGTTTTTGTTCTATGAGAAAGCTAAACACTTTTATCCCACTTAGTTTTTCCGGGATAAAAAGTAATTATGTACTCGTCCCGTCAACAATCAACCTCTCAATAAATTTTATCCAGATTCGTTCATACATTCTGATGTGATTGAGTAACCATCTATCCATGATCCATCTATCCAAACTATCGCATTTAAAATACAACAAGTAGTAAGATAATATTATGATATTTTTTTTCTATAGTAATAAACTAACGTACTGACTTTTTGAATGCCAGTTGAATTGAGGGTTTTTGGTAATTCGCATCTATCTAGTCTAGTAGCTTTTGGTAATCGCATCTAGTCAACGATGAATATTCCATCGTTACTTCATCACAGTGTGTAATACAGAAAAAAAAGAAGCTCAGTAATAGAGCTGATTAATTGTATAGTACTTAAATGAATTTCATAGTAAAAGTTAAAATGCCATCCATGTAAGATGGCATTTTAAGGTCAAATGTATACCAGCATATGCTTGTAAATGGACATGAAATCTTGAGTGGAAATTACTACAAACTAGATATGAACATACAAATACGACCAAGACCAAACAGCCTGTACATTATGTCAAACGAGAATTAACAGATTCCGACAAAATATCGAATATATTTTGACACCCTACACAACACACTTCTATAACATTTTCGAAAAACTGTTTCATTACACAAAAAATCAGGACCATTACTTTATAGTTAAGATACGTATTATACGTATTTCGTGTGATATGTCAAGGTTCCTAAAACAATTGCTTTCATTATGTTAGTAGCTTGCTTGGAATGGTTCAATTTATTTGAATTCAAAGTAGTAGGTTACTTTATGTGGATTATATATTCGTAACTTATAATTATTATAAAATCTTATCTATTGGCTAAAATATTAAAAAATTATTAATATACAATGAAAAATAATTTTAAAATGTTCAAACATGAAGGTATATAGTTCGCTCTCCTAGGGTTATTTACTCAGGCATGAGAATTTTTTCCCCATTAAAAGTAATTCTGACCCGGGTGGCCAGCTATCATCATACTAAATTTTATCAAAATCTACACAGACTTTTCTCGCGATGCGTCCCAAGACAGACATTAACAAATACTTATTCAAAAAACTATAGTTCAACCCCTGTATCGACAATAAAAGTAAAGTACCTAAAAAAAGGACCTTAAAATATTACTACATATTTAAATTTTCAGAAATTACTAAATATAAAATTTAATACATATAAATAAGTCAATTTTAAAGAGCAACTTTAACTCTAACATTAGTGTTGAAAAACGTATTCGCCGAATAAAGTTATATAGTCGTTATAAACTGGTGATTCAATCTTAATATCAGGTTATATTTACTTTAATTTAATTAGTACCAGAGCAAGGCAATTTAGATAAATCGATAAAAACTATCTAGGCGTATCCTTGATTATAGCATACAATTATTAAATTAACGGTTTTATAAGACTAACCAATTAGTAAATAAAAAACATAAATTAAGTTCGGAGAGATAAACAGTACAATCTCCAGTAGTGGAAAGGTAAAAACGCGCTAATTAAGTAGTATTTATTAAAATGTTAATTGATGTTTTACATAGTGATAACTTTAATATCTCCAAGTTTTTAACCGACTTCATTTATTTTCATTTTCTCAATTTTGTTGCTTATATTTTACGATAAACCTACCTAATAAAAACATATTATTTACGCAAATTTTAACACCACAAAAATATTCGACTAACACAGTATACTGTATAATACTCAAGAGATGTGGGCAAAAAGGAAAGTTCAATTTCACCCACACCTATTTGAATCTATTGACATATTAGGCGTTATAAAATTTTGCATATTTAATTTCAATGTTCAGAATTATTCAATGGTTTAGCAAAAAGCTATTGAGAAAGTTGATTTAAATAATATTTTTATAATTTAACGCAGTATAAAGATAGATTTTATTAAAAGCAGTGATTACGTCAGAATCCATAAGCTCACACAGATAAGATTAATATGGTGTCAAACGTTTAATTTCACGACCTACAAACGCTCGAAATATATAGGTAGGTACTTGTTAATAAACTGGTCGTTAGATAATCTAATTTGTCAGAAACTATATGGTATGAAATATTTCAATTTAGCTTTTATTAATCTATACAGATAATAAAGTCCTGCCTGTGACTCTATCAAGGAAGATGTTATCCGGGTCGACATAATATACAATAGTTTTTATTACGGGAAAATATGTCTGAGAAATGTAAATTAGTCGTAGAAAAATGTACGGAGAAACGAACCCGAGAGGTGCGAGGTTGAGTCGCTATTACTACTATCATTTATTAAAACTTTTAATAGTAATATTGAAAAAATCGTGACTCATGATAAAAATAATAACATTTTAAAATTAATTAGGATATTATCAGTAATACTTACGCTTTACAAGCCAATAGCAACGCGTGTGGGAGGAATAAATTTGACACATCCGCTGCGTTAACTCTTTAGTTCAATGTTCAATAATAAATGCGTTACACTTAACAAAAACACGTCGTTTATACTTCAGATGTTTTCTTCGCTATCAATAAAAACGTGCTACTTTGAAGGTAATATCGTAAAAAATCTGCGTTTGTCTTATAAATGGAACAATTTGTAAATATTGTTTTAAATCATTTTGCCTTATTTAACAAGAAAACTGAATTGAAATTTGTAAAGCTTTTAACATTATAACAAAGTATTAATAGCAAAACGTCTTGTTTAAACGAAAAAAATGTGAGAATGTCAATCAATAAAATCTCTGATGAGGGTTTTTGATTGCTTCATCGTAGGAATTGTGTTTTTTTCCTTTCAAGATATTGTCCAAATTCGGAAAAAACAAATTTGGGATGTGCATGGTGGATATCGAAGACATTCCAATCGCAGCTGTCTGCGACCGCCTGTTGGCAGTTGCGCGGTGCCTAGCGCTGTCCTGAAGCAGCATTGACCAGTCTTGATTATTGTATGGTTTGCTTTGCCATCATGATTTGTGATTGTTGACAATACAGATGTGCCGTGGTAACACGAGCACTGGTGCACCAGACACCAGTACCTGTTTCTAAGTCAACTTGTGTTTATTCGGCATTAGCCGGTTCTCCTGGGTTAAACCAATATTATGAGCGTTCCCGATTATCGTACAGAATACATTTTTGATCACAAGTAATACGATAGTAGGATACGATTGTGATTGTGACGGTAAAGTAATATAACGCAGCACTCGATGCGTGTTTTTGGTGTACTTCGCTCAATTTATGCGTAACAATTTAGCGTTTTTTTTTCTATTTTAAACTTAATTGTCAACTAAGTCTACAGATCTAGGTCATGATATACAGAACGAAATCATAGGATATATTAGGCTTAACATACATATTGTAGAAACAATGACTTTAAAGAAAAGGAAGTGGTGCGAAAACAAATAAATCAATAAATTCGTAATATATTAACTATCACAATTCACAAGCCTAAATTTGATACTATCAATTTGGCATCTATGAGACCAATTGGCCAGTTCGACGATACGTGGATCATTATGATAATGTAAAAATAACAAGCGACTCACAGGCTTTCTTGGTTTCGTCTCTAGGTACGTAAACTTATAGAATGGAATATATTAACATATTGTTATGTAAACATTGTTGTTGACCTATGTCATAGTAATAAAAAACAACTTTCAACTACTTTCAATTGCATTCAATCGGTTGTTTAGATCCAAAGATGATGGCATACGCAACCGTTCATTGAAACTTATACAAATGACTACCATATTTACTTTTATAGTGTATAAAAATATTCTAATACTATATTATATAGTTCGAGCCGCAGATCTAGTGAAAAATTAATCAACGTTTTAATCGAAGCTAGCGCTCAAGCCTCAAGCCCTACTATAATGTGGGTCATTTTCTACGCCTTGCGCTATCTTTTCCACGCTATCTACAATGATCATTGCAACTGTAATAACGACTTTCGTTGCTTTCTTTAAATAACTGAATGACCACGCCGATTCATTTTATTGATTAAAAATTAAAACATAACTTTACATATAAGGATAAATGGAGATTTTAGTGCATATTACAATATCATACATAGTATGAATATACAAGTATAAATTAATCCAACACAAATGCGCATGAATTAAATTGTAGTATTACCACGGTCTTGTGCTTAGATTTTAGTTTTAACAAATACGTTTTTGCTATTCGCATTCCTTTTAAAAAAAACACAGTAGTAGGTACCTTTATGATTAGTACAAAAAGTGTATAGCCGTTAAATAAAAACCCTTTGACGACGAAAGAGTATTTAAAGTTAAACAATTTACAATGCTATAATTTAAATCAGCGAAAAAAAAACTCTTCAAAGTTAGTTTAATACATACTGACAAATAGAAGTAATTAAACAGTCAATCTTATTACCTCTACCTCTCCTATCTCTAGCTATACTTACCTCTTTATAGCTTAGAGCCTAGAGGGGTGATATTGATAGGACTCGATTCTTGAAGTGCCCAATTAACCTGATTCATTTGAACCATCACAAGTGCGTCAACCAAAATATTTGACACGATGAAAAAGCGACTATTTATTAAAGTTCCCATTGTCATCTTTGGTGTAAACACGATTTATTTGTAACTTGATGACGTACACGGTGTAAACAAAGACAAAAGCGCGTAGGTAATAAGTACTCGTAATATACGACTGGCAATCGGCCCTAGTAACACTTAACTTTTTATTTTACGTAGGTTTTTCCCGAATTTAATGATTTGCATTTCAAAGATCCCTTTCTTGTAGTGTCCCCTTTTTTAATGTAACATACATTCAAACGGTACGCAATTTTAAAATAAGTTAGCGTTTAATAGCAGTAATGTCTCGTAGTTTTAATTGGCGAACCAATTTTATTCGACATGTTTTCTCTTACACGCACGATATCACTTATGCGTCAACTTAATATGGTATATACAATTTGATTTACTTATACTACTGCATTACTTATGTTTAGTCTTAACAGTACTCATCGGTACTAATCAACAGAAAAAGAAGGAGTTATTTTTGTGAACTTTGTTAAATAGAATTGAAGATGTGAATGAATAAATGGTGATATTTCGCATTTTCGAATTTCCACTGTTTTATGCATAGATGTCAGCTTTAAGAGTGTAAACAATTTTAAATCTTAAAACAGCCATTTATGACTATTGTAGTTCATTCTACTAACTTAGTAGAATGTAGAAATGAATTCAAATTTTGCAATATATCATCTTCATCCATGCATGTCTTTGTTTTCACATAAATCATTTTCATAATTACGAATATAAAGAATTAAATTGTTTTATAACAAAGCTAATTGAAAGCCAACTCTGAACTTATCTTATATAATTTTATATAACTGGAAAATATCAGTGAATAAAGCCAACTTCTATTGAATAGGAACAAAACATTTAAATTCACATGAGAAGAAACAAAATAATTGTTCTTTTAATTTGACCCATGTTTCATAATCTTAATTATGATAGTTAGTTAATTAAAAAAATAAATAATTTAATATATTTAAACAACTTTCTTTGAATGTAATAAATTTAATGTCATATTTCATTTATTTAACAACTTTCTTTTAATGTAATAAATTTAATGTCATAATAATTATTCAAGGTTTAAATAACTTTTAAAGTGACAAAGTAAGACTTCGTTTGAATCTTAAAATTACTACAATCATTTTTCATTTGCCTTTTATATATCATATTTTAAACACAAGAAGGTTACCTTTCAAACTATTATAAACTATAGTCATTTGTATTTGTATTTCTTTTTTAACAATAATCTAAATTTCTCATTTAATACCAACAACTGGGTAGAAAAGCTCTTATTAATTAGACATCTATCAAAACTATCAATTAGAGTATTGTATTCAGCCCTTTTTAACAGGCTCCACACAGGCTTCCCGTCAAAATGATGGTGATAAATCCATTAAATTGTATTGGAATTTTTGTGTCCAAATTTAAGTAGCTGTAGTAAGCTCTTACTATTTTTAAATAATAAATTGAGGTGATCATAATATCAAAGAAACAAAATATCTCAGCTTCTATAATACATATTGAAATTATCTGATAGAACTAATAAAAAATATCATACAGTGCTTCTAATGGTATATTTATCGTAAGAATAAAGTTAATTTTTAAAAAGTAAATAAATATCTTGTTAGAAAACCCATTTAAAAAAATATTCTTATTATTTTTCATATCTGAATAAATATTTAATTTTGACCAATACTCAATAATGTATACTAAAGCTTAATATAACATCATAAGCACATTAAAATAGGATGACGATATTATGAACTCTTCAAATCACAACGCCCATTTCTTTGGTGCAATGCATACACTCACACTTGAGCCAATTTAATCACATTTAAAGACAGAATCAAAGATGTAGTAGGTAAAGTTTTGTAATTGAATTTAGTGGTGTCATAAAAAAATGTATAGCAGCGGAAAATAAGTGAAATATTGATGCAAGATGTACTCACCCGATCCACCCAAGGAAGTCAACAATTACTTGACAGTTTAAACGCACTTATTAAATATCTTACACGATTTCCACAAGTAAGCGAACACTATAGCATGAACTTTGAGCACATATATTACAAATAAATAACAGATAATTTAAAGATATTTCACTACGGCTGCCGCTTTAACCGTGCCACAAAACGAAAATGGCAGCGTTGATGTTTCTAACAAAAAAAAAAAAGCTTAATTTATCCTGACAACACCGACTTTTGCCCTCTCTCGCCGGAGCAGACTATATAAGTTTCCAGCGTCAAAATTTCATCAAATAGATCATTTTGATTTTTATATTGTAAAATTTAATTTATTTATTTTGAATTATAATAATTACGTAACTAAAATAAGCCGTCAAATGATAAGTTGGTAAACATACATCACACAAAATATGAAAATTTTTAAAACATTATAATTTTTAAACGCAACGCATCCTGTCATAGATTTGAATGAATTCAGAATTCAGATTTCAGAATCAGAAAATTGAAAACAGATTGATGCTGACGTTGTTTGTTGACACTCGTAGCACGTAAAGATTTGAGCTCAAGCGCGGTAAAAACTTATATTAAAATATTAATTTGAAATTTTTATTTTAAAAATGAGTGATATTATTACAGTCATAGCTCCAATAAATATTGCAGTGATAAAGTATTGGGGCAAACGCGATGAAGAGCTGATATTACCGTTAAATGATTCCGTTAGTGCTACTTTAGATACGAGTGTTATGTGCGCTAAAACTTCCGTGTGTGCTCATCCAGATCTAACCGAAAATGAGATATGGTTAAATGGAATTCAAGCTCCTTTCAATAATCAAAGACTGCAAAACTGCTTAATCACAATTAAAGGTATAGCCAAGGAACAAAAAAGTGTTGACGAAAACTTTTTGAATTGGAATATTCGCATTTGTTCTGAAAACAATTTTCCTACTGCCGCTGGACTGGCGTCGTCTGCAGCAGGATACGCCTGCTTAGTAACAGCTTTAGCAAAATTATATAAAATACAAAAAGATGTTAGTGCAATTGCTAGACTTGGATCTGGAAGTGCTTGTAGAAGTATGTATGGTGGGTTCGTAAGGTGGCATGCTGGTACTAATCCTGATGGAAGTGATTCAATTGCTTCTCAAATAACAGATCATTTACATTGGCCTGAAATGAGAGTGCTAATACTTGTGGTAAGAGATACAATGAAGCACACAAGTTCTTCAAAGGGAATGAAGTTGTCAGTAGAAACTTCAGAACTACTTAAACATAGAGTTAAGAATTGTGTTCCAAAGAGGGTTAATGAAATATGTGAGGCTATCCAAACCAAGAACTACTCCAAATTTGCAGAATTGACTATGAAAGACAGTAACCAGTTCCATGCAGTTTGCTTAGACACATATCCTCCTTGTGTGTACATGACTGATGTTTCACACAGAATAGTAGATATTATTCACAAGTACAATGAATTATCTGGAGAAATAAAAGTAGCTTATACATTTGATGCTGGGCCAAATGCATGTTTGTACTTATTAGAAAAAGATGTGCCTGAAGTAATTTCACTAATGAAGCAAATATTTCCATCTTCTAATAATGAATTTATTAAAGGCTTAGAATGTCCAGAACTGCATAACACAGAGCTATTAAAAGAATTTCCAATACAGCCACTAGATATGGATTTAGTTAAATATTTAATTTATACCAAAGTCGGAGAAGGCCCAAAACTGTTGGTAGCTGGCCCTCACCTGATAGATAGCAAAGGCAAAATACTTAGCAGTGATTAATATTTACTAGTTTTCTTAGCTGATATTATGTAGACACGAATTGATGTAGGTGTTATATTCACCAAATTCTAATTTTCAGAAAATTGAATCCAAAAATTTGTGTAAAGTATAAGGTATTTATTTAATATAGCTATCAAGTGAAGTAAATTATAGTCATAAATATGTCTGTTTTAAGATTTAAAACTGACATCTATGTGTAAAACAGCCAAATATTGAAAATGCAACATAGTGACAGGTTTAAAATATTAATGGGGTTCCTTTTCCAAAGGTGATTTCAGTTGTTACAAAATTTGATACAGTATATTATGATCCAGATTTCTGTTATATGTATATAGTAATTAAAAATAAAAGCTATAGAGTATTTACATGCCAACTACCTACCACCTGTTTTGAAAGACTTGCTAAAAGAACTATTCACATCTTGTATTAAAATTTTTTATGTTAAATAAAAGAAACATCAATAAAATTCATTGCTTATTAGAGACAAACTTGCAGGTTCAATTACCAAAATTTTTTCAGATACTTGCTGATTTGCAAACATAAAACAAAGTATTTAAGCTAAGTTATTTTGAGAGTTAAATATTATTTATAACAAGATCTGTTTAGTTATTTAGTGGGAAAAATTATGAATATAAAAAAATATATGTAATTTTATGGCTATAATGTTAATATATGGTTAAGTATATAGGTAATTAGAATAATATGATTATATACTTAATTATTCCATCCATTATCCATAACTGCCACTGGTGTAGTGGCTAGCATGTACGGTCGCAAACCGGGAGGCCCTGGGTTCGAGTTCCGGGTTGGGCCAAATTTAGTTATTGAGTCTTTCTGTTTTGTAAGCCTCGGTAACAGGGTGAAACACCGTCAACTTGAAAAGTTGACTGTGTTTCACCGCCGTGTCTCGGAGAACACGTAAAGCCGTCGGTCTTGCACCTAACTCTCACTGGTCGTGTTAAGCAGTCGTCCCACCGGAATATGATAAGGAATAATATCAGGCGACCGAGCTTCGCTCGGTTTTTTTTTGGAAAAAAATAAAAAAAGAAAAACAATAATCGGACTGGAAACACCCGGATTCGAACCGAGGACTTCTGGTTAGAGACCGCCCTGTTTCCGCTGTCAATCAATCTGAGCTATTATGACAGAAAAATAGTTTTGCAGCAAAAGGTGGCCAAAAATAATTATAATCTACATTCTGCGAAAAGAGCGTCGAAAAGGATCTTTAAAAACTTGTTTGTTTTTAAATTTTAGTAAGAAAATATAAAAATATTTGCTCAGAACTTGGCTACCTTGGTTATTACTTATAAATTATAATCGACATAGTAGGTACAATTTTCATTAATTATAACAGAAAAAAAGTGCAATAAATAATAGAGGGATTTTGCTTATATAATAGTACCTAGTCTCTTTATCTTTATATGTAAGAATTGATGGATGGAAAATTACTGCAGTTTTAAATCTATTTCAATAGACGAGTATTTATTTCTTAAACTGGAAAGGATTTTAAAATTTCAAGTAATATGTACTGTATATAACCAATGTATTGTGGGTGAAGGTGACTACGGTTGTGGATAAAATAAGATTAAATTTTATATATTTATATTAAATGGCAAATATTTTCAAGTGATGTTTTATTTAACATTAAAGATGTAAAAGGAATAAGCAATAAAGATTACTGATACTTAACAAAAGTTTATTTACATAATAAAGAACAGTATATACAAAAAGATTGCAGATATACAACTGCATTGTAATTTGTAAGTAGCTAATCTACTTGAGAGATCATAATAAAAACACTTTTAGTCAGTCAATTCCATTTATTTTTATACTTTATTGTCAGGACAAAAATAAATGAAACTATTTCCTTAAGGGTCCTATCGCGCAGAGACTGAAACCTGCCAGACTCTGATAATGCTGTCAGTGTAGCCAGCAAAGAGGGTCTGGCCATCAGTAGACCATGCCAAAGACAGACATTGAGGAGGATCACTTTTGGAGTCCTTAATGACATCGGGTTTCAACTCTTCAACCATCTCCTTGCTTTCAAGATCCTGTTCAAATATAAAATTTTATAAGAAATAATTCATGTGTAAACAAACAATCATATGAAAAATTCAAACATGTTATGTAAAATTACCCAGATTCTGATGTATTGACCATATGCAGCACAGAGCCAGTATCTGTTAGGCGAGAAGCAGAGAGCTGTGATGATATCATTATGATCCAAGGTGTGGAGATGCTTTCCATCATTCAAGTCCCAAAGCATGGCCTTCATGTCCTTGCCACCGGATGCACATAGGGAACCATCGGGAGATACAGTGACTGTGTTAAGGTATCCAGAGTGGCCCAAGTGGTTGATCTTCAACTTGCAGTTGGTCAAGTGCCAGACC
The DNA here is from genome assembly GCA_951802675.2 of Boloria euphrosyne. Lineage (NCBI taxonomy): Eukaryota > Metazoa > Arthropoda > Insecta > Lepidoptera > Nymphalidae > Boloria > Boloria euphrosyne. The sequence continues at coordinate 9,696,742 of OX637885.1, forward strand.
TAGACAAATATAAATATTAGTCCATATTTGTACAGGAATAAAATTTATTACATACATACTAAAATAAAATAAAAATTGCAGAAATATTTACATATAAGTATTTACCTTAACAGTGCGGTCCCAACCAGCGGAGACTATGATAGGGTTGGCATGGTTTGGTGAGAATCGCACACAGGAGACCCAATCAGTGTGGCCATCATCCTGGATTGTGTACTTGCATTCAGCCAAAGTGTTCCACAGCTTAATGGTCTTGTCTCGGGAGCCAGATACAATCTGACGATTGTCAACTGAGAATGCTACTGAGAGGACATCCTGTATTCAAATAAATACTTGTTAGTTCAATTTTACATGACCACAAATCAAAGAAATGAAATGTCACTAGAATATAATACCGTATGTGCTAGCTCATGTAACATAGCTGAAGTTAATGATGTGCTAATGCCATAACTAGATTTATAGTTTTAGTAATGCAATATAATTTTGGTTCCTAAAATTAACTATTGATAAATACCTACAACTATCTGATGTTTTAGTTAAACCTCTTATCCATAATGGTTGTTACAAATCTACTTACAGGATTTGATGTCACATGGTGATTCTTTTATCTTCTGCCTCGCAAAGGCACATACACACTACATAACCTTTCACAGTTATCTTCTGCCTCGCAAAGGCGCTTAAAACTATCTTCTGCCGCGCATCGGCACTAACCCTAACAAATTAAGAGTTCTATCACACCTTAGTATGGTCTTCGAAACGCCGGGTAGTTTTGCCCGCAGCAAGATCCCAAAGACGAAGAGTTTTATCCCAGGAACCAGACAGAGCGTAGTTTCCATCGCTGGAGAGAACTACGTCAGAGATGAAGTGGGAGTGACCGTATAGACGCTTCTGCGGTATACCATAGTTTGTTTCATCGCGAGTCAGCTTCCATACAATAAGAGTTTTGTCTGAAATATAATTTATTTTTCAAAATATGCTTACAGAAAACTGCACAATTAACTTAAAATTTATATTATCAGCCCCATATCCGCTTGCCGCTCAGGATTCGCGTGGCAAAAGTGGTATCATCATAATGTAATAGGTAAAATAAGTGTTGGAATAAAATGATATCAATAGTTATTTACTTATAACATTTACATTTTAGTTATCTAATTTAAAGAATACGTGATGTTTTACGATTAGTTTTTAGATAGGTTACTAGTACACATTGGGACTTTGTTAGACTTACCTCGTGATGCTGACAAAATAGTATCCGGATATTTTGGATTAGTGGCAATTTGGGTAACCCATCCACTGTGCCCATAAAGGTTACCCCGAAGTTGTAAAGATTCAGACATTTTTGCAGATGAGCCTAGACCCGCTTACCGTCGCACAAAGCTGGCGATAAAAGAAAGATGAAAGAATTGTCAGTTGATTTTTTTAACTACGCCAGTGTTGTCCGATGAATGAATTGATGATCATAGACAAAATTTTTGAATGAAAATATTTCTAGTGTACTATAAAAAAATCTACAAAATATACGATCATTTATGTTTTAGTATTTGTTAAATTATAAAATTAACTTAATCAGTACATATAAATAAAATGTAAAAAAGTGTCTGTTTTTAATTTCAAATTAACAGCTTTTTTCCAAATACCTACATATGAAGGGATAAACGCCGATATCGTACTTACTACTTACATCAAAAGATCAATTTTTAGAATTTTTGTTTGTTTGTTTGTTCCGGCTAATCTCTGAAAGAGACCGATTTTGACGGGCTTTTCTTTTCAGATAACTAATGTTATAAAGAGTAACTAAGGCTAAGTTCTTTTACTTTATTAGAAAACTAGCCTTTCCCGCGGCTTCCCTCGCGTTCTAAAGGCTGGAAACCAAATTCTTTTCGTCGTCCCTCCCCCTCACCACGCGGTGATCATTATTTTTTTGCACATTATGTTAAAACTATGATATCTCGTAAGATATTCCTTGAAATCAAATGATGCCAAGAGCAATTTTGTTAAAATTAAATACTTGTGATGAATAACTTATTTATTTGTATAAGGATCAATATCATGTTTATTAAACACCTTCGCAAATAATGCATTACCTTAAAACAAATTTGATTACAAAAAAAACGGTTATAGCGAAAGAACCTTAAAAGATATAAGCTATCGCGGACTTTTTTTTAGAACTTTTAAAGGGTAACAATTCCATCATACATGATTTTTGCATTACTTTAACCGTTTACGCAGCGCACGCAACGGAAGCTTACAAAAGGAATATTTTTCTCCCGTTTTTGCAACCGTTTTCATTGATGCTCCGCTCCTATTGATCGTAGCGGGATGTAATATAGCCTATAGCCTTCAAACAAAAAGAGTTTTTCAATTCGGACCAGTAGTTCCTAAGATTAGCGTGTTCAAACAAACAAACATACAAACAAACTCTTCAGCTTTATAAATAGTATAGTTTATTAAAATGCTTAATTTATTTCAACTTATGCCCAGCGAAGCCGGGCTTGCTAGTAAATAATGCAACATTTAAATAATTTTAATTTAAATATATAAAAAATAAAGAACTTTGTTTTACGAAGAAAATAAATAATAAATATATTATAATAATTATGACATATAATTTTGGTTTAATTTTATGTCAGTAGATCAAATAATTAGATGGTACCTAATAATTTTGTAAAATGAAAAATAAAATTCAAATCTTAAATGTAGATTTAATATTTTGTTATTTTCAAGATTTTTTGCAATGTAAATTTATACTTAAACGAAAAGTATTGTTTATATTTTTGCCGTATTAGTGACGTTATAAATTCATGCGTAAGCGTATGCGTATTTCAATTACTATTAGTTAGTTAGCATATTCAATATTTTAGTATTGTATTTACCTAAGATAGAATACACAAATGTATATTTAATATTCGGTAGTTTTATTTTATTTGAATAAAAAAAATCCGTTGCATGTAATTATTTAAATGTTTCTGTTTTTTGTCTGTATTGCCATATTACTAAAAGAAAGAAGTTATGCACCAAAGATTTTAGCATTTCTAAAGTGCTTGATATTTGTTTTTAGCAATTAATAAATAAAAATGTTTACTCACCAAATGTTAATTATTTTGCAACTTAGTCCATCATATTCATAAATATTACTTTTTAGCGAGCTTAGATGAATGCATCAATATTTGGCATCATGCTGTAGTACTTTTGTATTCCGCTTGGGGGATACTCAATACTGTCGCTTTTTTGAACCAAATTGACGTCACGCAATTGGTACCTAGGTACTACCTACGCCATTTTGTAAGTGTCTGCCATAGTTAGTATTTCTGGGCACAGTGAAAAATACAAAATTCGCATGGTTTTGTGTACATTTAATAGATAAAGATATCTTAAAAACAAGTTAACGTCTAGTGCGTTAATTCACAGACACAAATTATGGAGGACAAAGCGTCGTTAAAAGAATTGGATCAATGGATAGAACAGCTAAATGAATGCAAGCAATTGACAGAAAACCAAGTGAAAACGTTATGCGATAAGGTAATATTGCTTTGATTTAACTTATCCGCTTTCATATTTCATTTTAGATCTATTTTGTTTTCAATATGAAACCGTAAGTAGAGGTTGGAATCCTCTTGTACTAAGTCGAATGATTCATATACATACATAGGTGAGAACGAGACCGCGTACGTAGTGTGTGGAAAATAAGTGTAGCCTCTGGTTTTCAATCGTTTCGTTTTAAAAATTGTACAAATAGCTATCTACTATCTAGGGTATACCTGATAATGTTTGTTTGTATTGACACACCCAAATAGGTTTATTTTATGACGGTGAAATAGCCTAATTCAATAGGATATTTATAGATGAGGAACGGAAATGATGCTTATAATTATTATTTCTATGGGATCCAATGTAGTAATGTGTAGCTATAAGTAATAAGAGTTCATGATTGAATTTAAAACACTCCAATTTTATGACATAGACATCATACAATTCCTTGATGTAATGGATGATGACATATGACTCTTATCATAGACATTTTTACTATTAACTTATATGTTTTTTAAATTCTAACTGGTATACTGTATTAGATACCCTGGATAAGTACATATCCATTTCCTTTGGTCCCTTAATTATTATATGTAGAAAACATTGGAACAACTCTTGATCATTTCTTCTTACCTTTATATCTACTTTTACATCATTAAATATCAAAATAAGGTATATTATAAATAAAAACAAATTTGGACTAAAATAAAACTAATAAATTATAAAAAAGATAGTCATTATAGTTAAGTTTCTAATTAGAAATATTAATTAAAAGGTACTATAATACTCAAGCATTTACATTTTACAACTTGTTGGTCTTTGATTTGTTTTCTTTTCTGTTTGTCATTTTTATTGTTTATATAATTACTAACAGTTGAATTGATCTATTTTTTTTAAAACATCTGATTTTGACCAAACTTTCAAGCTACCTTACTTAACCAACCAACACATTACTTTAAAAATATACTTTATTGTGTATGTTATTGTTTATAAATATTTCTTTTACACTAATCAACAAAATCTTGATGCAATTGTTTTTATTTGTCTAAGATCTGCTATTTTAAAGTTAATTAACTTATCCATGAATTACTTTCACATGTGGTAAAAAAATAAAATGCAATAGTTTAATTCAAATACTATATTTTGCATCCAATATATTAATATATTTATTTGTTTTGAAAATGTATTGCATAAACATTTACATAGTTTATTAATATATACTTTAGTTTTTCAGTAATAACTTTACAATCAAAAGAAACCTATGCTTAATTTGTTTCGTTAATAACAGTTGCTGACTATAAATTATGTTTATTTGTTTACCATAACTTATTTTTTATTTTAAAGAATGTAAAGTATGTGTAAGCACAGGTTTAAAATAAAGCTTAACAAATGACTCCTTTATTGCCTTAATTCAATTCAAAGTCACTAAATTTGACTAGTTTCCAAATAAATAGAACTGTAATCTTCATTATAATAATTCTTATTCTTGGTCAAATAAATCAATAAGAATAACAGCTTTGCTTGACACTTCTGCTGTTAGTAAGACCAAAGCCAATGAAACATATAGCCCGCCAACTGATGTGACAACCAGCCCAAGCTGCCATACACTCGCTTGGGACATTAGTGTATGGCAGCTTGGGCTGTCACATCCTTTGGTTGACTATATGTTTCATAGGCTTTGGTAAGACAGATTACATGTAGTTTCTAAATGTCCATATCACTAATAATTTAAATTAACTTTAATTTTATGTGTAAATATTTGTTTTTTATTTTTCATATACTTTTTTATACTTATCTTGATTTAGAATATAAGTAATAAGCTAAATTGAAAATTTTACTATTACAATGCATTACAAACTTACCAAATAAATGACTACCAGTCACATATTATTTTACTTAAATTATTTAAGCATTTGGCTTAAAAAAATTTAAGGTCCTAAGCTACTATAGTAGTAAAATGATAAAACATTAATGTATAAATTTAATATTTATAATTCTTATATTATTTCAATGACAAGGTTTTCTTGTCATTAACTTACTTTTTTTATGATATTATTATTGGGATTCACTGTAGTGAATTTGGTCTAGTTTACTTTATTTTAGTAATTTTGAATTAATAAATGTTATTGATATAATAATATTTGACCAACCTGCTTATATTGTGTGCCAAAATCATTTTGATTTTTAACTACTCATGGCCACACGCCTATTAAGCAATTTCTTTTTACTCCTACCAGTTCATATTCACGTAAATATTTCTTGTCATGATTTGCATAAGTAAGTATTATTATAGTGGTGAGTTATTATGTTTTCGAGAAATCTGCGAAAATTGTGCGGACTGAGCTGAGAATGAAATTTCGCACACTTATAGTTAATATAGAGAAGGAGTGCAGGATGCAAATTTTTTTTAATCATGCATAAAAATACAAAATTAATAAAAAAAATAACACTACCATGTAGACACGCTGAACGTCAAACATAACCATAATGAATTCATTTATTACAATATAGGTATATTATATTAGTTATTAATAATTATTATGGTCGAATTTCGACCACAGGGCGACCACAAGTTCAATTAAATGTGGATATTTTACGCTTACTTTGCTAGCCGATATTCCCAATCAACAGTAGCCGCAGTAAATACATCCTTTGAACTCACTGAAATCTCCCCAACGCCCACTTCGCCCGAGCTCCCACCCCTTAAAGTGCACTCGCTAGGTTAAGGATTAGCCTGAAAATGTATTCAGGTCATCTTTCATAGCTTTGAAAGCATATTTTTCGTAGGAATAATTTTTGTATACTGTGTTTGCTAGTTGTACTTCAATATTATGTAGCCATAAACATACATTTTGCATTTTGTAATCTATACTAATATTATAAAGAGGAAAGATTTGTTTTTTTTTATGTAAGGAATAAACTCAAAAAGTACTGGACCGATTTTAATGAAATTTGGTACGGAAATTGTCTGGAGCCTGAGAAAGGACATAGACTACTTCTAAAGGCGAAAAAATTGCTGTGAGGGGTTGCAATAGGAGATGAAATTTTGTATGGAAATTGCATCATTTTTAAAGCTAGAAGCTTGAAACTTATTATTTAGCCTTTTGATTAGATATAAATAAGTATGACATTCAAAGTTTACCAAAAATACGACGCCGTTAACTAGTAGTTGGAAATTTAAAGAGAGAAAACGAGTCGTACCTCAGTTGATTTACTTATGTATAAAATATGTAACTATAAAACCAAAGGTTATTTTATTTTTATTATATCTACTAATTCCTAAGTTTTTCATCTTGATTTGGAAACGATCGATGTTTATGAAGGTGTCACAAGGAAAACTAAATACTTTCCTTGATTTACGTGAATATTTAATATTTTTAGTAAATCATTTAGGATTTCTGACGTTCAAGCGTTATTATTGTATATTATGTAATAACATGTATGTATTAAAAAAACTCACGGAAAGATTGAAAAGATTGTTTCAGAAAGTTGTTTTCAATAATTATACACTAATATAAATGAAACTATCTTTTCGGATTTTGTTGTTGATTTATTTAGATTTTGGTTCCCGACGTTTCGAATGCTTTACAGCAATTCGAAAGCAAAGAATCAAAATAAATCCGCGACAAAATCCGAAAAGATAGTCTCATTTATAATTTATTCGAATTCGCGAAAACCTAAGAGAGTTTTAATTACATATACACTATTTTAAAATATAACTTTTTTTTCTGATTTTTACGGTTTTCGGTTCTATATTAATTTTTAGTTATTTATTTTTGGTTTTGAATGCTTTACAGCAGTCATTGTCGCTAGAGAGACTAAGGTTTTAAATTTCCCATAGATAAATATACTTGATACGAAAGTGCGGTAGGCACTAGGCACTTACGAAATGATTTCAAAACTTAAGAAATTGCACCGTAGTTAGTAGGTACCAAGAAAACATTGTAGATGAAATATTTAAACTTTTATAAGTTGTATAAATGAATATGGTAATTATGTAAAAGTATTTTTAAAATATACAAAATTACATTGTCTTATTTAATATGCAAATAACATATCAGAAAGGATGTTGCTCAAGCTAATGTCAAGAGATAAATGAAAAGCCATTGTTCTAAAGGCATTATATTAACATGTTTGATTGTTTCTGGAATAAATATTAAAAAATCATGAATATATAATGTCCAGTTTTACTTTTATAAAGGTAAAATAATTTTGAAAAAGATACACATTTCATCAAAATGAAGAAGCGAACAGCAGTATGAAAAATAACCAATCTCAACTTTTATGACCCAAGTTAATGCAAGAATGAAATTGTTTTTAGTTTAAGTTACTCTAAAAGTATTAAGTTAAATGCTGTACGGGGGTGACATAGTCAGTAACATGACTCAAACTCCCATGTAAAAAATAAAAAAAAAAAAAAAAATTTTATGACAATTTTAGAAGTTTATACCTAATTGTTTCTATTACAAATATTAATAACTTTGTATTGATGGCTAATGATATAATGTCAAAAGCTGTTGCAAATTAAGTATGTATAGATTACAAGTGACCTGCCCTCGTTTTGTTCAGATCTGTATAGTGAGTTCATAAGTTTTGACAACATCCAAATAACAATCATGAACCATTTTAATAGGATATCCTTTTTTAGTCTTTGTTATTTTCCGACCCATAAAAAGTCGCTACAAATTAATCGTATCGTAAAAGGACAAATCGATACGCTATTTTGTGTTTATAATATTAGTTAGGATTCTCTTTTTCTTACTTCAGAGGCCGATAAATTATATCATATTCCTTAAAACTTAATTAACTAATCTTGTTCAGGGAAATACCTTACAAATACTTCCTATGAACTGACTTGATTGGAAGCCAGTTCTGGGCATCTTGATCGTTGCGTTCATGTTTTGCTATACGATCTTGCCTTTTTGTAAAGCGAAAGCTTCTAAACCGGCTTTGTTTACACTTACCGGTACGACTTACGAATGTCTAATTAAAACTTTAAATTAGAAGGAAAAAGTGCTATTACACATTCCATTTTCCTTAAAAATACAATGTTAGACTGGCTCTTTTAATAATTTAATAAAAAGCTCTGTTATAAAGAAAAAGCTCGCTAAAACACTAGAGCTTTTAAGAAAAGCTTAGGAATATACTTTGAACCGTCACGTAACAAGTTCTTGTGCTAAATCTTGAAGGAAAACTACGACTTACGTAAAAGCAGGAATTCTGTTTTCACGCTGTTTTAGTTTAACATAATATTGTCTTCATTTTACAATAGTTATGTAACGTGAAGTATGTAATAATTATTTTGCAATTATTATGCATATTTTACTGCACGATTACAAATGCACGATCTTTTATTGCTTAGATTATTGATAATATCACCAGAACTAGCAGTTATGCACTTTTGAATGCGAGAGTCGTGCCCGTTTGCGATGAAATAATAAACAATTTCCTATTCCTAACATCTGGCTGCCGGATTCGATACAATTTCTCGTAACTAGGGTTTCATTTTGTATGGTTTATTTCGAATTAGTTTTATTTATATAGTGTATTATCATTTTTTTATGTTTTGTAGCTTTTTTATAGAATTTATATTTGAAGTTTAAGGCCTGTAAGTTTATGGGAAGCTATTTGTCTATATTAAAATATACAATGTTCTTGCGTGTATGTGGGTAATCAAATATTTAAGTGTTGTCGACTCATACATACAAATATGCAATGTGTAGGTACTATGTACATATTGTAGTTGCTTTTAAAGGTCACTAAGTTTTCGCAAGGTGAACGCACCAATGCTGTACATACAACAATAATAGTGGCAATGTATTCATAATTGAAGCGTTTAGGCATAGGAATTTATTAATTATAATTTGGCAGATCAACCCAGATCATCTTTGCTAGTTATATACATATAGTATATTTTAAATACAATTTAAAGTAATAAAAATCAAATTATCAGATCAAACTTTAGTTAAAATTTAAAATTATTTTTTTAAGATCCTTTTTCTGCAGACACCTGAAATAATATTAATGAAAGCTGCTCGTAGCCTTGGATATCTATTGAAATCTTGGATATTGAGTTCAGACTAAATTTACATTTTATCGATTTAAATTCATATATGCCACAAAAGTGTCCCTGACATCGTCTTAATGCTCTACCTAAGAAATATTACTAGCCGGCCATAAAAACCTAATCTGAATTAAATTTGTGAATTTAGGTCTTACAATCGTGTCACTTGGCTGCGTTGCAAGGGGTCTAACATTCGATTAGCCTATGTGTTACCAAAGACTATGGTGTTACTCTAAGTCTTTCTGTGTAAATAATTATATTGGGACATTATTACAAACAGCGCCATCTAGTTCAGTGGTTAGCTACGAGGCTTGTGTTACGGATACCAGATACATACATACATTTTTTTTAATATAAATCTATACCTATGACTGGAGTACAAACATTCGTGCTCAACAAATCAATTCCCCCAGCGGGAGAATCTGTCAAACTTTCACATATTATAATATAATAGTAGAGCACATCTTATTCCTGTGACTCATTGAAATTATTCTTTTCAGGCAAAAGAGATTCTAAGTAAAGAGTCGAATGTGCAAGAAGTGAAATGCCCGGTGACCGTATGCGGCGACGTGCACGGCCAGTTCCACGACCTGATGGAACTGTTCCGCATCGGCGGCCGCTCGCCCGACACCAACTATCTGTTCATGGGCGACTATGTGGACCGCGGCTACTACAGTGTGGAGACTGTCACATTGCTCGTTGCGCTAAAGGTAACGTTTTACATTATTCACTAGCTCTTAACTTTACAATACCTGCTTTCTTATCAAATAATCTTCAGAATTGGAAAACAGCATGAAAATACGTACCGGATATGTTAGATAGTAAAGTGTGTTCGATAGCATTATTTTTATGTCAATCAAAATTGAAAAAAATTTGGGCTTTCGCCTTAAGTTATTGCAACTTTTAACAACAATCCCGTTTTACTTAAAAATGAGTTATTTTCGTATTTAAAAGTTGGTTCAGAATGTGTAATGTCACATAAAGAAGCAATAATGATAAACTCACAATGACTAATATTAATTTTGTAGGAACCATTACAGTGCCCTGTGGGATCTCTATTGTATAATACTTGAGATTGTTTATTGCGTTCAATGACATAACGTTATACAAGTGAGGGAGCGGCATTTGTGTAAGAACGTATGGTAGTTACTGACAGATTGATTAAAATACGGGTTGTTTATAATAATGTCATTTTAAGTTGCTTAAACTTTACTTTTCAGTCAATATTCAAATATCGGAATAAAATAATATGCGGTACTGAAGTACCGTCTTCATGTAATATAAACAGATCCATTCCTAGAAATCGATTCGATCCAAAAAACTTTGTTTATTTCTTATGCAAATCCATGAAATTCAGATTGTGTGATTTATTGAATGTTTTTTTTTTATTCGAATAAGGTTTGTTTATCTTTTATGGAGTTGTGTTGACTAAACTATATGATGCTGATATTTTCGCCATATTTCTTAATAAAATCGGGTTTCCCGTTCAAAAATTCATCTATAATATGGCAGAATTACATGTCCATAATATGTAAAATGTATCAGATAGATAAACGCTAATTTCACATTTATATTAAAAATTTTCATTACAAACAATAATATTTTTAAAATGTTGAGTGAGTCATATTGAAAAACAGTTTTATGGAATTTTCTCCATCCATTCAACGTTTATAGTTTAGATTCACAACAAAACATGTTAACTGTTTGTGTTTAGCAAAACAGTTTCATTGTCTCTAATGTAGGTAGCTACGTGAGAGCAAGCTGCCGTATCAGCCGGTATCTAAGATAAACGCAGGTCACTGTTTGATGTTTGATTACATTTATCAAAGAGATTATCACTTTTACTTTCACAAATAAGTTATTCTATAAAAGCCGATTTTGCTACTACAATTTGTTTTTTTCTTTTAAAAAATATAATAAACTATTTAGTGCGAGCGAAGCCGCGGGTTCCACTTGTAAATGTATACCAAAATAATACAAATTATATACTAAAACCTTCCTGGATAACCGCTCTATCCTGAATCTATAAATTCAGCATGATAATCGGTGCAGTAGTTTTTGAGTTTATCGCGAACAGACTTTGGGGAGACAGGGGACAGAGGACTTTGTTTTATAACATTTAGTGAAGTTTATATAACCAGCAGTTGTACTCGGCCCCTGTCTGGATATTTCACATTCAAATGAATAGTACTAGAAATATTAATTGATTCGCCTAATTAAATGCCTTGCGATATGGCTATCGGATTCTTTTTAAATGACTGTATTAAGGATATGTATCAAAGTATTAGCTCTTGTCACATTAATTTAAACTGAAGTTACGATAAAATAACATGTTTTAAGTAATTAATTCAGTTTTTTGAACTCAAAATAATATACGTAATATAAAACTTTTATAATTAATTTTTATTTTAGATGTTTTTAGATTAAATATTTTAAAAAGGTTAAATATTTCAAGAAATATATTATGTTTTATTATCAGCCAGCAGCCAAAAATCAAGTCTTAATTTATTTTAAAGTCACTTTTGGGCGTTACGTCTTTTTCGTCCTATTTCCAATCAATTACTTTATATCGGACAGATGTAGGTATGTTATTTTTGAATGGGTTTAAATTGTGAAGGTCGTATGTGTGTTAATAGTAACGCTAATTCTTCGCGTTGGTATGTGAATCACTTTTCAGATTGTAGATTAATGAAGTCGTACACGAAATTTCTACGTATATTGTGCTATAAGACTTACCAACTTGCATCATTTTTATACATTTTTTTATTAAAATAAAATGTGGCTATTATATTTATTATAGTCATCAATTATATCGAGCTTTGGTAGCGCTTAACACGAATGAATGTTTGACCGATATGCCTACTGCATTTGGATTGAGAGTTTTGATACCTTAGAAAGTAAAGTTTTATCTAATTTTTTTTTCACTAATTAAATATGCTGTAAAAGCCCTATCTATGCTAATCGTAATATATCCCTACTTTAAAATTATAAATTTCAAGAAAATGCGTTTAACTTTTATATGAAAATAAAATGTTATCATAATATTCTCTTTCCATTACAGGTTAGGTACCGCGAGAGAATAACAATCCTCCGCGGTAACCACGAATCACGTCAAATCACCCAAGTATACGGGTTCTACGACGAATGCCTCCGCAAATACGGCAATGCCTCTGTATGGAAACACTTTACGGATCTATTCGACTTTTTGCCCCTCACCGCTTTAGTGGACGGACAGATATTCTGCCTGCACGGCGGCCTCAGCCCGTCTATAGACACCCTGGACCACATCCGAGCATTGGACCGTGTGCAAGAGGTGCCCCATGAGGGACCCATGTGCGATCTGCTATGGAGTGATCCCGATGATAGGTGAGTTATGCTCAAAAATATCACTTTTATTGAGTGGATCGTAGCTTATTATGAGGTAACTTAAATGGAACAATTTTTGAATTTAAAATATTCTTCAGCTTCTTTCTTCGTGTTCTATTTCCATTGACTTAGCTCAAAACTTTAAGCAATAGATCAGATGTTTTATTTTATGTTTTAATAATAATGTCGTTATAGTAATTGATACTTTTTATATGTCAAAAATTTTAGAAAATAAATAAGTTGGGACTTTAACACAGCATATACCGGCCCGTCCCTGAACTCGAACCCAAGACCTCCGGATGTGCAGCCGTGCATATTAAAAATGATAATAATATATACCTGTGCAATATTCATACATATTAGAAGTTTATAACTAAGTTGTACTATAATAATTGATTCCATCCGACCGGTTGCTGCATTTAGTTTGATTAATAAACAGGGACGAAATGTTGCATAACTATGTGGAAATGTTTTATGTATAAACACTTCGATGGCTTACTAACGAATGAAATGAAATTATTTTTCGTCACGCTATTATAATTTTCGGTGCTTTTTTAAAATATATGTATAATATAGTAGTAGGTACTTTGTATCGGTGATAGAGATTGTATTGATTTTTTTGTTTACCCTATGTTTACGCATAAACTACCACCAACACACCCCCAACGAAATCAAAAATATTCAAATCGGTTCAGTTTCATTTCAAAAAGGTTCATTCAATCGATTTTGAGTTCTAGCGGGACTAACAGAAATTGACTTTTCTATATATAGATAACGTCGTGCAGGTTTTTGCATATTTTAAATCATATATTCACTAACTACACTTCGTGTGAATAAAGCATCTATCAAATATCATCGGAACAATCGCAAAGCACAAATAACTAGGTCACTAAAATCAATATAGAATATTATAATAGGCACAAGATAATTGAAATAAACAAACTGACCAGTCTACTTGACAGCTTTATCTTGACGATAGTGAATCATTTGCAATGACAAGGGCATGTCTCAGCGATCCTCGTGTCTCATAGTTTAGCGATAATGTGTACGAGTACATTAATACTTAGGGGGATATGATTAATTACACTGCTTTTTTCCTATACTTGTCATCACACTTTATAGGAAAATACGCATATAACAATCAAAATTGAACCCGCGACCTTCGCTCTAAAGGCCAAGATGTATATATGTAGTACATATTTTGTTATCTAAACATACTTAAAGTTCTGAAGCGAATCCGTTCATTTAATAATTTTTAAGAAAATCATATTAAAAAGTCATTTAGCATAACGATAGCTGTTGTCCGGGTCAACATATAGGATACTTTTTATTGCGGGAAAAATCTCATGCCTGAAAATGTATACTAACCGTTAATACAAACGGAGCAAGGTAGAGTCACTAGTGTATTTATAATACTTGGCTAATACGGAGTGTAAATCCAATCGACCAGGTTAAACGTGTCGATGTAACTAAATATGAGATTAACATTGTATGTATTTGAATTTTTCTATCGTCAAATTGGATTTGAGTGCTCGCATGCTACAGTGTAATACACGAACGTTTTTTCTAAGGAATTTTCTAATTTTAAATTTGAAAATCTATCCAACATAGTTCAACTATCAATTAATATTTTTTTATACTTATAAATGACGAGATTTTTTGTTCGCTCTCACTGCTTAACTACAAAATGAATAGATATGGAACTTATTTCATAGGATGCAGCGTGTTTCGGTGTAGGTTTTGGTGTAGGTACGTAAATTGTAAAATATAAGAACTTGGTTCCCGGTCTTTAGAAAACGAGCGGAGCCGCGCGAAATGCTAGTATTTACTATATTAGGTATAGCTAGAAATCAAAACTAAATGCTTTATCACTATATTTATTAATACATCAATGCCATTTTTGTCATATCTAGATATAAAATAATGTTTTTTTTTTATATTTACATAATATAACCTTATAAGCCGTTTAAGGTCACTTACGCTTCCTGACCGACTTACCTCAGTATAATTTATTAAAATAAGAGTAGAAATTGCAAGATAAATTGATCAGAATTAAAGGTGTTCAAAGTTTTATAAATCAGACACATGGTTATACCGCATTGGTCATACATTATTTATTATTAGGCTACAGCATTTACACATAATATCGATTTGTAGGTTTGTGCAGTTAATTATTAATTATTATATAAGTTTACATGTTTCCATGCGGAACCATCATTTTGTGCAATAACTTTAAAGCCTGTTAGGTCATTACTATATACATGATCAATTATTGCTGTAAACATTTACTTTAACTTATATGCATTTATCATGTGCAAAGTTGTCTTTGTAAAATAATCGGTTTTACTCTACGAGAGTATATTTGTTTCAACTTTTACTAAATTATAGGCAGTGGTAGCCCAGTGGTAGTGCGCTCGCCTGCAAAATAGAGAGAAGCTGAATACTTTCTTAGGTTTACGCGAATATTCGGCATTATAAATGAAACTACCTTTTCGGATTTTGTCGCGAATTTATTTTGATTTTTAGTTCCCGACGTTTCTAATGCTTTACAGCAATCATGGTCACGGGCGAGACGGGTCTCTCCCGTGACCGTAATTAAAAGTGAAAAGGTAGTTTCAGAGAGAAGCTGGTTTATATCTCGTGCCTCACGCCTCTGATATTCTTGTGTATGAATGAATTCAAACAATAATATGAATTCACTTGTCATGCGGTGAAGGAAAACATCGTGAGCACATCTACATGTCTGAGAGAAACTAGCAATTTATTTTAGCAACTTTTATTAGAATTATGGCTTAATCCTCTTGAAGTCGTAGCCGCCAGCTTTAAAATGGACATTGAAAATGGCTGAATACAATATACATGATTTCTTAAAAACAGTTTTATTACAATATTTGTAAAAGTAAAATATTGTGTTCACATTTTTATATTACGAAAGCGATTTTTAAAGAAGACAACTCACCTTGGAAGTTGTAATTACCGCCAGGTTACTTCAATGCCAAATATAATAATGTAATTAAACTAATATTTTGTATTTATTACAAGAAAAATGAAAGAATTCCATTTTGTTTCTAATCTCAATAAAACTTGAAGTAAATAGATGTTGAAAAGTACAACTGATGAATTTAATGCTTCAGCCATTTTTCAAGCCAAGGCTTCTTTAAAGATAATAATGTTTAGTGGTGTTATTTACGTACGTGATGTAAAACAAATCGTGATGAAATTATATATTTTTAAATAATAAAAGTTTTTATTACGAGTACAAAATATCATGTATACGATAAGGTCACAGTCTGTTAATTCATAAACTAGGCTAACGAAGGTGTTCTAGACAGCTATAGCACTGGAGCGAGACATGTGATAAGGTGCTCCCGACTTTCATACATGATTTGATGTGTTAGTCGGGAAGTGGTGTTAGGGTTGACGGGAATTAACGTACCAGTAACTTACCACGCAGTGAATTACTTTACGCTTTAACTTTGAAATGTCTCACGAAAATTGGTATTTTTACCAACCTTTGTTTGATAGCTATTTTGTTAAAATAAAGGGCAATCTTCTCCTGTAAAGATTTTTCTAGGTTAATATTTATGAAATATCCTAAGGTTTTTTATATTTTGGTAAATTCATACTGACAAATAAAACTTTGATGTGTTGCTAATATTGGAGAAACTATTTTTTTTAGTTTATTCATCAAACATTTAACTTTAAAATACAATGAAAATTCTTATTTATGACTGAATTTATCAAAAAATGGATTAGAGTTCATATAAACTACTTGGATATGGAGTATAGGTGCCGTCTTAGACCATACCGCGAGGCTTGGGCACACAAAATTTAGAGGTATTTAATATTTATATACCGTCATTTACTGTATTACTTTTCTTCAGGGCCCCCGTGTATGGTAAAGACGGTACTAAGTATACCCTGTTTACATGAATTATGTGTGTGTACAGAGGCGGATGGGGCATATCCCCCCGAGGCGCCGGCTACACCTTCGGCCAAGACATCTCGGAGACGTTCAACCACAGCAACGGGCTGACGCTCGTGTCGCGCGCGCATCAGCTCGTCATGGAGGGCTACAACTGGTGTCACGACCGCAACGTCGTCACCATATTCTCCGCGCCCAATTACTGCTATAGGTAAGTTATCCTTTTCATTATTATCTAATGTCCCTTTTTACCTTTATTAACCGACTGCGGCGGAGCCCAAAGGAGGGTAATGTGCTTGAACTGTATGATTATCCATTTTGTGACCCTCAGTGAAGAACAGTGCTGAACTTCTATTTATTTTTCATATAATATAAGTTTTAAAGGACACTTTTAATAATGTAATAATATTATAGGTAAAATCCATATAAAGTTATTACTTCTTTTTTATAACTTCATACAATAGGTTCCCAAATGGCGTTGTAATAAACATTAATTATTACGCAAATTATTTATATTTTCTTTTTATGCATATTTTTATATCTTTTAATTGCTATGCGACTGATGAAGACTTTTTTGCTCTTAAAGTATTTATGTAATGTTTCTTTGTATCGCAGGTGCGGAAATCAAGCCGCCATAATGGAATTGGATGATGCGCTTAAGTATTCATTGTAAGTTTTATTTTTTACAATATTATTATTAATTAATGGACACAATGCTATTATGTAATTTTATATAAGAATAATTATTTTCTTTTTACGTTTATTCTCTGATGTAGAAAGTTTTTAGTTAGATACTTGTTATATAATTAAAATTGTACTAAAAATAACTTTATAGTGTATAACTTAAATAAAAAAGCATATATCTCGAATATAAGCTTCAACAATAAACATTGAATACTTCTTACTGATGTAAAAAAATTTGCAATATGTAGGTACATGAAAAATAAACTATGGAATGATTATCAGCGCAAAGTGATGACAATTTGTATTTGTGCAAACAAATCGAATTCTACGGACTTGTGTCCTAATACTGTGGATATTTAAGTTTATGACCATTTATTACATACTAATTAGTATAACAATTCTATTTATATTTTACTTATATATCAATGTCTGTCTGTGCAGCCTTCAGTTCGACCCGGCCCCGCGGCGCGGCGAGCCGCACGTGACGCGGCGGACGCCGGATTACTTCATGTAGGCTGCACGTAAGTACCTTATCTTATATTTATATTCGTATCTTTTTATTTTATTGTTTTGTTAGGGCTTAGATATAAGGTGCATGTTTGTTTGTCTACAACAACTAATGTAAATTTCTTGTATTATTATACAAAATATCTTATAAATATTCTATATTCTTATGTCTATGTGTTACAAAATTGTAATAATCGTTCGTCGTTTAAGGGATTATTTTTTTTGTTTTTGGAAAAATATTGTTTCTTAGTACTGTCTTCTGTTAATAAAACAATTTTGATGTAGTTTTATCTGAAATTGCAGCTTTTATTTATAGTATTTAATTATAACAGTGTCGCTGTCCACAGCGAAGGCGCACCCGGAGCAGGAGCGTCGGGCGCCGCGCCGCCGCCGCCCGCCCGCGCCCCGCGCGCCCGCCCGCGCCCGCTCCGCCCGCTCCCGCCCCGACCGCCGCAGCCTGCTGCGCGTGGCGCACTGGCTCATCGCCATCAGACCACGCCTATTTATACCCAGCCTCTATCACAGCGGCACCGACATACCCAATTAAGTAAACATTTCCTCAATCACACCGTCGGTGTTTTAAAATTTAGTATGAACTTAACCTTTGTCACACCGAAGCTGTGATAGAGCATGGGTATAAAGACACCCTCACGTGACTTCCGGTCCCCCGTCACACCACCCATTTCCGGTTTAATACTCATTGCCGCTAAAACTGTTAATATGAACGTTAAAGCAATAAAGAAATGATGAATCGGTTAATCTATGTTGTAATTTGTATGCTCCTATATATGTGTGTGCGTTTAGACGTGATTTGTTCTCATAATATGTAAATTAAAAGGAAAGTAAGGGAATAGTATTGTCAATATATGAGTAATGAGTATGGTTGTGTGCTTCGTAATGCGTAATTATTATATTTTAGAGCATGTAAAGAGCTGTGTTGATAAATGCATAAATACAATTTCTACAGCATGTTGTTTTAAGTCTTTCGCACACGCATACTTTTACACGCATGTTATTCTAGGTCTGTCTCGCTGTGGCTCATTGATAAAATTATTAATAAAAATGTCTTCTAGAAGGTTCATTTCAAGATCTACAGCGAACGACTTATTATTTGGAAACGCTATATTTCCTAAAATTTGATGTTTTGACAGATTATACTTATTTCAATATACTGCTTGTGTCAAAAAGTTCTCGACATTCGGCTTTTGCGGCTCGGTTGAATTAATATGTACTCGTAATTACACAAGTGTTTTATATGATAGGTTTTTAGTATCTCGCTTCTATCTAAGCCTTTATTGTTATGTAAAATATGATTAGACTAAGTAGATGTCAATATCGAGAACTTTTTGACCGCGAGTATTACATTGAAATGAAATACGCACGCAATTTTATAAATATAAAATGTATTGTGAATAGAAGTCCTTGCATACTTTGTTCGAATGTATGTATAAATAAATATGTAGCGTTGCGCATAGTACTCTTAATGTATAGTATAGTGATAACATAGATTGAGAGCGGAAGGTGAGATGGGGAGAGGCTGTGGCGGTGTATATGTAAAATTTAAACGTTAGGTGATTTGTTTGCATAACGTCCTCGGTCCAAGTCACCGCAGTCTTAGGTTCTTGCCTCGCCTTGGACGAACTGCCACACGCCGGCTCTGCCTTGACAACTATATTAACTATGAATATGGTCTAACATCAATCGTTTCCAATACAAGGTCAATGACAATCTCAGATAGTCCAAGAGCCGGCGGGCAGTTCGCTCGCGCTACTTCTGCTGGTATGTTCATTGCGTGGCGACGGCGCGACGGTTCACTTTTATATGTAACTTACGATGTATCAAAGACACTTAGACCTCATTAAACAGCGTACATTTGCTATTCGGTAGTTTTATTTCATTACTCGTCACGAGTAATGAACCTCCGACCACCGCCGGGAATGGACATACCACCGTATCGCTTCCCGGTGACTCACGGTTTGTCAACAACATTGAAGTTCACTCGATACGAAACATTGTGGAGCCTCATTTTTATACTTTTAAAACTTAGCTTTTAAATTTATATATTATTTTTTGTTTTCCGATTTTACGTAGTTGGACACCTCACGAGCGACGCACAGTACAGTTGAGCGCATTCGTCATGTTTCTCGCGTAGAACAATAGCAAGCATTTAATTTTATGACAGAATGGTGGGATTTACATAATCTAATAATATATTCTCCGACGGAGTCAGTGTTAATGGTATGTATGTATGAGTCTAGAATGCTCGTCCATTCTGCCATAAAATGTTGAGACGTGCATTTTTAGGTTGATTTATTAAAATTATCCTATTTTTGTGCCACAGTACCTGTTTAACAGAATAAAGTGTTTCACAAGCGTGGAGCTGGAACCTTTTTATTTCCATTTTTGATGATCTTGTAAATATCCTAAGATCGAGGCATTACGTAGATTGTTATGGTTTAACGTAAGCGCATGCATTATTCCCATAAAGAGTATCGTAGATAACGAAATATACCATTTTTTATGAGTATCCGTTAAATATACATTGGATTTTTAATTATTAACAGATAGATGGACGATGGTGAATGACGCACTAAAGACTTTCTAATGAGATATTAAAAAATCGATTCTATAATCGAATACTTATTAACAAACGGCGGCTACCATCTCAATTTGGATAGATTATACATTTAAATTATTTCATTAGCATCATTTATAATCGTCCATCTTTATTTAAAATATTCTAAATATATATTGTGGCGATTGATCACGTGACTTGTTTTTTTTTTAATTAATTTTTCGTCGCATTTTTCACTATGAAAAATAGTTACAGTATGATTCCATGTAATTATAATTTAGAATTCACTTTCAAAGCATGAATATTTCCAAATTAGCACTTGGATTTTATTGAGCGCGTGTGTACTCGATACAAAGACTTACCCACCAATGACATCGGAAGCCACACGTTCTGTTAAGTATTAAGTATGTAAGTTAGGTAAACGAATAAAACCTTAAAAAATAAAAAAAATATACGATGTCGAGCTTCGTTTGTGTGAAATTGAGTAAAAAGAACGTATTTCATATTGATTTTTGATTGAAATATTTCACACGATCGAAGCTCGCGTTTATAATTAAGGCTTTCCTGGCAATCCGTATAGACTACAACATTCGCCTCTTGCGACTATGTAAGCGAGTGTTGTATGAGAGACGACGCAACTATTAGCATTGCGTCGTTATATACACATTATATTATATGGTTAAAGCAAAGTTGGAGTCGATAAATGCAATAAAAGTGGAAACGGTTTATTCTTTCAACTCTGTACTATGCCCGTTGATAGGAATTAGATAATAAATAAAATTAATAATATAAAAATGTTTTATTACGACACTGATCCTCTCTTTTTAACATTCACTAGTTCATGATTTCCACAATAATAAATATTCAATTTATTATTGTGGAAATAATTAATATTTCGTTTCATGGCTACCAGGAGTGCCAGTTTACTTCGCCAGTGTCAAATTTAATATCAGATTAAAAAAAACAAAAGATAACTAATAGACTATAAATAGATGTGTTAGTAAAATGAAACAAGATTTATGGAAATAATTTTATTTCAGAAAATAAATATTGAATATTACCTAATAAATAAATTAATTTTTACAAGACATTGTGATTTTTACGTAGTAAATTAGCGTCTATTAGTAAACAATACTGATACCGTCAAATAAATCTCTTAGAATATTTCCTGCGTTGGCTAAAATGAGCATGTGAAAATAAAAATATTTTATATTATAATTTATCTTCTTTTTACTGAATGATAACTAAATTGTAAATTAGTTAACATTTAACAAGTTTATATTTCAATATTTATAGGTCAATAAAATATACGAATAATTTATAAACCGAATACATACGTGAGAGAGCAACATTTTAATTACTTTTCAGTATAAACTAGAATTTTCGAATTTTAAAAATGCACGTGGGTACCTAAAGATACGATAATGGTATTGTCGAATATCAAGCGACATTACGTAAAGAAAAAACATATTCAACACTTGTGAAGTGACCTCACAATAATTTATAATCGAATCATTTTTATTTATCGTTAAAAAACTAAAACTTTATTAAAAGTAAATATATTCTTATTAGAGAGAGAGTTGTATATCGTTTATATAATTTGTACCCCAAACCGCATTTTATAAAAAGTATCATAATCCTTATTTTGCAATTGACAGTATTTATTAAATACACACAAACTTAAATATTTTTATAATTTAATTATGTTTAAAAACTCCGAATAGAAGTAACCATTTTCTATACCCTGGATGCTATAAAAATAAAGAACTAATTACATTTGGAAAAACTAAAAAATAT
Organism: Boloria euphrosyne; assembly: GCA_951802675.2. Lineage (NCBI taxonomy): Eukaryota > Metazoa > Arthropoda > Insecta > Lepidoptera > Nymphalidae > Boloria > Boloria euphrosyne. The sequence goes on from OX637885.1 coordinate 9,719,185, forward strand.
ACAAAAATATGTATTTAAAATAGCAATTAATAATAATTTAATAATAGACTCAAACGCATTTAAAAATTACTTCATTATATTATAATATTTCCTTTAAATTTACGAAATATACAATTTATTTTCATAATAAACATTTATATTCATTTTGAATTCTTAAAAAACCTGCATATCTAATTAAACCCAGCAAGTTTTCGAAAGACAACACCAGTCTCTTAACCCGCACTTGGCCAGCGCGGTGGAATATTGCCTCCTCGCACTGAAGGAAGACCCGTGTCCCGTGCCCAACAGTGGGACTATAAAAAGCTATGAATACATTTTTAATACATAATTGCAACACCAAGGGGGTATCAAATCTCATTTATCCCATTATTGGTAAATTAAAATAATCAAACGATTCACATCTAGGTAATGTAGTTTCTTGAGCTTAAGCTTACAAAGTAAGAAAATACTGATTGTTGTTAAACAAAAAAGAATGATGATATAATCAATCATTTCGAAACAATGTTTTACGTTTATTTTCATATAATAAGTAGTTAAAATCTAGAACCTGTACGTTGCTTAACTAATTCTAGAAATTAGAATAAAATATCTTTGTGTTTCCTATTTCAGACATGTAACTTGGCAGTGTCAATACATTCTAATAAAAAACAAACAGTGTTACAAGAATACAGCAAAAAATATAATATGTAGTAGAATTTAATTTTAATTTAAAAAAACAAATTAGGAGTGTTGTGCAATTGCTTAAAATATTAATTGTATAAAAATATTTCACTTGAATTTAAATATTTACATATTTAACGCTGTAAGTATCAAATTAAGAGTAATTTAAATTGCAACACTGACATGTTACATATCCGCAAGAAATTTATTATCCTAACTAAAATTATTTATTTCGTGTTTTAGGATATTTTCATCCCAGTGTCTAGTTGTAGGAGTTGTTTCATCAGTTCGTATGTAGAGAAGGAAGTGGCCACCATTGGTATGGCTCGTATGTAGTTGATGGTCATACCGCGATACAACCCTTTGACTATTCCATTTTCACGGTATATGAGTGTTAATGTTTTAACCATTCCCGTTCTAAAAGAATTAGAAATAAATTTGAACTCAATAATAAAATAATTTAGTTTCTACATAATCAACTTTTGAAAGGCCACCAAAAACGTTACTATTTCAATAACAGGTACTCATTATCGGATGAAATAAATAAAAGCATATTAATTACTAATATAAAATTTTATGCTTTCAACATTCGTAAAATTATTTAGACAAAGAAACGTTTTCATTGTCCCCTTGAAAAGTGTCAGTACTGAAACGAACGTAGCCGAATTTCAAAATAATGTATCGACATATTATATACAAATAAATCAACAGTATTAAATTAATAACATTTGCCATTAAATGGCTATAAAATATCCTACATATTAATTTAAAAAGAATAGTTAAAGTAGAGATAACAATAATTAATATCATAAAATAAAAAAATACATAAATACCAACCTTCTGTTAGTGTTGCCAACACCAGTGCAAGAAATATGTAATAAAAATGATACAATATTTAATTATTATTATATAACATAGTAAATAAATAATAAATATATAATTGAAGGCTTTGTTAAAATAATTATTTATAACAATAGAGAAGAAGAAATAGGTATAATTTATTGTTACACAAGAAGTTATTTTTTTCTATATATTCATACATTTATGCAAAGTGTAGGTAAGAAAATTACAAGAGCTATGTAATAATAAATTTTACTAAGCATTTTATAGACTTTGTCGATAATGTTAAGATAAATTTAAAGTGCACAAAACTTGAAATTTATAAATATGGCACATAATACGAATGTTATTGTAACGGTAATAATATACAAGAATATTCTACTGGATGAGATGTGTTAGTAAACAGGTAGTGGCTAATTACTAAAATATATATGATTTTTATTTCAGCGAATAAGTTAAAACAGTGCTGACTTTTAAATAAGCACCAAAGTTATTTCAAGAGTATTTTATAATAATATAATAAATAATCAAATAAAAGGGAAACGAAGAACAACTCATAGAAATGTAACCACTTTTAGTAACGCCGATTATTATTTACAAACTGTGCAGGTGCATTCAAAACTACAACGATCATAATTATCAATACAGAGACAAAGCGATGTAGAGCGGTGTCGTGTGTGACATATCATTGACGAGTTCATGTATTACTTAAAGTGGTTTCATTTGGCTTGTAAAGAAATACTTAGTGAAAGCCTGAAAATCGGGAAATTGGCGGTAAAGCCATTGGTCCTGCGCCTAAATATTATTGGTCGTATCGTCCCACCAGTGTGAATGACAGAAATACAGATTGCACTTGTGTCTGCGCGTACACCTGAGATATTATAGTATAATATCTCCTGCGCAGATGGCTATACTCAGCAAGATAAGCTACCGTGGCCAAAATCGGTCTGTAGGGCATTAATATTATTACTAAAGTGTCACGATGATCCGTCACGACCAGTGAGAAATGAGACGCAGGATCAATGCAAGATCTAAGTAGCACATTACATGAAGTTTTGTCTCTGCAAAAACATTAACTCATACAACCGCGGAACCTTAACAAACAAACCCGACTCACCCAAACTTGGCAGTCTCGGGCGTCATGCAGGCGAGCTGCATGCGCCGGCGCGTCACGTCCAGCGGGTACGACACGGACTGCGCCACGGCGCCCGCCAGCCCCCCGCACACCAACTTACCTGGCACCGTCAGCACTAGGCCCCCTGGATATGCAAAGACTACATAGATATCAAAGTTTACCTTGTACCAAATGATTGGGTTGGTGCATTAAGCTAATTTATAGTCAATTACGAGTATTCTCTAGGTCTAATTTTCCTACAGTATTCGTATTATGGTCTTTTTAGTATCGGCAATCTAGCTTGATACGTAGCCAAGAATTTCACTGGGAGGTGACCTCGATGGGGATGTGCTATGCTCCTGGTACTTATTTGATGGTAGATTGTTAGTGTCACCCCATGATTGTTGTGGTGTGCTTCGGCACCTCCGTTGTTGGGTTTTAGAGGTAGTACTGGCTTTCTAGCCACCTGTATGTATTTTGGTATTCGTAGATGCATTTCCCAACAAGATTATGATCTATAGAGTACGTAATATCATATTTCTTTCATAGTCTCTCTTCTTTTATCATCTTATAGTTGTTTCAGAGACAAGGAGTAACAAATGTACACATTTATAATAGTAAGTTCTATACTGGGAGTAAAGTGGTATTATTTAGTGCATTCTATTTACAAATTGCGTTACTTACCAGTATTTCTATCACATTTGCGACAAAGTGTGTTCGGAAGATATTTCATACAAAAGAACTTCAGGGACTCGAAGCAGTAGAAACTAAAGCCGGCGTACGGAACCATTCCCACCATGGTCGGTACAAAGCCGCGGTATAAAGCGCGTATACCGCCCTCCTAAAAACATATAAGCACGAATCACGATTGAGTAAAATTTCAAGGAGTTTTAAGTCAAATTTGTATAATTTATTAGTAACTAATGAACACCCGTGTTACGGGACGTACGAGACTACTATAATATTATTATTCCACAAGAACGCTGCATTTATCCGGGATAAGCATTGTTTATGTGCTATTCCAGACTGTAATATATTTGCTACCAAATTTCAACAATGAACAAGCTGATGATGAAGTAACTTAAGTAACTAATAATACATTTTTAAATAATTCATAATAGTAATATATAAATGAATGTAATATAAATACTAAAAAGGTACCTTAAACTGATATGTACTAACTTATCTCACTTATTTAACTTGTAAAGTAAACGATAGCGCGGACATTATAAGAGAAAATAAGAAATAAAATTTTGTATATAGATAATAACAAATAAAAAAAAACTATGTCCTAGTAATAATAGTATGTAACTTCAAAACATCTAAACGGGAATGTTTATAATATTAGTAAAAAACTAAAATTTTTAGCAATATATCATATTTATCGATTCGTATTTGATAAAATATATTTTTATTTGAGATTATATCAAGCTAAGATTATTTTGAAATTTTCTGTTGTAATATGGGATATAATGCATTTAGTTATTAGTGATAAAGCTCAGATGCACGCTAGGTATCTACTAGCTAAAGAACTTTTATAGCATTCTCGAATAAAATAGTCATGTCAGTCTGTAACAAGTACTAATTCACGACCGAGACATCTAAAACCACAACTCAAACAACGAGGAACCCAAAATCAAATTTAATCTGTGGAAAATACCGAAAAGTTAAGTTTTTAAAAAAATACTTTCTTTGTTTTGTCAGATAAGCAAAAATTAGGGATCAGGGATCTTTTATTTTACACTAATTTTCTCAGACCTGAATCCAAGCTGATGTATTATAATCAAATACTTGATCCTTAATAATTTCGTAAATAAAATTAAGAGAATAAAGAGTAAAATAATGAAGAAGAATAAAGAATAAATTAAGAAAAAAAATCTAAAGAAAGCAGCAAGTACCTACCTACTTTAAATTTAACAATTTATAAAACGTAAAAAGTATATTTTCACTCACAGTCTTAAATATGGAGGTAGCAGCATGAACAATGCCGGTGTACCGGTGTTCTCCGGTGACTTGGAAGGCGAGTCGCGCCCTGATGGTGTCGAGGGGGTAGGTGAGGGTCACCGCGGTGACCCCCGCCGCCGCGCCCGCTACGAACTTGTCGCCGTGTTGCACTAAGGGTAGACTGAGCCCGCTGAGATACTAAAATAATAGATATTTAGGTAATTGTGAAACGGGTTTAAATCCTGGGTATTTTCATGTGGGAATCATTTATAACATGATTACCACTTGTTTTATAATGACGGAAAACATCGTGAGAAAACCTGCATGTTTATGTTTTACTCAACAAGAAGTGCACTTGCAGTCCGCCAACCCGCACTTGATCAGCGTGGTGGACTATAGCCAGATCCCCCTCGTATTAAAGGAAGGCCCGTACCTAGCAGTGGGATGTTAAAAAGAGCTAAATACAATAGTGAATTAAAACCCATAAATTTGGTATAGCCTTTAAAGTTTAAATAAATTCAGGATCCCGTCAGTCGTAGCCAAGACTCTTAACTGAGGTGATATATTCACTTGTGTTTAGTCATTATTTAAATGAACGATTGGTTTTGATCCAAAATAGGAGTATGAAGTTCATCGCTTCAATACAATATAGGTCCATTCTACTTTGTTTAACATAGGTAGCATCAAATTCCTTTCATGTTTTACTCCTCCTAAGCGATATCTGAAGCTATTAAGGCAACCAACAATAAAATTAAAGGCGAAATCATCAATGCACGCTACGGAGCTGACAAGAAACCCACATCGACCTTCTTTGTAAACATCGAGCCCAGTGTTAACAACCCTGCGGTCAAAAATATCACCTATATATATAACCAAAAGGTCAAGATAGAGGATCCCCGTAAGTCAAAAACTATTGTACAATGCCAACGTTGCCAGCGCTACGGCCACTCGAAGAATAACTGCATGAGACCCTATAGGTGCGTCAAATGCGGAGAAGGGCATAAAACCTCGGAGTGCAAAAAGAAAGATAGAACCACACCGGCCAAATGCGCTCTCTGCTCGTGTGACCACCCGGCTAACTACAAAGGCTGTGAAATATACAAAGAAATCCTTGCCCGAAGAAACAAAAAATTAAACCCAAAAGAAAGTAATCCCGCCCCAACTATTACAGTCTTGCCGACTAACCCAATCTGCTCACCCTCGACAAAAACTGAAAGAACCGAAAGACCCATTCACCAACGCACCTACGCTGAAGTTACCGATTGGAAAAATTCTCAATCAAGCCAACAATCCTATAACAAACTGGAAGATATTCTACTTAAACAAAGTGAGAAAATGGATCTCCTCATACAACAAATAGGCTCCTTAGTGAGTCTTATCACTACTCTCGTCTCTAAGCTCACAAAATGACTTCGCTACACATTGCCACTTGGAACATCAATGGGCTTGCCCCTAATAAAAACGAACTGGAGATGTTCATTAAATCCAACAAGCTTGACGCTTGTCTCATATCTGAATCGCACGTGACACCAAGAAGCAGAATATGTATTCAGGGATTTTCCGTGTACATCACCTGCCATCCTGATGGTGGAGCCCACGCTGGCACCGCAATAATTATCAAGAATAGCGTAAAGCATTGCCTCCTAGAGTCCACTACGGCTCCCTATCTCCAAGCTACTACTGTAAGGGTGGAGGATCGTACTGGACCCCTTAACCTGTCTGCAATATACTGTCCACCGCGCCACACAATTAAAGAGAAAATGTTTACTGACTTTTTTAATACATTGGGCAATCGATTCATCGCTGGTGGAGATTGGAATGCCAAGCATTCATATTGGGGATCAAGACTGACAGTCACTAGGGGCCGGGAACTAAAAAAGAGTATTGAAGCCAACCACCTACTAGCTATGTCAACTGGAGAGCCTACGTATTGGCCCACGGACAGTAACAAAATGCCTGACCTTCTGGACTTTTTCATCACAAAGGGCATAAGCGCACAAAACACTCTTATAAAGTCAAGTCTCGACGGAAGCTCCGACCACACACCTGTCCTACTTACAGTTAGCCCCGTGGCTATACCCAGTGACACCCACACCGACTATCTGCACAACCACAAAACTGACTGGCAATGTTTTCGAGAAATCCTCGAATCAAACATAAACCTTCATGTCTCACTCAAAACTGAGGAAGAAGTTGATAACGCATGCTTCTACATCACAAATCTTATTCAAGTAGCAGCTTGGTCAAGTACTCCTAAACTACAGGGTTTGTCGCGAGGAACGCCAGTCCCACTCGCTGTTAAGGAAAAAATTGCTGCCAAACGTCGTCTTCGCAGAATTTGGCAGGCAACCCACAGACGCGAGGATAAAACCAGACTAAATCGAGCAATTAAAGAACTGAAAGATCTACTCGAATATGCTTCAAACGAATCCCTTACACAGAGATTGACGAAAATGTCTCCAAATGGGAATGGGATCCACAACCTCTGGAAGGCAACAAAGTACCTCCCTCAGCCTCAACAGTGCTCTCCACCTATTAGATCCGGTAACACATGGGCGAGAACTGACCAAGAAAAGTCACAGGCTTTTGCTACATATCTCGCTGAGGTATTTAGTCCTAACAACTCGGACAGTCCTGAGGATCCGGAAATAGATCAAGTCTTGAAGCAAGACCTGCAACTATGCCTGCCATTGAGACCTACTACACCAAGAGAGATTGCAAGAGAAATAGCCAAAATGGACTCTAATAAAGCACCTGGATTTGATCTCATCACCTCCAGATTACTAAAAGAACTTCCTAAGAAATGCATTGTCTTTTTGACCATCCTTGTAAATGCTACATTGAGAACTTCGTATGTCCCTGCACTCTGGAAAACATCCCAAATTGTTATGATCCTTAAGCCTGGTAAGCCGCCTAACGAAGTCTCATCTTATCGCCCTATTAGCCTTACACCTGTACTGTCAAAATTGTGGGAAAAGATCATCCTTGCACGATTATCCCCTTGCCTAGACGTGAACCGTGTTATACCTGACCACCAATTTGGCTTCCGGAAGCACCACTCGACCATAGAGCAGGTGCACAGAGTGTATTGTACAATAAGACATTGTCTGGAGAGGAAGGAATACTGTTCGGCTGCTTTCCTCGACGTCCAACAAGCCTTTGACCGGGTCTGGCATAAAGGACTGCTCTACAAAATTAAGAAGTACCTTCCACACTCCTACTACCAGCTAATGGAGTCATACCTTAGTGACAGAAAATTTCAAGTCAAGCTACGTGATGCAAGATCTTCTCTCATTAGCTGCAGAGCCGGAGTACCTCAGGGCTCCGTACTTGGTCCAGTCCTGTACAACATATTTACTAGTGACGTACCCCAATCACCAGAAACATCAGTTGCAACTTTTGCCGATGATGCGGCCTTTCTTAGTTGTAACAGTGATCCCAGGGAAGCCACCAGATAGTTGCAAACCCAGCTCGATGCCACTTACGCTTGGCTGACCAAGTGGCGCATAAAAGCTAGCGCCCCGAAGTCTCACCACATCACATTTACTCTGAGACGTGAAACTTGTCCTCCAGTCAATCTAGGCCCCGACACATTGCCGCAATCAACTAGCGTTAAGTACCTTGGTTTTCACCTCGATCGTAGAATGACATGGAAAGACCATATAAAAACGAAGCGGAACGAAATCAACCTTAGGTTCAAAAATCTACTTTGGCTACTCGGTAGACAATCTGCCTTGTCTCTGTCCAACAAACTAAGGGTATATTGCTCCATAATAAAGCCGATCTGGACATATGGAATCCAACTGTGGTCGACAACTAGCAAATCCAACATTATGTGCCTTCAGAGAGCTCAAAATTGTATTCTAAGGGTACTCTCATCGGCGCCTTGGTATGCTCGCAATTCGGAAATCCACGAATACCTGGAAATCCCAACGATACTGGATGAAATAAAACGATACTCAGCGAACTATAAGGACCGCTTGTCAACTCATCCAAACCCGCTATCCAGTATACTCTTACAGCCAAACCCAATCGGAAGACTCAAGAGAGCCGATGTGCTATTCTACTGAGGGGAGATAGAGCAGTGGCTCTACCTCGCCAAACTCCAACCTCTCTCAACTCACCTGATTATAGTCTTGGCGACTGATCGCAGGTCTTAACTAGGAAAAAAAAAAAAAAAAAAAAAAAAAAAAAATGTTTTACTCCTCGTGTGTATTTCATTCAAAAGACGACACATTAATAACTTATAAATAGTCTATCTTTACGAGACATCAAGGAAACTCTTTTGAAATTATAATCGATTTTGTTCATTGACGTTATGAATGTAAAGCAATAGGTATTCAGTTAAGAGTCCTGCACAAAACTTTAAAAATAGTGTGGGTAAATTATGCCATACATTTGTGCTGCGGTTCGAGACAACTGAAGTGTAGTTAGTAGATACCTATCTACTTTAAAAAATATAATTGATGAACTGAATCTAATAACATTTAAACGCGCATACGCATCTTTAAAAAATGAACCATAAAGTGACGGTGTTTGAATACACGGTAGAATTCAAGGGCGCAAATATGTATATAACTTAAAAAATGCCTCATTTCCTGCCTGATTCATGTGAATTTTCAACCGACTTCCAAAAGGAGGAGGTTATCAACTCGTCTGTAAGTTTTTTTTTATGTTTGTTAGCTCAGAACTTTGAACTGGGTGAACCGATTTTGATGATTCTTTTTTTATTTGAAAGCTAGGTAGTATTTTAATATTTCCCAGTTCTGACAATGGCATCCATGAGAAAACCATAAAAGTCTTAAATTTGCATAAAGTGTATGCGCGACAAATGGATGAATAACTCAATATCATGCCAACCGATTTTGATGATTCTTTTTTTATTGAAAAAGATGTACTTCAAGGGTAGTTTGATGAGAGTTAGGCATTGAGTTATTATTACTACGTATAGAGGAGCTGTAGCAAACAATAAGATTGTCGCAACTGTAGGAGAGGGCGGGGCGTGAACCACTCGATCAAAACGTCTTAAGCGCCGTGAATTTCTCGGCGCTTACGCGTTTAGTTCGCGAGATGCAATGCCACGCTTTTGTAACGTCGCAAGCGCCATCGCCGTCGGCATGACTTGTAAAATTATACAAAATTATTAAATTAAGCGTGATTAAACGAAAATGCAGTAAACTTATGTGTGAAAAGTCACTCCTTGACTTTTATTTGATTTTCCTGAACGGTTTGTACAGTACCTCACTACACATGACGGCATATTTAGACGTAATATTTTTCACTCGAATGCGTCAAGCTACTGCAGCCGCTCGGCACAGACTAAGCGCGTTTGTGCCGATCGGCTCAAACAGGTTTTACAAGAAATCAAGTTGAGGCGTCCACTCTATACGTAGTAATAATAACTCAATGGAGTTAGGTAAGGTTCTGATTATGGGATCCATGACAAAGTAAGGGAACTCTTCAATTCCTAGGAGCAAATTAACGATGCTCGACCGAATCTTTTATTGGCTATTCGGATATAATATGAGTCACGTACCAGAACTGATGTTGGAAGGTACAACTCCTCAACGGTTAGCAGTTTAAAGAAAATTATTTCAATATAATACGCACTTATGGACCGATAGTTGTATACTTTCAGGCAAATAGCCAGGGCTTACCTTATAATAGAAGGTAAATTTTTATAATCATTAAATAACACAATACGTATCTACTTTCCGCAAAAAATTTAAAAGTAAATTATTTTTAACAAAAAAACAAAAACCGACTTCCAAACTAAATAAATCTAAACTAAAAAGTAGAAAATAATACTTTTAAGAACTTAGTTAATTTTGAAGTCGATGCCAGCCTAAGCAAAATAACTCTAAATAGATACATATTCGATTAATCTATTAATTTGTAAACATAATCAAAATACCTGGCTGGCACCAACTCCAAAATTAACAAAGTTCTTAAAAGTATTATTTTCTACTTTTTAGTTTAGATTTATAGTTAGATTGGAAGTCGGTTTTTAACGCTTTAAACAAAGTTTTCCTGTTTTTAAACAAAATAATATACTTACCTATTTTGTTTGTTTGTTATTAATTATTTTCTTATTTTAAAATAAATATCGTTACGTGCACCGGCCTTCATTCAATACGAGAGGAGATCATACCACTGGTTGGTGATAAGCCCCCTATTGGTATTATATTTTCTATTCAAATCTCGTTGAGATATCATAAGCTCTATAAACATGGCGTCCGTTTTGAAATGACTGGCAGTTACAAACAATCAATGGTGAACTATCTAGTTTATATACTCGTATCATTTTTTATTAAGATAAACTCGCCATGATGGGACAATTGTAATAAATATAATTGGAAAGCTAGGCCCGCGTTGACCCTCGCTTAACAGACCATCGGTTACATTTATAACTATGTAAACAAATCAATTTACAACTTGGCAAGTAGGTTGGAATAATTTGAGTTTAAAAAAATAAACCACCTCTAGATGATCTGATGACTGCAGTTAGATCTTTCTGGTTAATAGTCATTTATTAGGGTTTAGCCTATCAAGCATAAGACTTAGGTATTTAAAATTGTTATAAGTAGGTACATATTATATGACTAGCAAACCCGGCCCGCTTTGCTGGGCGTAAGTGAAAATAAATTAAACGGTTTTTATAATTTTCTAATAAATTAAAAGTTATATTTACTCCTTATAACATTAGCTATCTGCAAGTGAAAGTCCCGTCAAAATCGGTCCACCCGTTTCAGAGATCAGCCGGAACATTTTTTTTAAATTGATTTTTTAATGTAAGTACTTAGGTACCGTATATACTTTCATATGTGTTTAGTGAAAAGCTGTAAAGAAATTACAAATAGAAACTTCAATTTTATTTATATATGTACTGATGTTTAAATTGGTATGATTTTAATAGTAAAAAGTTATTTAAAAACAATTCAGTCGTTTTTGAGTAATGCTCGGTCAAATACACATAGTGATGTAGTGTAGAGTAGGGCATTCTTCGTTGGCTGGAAACAGCAATTACACACATACTACTACTAATTCTTAAAAGATTGTATGAATAAATTATAACTAAGAGGAAAACTTGGAAGTAACGTTTTAGTTTCGGGGAATATTTGGTTCACAGAATTGACGGTTGGTGATTCTAAAACTAGACTAGACTTATAATTTAGATTATTTGTTCCTAGTTTACAAAAAGGTTTAAATAAGTATAAGTAACACCTTCTAATACCGTTCCTATTATTAAAATAAAATTCGATGTAAAGGAAAATATTTGAAGCAAGCAAACAATAAAAGCAGCCTATGTAAAATACGCATTTTAATGCAATACAAGCTATTCCCTTGATTGATACGTTTGAGTCCGAGTTCACGGCCACGGCTCAATCAGATAAATCATACAGACGCGTATTTTTACTTTTTCATTATTTCACCTTTCTATTATCAGTCAGACTGACACGTGTACTGATTGCTGTTTTAGATTAAATCATTGACAATAGGCGTTACTTTCCTTAAATTAGTACTACTAAATAGATCTTCATTTTCAAATACATATTTTTAATAATATGATCCAAAGAATAGGTTTTTATAAAGATATTTTATTACGATTTTTAAAAAAAGTAAGTATACTGGGCAGCGAAGGTAGAGTCTACGATTAATAGCTCTATGTTCACAGTTCACGTTATATTTGTAATTGTTCAAAACACTAGGTGTTCCAATAATTTATTTCATGGTAGCTAATACGTATTTAATCATATTGTATGTTTAAGAATTAATACTTAAAAATAAATTGGACATAGTTTAGCAGAAACGACTTAACCCACAAAATGCCACTTTTGAGTTATTAAGGTTTTAAGTTTAGATAATACTTTATTTTTGCCATGTTGTATTGAAATATTATATTAACGTGTACTGTATACGGTGTAGGCAAATATTGTTATGAGTAATGTTGAATTAATTATATACCTGCTTTCTTTTAGTCGGATTTTTTAAAACGACATCATTAAAAATCAATGTTATCTTTATAGTTTTACGTACCTTTTTTGCTAAGTGGAAGAACCGACTGTTACGACGTGTTTGGCATAAAAAAACTCATTTTTGACTAAAGTGTGGTCTTTTTGCTGAAACTACGGCCAATTGATAATAAGTAGTTATATTAGCAGCAACCTATATTTTGTGTAACTTACATGTACATAGATTGCATTGAGAAGAGGCTCAGGGCTCAAAATTCTATGGAATAAGCATGGGAAACTTGGTTCAAAACATATATCGGGACTCGTGACGCTTTAATATAAATAACACGTTCATTTAACATGCCGCATAATTGCACGTGCAAATAATAAAATTTTAGTAACAAATTTGCATTTTAATAGATATTTTTATGTACACACGAAGTAATTTATGAATAAAACATAGTTATAAATCTGAATTAATCATAGATATTTTCTAAGCGTTAAAATTATAAATATAAATAAATATTTCAGAGTTAAAAACTTAATATTTTTTTAAAATAATTCTATAATAATTGCAATACGAGTATATTATGTATGTATTTTAAATAAATAATGACGTGTTTATGGAAACGAATACGATTCCGGATTTAATCGGTACACATCACAGCGGTCTTCACCATCGACCGCACCTTAAAAAACGGTGTCAGTATGCCACTTGCTAACATTATTGTATTTTGTCCACATTCATTGATAGCATTCCTTCAAGATTTAATATATAGTCTTTAAATTTTATTTATTTAAATGTTCCACAAAAATTATCAATCCAAGTAAATACTTGGATTCACCAGTGATAGGTAAATGCAGAAAATTTTTGTAGCATTTTTTTATAAATATGACGAAACGCGCGATATGCAAATATGAACATTTGCAATTTATTGTACATATAAAATGGTTAAAATATTGTATACTTAATAATTAATATTATACATATTATGCGATATTTGTAGTCTACGTTTGATGATAAATCGAACTATGATAAAGGTAAATAAAAACAAAAGTATTAAGAATCACTTATTCTCGCAAATTATTTGGCATCAATTTTTGGAAGCCGTAATCGCCACACACTAAATATCAAAAAGTTTAAATATTATGACAAAATTCATTAATTTGATTTAATATACAAAAATGTCTTATACAATAATATGTATAATGCATATTGTATAAGGTACACTTCATCATCATCATCATCAGCCCTTTTTAACGTCCCACTGCTGGGCACGGGCCTCCCTCAGTACGAAGGAGATCAGGCCGTAGTCCACCGCGCTTTGGCGGACTTCACATGTCTTACGAAAACTTTCTAGGTTTTCTCAGACATGCAGGTTTCCTCACGATGTTTTCCTTCACCGTAAGACAAGTGGTAATCATGATAGAAATGATTCGAACATGGAAATATCAGTGGTGCGAGACCCGGATTTGAACCCGCATCACTCGGTTATACAAGCGACGCGTTACCGCTGGGCTACCACTGTCTTGTAAATTGATAATGTAGATAAAAAATCCTAGTATTTTCACCGTAACGGCGCCGTAGCGTTACGTTTGGTATATGCCGTTATTTGTTTACAGTTATCTACTGCTACTTATCATATTAATACACATATGATTAGAAATCCTTAATCACACTTGTTAGCTTATAATTCCTAAAGATTTTTTTTTTAGTTATAGAGTTTTCTTCAGACATCACTAAGTATTATGTACCTTAATAATTATTATAAAAATTGTTAATGTTTACGTGATTTTCGCACATTTCGATAAATACTTTTATATTTGCGATAAATTTAGCACTCTGCGCCTTTTTCAAATCACGAACAGATTATGTTTGCATGACTTAATGATTAACATATTTAACAAATTATGAGAGTAGCTACTACTTATGAAGTCTCTATTTTAATTTTATTTGTTTATTTTTATTATTATCTCATACTAGAGACTCACCCTCCCTTTGCTTGAGTTGGTCCCTAGACCCTAGGTACCTTTTCACAGATAGTGATCCTCATATAAAATAAACAGGCCTAATCTGTTTGATTTTCTACATCCTTTTTTGTTTTTTTTTCTATTTTTTAACCTATAGGTTTGGCCATATTTTTATTTTTTGCGAGACTATCAAAAAGATATTTACATAGATATAACAGACACAAAGACACATGTTTTAAAACAAGTTAGTAAAAAATATATATTAATATTAATAATATTTTTATAATAATAAAAGCAATTAATAATCTTCTTATTCTCAATACATCAAGTAATAAATGTGTAAATGAAATATGATGTCTTAATCTAATTAATTTTAAAAAAAATAATTGTTTGTTGTGATTTTAGTTTACCAGAACTTTTACAATTTCATGGGAAGTTTATATATACATAGCAAAGTTTTTTATATGATACAAAAGTTTCTAGCAAAGCTGACCTCTTAACAATTTTATGCAATGGTAAGTTATGCAGTTCTGCAACTGTACTTAGTGTTAGTTGGCTAACTAATTTACATCTACATGAAATCCACTCTGTTGTATGTACTTAAGATTACTTACTTAGTAACTTTGGCTGTAACTTAATAATATAGCTAATAATAATGGCTGGTGTGCAACAATCTTACCATTGTAACACAAAGGAAAAAAGATTCAGTATTTTCAGTTAGATTGCACCTTTTATCAAATTTAATTTATGTAAATAGTCAGTAAATGTAAAATAATATACTGATATCTTATTTTATTTTTCACTTATTTCCTAGTCTGAAAATATTAAATTCAAAGTAAGAATACTTACTCGTTTATAAATTTCAAAGCTTGTAAACTGTGTAGCAGCATATGGGAATATCCTGACCATTTGGGCACCATTTCCCTTATATAATGCAATAAGGGATTCATGCTTAACAATTGCCATTAGTCCACCAAATACACCATGATGCTTGTAATGTGATGACTGAGCCTGAAGGAGTATCTTGATACGATCGAGGGGAGCTACAGTTGTTTTAGAACACATGCCTGCAACACCTGTTAAAAAAACATTTTACATATTAAGATTTTTACTAATACAAATATTATTTTTATTGCAGAATAAATTTTAAACTTCTAATAGAAATTCTCAAAATTATTATATATGTAATATAAAACGGACTTACCACCAGCCAGCAAATTTTTTAGTATAAACTCAAGATCGCTCTTCTGTTCCATTTTAAGGGCCATCTTTTATAAACAATAGTCAACAGCTTTAAAATAATATTTGTAACTTTTGACCCTTAACACTTTTATTAAATTGGCTTAATTATTAATAATAAATAGGGGATCTTTGTTCACGATTTAGCACGAAACATAATATACACACTTTCACTTCGAGCTATAACAAACAAAACTTTCTTCCCACATATACACTTGGACGATGTCACATACAATAGAATTTTACAACAAATATTTTTAAATAAATAAATATGATTCGTATTTATAAGATCCCGTGGAAAAAGAAATCAAATTAATATTTAAGCTTTTCTTTTCTTATTTCCCTACATAATTCAAAGAAACTTATTTTATTAAATGCATACTTCCTCTCTATACGAAAAGTTGACGTTTACTGGTTTTCAGAATTCAGTCTGACAGCTGACTTCTGACAAGTGACAAGTGTGAAGTGACAGCTGACAGTTCAGACAGCTGACAGAGACTAGTAAAGAGTGAGTTCAGAAACCAGACTTCAAATGCGATACTAGTAGATATACGCTGTCTCCGTTGAGGCTAGTGACCTTTGTTTTATAATTGTACTTTTAATAATTTTATTGTATCATTAATAAGGCTTTATGGGACAAAGGTTTTTTTAATCGGTATTCTTGACAGCTTCGATAGACAGTCAGTTTTCATATTAGAAATCCGTACGTAAAAATTTTAGAGCCATAACTCCAGAAAGAGCCACCAGTCGCGCCAATTTACTTAGTCAATAGCATTCCCTATCCCACTGTAAAGTAAATACGGAAAGGAAAGCGTAAGAGAGCTGAAACGAGCCTGCGGCCAGTGGTTGTCTTTGTTTAGAATTTTGATTGATCCACGTCCACGTGGCGCGGACGTATCTACGTCCACGCTTTTATTACTACAGACATGAAAGACAGAGATAGGTATTGACCAGACGATCGCTTTCTCTCTTTCTAGAGGTCAATTTCATACAGTCAGTGGTCAATAATAGGTGTTAGTTTCTGTAAATTAGATAAAGGTCAGTAGCACTTCGTCCGCAGTGCTAAATTTTTTTGAGAGAACTTTCATTCGAATTGATGCGAGCCGCGATAGATCAATTAGTCTCTCCCGTAATCATAATTGCTGTAAATCATTTGAAACGTCGGGAAAAACGTAATAGTTTCATTTATAATGTCAAATATACGTGTAAAATACATATTAGTACCTATTATTTAACATTTTTATACAGTTGCATACATATCTATCTATTTTAAATAATAAAAATAGTGTTGGCAAACGTTATTTAAGATATTGGGATCAATTCTTTATTATTATATTAGTCATTTTATGAAGTTATATTAGATAATTAGAAACAAAGAGCGCCATCTCTCGTAAAACTTTTTCAAACATTAGGTACCTACATGTTTAAGCTAAGCTTAGCTTCAATAAAATCAAAAAAATTTATCCTAAATATTTGTAGTCAATATAATATGTCGTAATAATAAACGCAAATGTTTCAAGCTTTATATAAAATTACGTCAGTTTCAAAATTACGCGGCGCGCGGAGCTTTTACTTTATAGTTTATACGTCCTTCATTGATCCTAAAACATTTGAAGGTCACCTTGAAAGAGCGCGAAAGCTCAAATAGGAACATTTGAAATCATTATGATTTTTGGATGCATGATCGTCCGCACGTTGCACATCGGACGACGCGATGATATATACGTAAAAGTAAATAAGCACCGTATAAAAGGGTTACAACATGTTGCGCGATACTTGTTCGGAATAAAGCTTGTCGAACGTATTTCACACGTCGAAGTAATTTCGTGGACTGCATACGTGTTTACCAAAAAGTGAAGTTATTTTATATATATTCAATTAAATTAAATAAAGATGGATGTGCCGGCTAAGGGGAATATTTTGGGACGTAAGTACATAGGTTTAATAATTGTTATAAGTATCATATTTTAATAGAGATTATTTAATTTAATATTTGTGTTTGGACCTTATAAAGCGCATGTAAGTTTATTTTACCTATAGTATTCGTGAGTGTTGAAAACTATTTTTAAATTTATAATAATTGTAATTTTAATGAATTTTTTTATTGTAGTAGCTTAGGTATGCAGTTTATTTAATGATTTTATTTTAGTGTAACTTTTTATTAACGAACTTAAGATAATAAATCCATAATTAGGTTTTGTACTATATTTTTAATTATTTAGTATCATAAATGTAGGTACACGCCAATGTACACGTATTGATAATTTTTAATTTTTATTAGAAGTATTGCTTTTGCTTTAATTTCACCATTACACCTATGCTTGAAATAGTATGTGTATTATCATTTATCAATTATTATAAGCTTCGATCATATACATCGAAGATTATAGGTATATATGCGTTAAAGACGACTTTGGAGTTATTTTAAAATGTAAAATAATATAATTTTTTATTAAAATTATTGTGTTCGTTTTGATTAAAAGAATTTTAGTTGTTATCGGAGATTTTTTAATAAAAATTTATAAAGGGTGATTTTTTAAGAGTTTGGTTTTTCATTTGAAAAAAAAATACCATAATATGGTGTTAAATATAATATTTACATTGGGAAGTTAAAAATCATTACTTGCCATTTATGTTTTAAAAATTATTTCGTGCAAATGTTGGCCTCCACTACGTTTTAAATGATCCATACGCGAAGTCCAATTGTGAGGTACTTTTTCGAACATATCGGCTGGAATATCACGGATAACACGTTAATTTTATTTTCTAGTGCTCGAATTGATGCTGGTTTATCTGCATAGAAAAGAGTTTTTACGTACCCCCACAAAAAAAATCCAAGAGCATTAAATCGCACTATCTAGGCGGCCTACTGACTGGTTCGAAACGAGTTATCAAAACAGTTGTGCCCAAATTCCGCACCAATTTTACACTATTCGATATTAAACCATCCACTACTCATAGGGTGCGTACATAAGAGAATATTTAAGCTGAATCCGGATGCTAGCCGATATGCTTGAAAAAGTACCTCAAGATTGGACTTTGCGTATGATCATTTAAAACCTAGTTTTGGCCAACATTTGCATGAAATAATTTTTAAACAATAAATGGCAAGTGATGCTTTTTGACTTCCCAATGTAAATTTTATATTTAACACTATATTATGGTATTTTTTTTTCAAATGAAAAACCAAACACTTAAAAAATCACCCGTTATCAAGATAATTGTTACTGCTGGACATTTAAATATTTAACTCATAACAATTAAGTAATATATATTATAAATGAAATAGTGATCAAATTACGAATATAATATGTGACTACATGCTATAGTAGACTTACTCGTAGGTATTTAGTGAATTTATTTCCTTTTAATATGTAGGTATGAATAACATGCTTATTATACATTGATATTCATTTATAAGTCGAGTAAAGCATACGAATTGCACTTATCAGTCATATAAATAATATTGCAGTGTCTATTTTAATTTCAAATTAACAGCTTATCACTAAATGCATATGTAAGGTATATACCGTATACGGTATTTACATAAAATAAAACAATTTTTACATTTTTTTGTCTGTTTGTCTCTCTGTTTGTTCCGGTTAATCTCTGAAACGGCTGGACGACTTCCACTCGCAGATAGCTAATGTTATAAGGAGTAACTTGTGCTACTTTTATTTTCTTAGAAAATTTTAAAAACCGTTTAATTTATTTTAACTTACGCTCAGCGAGAAGCACAAAGCAAAAGCAAACGCCAGGTTTGCTAGTAAAGTTATAAATGAAAAATGACTAAAATTGTAGATCCGGGAGGCCCACTCCCCATCCCTCCTCCTGTCCTCCTTCCTCCCTCCCTTTCCTGAAAGGCCGGCAACGCATCTGCATTCTGCAAGCCCTGCAGTGTTGCAGATGTCCATGGGCGGAGGTGATCACTTCCCATCAGGTGAGCCTCCTGCCCGTTTGCCCCCTTTGTCGCATAAAAAAAAAGATGCTTTCAGAGCCGAATTATGCATAGCAGAGCCTCTAGGTATTGCGCGCCTTGATACGCTTATTTTTTTCTAATTTTTTATAATATATAATTAGTATATTTATAAGTAAGTACGCTCTTATTACTACATCTGTGTCATTACTTTATGAAGAAAAGCACTCGGCTAGTACAAAACAATGTATGTCTGTCTCCACATTCCAAATGCTGTTCTAAGCTACATAGTTTACTACTAGCTGTGCCCGCTACTTCGTTCGCGTGGATGTCGGGACTTAACAATGTATTTTTTAGTGCGAAGCGCTGTTGGAGGATACCGAAACAAATCATTATTTTTTATTTATGCTAGTACTTCTTTATAAACAACATTAGCTGTGGAACCATCTGGAGCGTACACAAAAAACAAAAAGGTTATAGGGGTTGTTTACGCGGGAAAGAGCTACGTATAGTTGACCATGGGAATAGCATCCAATATTTAGGTCAACCCCCGCAACGGATAATGCCTGGCCCTGAGTTTTATTAATCGTCATGGCATAACAGAGACTGACTGGGAATTGCACTCGTTTGAAAGAGAAAGGAAAGTTGTTGGGAATTATAGGTATTCTTAGAATAAAAACAATCGAAGTGGTAGTGTCATGCTTGTTACCTTCGGGTAGCAGCCGTATGGGCCGGCACGCCCCGTAAAGTACCACTCTCTCACAGGAGACCGGCGTAAAGTGGCAGCTATGCTGTCGCGTTTCGTCCAGTAAGTGAGAGTCCGGGAGGCCCACTCCTCATCCCTCTTCCCGTTCTTCTCCCTCCTCCTTCCCTCCCTCCCTTTCCTGAAAGGCCGGCAACGCATCTGCAAGCCCTGTGGTGTTGCAGATGTCCATGGGCGGATGTGATCACTTACCATCAGATGAGCCTCCTGCCCGTTTGCCCCCTTTGTCCCATAAAAAAAAATCACCGGCGCCGCAACCGGTTAATATTTCAGCTTCGATTATGTTTTGCTGATTATACAAAGTTTGGGAGGACATAAATTTCTGAGGAGAATTATTGGTACACCGATTTTTGTGGGCTGGAAGTCCGGGTGTGTTGAGGGAATCCAAAAATTCTAAAGGGTATTGCGTGGCGTCATCTTCTTCCATAACTGTATTTATAGAGGTGTATTCTCTACTATTCCCGGACACATGACTCAATATTTTTAAATTAATTGCCGCTGCTTGGTCATTGCGGGGAGTCAAAATAGCTCGCTGACATAGCCAAGAACCGGCTTGGTTTCCCATGTTTGTGGAATCTCCGTACACAGAAGAAATTAGCTCCTGTTCAGATGTAACGCAAGAACAGAGATTATCAATCAAAATAACTTTTCCATCTTCTTGTACGGGGTATGTGCCATCGCCTATAAATAAATCAAGAGTAACAATAAATTGGAAAACTCCTGCGCATTTTCGCAGCCTCCTTGCTGTTCACGCATATTTACACTCAGGTGTGTAGATGAGTGAGACCAAATTCACATAACCCTAATTTTACTTCTGGAATTTCTCTACTTGTTCACTTTAAACTCAAATATCTTTTGGTAGACTGAACCGATTGCAATGAAACAAAAACTAAATGTTACTTCAAGTTACGTTCAATCGTTGTGTTAAGTTATCTACATTGCTTTCGTACATTTTACGTGATGCCCGGATAAATAAACAGACAAACCGACAAACCGACAAATAGACAAACAGACAAAAATTCTAAAAATGCTGGAAATGGGTTCTATTGGTTGTCCTTTAACACCTTGGCTTTTTTTTTTGTAATTTTTTTTTTGATGTACAAAAACGACTTTTCTACAGTTTTATTATATGTATTATTATTGAACCATTTGTTCTTATATCTTTTTTAAAAAAATAAGACAAATTGATGCCAAATCGGGTAATGAAAGGAAAAGGCTCAACATCCTCGGAATAATGTTCCCTAAACTTTATACAAGCCTCTAGGCTCTATAAATATCATCAAATTCTCTCTATTTTATTTTGTTCTAGCCTTCTTTCACCCGACTGCAGCTTATCCCAAGTTAGGGTTATGTGTTTGACCTGTATGTATGTACATACAGTATAATATACCTGTGACCACTCATATATTTGTTAATTACAAAACGAATTGACCGGTTATGATGATTCATACGTCGTTCGATTCGTCTTGATAACGGGAGTGTCTCTATGACAGTAGACTGTAGAGTATAAAGATATGATTGAAAATTAAAATGGAACGTCCATTTTGATTTTCAATGATATCTTTATAAGGCAGTAATTTGTGTGTATGTAGTGTATGTACAACGTCATGGTACAAGATTGTTATATTTATGAGTAGTCAGAACTTAAATTAGAAATATCAAATACCCATTACTAAACAATCACGTTAGCTTTGTTTACGTCCATTACCTACAATTCATCAAATCCATACTCCCTATACGCAATATTTTTATTCCGATAGATTAAAAAATATTAATTATCTTCTTTCAGGTACTATCCCGGCGAGGTATATTCTATCTATTCTGGGCTCGATAGGTATGGCGATAGTATACGGGTTAAAAGTTAACCTTTCCGTAGCAATGGTAGGCATGTTGAACCACACTGCGATAGAACAATCAGTACACAAATCACAGGTAGAGGAAAATTTTACGGCCGTCGCCGATGTTGAGTGTGGACCTGCAGGAAACACCAGTAGTAGTGCTAAGGTGAGACAATTTCTAACACCGTTTTTTAGCTACGCTGTGTAATGTGTTAATGTGGCCGATACGTCGATTTTAAGTTATTCTCGTCGTATCGATCTGAAACCAATGTAATTAATAATTATTATACAATAGATTAGCGATATTTGAATAATAATTATGTACCTTCACTTCGTTGTGAAAGCCTGATCTGATATAACAGTGTAATAATTTTCGAATTCGAACATAATATATCAATTCTAGACAAGTTCCAGACATCAGAATTGATCAAGACATATCGTTTAATTATTTAAAATTACAATTAGGTACTAGGTACATTGTACCTATTTAAACGTTGTTTAATACTATATAATTAGTTTTATTAATATACGGGTACGTCTATACGTCATGTAAAATTCTAAGTCGAGTCTGTAAATTAATTTTTTTTGGAATAATTTATTGAAATTACATATATATACAAAGACCGAATCTATTGTCTATATATATTTGTCTGTCCGTCTGTTTGTAAACGCATCACAAAAAACCAATTGAACACGATTTTGACGAAACTTGGTAGCCGCGCGCCGCCGCGCCGCACCGGGTCAACATAAAATCGTTATAGTTGTAGTAATGTCACTCGTGAAACAAAAATACTTACTTGACGTACACTGACGTCACAATTTGGCATACCTTTATATTAAAGGCAATAAAGTAATACCAAAATAAAGAAAGAATTTGCAGTAAAATTTGATTTTTTTAAGTATCAAGACTTATCGTCTGGATTGTACCGCGATCTTTTTATAGAAATCGGGACGATCGTAAAACACAGTTTATATTTATGAAAACAACAGAAGAAAACAAACATTAAACAACAATTAAAGGTGAAATACATTCACTAATAAAAAAACGAAGTGACGTTTCACGTTACGACTTACGATTTATAGGTACATTTATAGCATTAATCGCCTTTCTTCTGGACCTGTGAATGTGATTTGTGAACTAAGAAGGTAAAATCGAAATAAGTATATACATATACTTATTACGAGTATCATTCCTAAAATATTATTCCTACTTTAAAAGTATCAATTTTATTTAATACATAAATTCTTACGATTTTATTTTACTTTTCCAACAAAGCATAGTACGATGATACGATCTTATTGAAGTGAAACTTCTTTAGAATCGTTGTGATTTGAAACTCGATGAAACGAAAATGCGTCACGATAAAGAAAGAAATACATAAAAGTATAGGATTAAGTCGGAGAGAATGAGATAGAATACATTCCCATGTTGCCATGGTAACCGTTGTTTATTTAGTTTGGTATCGTTTTCGGGTGTCCAGATAATTGTAGAGCACACAGATTTGTACACCAATTATTTTTGAGATAGTTGAAATACGTTTTTATTATTGATCATATCATAGTTTTTAGGAATATCGTCTGTCACTGTAAGCAGATAACGAGAAAACCACTCGGCAGATTTTGATGTGGTATGAATTATGATGATAGTTGGTTATCCGAGTCAACATTTAGGATATTTTTACTGCTTGTACCTACTTAGATTTGGCCTCTGTATCGATAATAATGACTATTCCAAAAATGCTCCACAAAAATATTTAGGTAATTTACAGATTCCACTCAGAAATGTAATACATGTTACTTGTAAGTATAGAATCATAATTGATAATATTTAGATGACTGATTCAAATTAAGGCCTATATTTATATGATTATGTTTGATTTATCTTGGATGATTTCCAATTTAGTTACGAGTACACTTACACTAGACTTTTTATTATAAATACAGAATCAACAAATGCAATTTCGACAAAATTAATCTAAAGTGTTAAAGTTCGCTTATAGTAGGTACCTGCTTACTACGATAGTTTTTTTATTGAACTGATTCAGTTTATTTAGGCCAATGGACTCGTACTCGTAAAGTAATTCATCTCATAAACTGGAATAAGTTTCAACAGCTTCCAATGTAAATGAATTGTTGAATAATCAGAAATTGTTTTTATTAACGTTTCTCACTGATATTGCTTTTATCTTTCACGCGGTAGTGTGATGACTCGTTTAAATTTAGAATTCAGTTCGGTTTCATTCAAGATATTTACGATCAAACCAAGTCCATTACCGACGTCACACGGTTTCAAATACAATTTTAGTTTATGATATTGTACTATTTTTAGATTATTTTGCTAAACCTACTAATAATAATCTATTTAGAATTAAACTGAAATTAAGGTTTTATAGAATTCATTATTTGATTTGTTTACTTTTTAGACTTTTAGGTACTGCCCCAAACTTAAAAAAGAGCTTTTATATTTTTTTATTAAATTATTAAATATTAGATGTATGTAGAGAGTGGATTTCGAATGTATGATCCACACCTGGGACATAATAATTTCTTCATCCTATAAAAAATATCAACGAAATGATTGTATACACAATTCAAAATCATAGGTACATATTACTTTAAAATAGTTTTGATAGTTAGAAAATGCAAAATTATAAGAAATTGTTCTTTTCAGGAAGCGGATGGACCTTTTCTTTGGTCGTCTGAAATACAAGGAATAATACTAAGTTGCTATTTCTGGGGATATTTCGTGTCTCAAATTCCTGGTAAGACTTTTTTATAACTTAAATAATAGGCTTAAAGATTTTTTTTCACAAAATGAAAATAATATCGTAACAACGCACAATAGATCAATTTAATAGGAATGCTATAAATATTGTTATTATTGTAAATTTTATTTGTTGATATTTCGCATTGCCTTTGATCGGTAACGAAAAATTAATTAGTCTGTAGAATTTTCGTAACACTTGTATTGAATCGGTAAGAAGAAAACTTTTATCGAGCTTTTTCAAAAAAATCTAACTTTTTTGTCCAGGGGGTCGTATAGCGGAATTGTTTTCTGCCAAATGGGTGATGTTCTTCAGTGTGACCATCAATGTGGTCTGCACTTTGCTCACGCCGGTGATGGCTGAGGCGCATTACGTTGCAGTCGTTGTTATGAGAGTGGGCGAGGGGATTGGAGGGGTTTGTATCATTAGTATTGTTTTTTAATATGATTGTTTAAGGATATTTTAAAAAAATAAAAATAAATATTTTTAAACATAATTTAGATAGGGATATAGATTTTTTATGTACCTACGTATTTTCTTCTTCCAACTTTTGGCGTAGAGAAAAAAACGTCCTTTAAAAAAAGTAATTTTTGCATAGTAAGATTAGGTACGTTACGGTACATTAAAGATGGATTTCAATAACCATTTTAATAAGATAGAATAAAAAGTTCCAAATAAACTGAGATAGGATTGAATTTAACGTACTGTTATATCCTGTTTTCCCACGTAAATAATAATGAATAAGCTCTTTAATAATCGCATATGATACTTTTGTTATTTTTCCAGTTTCTATATAAAAATAGTCAGCAGTTTCGTAATTCACACGGGAAGGCTCTAGATATTGTATTTTGCTTATTTTTCAAAACGCCTTCCTTTATAATTTTATTAAATATTAAAGTCAGTTAGACTCGGGACGCGGTCGCGGCAATACAAGTATATTTGGGAAGACCTTAAATATCCATCGGTAGTGTAATTTCTGTTGAATAAAGTCAGTGTGGTGAAAAGTAGTTTTTTTTAAAAAGACACAAGGGGTGCGCCGCCTAACAGTACGTAAGTGGTAAATACGCATGATTTATTGCATTGCTACGAATTCCTCAACATAGGTCACGGTCATATTCAATAGAGCACGTGTTGCTATCTAAATCTATACATATACCTTATACCTAATAAAATTCTAAGTTAGTCGAATCTGTACATTGAATATTTTTTAGAAATTCTTATTGGAATAGTAATTATTATCGATACAGAGGCCGAATCTATAGTTTTTAGAATTTTTTTATGTCTGTCTGTCTGTGTGTGTGTTACCGCATCACGAGAAAACCACTGGACAGATTTTGATGAAATTTGGTATGATGATAGCTGGGTTCCCGGGTCAGGATATAGGATACTTTATACTGCTGGAAAATATTTTATTTCTGAGAAATCTCAATTAACCGTTAAAAACTGACTGTAAAACATCACACGGTATGTGAAATCTAAGAACTTACTTTCTATAAACCACGAGCAGAGCCACGGGAAATGCTAGTGTACTATAATCATCTATTGATTTGTTTTTGTATATAAAGTATAAACATGAAAGAAGCTTTCAATATTTCCAATGACGTAAATTTAATGCCTAATGAATTTAGTTTTCCTCATTCGTTTAGCACAAGTACGAGTATTTTAAAGTAACATATGTATTTGAAATGATAATAATACTTTGACGTCATTGTTTACATATTAGAAACTACATACATTTTATGAACACAAGACAATGCGAAGGACCACATTGTGCTTTCTTTATCATATTTTTCCTTATTTCGCGAGTCCGCTTTCATTTGTTCGATGAGCACGAATTTTTGTATTCAAGTCGTTTGTGTTTAAGTTTGTAACTAGTGACTTACCCTCGCTTCGCTTTATGTAAAATTTTTACAAACTTTGAATGTATTACTTATTTATATCTAATCAAAATCCTAAATAATAAGTTTCAAGCTTCGAGCTTTAAAAATGACGTAATTTCTATACAAACTTTCATCCCATATTTCAATCCCTTACAGTCCTTTTTTCGCCTTTAAAAATTTTGTAGGCCTATGTTCTTTCTCAGCCTCTAGACTATCTGTGTACCAAATTTCATTAAAATCGGTTTAGTAGTTTTCAAGTTCGTTACATACAAAAATACAAATCTTTCCTCTTTGTAATATTGGTATAGATATGTACCTATGTATTTAAAGTCAAATACATATGTGTAGTGTATCAACTATCTGGTGTTCATTACACAAGCCTCGTAGCTTACCATGGAGCTATATATTGTTAGTTATTCAACATATTTTTTATTATTTATTTATTAAAGAAATCTCTACCAGGGCGTCACTTTCCCCGCAATGCACGTATTACTATCAAAATGGGCACCGCCGGCCGAGAGGAGTGTGATGGCGGCACTAGTGTACGCGGGAACTTCTTTAGGCACAGTTATATCAATGTTGATGGCCGGCGTCCTTACTGCTAATATCGGTAAGTAAAGTAATTAGGTTAATATGGGTAGTCTGTAGATATATTGTACCTATGTCTAACTAATTGAAGTATTGTTACAGCTCTGTCCATTAAATACTCTAACAAAGAGGTTTATTTATGTTAATTTTAATTTTTTTAGTGCTTGTTATTTTTTATTTGTCCTTATCGAAATCCATTGTTCCCGCAATTAAAACAGACGGGAAATACAGATTAAATTAATTTGATTTATTTATATTGTATTTATGAATTTTTTTATGTTCCACTGTTGGGCACCACTGGCCAAGTGCGTGATGGTGGCCTTCACAGTTCACATATTTCGAAAAAAACATGTTGAGTTCTCTCACACATGCAGGTTTACTCACGATATCACTTGTCTTACTCAACTGTAAGACAAGTGGTAATTTTGTTAGTAATGATTCGCACATAAAAATGTGTTTAGTGTTTTGCATATAGATGCTATGAGCCCAATTTTTTTATATTGTTTGGAAATCATTACATACATTTTATGAAACAATTACCATCCTGTCTGAACGAGATAAATTTAAAAAATAGTGACCGGATTTTCGTGAAATTATTCAATATTTTCAATTTTTTCATCAATGTGTAGTATTGTAGCAATACCAGAAGTACGTAGGTTCTTAGTTACACACTCGAGTGAAGAAATGATAAGTCACTAGTACAACATAATATGTATCTCTAAACACTTAGGATGGGAAAGCGTGTTCTACGTGATGGGCGGTCTGTCCGGTGTATGGTGCATCTTGTGGGTGTGGTTGGTCCAAGACTCGCCTCAGACGCAGCCTCTCATCAGTAAGGAAGAAAGAGAGATGATCGTAACCTCGCTGGGTGGCGGCAGTGGACATGAACACAAGGTAAAAATTTTGTTGGAAAATCAGAAAAAATCCGCTGTACAGTATACTGGATCATAATTTTCATAATTGATATCATTTATTTATAGTTCCTTTAGAAGCTTTGCGCGTGGATATAGGTTCAATACAGTGCTTGTTCGGGCTATTTTTCTTTGTTTGTATAGATATAATAGAACTCATTGATTCGCAAATTTGATTAAGTTGAAGATTGTGAACTATAATATACTGCTTACAATTTAACGCATTATTTGGTATAACCTATCAAAGTAACACCGTCAAATTGTGAAATGGCATGCGTACAAAAGTACCTCGCGCGCTGATTGCTTGAATGTCATGTGCTCCGCGTCGCCATATTTGTTTGTTTATTCGTTTGGAAGTAAAATGAATCTGTGATTAACCATAAGTAAACAAAGAACCGTTCCTACTACAGAAGCTACCAGTGCCGTGGAAGGCAGTGCTCACATCAGGCCCGTTCCTCGCCATCCTGGTCGCGCACGCCTGCTCCAACTGGGGCTGGTACATGTTCCTCATCGAACTGCCCTTCTATATGAAGCAAGTGCTCAAATTCAACATGACTGAGGTATATATTTAGATTTCGTATGCATATAAAAAATGCTTATAGGTTTGTATATATCTCTTTAGTCAATGTTTAGTCATTTTCTAGTAATTGATAAAAATTATAACTGTAGTATTATTTTCTGAAAAATTCCGTTTTTATTTGTTAATGATGAATATTTTATTAAAAGTATAATTCTAAGCAATAAGTATATATAATACTTATTACATATATGTAACGTATTTTGTATGTGAATTAAATTCATAGTTTTAATTGACTATTGTGTAAAGAAAAATACTGGCTCTGGGCATAATACCAGAACAATGGACTAAGGCCAAGGTTACCTTTATACCGAAGATCGGTAAAAAAGACTACTCACAGCCCAAATTAGTCTAACTAAAACTTTTAAACTATTAGTCTTACTTCATTCCTACTAAAAACAATCGAAAAAGTAATCGATCAGCACATCAGAACAGCATACCTTGTGGCTAGACCACTCTCGTGCAACCGACATGCTTACCAGAAGGGTAAATCAACAGAATCTGCCTTAGTAGCTCTGATCGACAAGGCAGAAAGGTCCCTAGAGGATAAGCAGACAGCTCTATGTGCATTTTTGGACATTGAGGGGGCCTTTGATAACACACCTACAGCAACCATTATTAAAGGATTGAATGCAAAAGGTGTTGATGTCACAACCACCAGATGGGTGGAATTTATGCTCTCCAATCGTTGTGCAAAAGTTACGCTAAACGAACACTCGCACAACTTCTACACTACCAGAGGTTGTCCACAAGGAGGTGTACTCTCACCCTTATTAAGGACATTAGCAGTAGACCTACTGCTTGTAATCATGGCGGATCTCGACTACAACACGCAGGGTTATGCAGATGATCTTGTTGGCAAGATCCTCAACCTATCAAATGAGGTCAAGTAACTTGGAGTCACTTTTGACCAAAAGTTGACTTGGAACTCTCACCTCAACAATATTATACAAAAAGCCAAAATGTCCCTCTGGATATGTTGTCGAATGGCAGGAGCCAAGTGGGTCCTCAAACCCAAAATGGCTCTCTGGTTGTACACCGCTGTGGTAAGGCCGATTATAACATACGCCTCAGTAGTATGGTGTACCAAAACCAAACAAAAGACAACATTGAGTAAACTAGACAGTGTGCAACGGACGGCATGTCTGATGATAACAGGGGCCTTCCATTCGGCACCAGGCAACGCTCTAAATGCATTATTGGACATAGCTCCACTACACCTCCACGTGCAAAAAGAAGCGAAATCTTGCCTCTACAGGCTCTGTACACAATCGAATGTAAAGATGCAATCGCAATACATGATAAAACTCAAAGAGTCGACATTCGAACATAACACTCTAAAAATGCCGACAGATGGTATGAACACAGAGTTCAACTTTAAGAAACTATACAAAATAGAACTTCCCAACCGCGACATGTGGCTAAACGGCGAAGAGTCTTACAACAACTAAAACTGTACAACAAAGTTGCTTCAACTCAAAAAGTATAAAACTAGTGCAGTAACCAGAATACTCACGGGCCACTGCAAACTCAATAAACATATGTTTACCCTAGGCCTCAGTCAGTCCGCTATGTGCAGACTATGCCATGAGTCAGAGGAATCTGCTATGCACATCCTCTGCTCGTGCGGACCACTCATGCACCGCAGAAGTATCTATCTAGGGCAGCATATCATGCAACCTAAGGAGATACAGAAGCTCTCTGCTCAGAAAATCTGGAAGTTCCTGGAGGCAACAGGACTAAGCAGAGAACTGTAAATACACTTCTAGGGCCGACCTCGGCACCATACCCAAAAAATGCAAATAATAATAAAGAAAAATAATTAATATGAACAATTTCAGAATGCAGTCACAACAGCATTACCGTTTCTGTCGCTTTGGTTCTTCACGATGGCCCTCAGTAGAACCCTGGACTGGTTACGAGGCAAGGGACACATCACTACCACCACTGCTAGGAAAATAGGCACTTTATTTGGTAAATAATTATAATGTCTTTATTTCTTTATGTATGTAATTAATATAAATTTCTTGTATAATATTATTGATTGCTTTGGTCCTTCGAGCCGTATTTTCTGTTGCAATACAGTCTATGAATCCCATGAAGCTGATTTTTATGAGCCTCGTTAAACATTTAAGACGGGACTACTAACTGTTTTTTATGTCTATTCTAAATCTATGTTACCCGTGCGCTTTATACAATAACTTTGTTGATGCCTTTAGAATGCATGGATTAGTATTATGAGTAGACAATTATTTTCATATACATATCTATTTATATATTTTTGTAATTGTATAGAATACTAAATTATAATTTAATTACAAACATTATTAATTTATCTACTGTCTTTCGCGATTTAACTTGAATTTATTTCAATATTCAGTTTACCATTTGCTGAAAGCTTTACAACAATAATAGTAGGAAATACATACATAGATACATACCGATAATTGTTACTATATCAACGTCGCGGAGTAGATGAAATTTCGTACAATGAGCTCTTTGCCTACTGTCGGTAGTCACAAACATTTTTTTATTAAGTACGCGGTTGAAAAGAAATGTTTTAAGAAGATAAATATAAATTACTAACTTATAAAATAAATTATTGTTATCAGATGAATTATTTATGTTGATAAAATGTAAATATTTTTCTATAAAATGTATAAAAAAATTAAAAAAAAATATAAAAACTTCATAAAGCACTGCCTAATGGAATGCTGTTCCTGAAAAATTATGAATTATGATTATTATTACAAGGCCAAACAAAACTACATGCAAACAAAAAAACCATACAATCTCAGGTAAAATGTTTACGACCCCCGAGGTTGGCTGTCATTGCATCTGTGCGAGCGAGTCGCATTATATGGCGAAAGTGACAGAGACATTAAATGACAGGTCAATGACTAAAATTCTTTCTGCTCCGCGACCGAACATTAGTTGTATTAATTATTATATACAGTGTAAACTCCATGTAACGTAACTCGATTTAACGACAAACTCCCTAAAGCGTTAAAATCACATTGCTTTGGTTGGTTAAGCTTGTTTTCCATACAATGATACACAGTATTCAGCATTACACTCACTCTCAATAACGACAGCAAATAAAATAATAAATAGTACTTTTTAGGTTGTCAAAATTAGTAAAAATTCTGCCGTGCATTGAAGAGGCTCTGGAAGCAGCAAAATTATTGGCAAAGTACTTTCTTTATCACCAAGATGCCTCAATATCGCAAGATATGTAAATCGAATCGAATAAAATATGTAAAAAATACATCAAAATTACGGGTGCAACAAAAGACGTCAGACGAAATTAACAAACTATACGCAATAGCGTTTTAATAAAAATTGTTTTTATGCATGTCATTACTAATACTAGTGTGAAATAAGCATTTTCTTTCTCAGATTTTCATTTTTATTCAGATTTTTCTTCTCTATATTTAACGACAACTCTCTATAACGTCAAAATATGCACGGTCCACTGACCTCTATAATACCACTGGACTGGCTGTTCCAAGCGTTTGACAGCAATTTTTTTGTGTCCATTTGAAGCGCCACTAGCGAGAGGGTCGAGAACTAATTTTGACGTATATTGCAAATGACAGCGAGAAGTGTTTGTTTACTGTAAAGTAATTTTGCATTTTCGTTGTTAATATAACATAAGTAGTAATTATGATGATACGGTTATTGATTAATAAAAATAAAAAAATAAAAATCTTTATATCGACATCATTAGTTTTAGTACCACGAATTCTCGCTACGTCCGACAGCGGCGACAGCGCCAAAATGGCGAATATCAAGCAGCCACAAAAGCACGTTGACAACAGCCAGTCCAGTGGTATTATAGAGGTCAGTGGCACGGTCCCTTGCGTGTCGCTATATAGAGTTTACACTGTTTCCTTTTCTACAGCCTCTGCGGTGCCGGCGGCGTGCCTGCTGTGGCTGTGCTACGCGGGCTGCGCGCGCGCGCTGGCGGTGGCGCTCACGGCGGTGGGCGTCACCGCCATAGGCGGCATGTTCTGCGGCTTCCTGTCTAACCATATCGATATTGCTCCTAACTTTGCTGGTTAGTATCGATTTGGTGCTAAAAATACGAATGTTTATATGTATGTGTGTGTGTAGAAAAAAGCCCTGTTCAATCGCACAAAGATATAACTTCTGTAATATCCGATATAATGGCTAATATAGTAATAACCACTTGAACCTGAGAGTCTGGAAACATCGTACCTAAGAGTCTAATTATGATTTTTTGAAATAGTTTTTAAAACTAAAATAAATTATTCAAACTTATATTTTTGACATAACATACCTCAATTATATCATTTTAATAGATTGATTGTTAAAAGATATATTTATTAAGTAGTATGGTAACATTATTAAAAATAATTTAATTTTTTTATTATTGTTCATAGGAACTCTGATGGCGCTAACAAATACCGTAGCAACTATACCTGGAATTGTAGTTCCTATTTTTGTAGGATTTTTGACACATGGCAATGTAAGTATCATATAATCTATATATATAAAAATGAAACCCGTTTTCCGTTGTCACGACATAGCATGAAAACGGCTTGACCGATTTGGCTAATTTTGGTCTTGAATTATTTGTGGAAGTCAAGGTTTTAAAGGTGAATAAATATGAAAGTTATGCGGAAAAAAAGGAAATAAAAAAAAAACTTTATAACATTAATGGCGTTTGACGTATCATGTTATTACCGTTGCCATGGTGCGTGCAATGGTAATTAAATCAGCGAATACATACTGGGAGGTGCGAAGTAAATGTTGTTTTGCGAATGCGTAATAAAACATTTCACCGGGAGGAAAAGTTTATAAAAAATTTATATGTGGACAGAACAACGTCTGTCGGGTCCGCTAGTAATCATATATAATTAATTGGTCCTTCGAACCGATTTAACACTTTATTCTTATTATTAGTTTCCAAAATCGCTAACAAACAAACAGAAATTATAATATTTGTATAAATAATTAATTATATTTTACAGCCAACAATCTCGGCATGGCGGGTAATATTTTTCGTGACGATTGCCTTGTATATAATTGAAATAATTGTCTATACGATATTCGGGTCCGGCGAGCAACAACCTTGGAACGATGTGCAAGAAAATGAACAACATGAGGAGACACCATTGAAAAATGACGCTAAAGTTTCTGTTTAAGACTTTTCTTTTTGAGGGTAGTTTGCGAAGTGTTTATAATATCGTACTTATGCTTATGTAAAAAATATTTTATTACTAAAAATATATATACATATATTTATTTAATAATTAATAATTATGAAGAAGAAGTAAAATGAATGATATCATAAATATTGAAGTAAGTGAATAAATTTTTTTTTATACTCATTATTTTTAAAGTGTCAAAGCAATGATATTTTAACTATAGATATGTTATGAGCGCGCAATCGTGAAAACTCGAAAACGTCCTAATTAG
Source organism: Boloria euphrosyne (assembly GCA_951802675.2). Classification (NCBI taxonomy): domain Eukaryota; kingdom Metazoa; phylum Arthropoda; class Insecta; order Lepidoptera; family Nymphalidae; genus Boloria; species Boloria euphrosyne. The sequence continues at coordinate 9,753,588 of OX637885.1, forward strand.
GACGTATTGCCTTTAGTCTGTGTCACCGCATGGCGACGAGTGGTACGCTGCTACAAAATTTAAAAAAATGCCATCCTGTGTATTTAGGAAATGCACCAATTATGATACCAAAGTTAATAAAACACAAGGGATCTCATACCACATGTAAGAACGCAGTATACTTCGATTTATTAATATATTTCAATTATTTGCCTAATATTCTGATATGTCATCGGTTGCTAGACTAATGTTTGTTTACATTGACGCGCAATTGACAACACTAGCTGTCTCTTTTTTTCTTATTGATTTTATCGACTATCCCCTTTCTATCATTTTGACTTGTAGTGAAATGTACATTGAATGAAGTGTGTATGTGTGCAGCGCGGAACACTTTTTTCGGTTGTTTAGTGAGCGTATAACATATCTGTCTATTAAAATATCATTGTGTCAAAGTCAGTGTTGCTTATCAATTAATTAAATGTATGTGTTATACCGCATTTACATTCAGCCGTAGTGAGCAGGGAAGTGGGCAGGGAAGTGGGCAGGACGAGTGTGTAAACGCGATACTTCTCATGCCACTGCCATTGCCACTCGCGCTGCCCGGCGCTCCCCAAAATGGCGGTTTTTTGTGCGGAAGTCAAAGGACCGGCAGCGCGAGCGGCAGTGCGTGTTTACATTCTGCTCCGACGTTCAGTACTCGCTGAGCGCCTGTATCTTTTTAAATATCGAACATAATTATGTATCGCAAAAAGAGACAGCGCGGCCGCTGTAATTATTTCGACGTCTGCCATTGCCGAAACTTGAAAGCGGAGTGAGTGGTAGGGCAGTATGTAAACACACACTCCTCTCGATCCTGCTACAGCAGTATTTAGGAAATTATTGCCGGCAACGCGAGGGGCAGCGGCAGGGGCTGAATGTAAATGAGGCATAAAAGGTTGGAGATGCTTTTGTCTTATACAATATTTTAAGAGCAATATAAAATGTTTTGTTAACCTTTTTTATTAGGTTTAGGTTAAATACCTATCAGATTATATACGTGAAGTCATTCTAGTAATATTTAAAAAGATTGTTTTAAAATGACTGCATTTAATATTTTTAAATAATTGTACTTAAAAATTAAAAACGGATATAAACGGTTTAATATCATATTAAAATTAGGACATAAAAATTTTTTAATAAATTAATTTACAATGTTAGACTGATGTGTCATCGTGACGTCATTACGCAATATATTTTTGAATAAGAAATATTTATTTTATATATTATTGTGATACTTTATACTTGTAGCTATTAATTTTTTTAAAGACTTTCTCAGTGTTAGGAATTTTGAAGTAAATAATTAATAATTTCTTAGATGTACGTGAATATTAGAACATTTTAAATAAAATTGTCTTTTTGGTTTTTTTCGTATATTTATTTTTACTTTAGATTCCAGGATTGCCAGCGATATTTAATAACTCTATATATAATAACTCTTACAGAGTTCTTATTTTTTATGTTAAGAGTTAAAATCAACAAAAATTATTAACAGGTATTTTTGGTGGCATTTATGATTTTTCTTGAGATCATTTCTCAAAATTGTGGGAAGACACTGCCTGTAACAAGTACATAATGAGAACCTCTGAGACATCTATACTTTTAGTTTCTCCCGTGACCATGATTGTTGTAATGAAACCACTAATCAAAATTAAACAAAAATTGCGAAGAAATTGAAATTCATACAAAAATTAAATAATTATTGACTAATATAATTTGTGAATGTTTGTATTTTTGAGCATCGAATTTCTATGGCATTTCAGATATATGTATAAATAATAATACATATATAATACTATAGATACGTAAGGCTTTACTTCCGCTTGCCAAAGACAATTTGTACTTATTTATTTAAATAAATATTGTAACTACTAAGAAAGTTTATTTTAATTTACACTATCTATTTTAAATCTTAGGAATGAACAATAAGCAACAAATTGATTATTTTATTTATTTGACTAATAAATCTACAATTTTAAATACAATATTTACATTTCATTTTTAATTATTAAGGTGTTTGAGTGGACGACAAGTTATGTTTAGCTGACATATACATTTCAAATAGCTTGTTATTTTAGATCTAGTTTAATATTGAGCCAAAATCATACCTTCATAATGACGAATAACATTCAATATAATTAATTTGCGGGGTATTATGGCGGGGTCGCAGCAGCATACGTGAATTAGTTAATACTTTAAGTACACCATCGATAGATCTTGATAAGTTCTAACGATTGACACTCAAACGATCATCTAGAAAATAAATGATGTGAAACGGGGCGAAACAATCTCAAAATGGCGAAACTTCACAGTCCTCAATGTAATTAATTTATTGATTCTTTGGCTATCGGTTGTTATTAAAAAAAAAAAAACTTTTTTACAAAACAATTAAGGCCAAAAACCATAACGCCATTAAGAAATTAAATTTTGGAAGTACGTGAAAGATATGTAGCTACGATGCTTTTCTATCTCTCTCTCTCTTTTCACCTATGGTAGCTGTCTTTGAGGACGTATTTGCGTCAATAAAAAATATAAAGAAGACTATTATTAAGGTGTAAAACGGTAATTATGTAGTGCACTTAGTTTTGACTGATCCCGATATTTCGCCACTGCACTGTTACAAACGCCGTGGTCACAGGTATACAAATGTTCTCCCTTTATAAAAAGTGCTAAACTTGTATCCCATTTTACACCACAATAATATTGTCAATAACTATGTTTACCAATTTTAAAACTTCAAAACATATATAAAGTCTATTTGAGTCGAACCAGCCGTGCGATGTAGGCGGGCCCGAAGTTGGCGGCGACGTCGGGCACCACCAGCTGCCCGTACTTGGGCAGCGCGGGACCGCGTCCGAGACGTAGTGTGCTGCTCAGAGCGTTGAACGGTACTGACATATCCCTGAAACAATACTTATTTATTAATTTAACATTAGGCCAATTTGACATGAAGTTTAAATATAAAAAAAAAAATTAAATATAAATTAAAAATTTAAAACCCCCTTTGTCTTAGTGTATAGTATTCTACTAATCAAGCCCTTTCATTTGACACCAATATTGAAGTAGTAGTGAAAAAATATGTAGTTCGTCGTTTTGTGGCGGCGGCCATCTTGGACCGACTTTCATCAAACATAGCTATAGAACACTCGACTAATTCACCTTTCAAACAAGAAAAACAGAATCAAAATCTGTTCATCCGTTCGGGAGCTACGTTGCCACAGACACACACACACAGACATGTCAAACTTATAACACCCGTCTTTTGCGTCGGAGGTTAAGAAGTATTTTATATGAAACTATCTTTTCGGCTTTATCGTCCATTTATTTATATTTTCGTTCCTGACATTTTGACTGCTTTGAATTTTACAGCAATCGCGGGATAGACTAACGACACGTTTGGCTCAGTTTGTAGCCACTCTACTTGATGTGCCAACGATCGCCGGTTCTAGTCACGCTGAACAGAGTAGTGCGCTTATACAAAAATTTTTTCTATGTACTACATGGATGCGATTAGTTTTATATAGCACAACTAACAGAACTATTGAAGCAAAGGAAACAGCATGCACCAATGATATTATATACAAGATACGTCACGTTCATGCTGCATGCACAACATAATTGTTCCGTGACACATACATATTTAATAACACTGTACATCTAAACACACGCTATTGGAAGGGTGCAAAGCGGGTGGAGGGAATAGGCGAAACGATGTCAGCGCTCGCTACGGCTAAAATTGACAATTTAATCAGCTGTCAAATCAATATTGGAGTAAACATTTTCTAATAGTTTTTGAAATAAATTTAATATGGTCCTATTAAGATATGTTAAAATAAAGGAGAATTTAGAAGAACAAGAAAAGAAACAGATGCCACATATAATAGCTAGAGTCAGAATCCATGTTGAGCGAATAATGCAGTGACTGAAGGTGATAAACATCACATTTTAAATAAAATTCCTTAGAACTTATTTCATCACATTGATGATATATTACATATTTTTTGTGTTCTGGTAAGTCTTCAACCTCCAATATTTTCAAGGAAATGAAACAAGTTTTTGTAATGTATATTATTTAAAGTTATTATAATTTAGTATTTCAGTTTTTTTTATTTAACCAATGAAATGTAAATGATATTTATAATATGAATTTATGAAAATGACATAGCAGTGAACTGATCATTAGTTTCATAAGCCCATTGCCCCTATATATTTATGTTCCTACAATAATTGTCATATAAATAATAGTCAGGTAAAAATAATAAATATTTTATTTACTTACAACTAAAGAAAATGAGACATTTAATTAAATAAGTATTAACAATCACCAACAACATAAACATGTGATATTCATTTTAACACATACATATTTAAATACATAAACATAATATCAAAATCTAAAGGTTGACTATTCTTATTGGCATTTTGTAATACTTTTGTTACACGTACTTATGTCAATAATCTCTATCTACAGTTTTTTTTAAATTTATATTCTTCCAATTTATTCATCTTCTCCGGTTGCAAAATGATTTCGTGCGTGATGGCACGAAACCCCGTTTTACTCACCAGTAGGCTCATGTCTCACTAAAAACAACAATTTTAATGTTATTGGCAATTATGTTACTGACTCATCATCGTCCAAAATTGTCTAATATAGTAAAATAACACAAGATTTTATTAATTTTTTCCACAATATTTACTTACTTCTCGCTTGACAGCTACGACAATATTGTCCATAATGGCCACCTGTCGCGCGGCGCTGTCGTCGTGCACGGTTCCAATAAGTGCGACAGGAAATACGCAAAGCTTAAGAGTGAAAGAGACAGCTATTCGACACGCGTGCTCGCAATGACAGGTGACAGCTCGACTGACTGGTTACAAATAGAACCAATCCTTGGCACACGTTTGGTGCATTTGTGGCGTATCTTGTATATAATATCATTGGCATGCACAGAATAGTGTGACCCAATCTTACTTGACGGCGGCGAGCAGGCCGTGGTCGCGGAAGGCGGCGGCGAGCGCGGCGCGCACCACGCCGTCGTTCTGCGCCGGGCTCAGCGAGCACGTGCTGTACACCACCGCGCCGCCCACGCGCGTCAGCCGCAGCGCGTTGCTAAGGGACAATGGACAAATCTCACAAATGGGAGGTCTCACTGCGAGTTTTAGCCGTTGGTGACGCTAGAAGCGCATAACGTAAGCAACGTCAAGTATGTAGGTATGTAGTGTATATCAAATTATTTTATGTAAATTTTTTTTATTCAACAATAGTTAAACACCGTATTTTACCACCTTATATTTGATTTTACAGAACTTAACTAAACTATTCTATAATAATAAACGCGTCTGTCAAAATAGGCGGCATTGAGGTTTTCGTTGGTGACGTTATGCGCTGGTAGCGCCATCTGAGCCCAGCTTGGCATGAAATCTCCCATTCTTTGAACTGAAACCTCTATAGAATCGTTATGATTTGAAACACGATGACACGAAAATGCGTCATGATAAAATAAATACATAAATGTATAGGATTAAGTTGGTGAGAGAATGAGATAGAACATGTCCCGTGGCAACATGATAACTGTTATTGTCTGACAAGTATATGATATGATATTCTTTCCATATATATAATATGATATTCTATTGGTAATTAATATGTGTTCGTAATACGCCTAATATGCCTTATTTAATTAAGGTATTTGCCAATTACAGCACAATTTAAGGTACAACAAAATTTTGAAGATGTCTTTTTTTTATTTCTAATTTTTTGAGGGACTTTTGTCCTTCTAGGATATGTCAGTCCCATCGTATCTTAATCTAAGTATAACATATAAAAATTATGCAAAAAGGATAGCCGATGTTCAACACACTCCGGCGGAATGCGCTAAGACATCAAATGGAGATGTTTTCAATATTGCAAAACCATGTCTGTAAAAAATTTAACAACATCAATACTTAATGGGTTTGCTAAGATACTGAGGTACGGACCAACATCATAACTATTAACATTCATTTTTTCCAATATTGATTCTCTCTCTCTTTGATGTTTAACACACTCCACCAGAATGTGATGAACATCGTCTATCATATTACAATTAATACATAAAGGTGAATTTACTTTCTTCGTAAGGTAGGAAATTTATTTGATAGATAATGTCCAGTAATCTATTTAACACAACAATTGAAGATGTCATTTTTTCAAAAGCATAATATAGGACGCCGTATAATAATTTTAATAATTTCTAAATATCACACTGTTACTGAGGAAATAAGTAAACTCTGGCGGGCTCTGGGATTTTGGACGATGAACGTTAACCACAAAACTTAATAAACCACTAAAAATCAAAATTCACGTTTTATACACTTACGCCAATAACTGTGACTGAAGCTCCGGTATTCTCAACCTCTCTTTAACTCGGTCGGGTCTGAATATATTGTTCTCGTCCGTCATGACAGAGTGTCTGTCTGTCGTGCACGGCACGTCTACTAGTACCTGAAAATTATATTTTTATAAGGATATATATTACAAATACATAATATATTCTTATTTGCGATATTAATGTATACACATTTTTGACGACACGTTTGGGTCAGTTGGTAGTGACTCTACTTTTTGCGCCAGCAGTCGCGGGTTCGAGTCCCGCTGAGGGCAATCATTTGTTGAGCACGAATGTTTGTACTCCATTCATGGGTTATTTATAATAATATGTATGTAATTAAAAATTTATGTGTGTAGTATATATCAACTATCTGGTATTCGTAATACAAGCCTCGTAGTTTACCGCGGTACTGGATGGCGCTGTTGTAATATAATTTATTTATTTAAATTGTAATGAAATTGAGTTAAATCAGTACATTAAATACTTCTTAAAAAATATTATTAATATAGTCTATAGTTTTTAAAATTTTTGTCTGTGTCTATCTATCTGGGAACCCTACACGAGAAAACCACTAGGTAGATTTTGATGAAATATGGTATGACGATAGTTGGTTATCCAGGTCAATGCATAGGATACTATTTACCATGGAAAATATCATATCTTTGAGAAATCTTATTATACAGAGGGCGAACCCACGCGGAGCGACGGTGAGTCGGTATTGGCTTTTGTCAATTTTATTAAATGTTTAACATTAATTACAAGTCTATACACATGACGCCATCTATTGATTTTTATTTGAATAATACTTGAGATCCTTTAGTCATTAACACAAAAGATCAATATGTGATAAATTATTTAAATTGTAATACATAATTGGAATACCTTATCAAATCCATGGTCGTCAACGAATGTTCGTCCATCGACTCTCGATATTAAGACGCGCTCTTGCCACTTGTTACTAGCTTCATAATCGATTAAATAATCACGGAATATTCTGGTTATTCTTTAAAATACATAAAATATTCTATTAGGATTAAGATAAATATGATATTTCTGAAATATAATGGTGATCAATTTAAACCTAAAAATAATTAACCTTGTTTATTTTTAAATAAAATTTAAAAAATAAACACTGCTAATGTGCTACTAATATCATTATTTCTACTAAAACTAAAAGACGATTTTTGATTTATTTAACATCTTATCTTATAACATATAGAGTGAGACCAGTAACATTAAATATGTACATATTTACCAATTTAAATGAAAGCCATTAAAGGTCTTAATCTAAATTAAAAAAAAAATACATAAAAACAACATACCTATTAGACCTCGAAATAGATACATCATTGCAAACCAGTACATCAGGTAGCAAAGTCTGTAAGGCGACTAGGGCTTTGCCCCCAGGGGCAGAACACATATCTAGTACTCTGTCCCCGGGAGACAGGCAGAGGGCTAATATTGAGAGTACACTACTACAATCCATTGGGTAGTAGTTAAAGACACCTGGAATGTAAAAGAAAAGCTTTTTTTAAATGTACTTGAGACAAATATATAAGTGATGTGTGAATTGAAGTCATGGGTATTATATATTAAAGCGGACATGCAAGTAAAAATCTTACTACAAACTCTATAATTAAGCAAAAATGTATAAGCCAACAGTGTAAATGATAGTAGTTAAATCAAAATTAATCATATTATATAATAAATGTAAATAGATGAAATGAATACTGTATGTACTGTTTCATAACAACACCAACATTAACCTGGTTTAAAAAGTAATTTCTTCTAGTGCAACAATTATTAGTTATTTTACAAATTATAGATTAGTTGACTGATTTTACCTGTTTTGCATCTTTTTGGTTCAGGAAATTTGTAACTATCACTGTTCATCTCAAATGTCATCACTTTCAAATGTTCTGGATATTTAAATTCTGTTTCAGGTTCTATAACTAGCGGGAAATCTGTTCCTTCTGCAAAGAAAATAAAATGAAAAATTATAAAATTGTATGACTTAATACATTTATAATAGACAATATTAAGTAAATTAGTGGTATTTTAGTTCATTTCATAATGTTTGACATATATTACTTACTGTCAGAATAAAAAGAATAGTGCAAAGATTCTGGCACCCATTCATCTAGCCCTTTTAATTTTGTTGCCGGTATGAACTGGTATAGGGCCTCTGATGATAGACCCATTGAAGGTTTAATTATTCTAGACTCATCAATTTGTGCATCTTCTATTGCCTGATCAAGTGTATATGCTGAAGGACTGCTGTAATTTAGTTTTTATTTAGTAATAATTAATGTACTCTTATAGCTTATTATTGTTGTAATAATGTATTTAATAATGGGGTATTACATCAATTTTTGAAAAGTGTCTCAATTAGTTTCTGTAGTGATAATACACCACTTAAAAATCACCAATTTTTTTATTCAATTGATAAGTTTTATAAAAATGTATTAAAATTTTTACATTTTCAAGTTTTGCACCTCATTGGTCAAAAACGCTGAATGCAGTTACTACTGTGCTGGACGCCATTATTACTGTGTGCCAATACTTCAGTGGATTTTGTAAACAATTGCACTGATGATTTGTATGAAATTTATAATTGTTTATAGTTTAAAAATGAGTTATTATTCTACTTATCGCTGGTGGGCTGTTCCTGAATGCAAGAATTCTAATGTAAAAACACCGAACAAATTATTTATTTTTGTGTACACAGCAGTATGACGTAATAAAGTGGTGTCTATTACTTTGTGGTGTTTAAATCAGATTAAAAAACTGAAAACTTTGAATTTAATTTTAAAAACATTTTCCAAATGGTTTTTGCCTACGCTATTGTAATAATATATTTTTAGATTGGTTTTCATATGGAGTAAAATACCCTATTCCTGTCAAAAAAAAAATGTTACTTACATATTATTATCTTTTGAAGATGACTCTTCTTCTTCTGGATTTCTTTGTAATACTTTACTATCACTTAATTCTAATTTATCAGGCACTTGTTCTCCTTGGGGATATATATTAGATATTTCTTCACTTTGCAATTTTGTTATATAGTTTTGTAATATATTATTATTCATAGTTTCAGGCTTTGTTTCTATTGGTGGAGAATATTGGTCATGAAAATCTTTCTGTATTTTCATTAAACTTTTTAGACAATGTGCTCCTAAAATAATTTTAAATTTATTATTCAACAATTATGTACATAAGTACAGTACAGTGTCATTAACTACATGATATGTATAATAAAATATTAATATTGTACAAAAGAGGATTATAGGATTAGCATATTTTTATATACCTCTATTAGAGAGATACTCCATTGTATCTTCTGCATCACCATAATTATTTATTACAGCAACATATTTAGATTTTCTTAAAAGGGCTTCTCGCATAGGTTCCCATTGCTTCCCAAAAACAGAGCCATAGAAATCGTCAAAATGGTTTAATGCTTTATACTTCGGTCCTGTTTTTTTGTTTAGTTTTGCCTAAAAATAATTAAACATAGATTAAAATTATAATTTATATACAAACACAATTTGTAGTAATGATAAATTGATTACCCAGTGTGTTTTTGATTTGAGTCTTATTTGTAAAACAGAACAAGTGTTTATCGGAGCATTCTTTATGATATTAGTGATATTAAACATTATCAATGCATATAAATAACTTGCTGCTTTCTGTTATGAAAATATTTTGTAGGTTAGAAAATGGAACATATCTATTCTATCTATCAAGTAGGTATTGAAGTTTGAAATAAGCAATTGACATTTAGTTCTGAAACGCGATAAAATTTTTTGATGCCCCGGTTTACATTATTTGCTTGTTATCTATTTTCATTTTTCACTAAAAAAAAAATATATCAGAAAACTACGTACTAAATATGTACTTGGAAAATGTGCGTAAAACTATAGATTTACATATTTTGAATTTGATAAGATCTATAATTCTGAACGAAATAAAATGCTGTCAAGGTGACATTGTTTGAAAGAGGTAGCAATATCCTCCTATGTATTTACCCACACGCCCGCGAACACCAAATTGAGAAGTATTGATTTGTTTACAAGGAGCGAAATGGGCGACTTTTCTAGTATACAATGCTATAGGTAGGTCGCACAACCTTGTCAAAACGATCATGATAATATCCTGACTTAATTACTTCTTTACGTGTTAAAGTATTTATCAGTAAATCGTGCCAGTTGAGCTTCGCTCCGAGCGAAGTTTTGGGGGCCTTAAAAGCATAATTACCCGCGTAGCAAGCGGCTTTATCGATTGCACATCCCTCGTATCCCTTTACGTGAAATCTATGGGCCAGTTATACGATAGGGATCTAAAAATGTGCGGCGAATCCACTATGCGTGTTGGTTGTTTTAACGAAATGGTCGATCGGTAAGTTTTGTATCTTAAATTAAGTTGTTAAATATAAAAACATTAACTGAACTTAAATGTAAAGCTCATTTTCATTTTAAGGGTTGATGGGATTTTTTCTCAATGGAGAAACCAGTGATTGTGCATTGAAGTGTAATTGAAATAGCAACAGTCATGTATGGGATGTTGCATGTTCGATGGAATGAAGGTAACAAGGTGGAATGGACAACGGTAGGTTGGAGACAGTCCCTCCTGGGACCATGCACTTGGATACTGTAAGATCGCTACATCAGACAGTAGTATCGCTTAGAACTGCGCTCGAAATTTCTAAAAATGAACTCAGAGAATTAAAAGAAAAATATCAAGAGCATTCACGTTGTATAGAATATGCTGATATTATAGAGAAATTGACTTTAGAGAATCACATATTGCGAAGAAAAATAATCGATTCAGATGGTGTTGAAAGAGACAACCCCAATAGGAATGTAAATTTAGAATTTTCGTATAATCCTAATCCTCAGGTAGAAGAAACTGAAGTTTTAATAAGGACAGATACTACCGATAGTAATATTATTGACGATTTAGAACCAAACACCTCGCAACGCAAAGACAGGTCAACTGAAAAATTAGAAGAAATACTTGAAGAGTCTAAATCTGAATCAATTATATCAGAAAATTCTAGCTCACCCAATGCTATCAGCAGCCCAAAAATTGACGATCAAGAAAACGATCCTGAAAGTCAAGTTTCTGCTTCTAAACAGGAATCGGATGTAAACGTCCCAAGTTTTAAAACAAAGTTGGAATTGTTGTCGAAGTTCGACGTAAGAATTAAAGTGAAAACTGTGAAAGAAGGCAGTGTTCTTTCAAGTACTACCTCCGAATCTGATTCTACTACTGAGGAAAGGAAGGAAAGGTATACTGGAAAGTCTAGTGAATCGAAAACTAGCATTCATTTCGAAGAGCATAAAGAACATTTCGAAAATTTCGAAAACCCTAAAGGAGATCAAATTCGTTTAAAATCAGTATCATCTGAGAATATAAAAATGGCCGTGCCAAATGAAGCAGAAGTGAAATCTAAAACCGATAAATTCGATGTTCAAGTTCGAATAACATCTGAAGATAGTCTCGTGCTTCAAGACGCACATGAAAGAGCTAGACAGAAAGACGCTATAAATTTGGATGTAGACAACCTAAGTTTAAGGTATGTGAATAAAAACATTACATAAATATTGAATAATACATTTTATTTCATCTAAAAAAATATAATAAAAATTACAAGGACGCATCTTTTAGTAACTACGAAGGTTTTTAAGAAAACAGACCAATATTTATTATCACATTTTGATGACAAAAATTAAATAAATTACTTATTTATATTTGCCGCGAGGTAATACTATATTTTATCATAATTAAAAACTAAAATTTTGTAACTGACTTTCGTGTACAGGTCGATGTCGGAAGGGGACAATTCAGTGTTTTCCGAAGGAACTACGCCATTAGAGCATAACCCTGCACCTGATGATAAACAGGATCAGGAAAACGCAAGTGGAAACGAGTCTGAGGAAGTCGACGATATAGAACTTATATTTACAACGGATGAATCCAAGGATATGAGCAATTTGCAGGTATTAGACCTACTTCTGAGCTTTTTTTAAAAAAGAAATTTTAGTTTTAATTTTTAATAATTTTCTTACTGTACATTTCTCTTACATATCCAAATTAATAATTCAATTCCGGCCATCTCATTGAGAGTATAGCCATCTGCGCAGGAGATATAGTGCAGATGTATACGCGTAGCACAAGTGCTACGTGTATACATGTGCACTCTTACTCTCACACTCCAGTAGGACGGCACTTATTAACACGACCAGTGAGTGTTAAGGACCGACGGTGTTACTTGTTCTCCAATTTCGCAACTCCAGGCTGTTATTGAAACTTACTAAACATAAAACTCAATAACTAAGCTTGGCCCGACCCGGGACTCGAACCCAGGATCTTCGGATATGCGGTCGTATTTTATGCTAGTTAATGACTGATAACGACTGACGCAACCGAAGCTATTGAACAAAACGTATCATGTAATTCAATTTAGATTAATATAGTTACGTATCCAAAGACATAATATGTAAGTTCGAAAAGTCTATTTTTAAAGGCCTAGGTTATTTGATGTTCATTTATAATGAAACATTTTACGCAAAAGTAAGTGTTAAATAACGATTTTACGCATTAATATTATTGTAGGTATCGTAAATTTTAATTTTATAACTACATTTTTAACACAATAATACTCTGCGTGATTAAGTTACTATAATATTTCCTACTACCACTAACCATCATGATAAAGGGTTGATAAAATTATAGGAAGCAATTTACAAACACGATATAATAGATTTTGTTCAAGTTGATTGCGTGCGAATACCACATCAGTTTCGTATTCGAGTGCCCATGTATCGCTCCAATTTATTCAAGCCATAAATTTTGCAACTTGGAATGCCAGTATTGTTTCTACAATACTAGATTATAAGACAAATCGAATAAAATGGGTGTATTTGTTTATCAATAGTTAGTGATACTTCTTTTCCAAAACGTTTTACAAATTTTATTGAGTGAGGATTAGCAAAGATAAGTAAAAAGAGATTTGTGTAGAAAATCTTTGAAATCGATGTCACTTGCAGGAGGATCTCGTATCAATACGAGACACCGATCATTGGACACCTGCTTCAGCATCAACACCACATTCCACTCCTGTTTTAATAAAATTCCATACATTAGATCCGGACTTTCAACCAGGGAGCGACACTACTAGACAGGACAACCAAGTAAACACTCCATGCTACTCTGAACATTCATTAAGAGTGAAGAGAGTTTCATTACCGAATGATAAAGAAATAAAACATGTCGGTTTCAACGCGAAAGGCACTCTTGAGTTACCTGGCAAAGGAATTTTGAAGAGTTATGACAACAAGTCTGACAATATGTTGTATAGAAAAAGTCCGAATGCAAGTACGAGGAGATTGGACAGTGTCGACAGTCTTAGTTGCGAATATAACCGTGGCCAAAGTTTTGATAATACGAAATCTTCGAGCTACGAACTTGGGTCGAGTTTCGATGTTCTTCATAGAGAGGGAAGTGTGGACAGTTATAGAAATAGGATGGGTCACCGTTTTTCGGTTTTCGCGGAAACCGATATATCAAAATGCGGAATATCTGAAGATGACCTCGCGAGCAATTTGAATGTTAGGAGGAATACTTGCCCCAATCCATTCCAGTATAGGTAAGTTTAAGTCCCGTAACATATCCTTTCTTAATTCGTAAAATTCTTATGTTATATTATTAAACTAGCGACTCACCGTCGCTTCGCTCGAGTTCATCCCTAGATTTTACCACGAGCGAAGCCGCGGGTTCCGCTAATTATACATATACCTTCCTCTTAAATCACTCTATTTATTAAAAAAAAACACATTAAAATCCGTTGCGTAGTTTTAAATATCTAAGCATTCATAGGGACAGACAGATAGCAGGAAGCGACTTTGTTTTATATATATATAATATTATTTGACGACGTGTTGGGGATATTCTTTTGTGTGAAGAACTTAAATAGATAGATCCAACTTAAATATAAAAATATTTTTACTATAGGCCTCCACTGAGTCGTACAGGAGTACGTTCAGGATACAAGCCGTCGGGTCGCACCCGCCCTGTGCTATACCAGGGCTTAGCCCCTCGACGCGAGAGCTCCGCGCAAACTGACGTCTCCGCATTGCCAAATAGATGGACCTCTGATGGATATTTAGCTTATAAGGTAGGTTTTCTAGTAACTACTACTCGAGTGAATTTATTTCGGTTTTTGAGACTTGACTTTGAGATGGACCGAATGACATCATTTTGCACGACAGTTTCTTGAATAACAACGTTAAGGATCGTTATAATTTTCCTTTTTTGCATGTCCTACTGCTGGGCACTAGGCATTATTAGTATTCTAAGCTCTATAAGGATGAAATAAGCGATGCGAGATTTTATGGAAATGAGTTATGTTTCAACGAAGAAATATGGAAATTAACGTTCAAGTTTCTGTTTACAATAATATGTAATATCGATGGGCGGTGGGAAGTCACATCTGGCTCCCTGTTTGTAGAATTTAATTTAGTTGGTTGTGTTTCTAATTAGATTTTAGAACAAGAACAACACCAAATGAAGCGGGTTCAAATATCGAGTCTCGCACTTCTGATATATTTGTTTCGATTTCAGAATCGACTGAAAACACAAACAAATTCTATCTATTAAGATTTAAAACTGTTATACATCTATAACACCGACATCTATGCATAACAGCGAAAATTTAGAAATGCGACAAACCACCTTCATTGACGGCTTCAATTATATTATTAGGTTAATATCTAGCTTACCTATAATTTCATGAACTCAAGACGAGCGCTCCGCTGCCGCCGGCGGCGCCCACGCTGCCGCAGCGCGCCGCGCGCCGCCCCGCGCCCGCGCGCCGCACGGACGAGGCCCGCCGCGTGCTGCTCAGCGACATCGGTATGTCCCGTTCACAGACAGTTCAACCTGTAGACGACGCTTTACAGGAGATGTGCTGTCGACAAGGTTTGGCAGTGACAATGCATAACAGCCGGCCCCGCCCCTTTACGTTCCTCTCTTTCGTAGGTAAATTAACATAACATTATCTTGCTCTGTCATTAGAACGTGTAAACTGTTCGACATGTGTTTGAACGATCCAATGAAAAATAGCCTTCCTCCCCTGCACCCCGCCACGTTTTGGCGATTTTGTTTACGTACTAAAATTAATGAAAGCGGAGTCTATTATGTTGAATTGTCCATGGTCCCGTTACACCACTAGCTCGCGCTTTCCGGCGATCCACCCGGCGCAAAGGGTGGCCCACTTCGGTGGGTGGTGTCTCATGCGTGATGCTCCTAGTACTTCTCTGATAGCAGAGTGGCAGACCTGAGTGGAATTCGTGAGCGATCCTGCGACGCCTTATTAAGACCGAGGAAGGTTTTGTAGAGTTTTAGTGGTTAGTATTGACTTTTCTAGCTGGTGAACCTCCATATCACAGTTCCCTAAGCTTGCTTCACTCGGGTGCATCCTAACGTACCTATGTTATAATATTATGTGATCTGTGCCACTACTTTCTGTGCGCCAAATATTAGGCGAAATCTTCAGCGGTATACAGTAAATAAAAAACAAACATTGTGTTTGTTAAAAATTCACATTATAATTGATTGACTAACGAACCCGTGAGAGACGATTTATTTACTCATGCCACCTCCGTACAGGTAGTTAAGTAGGAATCACCGACTATAAAAACCAGTAGGTAGTTACCCATTAAAAACTCCCCCGTCTTCATGAGGCATCACAGGATCGCTTACGTACCCACGACGAATCGACGCGACGGATGCCAAATCAGACTGCACAAGCATGGGGTTACTCCAACAGTCCACTCTGTTGTCTGAGTAGTACAAGAACCAATATGAACCAACCATCCAAGAAAAATCATAAGTATAAGTACATTAAAAATCCGACAAGCCTTTTAGGCTATGGTTTTATCATCATCATCAGCCTATTGTCGTCCACTGCAATGAGCGCCACTAGCCATGCATGTATGAAATGATCATCATGGTCACTTGAACATCTCTAGAGCTACAATACTTCCGCTTTTCCTTGTATACTAAATAATTATAAATTAACATAAAAGGTTATTATTTATTATTTTATTTTATAAATTTATTTTACAGGATTCACTTCAATGGTTCCCGAGCTGTCTCGCTCAGCAGAGCCTCTCTGGACTCAACGCCGGCCGCCTTCTACTACTCAAGATCCGTCACAATCACCTGTGTCTCGGTAAATAGATTTTTGCTTTTAATAACGAAACAACTCAACAAACTTCACTAATAACTGCAAAGTTTTTGCAATGTTAAAGCTGTTTCTCCATTTTTTTTCGTACATAGATAACACAAAATTAGCATGAAGTTATTTATTTTCAACCGACTTCCAAAAAGGAGGAGGTTCTCAATTCGTCTGTATGTTTTTTTTATTTGGTGTGTTATTAAACGAGTAGAGTTTTTGGAGTACCTTAGTTTTCTTATTCTTCCTTGAACTATTTTGGTGTACAATTTATTTTTTGTAAAGAAGCACGAAATATTCAGCAAACATTTTATCGATTTTGCCCATTTGACCGTTCTAGCTTTAGAGATGTAATTTACCAATCTTCTTCTCTTTTCAACCGACTTCCAAACAGGAGGAGGTTCTCAAGAAACTAAAAAATAATACTTTTAATTAATTAGTTAATTTTGGAGTCGAAGCCTATTCGATTAAAGTATCAATTTGTAACCATAATCAAAACACCGTTCGAAAGTTCATTGCAAAGGCAAGATAAAACTGTTCATACTGACTGGCACCGACTTCAAAATTAACTAATTAATTAAAAGTATTATTTTTTACATTTTAGTTTAAGTTTGTAAAGTTTTGAAGGCGGGTTTTGTTTTTTTGTTAAAAATAATTTATGTATAACCCTATTCCCAGTTATTTGGGGTCGGGTCTCTTTGTGCAGTTACGCCAGAGAATTCTTCTTTGCATTGGCTTATCTGTGTACTCAGATAGTGCATTTGACCACCAGGGCGGGAAGTTTCGACATAATTAGTCGTCGATATTGTATCGATTTGTGTCCATACGATGTAATTGTCAATGATAACGATTTTAAAATCATTCATTATTACTATGTAATGAAACAAATCGATACAATATCGATATCAATATACTTATACAAACATAAAATTTCCCAATACTCAGTAACAATATTATTTTCAGGATTCGGGCTTATTTATTTGGAATATTGGGAAATTACAAACTGTTAGAATTTTTAAATAATAAATTATATTGCCTTTATATTATTACAGCTACCGATACCGTTCCCCATGTCTCAGCGTCGAACGCAGCAATGATTGGACCGCACAAACTAATGTGTCAAGTATGAAAGGTAATTAAAATATTTAATAATTACAAGTTAGTAAAATATATTAATTAGTTACGCAGTGGTAGCCCAGCGGTCACGCGCTCACTTGGATAACCGAGTGATGTGGGTTCAAATCCGGTTGTCGCACCTTTGATATTATTAACATGATTACCACTTGTCTTACGCTAAAAGAAAACATCGTGAGGAAACCTGCATGTCTTAGAAAAACCTAGTAAGTTTTCGAAAGACATGTAAGGCCTGTGCCTGGGACATGGGAGTCATTATCTTTTACGGTCACGGTTAATTAATCTTATTATTTTTAAAACAAAAGTATTCTTAGTTACTTCTTATAAGGTCAACCGTCTGCATTAGCAGACGTGAAAGTCTCATCAAAATCGGTTCAGCCTTTCCGACATTAGTCGAAACAAAACAATATCCTACGTGTTACTCCAGTTAACAGTCTATATAATATGTGTTAAATTTAATCTAAGTATGTCCAGTAATTTAAGCACATATAATTATACGCGTACACTCACACACATACAAATATGTAAGTATATTGTTAATATCACAGATAACGTAATTAATATATATAGGTACTTACAAACATTCACATTTATAATAAGTTCCTACTTCCTAGGTGACTGAACTTCACTCGGCGTTTTTTCATTCCTTTTTTGGTGGTAAAGATAAAAATTGCGTTTTTTTCAATAAAGATTCGGTCACCTTTATACATACCTAAAAAAACCTTATTTGTATACAAAAAAAAAGACGTGTGGCACTCGGAGACTGCCGCGGTAAAGCTATTGCATAGCTGTTTTTATCAACTTATGCAATTACAATTAATGATTTATTTTATTTATGCAGTATTTTTTCCTTTGTTTTTTTTCTTTCATATTAATTCAAGTTACACTTTTTGAGCGTAGTGACCGATAAGAAAACATTTTTTTTTCTTTTATTAAGTAAATGAGAAGTTAATATTGTTCAAAATATTTTTACTATCTATTGAAACAAAACCCGGTTGTCCACCATCTTGGGTTTGTAAATGGACCTCATTTTCGCAATCAGCACCGCGAGAAACCTCGAAAATGACACCCATGTCATTATTGAAAAAAAACCGGATGTCCGCCATCTTGGATTTTAAAATGGACCTCATTTTCGCAATCAACACCCCGAGAAACCTCAAAAATGACACCCATGTCTTATTGAAAAAAAAGACGTGTGGCACTCGGAGACTGCCGCGGTAAAGCTATTTGCATAGCTGTTTTTATCAACTTATGCAATTATAATTATTTATTTATTTTATTTATGCAGTATTTTTTTCTTTGATATTAATTCAAGTTACACTTTTTGAGCGTGGTGACCGATAAGAAAAAAATTTTTTTTCATTTATTAAATAATTAAAATGAGAAGTTAATATTGTTCAAAATATTTTTACTATCTATTGAAACAAAACCCGGTTGTCCACCATCTTGGGTTTGTAAATGGACCTCATTTTCGCAATCAGCACCGCGAGAAACCTCGAAAATGACACCCATGTCATTATTGAAAAAAAACCGGATGTCCGCCATCTTGGATTTGAAAATGGACCTCATTTTCGCAATCAGCACAAAATGTGTTAGGTTATTTTCGTTACGGAATTTCTGGATTCGGTCTCCACGCTCAAGGCCCGCGATAGAAGCTATGCAATAGCTTAAAAACCGGGATGACCGCCATCTTGGATTTGAAAATGGACCTCATTTTCGCAATCAGCACAAAATGTGTTAGGTTATTTTCGTTACGGAATTTCTGGATTCGGTCTCCACGCTCAAGGCCCGCGATAGAAGCTATGCAATAGCTTAAAAACCGGATGACCGCCATCTTGGATTTGAAAATGGACCTCATTTTCGCAATCAGCACAAAATGTGTTAGGTTATTTTCGTTACGGAATTTCTGGATTCGGTCTCCACGCTCAAGGCCCGCGATAGAAGCTATGCAATAGCTTAAAAAAATGAGTGCGTACAAAGTACACAATATGTCAGAAGTAAAACTTCTTTGGCAAATTAATTTTTAAATCTCTTTTATATTTATATTAACTATTTAAATGAGATGGCGCGACGGTCACACCCACGAGTTAGACAGAGTTAGAAATGTCACCGACTTGCGGTGGGCGAGACCCCCGACCTGCGCATCTTGACCGTCTGAGGGGTGGCGGCGCTGACTCCTCCCCGTCTCTGAGTGCCTGGTACTTGTACTGGTACTCGCTAAATCTAAAGCTTTAGATTTGCGAGACTTAGAGGGTGGGAAAAAGGACAAATAAATAAATAAAATAATTATTATATTAGGGTATTTCCACGAAACTTTACCCTACTGTAAAACAAAAACCATATCTGGAGTTCTAAATAATCATACTCTCAATAATTTGTAAAAAAAATTTTAATTATTTTCCAAAATTATATAAATTAATCAGTTTGTAGGTAAGTAAGTAACCTCCCTCCAAAAAGGAACTCCTTCCCTACCTCCTTTTTCAAATTAGGTGGAAAATTGCACAATCGTCAAAAGAAATTAGACCAAATCTCATGTTAATTTCCTGTGTTTTCTTATCTGGAATAATTTTTAAAGCAATGTTGATTAGAACATTTTTTATTTTACGATAATACTTGAAAAACCATACAGTGTCGCACCCGTTACAAAGGCCTGTCACACCCGTTTCATTTTCAAAAATGTTTATAAAGTACATTATACATATTTGTACATTTCGAATAACGTAGTTATTTGAGATAACTATTCAAGTTTTACTATAAAGAATCTTACTGTATACTTTCATCGAAAATTTTACAGGTGTTTGACTGGAAGTCATCTGGGTCGCATTTGGCGATTTTCTAAGGTCACACCCGTTACGCGATTCATGAAGTTGTATAAGTTTTTCATTACAAGTTTCTATACTGATCTTGTTTGAGTTAAATATCTA
Source organism: Boloria euphrosyne (assembly GCA_951802675.2). NCBI lineage: Eukaryota > Metazoa > Arthropoda > Insecta > Lepidoptera > Nymphalidae > Boloria > Boloria euphrosyne. The sequence continues at coordinate 9,774,272 of OX637885.1, forward strand.
ATTTTCCATACTATTTATCTTTATAAACGTAATTTGATATATCTGAACAAATAATTTATTTTCTTGAAAAAACGCAATGTCAGTGTCGCACCCGTTACAATGGAAACACCCATTATAATTTTGTAATAAAAATAATAAAAGTGTCGAAAATTAATATAAATGCCCTTTCTTGCTCTCTCTCAATCGGTCTCAATCGTTCTCCCCTTCTTCTCAAAAACGTTTCACATCCGTTTCATGTCGCGTTTTATCCGTAAGAATTTTACCCCGCAAAGTAGTTTAACTTCAATAAGTATATGAGTAAGGATTATGATGTATCGCAGGCATGTCGTGGCGCGGCTCGCTGCCCGACGTGCGCGACACCGACCAGCTGCTGCAGGAGACCGAGGTGTTCCTGCGCCGCTCCATAGACAACCTGCGCTCCTCCTCGCTCGACAGTCAGTCACTCACTTATATACACATTATTATATAGTATTTCTTATATAATCGACAATGCTAGTGTGTTATGCGATCACTTGGAATTGAATGTGTTGGTTGGGTGAAAAAAGCGTTCTTGATTGAGATAACTTAGCCACTTGGCCATCTTTCTTTCTCTCTCATCTTGTATTGAATACGTGCCCAGCAGTGGGACATTCTATATTTCAGTATGCAATGTATAATATATACTTCATTTTATTTATATAACTAGAGATTTTACCTGGCTTCTCTCGGGTGTGGTAGACTATGCTCTGATACGCCTAGTAATGGGGAAGACCCCGTGCCCAGCAGTGGGACCCACTGTGCTGATAACTAGTAACAACCCCCCCCCCCCCCCAGCGGAGGCACGCGAGCCGGCGGGGCAGCCCTACCTGCCGGCGGAGGCGCGCCAGCTGCGGCTGGGACACGCCGTCAAGCTTATCACCCCGCAGGGACGCCTGGCGGTGGGACGCGTCAGGTACTTACTAAATTTTACCTACATTTTTACTTATCTGTGGCTTTAAGAAAAACTTTTAAAAATTTAATACAATTGTTTTTGTAAGAGATAAAAATCATCGAATAAATTTATTATGTATTCCGGTAATCTATGCGTTATTCCAGAATATAATTTATCTCTGTGACGTATTTCATTCAAATCAGTTCAAACTATCGTATTATATGTGACATTAACTAGCGACTCACACACTCAGCGGTTTATCCCTAATTGCTCCTTGCCAAATTTAAAGTTTGAAGTACAAAAAATGAAAGACTCTTACAAACTCGCGAGAGCTCTTAGATCTCCTTAATCCAGCCCTGTCCCAAAATCTGTACTTAGTGCACGTCTACTAACTATGAACTACTCTGCTAAACATTTTTATATGTCAAGCGGTTTTCGATATTTCGTGATGAGTAAGTGACCTTTCCCTTATATATCTATTATCTAGATGGAATAGACATAATAAACAATGTGCTTGTAAAATCCTTCTCCTACAGATACGTAGGTCTGGCAGGCGGTACCGCTGCCACCAGCGGTATCGTAGTGGGCGTGGAGTTCTCCATCGCGCAGTACCCGGGACTCCCCCGCAACGACGGCACGTACAATGGCCGCCGGTACTTCCTAACACCTCCACAAAACACTGCATTGTTTGTGCCGTTCTCGAAAATAGTTATGGCTTGGGCTAATTAAATATTTAAATAAATGACATATTGATAAATTGACTTTCTATAATATATGTCGCTAATAGAAAAAAAAATTTGTGACATACTCGGATAACGTGACATAGCGCTTAGATATGGCATTTATGGCATTGTCAAATAAAACAGAAAACGATAGCGATTGTATAGAGTAGTCTGTTTAAGCCTGCAGATAATTTGATCTGGCTCGAAGGATCATCCACTTAAATGGTCCTTCGAGGCATATCTAAAATAGATGTTAGAAATTTTCGGGTAAACTGTTGTAGAAGGCCTAACAAACTTAAATGTGCATTTTCTGGAATTGATGTTCAAAAGTGATAATTTCTTTATATATGTATATTGTATACTCTTAATGTAACTTTTTCAGTATAAAATGGCGCTAAAACATAATATTTATAACTTTTGATTTATTTTTATAGCATTCATTGATTCAAATAGAGTTGGCTTCGTAATGTTTGTATTTCAATTTTTGTATATAATATACAGTCTTTATAAAACGTACTAAGTAGTGAATTTTATGATAATATGTAATTTAATTATAAATAAAATAGGCTTTTGCGAAAACGGACCTTAAATGCATTATAGTTCAATTGAATAAGATTTTAAATATTAGTAGGTGGAATTTGAACTTTATGCGTATAGTGATAAAGTTGAAAATAACTTGGGTGTTCAATGTTCTTGTATAAGCTATAGGCTAATTATATACATAGTATGTATGTAATCTATGCCTTTGAGAACTCTAAATTAAGGTGAATTTGCTCTACATTTTCAGTTTGAAACTTAGCAAATGTGGAGCACATTTCCTAATTCTCTTCTATCTCTTTCCTTCATATTCGCTTAGATATAAAGGTTATAAGGGAATGAAAGCGACGGGTGTACTTTTGTCGGCTCCAAAATTATCCAAATAGTATATACCTACTCGTATTTTATATTTAACTTTAAATAACAATTTTCAAATGCTCACTTTTCTAAATTAAATTATGGTGCTCTTTTATTTTATAATTAATATTTTGGAGGTTATTTTTTTCAATTGCTATTCCGTTTTTATTACAGTTATCTTGGTGTCAAGAAAAAAATAACTTTGTACGGACTTTTTATTGGTTCATCGTAGTATCATATCATTTAGTTGGCTAGCATGAGTAGTGCAAAGTGTATTTTCGGACGTGTATTATAGTGCATTAGACGGTATAATATGTATCTAAGTGAATGTTAGGTGTTTTTAAATTATATAGTTTCTACCATTAAAATCACATCTCACCTCTTTTCTCACCATCTTAAAGAGAATTAACAAATAAAAAAGAGGTCTTAAGGTATGCAACGGCTAGTTAAAGCTAATTTTTTAAATATAAAAAATGACTATTAGATTTTTTTTGACTTGAATAGTTTATTAAAAAGCATAATACTGTCAGGATAAAATAGATCGGAGCCTATTTTAAATGTTTGAGTCTGGCCCTGGCTTTTTGCTATTTATTTAATTTTTTTAAATTCGAATTAAAGTGATTAATCACAAATTATTTTCCAAATTAATCCTCCTTATTTCTCTTGATTTTATAATCTATAGGGTCTTTGGTCTAACCGTTGTATAAATTTAAAAATAATTTCATACTACTCTTAATAAAAATAATAAGACCGTTTTTTTTCAAATTCATTGAGTGTAAATTACTTACTAGGCGTACCTTTTAGTAGGTTATGATATAAATACGGTGTAGTTTTTTGATGTATAGTGTAATATTATTAAAGATAGTCTCTTAGTAGATGTTCTACTTGCTAGAAGCTTGCTAGCTAAAAAAATACAAAAATTGGTCAACATTCTACATTTAATAAAATACGATGCTACTGTTGACTATTATAGATATAAACGTTGTATTGCTACAAGTAAAAATGCCTATATTTTTTTAAGTACCTACAATATTTTTAATCTGTGCAACGTTCATTTACAATTATTATAGTTGGAATGGATGGAATTAAATGTGTCTTATTAGACTTATATTCTTGACTTTCTGTAGGAAAGGATAGTTGTATGCAAGTACTTACTCTAATTCTATTGGAGTTAGTAATTCTTAAATGGTATAATTTAATATTTTTTAGATATAAATGTTTACAAGTTTTTTAAAATTAAATTAAGTGTTGCGCCAGGAAGAGGTTTCAGGCAACACTTTTATAATATTATTAATATCATATTTAACTTAATGGAATTATAATATTCATAGATCAAAACTTATAAATATATCAGTGAAAAATAATTTGAAATCAATTAATAAATTACTGAGAAATAGTAGTCGTGTCGTCGTTTAGAAGACGTCACGAAATTATTCGCATCTTTAAAATTTCATAACTTTTTCATTTGTTGAGATATTTATGGTAGTTATCGTTGTAATATGAGATCGAATAGTAAATAATATTATTTTATATATGTAACTGTACAATTTGTCTTTTAGTTAACATTTTTGGGACTGTGACGATATCAAAAAATATTAAGCTTTAAGCTTTTAAGCGCAACAATTTGCAAAAATACGATTTATTAAAGCTATGAAACTTGAGGGTACTTGCATATAACTAGGTGTAGAGTATTGATAAGATCATGTAGAGTAAGATGGTGAAGGAAAACAGAAAATGATTATTTTCTTATTTTTATCCATTTTATAATTTTACGTTACTGCCTGTGATTTTACTTTACTGCTGAGTGAGATAATTAAGTACAACAATATATTTAATATTTACACATTATTTATGCAATGTTCATACCTATATTTTGTTGTATGAATATCGTCAGAAAATATGGCAACTGGCTGTATTTATTGACTGTAGATGCTAATAGAAATTGTCTCAATAATATTAATATCTTTTTTAAAAGTATCCTTTTTCAACGTCAGTTTTATAGTCGATCTCGGTCTTGATAAGGTTTACATTTAGTGCCTTTTCACACTAGCCGGTTGACGGGTATCCGGCGGCGAAGTATATGGCAATGTACGTAGCTTTCACACATACCGGTGTAATTTACCCGGTAAACAGTCGCCGGTTGCACACCGGATCCATTGTATGGATCATGCATAAGTTTTCAAACGGCGCCCGGACAGCGGTTACTCCCCCAGGTTCATTCACATTAATGTATGCTAACTACGTGACTGTACTCACGTTGACGATCTAGCCGCTACCGGATATTTTGGATCGTTTGGAAGCATTTAGAAACACATTTATAGTAGAGTTAATACCTCGCTGCAGACTCGGCCATAAATCATTCGAGTGTTTCGCTCTCTTTCCCACTCACGGGCCTTATGGCACGGCATTGTGCATTACAGTGTTACCGGGCAGTCAGTGCCGGCTACCCGGAAACCGGATCGTGTGAAAACTGAAAAGGCACTTACAGTAAGAGCGACCTTATCAAAAATATGTTAGTTTAATTAACTAAGCTAAAGAGGTCTCTTTAGTTTTAAAGTCATTAGTGTAGCGAAAAAATATGAAGTACAAAGTGAACGGTATAAATTGAATCAAATAGATGTTAAACGCCTAATCAAGACAGTGTTCAGAGTTCAGATAGTGCCAAAAATTGGCTACCCATTTGTGTATGAGTGAATCGTTAATGACATTCTTGTACTATGTGTTAAAATGTACGATAAATATATTTATTGTTGTAGTCTGGATCATTCGCTTACGAATACGTTGTGGGTTAAATATCGAATGAAACGATCTATAAGAAACAAAATAAAAAAAAAGAAATAACAGAAGTACCTTTATTTTCAGATTACTTTTTCTGAAATCTCTTAGGAATTGTCACTTTCAATTGTATAACATGTAGATTTTTAACTAAATTAGTTAAAATAATTGTTTAGTAAACAGACTTTAATATTGGATTCTCTTTGGTATGTTATATGTATTACATTGATATAAGTTTAGAATAATAACGCATAGAACGATAGTTTCATACATAATTCCGCTCAATTTTGAAGCATCATTAGAATGAATGTGTGCGTAAGTGTCACGTAATTACAACCGAACGCACGCACTCATACAGCCAAGACTTTATCGAGACGGGAAACGTATTCGGACTTAAGGTCGAAAATTCGCTTGGGCCTACTCACCATCTATGCGTTATTATTCTAAGGATGTAAACTTGTAAGTTGTAACCCGTATTTTCATATATCATAACCATATATCATGCTTAGTTTTAAATGGCTGGTGGTCACTATTTGGAACAGTCTGACTTATTTAATTGATAGTGTATGTATGTATGTAGCCTCATAGACCTCATATTTGCGTATTCATTAATCTGTTATGAAATAAAGAAATCTATTTTAAATATAACTGTATAAGAATATGTATATGTTAATTGTATGATAATAAATGTCAAAATTTCAAAGCGATTTTTAATACAATATTTTTATTTAGTTTGATCAATCAACAAATGACGGTTATTTTTTCTTTTTTGTTATATATAATATATAATAATATAATATTTTGGGACATTATTACACACAGCGCTATCTAGTTCCGTGGTAAGCTACGAGGCTTGTGTTACGGATACCAGATAGTTGATGTACTACACATATAAATTTTAAATACATACATATTATAAATATAAACACCCATGACTGGAGTACAAACATTCGTGATTAGCAAATGAATGCCCCCAGCGGGACTCGAACCCGCGACCGCTGGCGCTGAAAGTAGGGTCACTACCAACTGAGCCAAACGTGTCGTCAAGTATAATAGTAGTAATCCACAAAGTTTGAAGTTTTGAATTTATATGTGACAATCAATGTTAAATACTTAGATAGGTACTCGTAAAAATTTTAACGTTATTTATTCGAAAGATTCCATCTCGTTTCTAATCGATGCCTTTAAATGGTCACTTGCATTAGTGAAACCTATATTTAAGAATTCTTAAACAAAGCCCTTACAGGTCAAGCTGCAAAAATATTAGGCTACAAACCCGAGCGTCCTGAATTCGGGTTCCGGATAGTAGCCAAAGTAAAATCGTGGGCCTATAACATTGGACATATACAATTAATCGTCCAAAAAAATTGGTAGCAAGCTGGCCTTAGGTAGTAGTTAATAGTTACTAAAGTAGTCTGCCTTGTACATACCTAGCCACTAATTCGTCGTATCACATTGTCGTCCCACCAATTTGAAAGGGCTCGAATAGTGTATTTACATACAGTACTATTTCAGCGATATTTTGTCTATTTAGGTAAAATAGAAAAGCCCGATAATAGATCTTCAAAATGTGTTTGTATGAGATAGAGCATCTGTACTAGGTAGTGTATTGTAATATCTTAGGCACTAGTTTATTGTTGGTTAACTAAAGATAAAATGAATAAAATAATTTTCTTGACTCAATTTTCCTATGTTTAAAATCTTTGGGTCTAATGAGGGAATAATAAGGAAAAGAGTAGAAAAATAAACACAAAAATAGAAAAAATATATTTGTTTAATAACAATAACAAGTAGCAACGATTTGTGCATTATTCTAAATTGTTCTAAAAATCACCAGGTAGTTCTTATTCTATAAAGAAGGATACAGTGTAAAATATTTCTATATAAAGAAATCAAGAAATAAATAAATAAAAGATAGACAGAGAGAAAAATAGACAAAGATAGACAAAGAGAAAAGATAGATAGAGAAGAGAAATAAATAAGATATAAATGTAAGTATAATATAGAACACTTGATAGCAAGATAAGAATTAAAGAGAAGAATATATAAAGAGCAATTGAAAAATAGATAGTGTAAAGGAACTATATACTAATAAGAAAAACATAAGTTCTTTTAAATTCCATTAAAAAAGAGATATAAAAGTCGGTAGAAGAAGAATAATAAATAATAGAAAAAGATAGAACACTAGAGAATAATAAAAGACAAATAGAATAGAGATGATAATAAGAGACAGCAGTAAATTATGTGTAATATAAAAGCTGTGTGATATGATGATAGTTATATCAATATAATAAGGTATTAAAAAGATAGAAGTCCTAATAGCTATCATATTTTAAACACTAATAACATCTATAAAGTGCAAGAATATTCATTTATTCCGACTTACATTGATATTCTGCTGGTCATGGTCAATAGTACCACACATTCCACATGTTTTCTTTTACCGTAAAATAAGTGGTAATCATGTTGGAAATGATTCGTATATGAAAATATCAGAGGTGCGAGACGACATAAGCAAGCTTTACTCGGTTTCCAAATTTACCACTGAGCTATCTCTGCCTTGTTTGTATAATATGTTACAACTAATCCAATCTTGATACTTTCTTATTTGTGTACACCCAAATCATTGAGCAGATTGTAATGACAAGGAAAACAATAAAGATGATTAAATGTGATCCTAAATAGCTTACAGATCTTACATCATTTTACAAGTCTGCTTAAGATGGAAACAAGAGAAATAAAAAAAAATACAATATAAGAAAAAGTAAGAGGTAGATTGTAGATATAGATCGCGAAAAGAGAAGAGTTCAAGAAAAAAAAGAAAACAAGAAGACAGTAAAAGAAGAATACTAGAAGTTATAAATATAGTATGAGTAAATCACGAAAATAGAATTAAGACTTTTTGATACAGCTAGAAAGAAAATAGAGAAAAGGAAAAAAAGATAGATAACGAGATAGAAATAGAAGAGATATTTTTAACCTGTAAACCTACAGGTTAAAAATTTAGAGACTAAGAAGCAGAAATCAATTAAGAAAGAAAAATAGAGTTGAACAAACTTCAAAGAGTGATAGATTTAATGAAAATATAGATTATATAGTGGAAACAATAAAAATAATAAAATGAAATATGAGAAACGATTTCTAAAGAAGTGAAAAAACTTTATTGTAAAAGATGATGTGAAAAAGGCTAAGGCATAAGAAATAGAGAAGATAGAAAGTGAAGTGATACAAGTTAAGATGGAAATGGAAGTGAAAGTTAAGTAGGTATATTATATAAAATGAAAATAGAAATACGAAAATAAATGGAATAGGAATCGTAATACAGAATGAATGAAATATTATAGTGAATCAAAAAAGAATTATGATAAAGACAAAGAAATATGGGTAGGTGAAAGATAGAGAAAATAAAAAAGAAGATTTTGAGATAGTATGCAATAAGTGATTTGTCTTAAAGAAATGAAATGTAGTAAAGAGTAGTAAGAAAGAATATATAAAGACATGAAATAAGTAAAAAGTAGTAGGATAGTGTTGAAGTTGAAGAACAGATTTTTTTAATGAAAATATGAATTACAGAAAAGAAGATGAAACAAAAAATTTAAGAATGTTGTTTTACAAGAGTGATGATGCGAAAATAATAGGTACACGTATTATAAATAGTCACGCATTTTATAGAGTAAAAGAAGTAAAAAAAAGATAAGATAAAAGTGTAAAATATTAAGATAGAGAGTAAAAGATTAGGGAATTATATATTGTAAATGAAGAGAAAGATTTTTGACAAGAATAAGAAGAAAAGAGTTTAAGAAAGATGAAGAGAAAAATTCATTATGTTCAAAATAAAAAGATTATAGAAAATATATACACCACACATGCACAATAAACATGCAGTGAAATTTTGTAGACGCTGAAGTTAAGAGTATTTAGAGAAGAACAGTAAATAGAGAGAGAGACGAGAGAGAGAGAGGATAATTATTTATAATATATATCACATGTTAGACAGTCTTGTTTTACAGTAAATAAATGAAATTGGAATAGAAATAGTATAACATATTATGATTGATTATGAGAAGAATAATGATGAGAAAGTTATAGAATATTAAGGTATTCTAGGATAATATAAGTGACGTGAAAATTGTGAAAAAGAAAAGAAATTGATGAAAGAATAGTAATGACTAATGAGATATGTGATGATAGGTACAAGAGTAAGAAAAGTGGATGAGAGTTGGTTTTTGAAAAATATATAAATAAGTGCATGATATAAATAGCATCGATAGAAATAGATATGAAATAGATAAGTATAGTTGAATAAGGTCGGTTGAATAAGTGTTTTAAGAAATTTATATGCTCAATAATAGCCAGTTAGAGCAATAGAAAAGAAAAAAGCAGGAAGAATACGTGTGGAAAAATTGTTTATGCTTTAAATAAGAAAAATGTGAGTTAGAAATGAAGAATATGAAAAAGAATATAAGAAAAGAATATAACGAAAATAGTATGAAAAAAGAAAAGTAATAGTTATGATAAGATGAATGACTTGAGTGTTGATCAATGATAAAGAAAATGAAAAATAAGTGATAGTTTCAAGTAAGAAAACTAAATGTTATCAGATAGAAAGTTGTGATAAAGGTTTGAAGTTGAAAATAAAATGATTTAGTTGTAAATAGTAACGTATCGTGAAGAATGAGCTGATTACGCTTTAATTCGGTTAATTAGAAAGAATAACATAGAACATAACCAAAAAATATTTATCAAATTATGAAATCATGAAGATTTAAAAATATAAAGATAGGTAAAAATTTAAAGATATAAGTTTAAGCTTAAAGTAAAGCAGATAGAGAAGATAAAGAAGAGCAGAAGTGAGATAATAGTAATTAGTTCACAAATAAGAAGCAAGCAGTAAAGATAAGTGAAGCAAGAGAAAGTATTGCAAGAACAAGAATAAGTAAGAATGTAAGAATATAAAAGAGAGAATAAAAAGATGTAAAAATAACAGTTTGAACTACCTTGGTGCTATATCACAGTACACTTTGTCAACTTATGATTAATAAAGGAACTAAAGTTAAAACGTGCTTTGCGGAATTAGCCGTCTAAAACAAATGTGCGGTAATTCAGCCTAAACTAAACTCGGAACGAGTATTTTACTTCACAATAATACTGTCTTTGGTAAAACAATTTTTGTCTTGATAACTCAGTCATTGGCAAGATAGAGGCTTTACTAGTTCGTATAGCTTTTATGATATTAAAACTGTAAGTATTTAACATTTGGTGTACTATAAAAAATATTGGAGACACCAAAAGTATCTACGAGTATCATAGGTCGTGTTGTGAACGAGATCGTCGATGACGTATCTCATGACTTCTATTTTTTACTATTTCCTATATCCAGAGCTATCCTGGTTGTTGACAGGATAGTCAGCATACCACCCGAAGGCACCATTATCTCCTGTGTGGGCTCCAAAATCCACGTATTCCCCAAAATCTGGAGGTCTTTCTGCAAAATGTGATACTGGGCCGATGTTGGATGAGCTTGGAGTCCCATCTTCTTCAGGTTGATTTAGAATCCGTCCTGCTTCGGGTGGAGGAGGAGGGGCGAGCGCTACTGCTATAAAGTAAAACAAAATAATATAATGAAAAATCCTCAAATTATGCTTAAGTTTGTGCGTAACAAAAGTATATAGCACATGGCGTTTATGAAACGTTATCATTAGGAAATCCATAATTATTTACATTTACAAAATAACCGTTTTACTTGATTTAAATAATCTCTAGACATGCAATTTAAATCTAAATACTTCGACGTTAAATTACTCGCGGAAGGCTTATGGCAAAGGTAATACATAATTGCGCCGACGATAAATTGAAAGTGGTTTACCACCATTGCGCCAAACAAGACTGTTTGCATAAGTATACTTTGGATTCTAGGGAGGAATAATATTGTTACATAATTCTAATTACTATTGTATATAAAGATATTACAATGGAACTTTTCTGAACTGTTGGAGTGAATATAAAACAAGTCCGTGCTAGAAAGCTGTCCTTTTGTGGCAGTGAAAGTGAGGAGACTCGACAATGGTGATTGATATCCGTACAAGTCAATGCTTATTAGACTTTCTTTGGCATTTACTGAACCGTCGTGCTCCGGTACTTATAACATTGCATACGATTAGATAAGTCACGTTCGACCTTCGTTTATATTTAACCCTTTTGTTATTTCACTTTCAAATGCGAAACTTTATTTCTATAGAACCTATTTGTAAGAACTTCCTGTTGTTATTTTACACGTTCAATATTATAATTACATATTATGATAATCGCGTCTGTACTATGATTATTTAATTTTCTTGCAATATTTTATGTGAATAATTATAATGCCTACCTCATTTCAATAAAAGCCAGATATAATCTTAGTATAGGGAAGTTATGGCTTAGATTATTTATAGTAGGCACTATAGTCTATTGTATACAAATAATAAAATTCTAACTTAGTTATAGGTATATGTATATGTAGGTACATATTGATATTTTTTAAGACTATTTTTTGGAAATTCTAATTGAAATAGTCATTATTAACGATATATCATATATAGGCCGAATCTATAGGTTTTAGAATTTTTGTTTGTCTGTCTGTCTGTGACCGCATCACGAGAAAACCACTAGACCGACTTTGATGTCATTTGGTGTGGTGATAGCTGGTTCTCCGAGTCTAATACATAGGATACTTTTTACTTCAAGAAAATATCTTATTTCTAATAAATCTATACTAACCCTCAAAACGTATTGCTACTCTATTATATTATCTACATATACTTATGAATAATAAATACTTATATACGTATGAATAAATAAACAAACAAAGACAAAGAACTTCAGTACTTTTTAGCTTCTTTAGGTTAACCGATCATCCGTTTAAGTACTTAGTTTTAATGACAAGTATGTAACTTGTAGGGAAATATGATTTTTACGACTGCACGGGCTGCTTACCCTACATTATGGTAATAACCAGTAGACTAAATTATACAGTATGATTTAAGGCATCCCCTACGTAATGACAGATTTAAAAAATGTCATAAACAACATACTTACTTTCTTGATGATAGTTATGTATCGGTTGGTAGTTTTCTTCGTATATTGCTTCTGGTAGCTGTGGCGGTGGAGTCAGGGTCTGTCTTGGTACTCTTATTCTCGATCTACTACTCGACCGTAGCGCTGTGAGGTCCACAAACGCTATTTGATCCGCTGGAACTGCTATGTAAGAGGGCATCGCGTATGCCATAGTCAGGCATGTCCCAAGAATTATTAGATGCTGAAAAGAAAGTTAACGGTTAGTTGTTTATTTTTAAAGTTAATATTTGTAATCAGCATTCTATCTGCATGTAGGTATAGTTTTCATCGAACAACCATTCTTTTATCCGCACCGCAATGTTATTAAGATATAAAACGTGTCTTATCATGTCATAAACGAACACGCAGAAAGTTGAGAGTGATTGAAGTATGTCAGAACAAGTAACGAGATGTGGTAAGGCCGGTCACGGGCCGCTGCGCTTGCGCAACCCGAGTAATTGGAGCTTGCTCACACGGCCCAGACACTATCGTTGTATACATTCTTTGTCTACGTTTTTTGAATACGAGTAATTCCACGGTAATCTAAAATTTGTTTGACGATTTAGAAAATATGAGAACCGTTGCAGTGTTATCGCGGATGTGGTAACAGCGTAAAGTTTCACTTTCCGGTTACGTTGTATTTGTAATAGCATATTAGATTATGTTAAAGCTACGTACTGTACTCTTAACTGTACGTACTGTAAACATAATGTAAACATATACTTCAGCATAAAGAGAAAACATTACAGTCCTTCGAGCCGGATATACTATAAATAGTTTACTTTAGTTCCATGGCAGACATCGAAGTAAGTATATAGCATCAAAGGTATGTAAATATTTATGGGAATCGTAAATTTTGAAACTAAACAAATCTGTTATTCATCAACACGTGGGCCGTATTTCCGTCAGACCAAGTACTCCCACTCTGTGCTGACTCCTACTCGGCCCTTTCATCAATGGTGTATTACCTAATAATATAATAACACTACCAGCGATTGAAAATAAGTAATAATATTTACGTAAGTGTTGCCCATGTCGAATCATGGTTAATGGGCTGTGTAATGGAAAAGTAGTAAAGTTCTTAGCTATTATTTAATACAATATCGACGTTTAAAAAGAGATAAAATAGAAAGTTAAACGCTATACTTCTTGGTAGGTTATTCTTTGTTTTTCCGTTACGGTAAATAATGATTTTACTCGTCTGAAAGCTATTTCACCTATTAATATCATTTTTTGAATAGAGAAAAATAACCAGTCGATAGTTGACTTAAGTGGCATGCCTTTAAACATATAAATATATAATCCTCAAACAAAAAAAAACTCAAATAAATGTTATTGCATATAATATAACTTCCGAATCCGAATTGGAAATTGCGGACTTCTTTTACATAACACTCAATTAACGAGGTCTGCGTTTCAGATCAGTTGCGATACTTGCACTTGTTTTTTTAGAAAGTAAAATGTAAGTACACCGGATGATAAAATTTGGCAATCCAATACAGTTTAAATGTACGAGTACAAAGCGGATATGATGCGTTGCTATCTATTACGACTAACTAGCGGCTAGTCTGCTTTATGTAAAAAGCGTTTGATTTATTGAGTGAGCGTGACTAATGTGTTTTTTGATTTTAGAAAATCAACAAATTTTTTAAAATCAATTTATTTCGAGAAATATAGTCAGCAAATATTTTCTAATAACGATGTTTAATAATTAAAAAGATAAACATTATGCTTAATGCAACGAAGCTTATTTCAATTAAGTAGGTACTTATATGTAGGTATTTTTAAGATCGATAATAAATCATATCATTAAATGATTCTAAGATAACAATCTCATCGATTTGTCCACGCCCGCTTATTGTTATTAACCTTCAAAGGTTCTTTATAAGTGAAAGGCTCCAATGCCAGTGACCAATTGTAGTTACAGTACCCTTTAGTTTGTATAAAGAGTTTATAATATTTCCGTTGTCAACAACATCAAGGCCGAAGCGAAACACTTTTACTTGCTCGATTTACGTGGCCACGTGACGTTGGGTTTTCGTCGGTCATTTTTTTTAATTAAAAATTTATTTAATATATTCTTATATTAATAATATACATTAAAATTTATAATGTCATCTCGTTGATCAAATTTAAATCCACCTATCTAGATAATATTTGTTATTGGTGATGTAAAACATGAAAATTAAAAAAAAAGTGTATAAATATATCAACAATGTTTCAATTCTATGTGCATTTGCCTACTTCGAAAAATAATGCCAAATAAAATTTAAAAAATAACACCATTCATAAGTCTGTCCAATGAAAACTGAGACGAATCGATAAATAACGTTGAAGAAACTGGCATTGGCGTAAATAATGCTCGTTGACAAGATCCGATTTAATATATGTACTTTAATTTATCGAGTTTATGTACACTTATTATGCTGTTGTATTACTTTCGGGCCAAGGCTGTTGTAAAACTTAAGGGCTTGTCTTTATTAAGTAAAGTCAACATCGACGTCCAGCTGCAAATTATTGTATCTTTTACATTATGTTCCTACATCTCTTAGATTGAATTTTTGGAGAGAATTTTCTCTATGCAAATGAAAAAAACATTGGTCTACGAGACTACAAGGCGGAGCGAGGGTAAGTCGCCACTCCCGCGTCGATTTTTTAAATTAATTTTCTCGTCGGGAATCGAAAATCAAAATTAATCTGCGAAAAATCCCAAATGATAGTTATATTTTAACGTACGAGTAAATAAATTTTTAGAATGCTGATAATTAATCAATTAATTTACAATACTATTAAGATTAGTTATTAATGTATTGGACAAAAAAGTTACAACACTTGTTCATGTCATGAGAAAATTTGAAGTAGAACTAGCTTACATTTAGTAAAAAAATTTAAATCACATTATGATGTGGTGAGATTTTTTTTTATTACAAAATATAATTTCATTGTTTGAGTTGTGAAAGATTACACATTGGCCTTGTGCGTTAATTTGTTTACGCTCTGAAAATCTCCGTAAATCGGGTAAATTAGCAAACAAATGTTAAGTGATTCTATTAAACGAGTGCCATTCAAGCGGTAAATTATTCCTGTGCGAATACACGATCGTATGCAATTAAAATAAAAAAAATACGAGATATAAAATTAATTTTCGAAGGAAATTACTTGTAATTACTGTAATCGTTTAAATATACAAACTACTAGGAGTTACTTTATTAATTTCTATTAAAAAAAACGACGGAGCTATGTAATTAAAAAAAATAAGTAAAGCAAAGCCATAAAAGTGAAAGAATAAGTTAGGCAATATTGGTTAAGTTAGGCGTAACTTTTACAGTTTATCTATACATTAAAAATAACAAATCTATCAATTGACACTTGACATTGAATAAAAAAAAAGAAAAGCAAAGAAAATAAAACCTTGATACGTTTTCATTAAACATAACCACTTACAACTATTCACTATAAATAAAATATTCCGAATAATATTGTAAAAACACTGACCATGGTGTCTGGACGTCACTAGGAAGGCGCGCTCGCCTCAACTGAACTCCGCGCAGCCAACGCTACAATTTTTATAGCAACTCTCAAAGTTTCACTTTCTACTTGCAGTACTGGCACCGAGGTGCCCGGTCAAACGTGTTACACTTTTTGAAGCCTTTAAAGGCACTCTAGACCCTCGAGCGATAGATAGGGCAAAGACGGTCATGTCAAATGCCAATATCTTAGGTATACATAGCTATATAATGTACGTTTGAAGATTTAATATAAAATTTAAAGTAAAATAGTAAAGAAAAAAGATTTTAAAAGATTTAAAATAAAATAGTAAGATAAAATTGAATCGGAAGAGGTGCTACAAGATTTAACAAAAAAATACAATTTCTTCCCATTATGTTATATAATTAAGATCGTAATAATATTATTTATAAACG
This sequence comes from Boloria euphrosyne, assembly GCA_951802675.2. Classification (NCBI taxonomy): domain Eukaryota; kingdom Metazoa; phylum Arthropoda; class Insecta; order Lepidoptera; family Nymphalidae; genus Boloria; species Boloria euphrosyne. The sequence continues at coordinate 9,790,591 of OX637885.1, forward strand.
TATTGTTTCTCGAAAGTCAAACAATCACCATTTCAATAAGAAAATACAGCTAAGAAGTACATTGTAGAGCATAAACTTAAATAATTTTTTAAGTATATTTCTGTTTAGGTGTTTGAAATTTGTGATATAATTTGCAAATTCAGAAATACTAAACATCGTATTTTTATTTAAAAAAATGTTCTAGTATCTATTCCACGTATCTTCTTAATATCTCTCAACAATATTTTAATATCAACTCAAAAACGACTGCACCGATTGTCAGTCGAGGGATTGACGAAGTGTGTCGGAGATGGATTACCATATATAAAAAAAAATAGGGAAAACCTGAAAAATAACAGCTTACTTGCCATTAAAGGTACCTAGGGACGAACCCGAGTGAAGCGCGAGATAGTAGCTAGCTTATAATAAACTGTTCAATTTTGCAACATCAAGGTTTTTTTTAATATTCATAAGCAAAATTATAAATAATTTAAATAACGCATTACAGAATTACAATTTGTGATTATGCCTAACGATTACGCCCTGTATTATTGGATTGACCTCGAATAAAATTTTAATACTTGAAAGTGGTTCAACATGCAACTTTCATAAAAACTTTGTTAAAAATTTAAAATATTTTATTGTGTAATGTAATGTTAGTTGAATATCGAGAAGTAACTGTAACCAGTTTACGTGGAAAGAAGCAGTAATGAAAGTCTCCTAATCCTTAAGAATAATTCCAAAAGTGCATTTATTGGTTTGTCCTTCCGATACCCTGTCAACCACCGTTACATAGCTTTAGGAATAGGCTTTGCTTAAGTTTATTACAGGAACCGGACAGGGCTCAGTGGTTATCTTTTATCTCACTCGTACATTAAAGATTTGGTAAGATCGAACCCAACTCTATCTTATCTACTATCTGTCTAATACCTTGTATATTATGAATTTAAATACAATATGTCGAACGCTTTTATTTTTGATGTTGTGACTTATTTCATTAATTATTTTATTGAATTAAAAATTTGTAAAATATACTGTAACTAAGTATGTATTCTTTAGATCGATCGCTCTCTTTTTTTTCCTACAAACATCAGCATAATATTTTAACTGTTTCCGAAATACACGAAAATAGCCGCTGGGGGCATTTATTTGTGTGACGACAAGAATTTTTGTACGCCAGTTACCTATAAGTTACCTATATAATTGTAGTGTCTCAAGTCTCAACTATCTGGTATCCATAACAAAATCCATAATCCATAACAAAACCATGGAAAAGATTGTGCTGTGTTAATGTCCCTACATATTTATTTAAAAAAAAAGTTGGCTTCTTAGGATTAAATGAAATTATATTTCATCATGCGCAAAAAATATATTTAGAAAAAATATTCCATTTCCTAACTTACAAAAACATATTAAATATTTTTTATCTTTATTCTGCAATGCCAGTACATAACCACTTAAAATGGATTACGACGGTAATTATTTTATCCGGTTGCTTTAAATGTAAAATAAATAGTATGCTTGAAAAAGTATTTATCATTTTTGCATAAGATTGCCAATTTAGAATAACTTTCGTCATTAACTTTATAACATTACACTTTATTTTTCATACTTAAGTTTTTTAGTTCTGCTGTTTTCATAATAAACATCTTCATTAAATCTAAAATAACAACTAGATAATTAGAATTACATACATCTTCGTCTCATTGCTTCAGTTTAGGAGATTTTAGATCGAATCAAAGAGAATACTGTATTCTCTACTAGTATTTCATTATTCAGTATTAATTTAGTATAATTAATAGTGGTACCATTTTTATCGTATTGTAAGTTTGTGTTATTCTCTCTGGAAGTAGGTCGATAGCTGTTCATATTTAATCAGATGGTGGATTAAGTGACTTTAAAATGCGTATAGTGAATGACCTGTATTCAAAGCATACACTTGCAAACTATAATAGGATATAACTAGATGGCTAATCTTAGTTGAGGCCATCGTGACAAAAATATAGATCAGGCGGAAGATATCTAAAGGCTTCTCCTTATAAGTGCAATGAGCCAACTTTTATCTCGTTGACACGCGTGTATGATAAAAAAACTTGCATATTTGTTCCGTTATTGAATTGAATAAACCAGATTGCTAAGTTGATACCAACATAAAGGACAGCCAACCTTGACTCAATAAGAAATGTTGCAATATGTTACTCGTACAATATTTCTTGTTAACTTCCGTGAGCTAAGCCCACATGGACACTTGTGCAGAGCATTTGACATTTCAATTTATCAGTTAAAAGCTTAAATTATTGTTTATTATATTTTTAAATACCAAGGACAGGCTTTAGATAAACATAAAAGACAATGTTTAACTTAAAATTTGTTTGACAATAAAAAGACTTTTTGCCCTTGGCTTTTTGTATGCATCATATAAGTTATTGGTGTTTATTGAAGTTCAATTAAAATATGTAGGTTTCAACACTTTTTTTCTTCTGCTTCTTCTTATGTGAATATAAACGTATAAAAAATTGCATTTTTCTACGTAAATACAAGTAAAATCATATTTTCATACGACGTGTATAGGTATCGTTACAAACAAACAGACAGTTTTCAGCTTCCGTAAGATAGATAAAGCTTCTAGTAATTTGTACTGTAATAAGTAATATTGTATAGCCTTCGTAATATTATATAGAACCTACTCATTGCATTCAAATTATACAGTTGTATCATATTTACTGAACTATTTAAATAATTCAAGGCAAAGCTGAATAAATAAGTAGTCAATGTTGTTTATCAAACAACCTACATACAAATTGCATATTTTAACACATGAAAAGTTTTTATAGGACTTTTTTATTAGAACTTAGTTCTCTATCCAGATTTTATTTTCCAAAGGTACCTTTGTGGAATAGAAAGAATTTAATTGAAACTCGCTACGATTTCCCTTAATCGCAGTAACTACATACTCGTATCTAGTGAGACACTACGAGTATACGGTCTGCAAGTAGGTGTGACATAATAATATAATGTTATCATTTAGATTTCATCATATACTGATGTCTGATATAGGAACGTCTCATGAGGTATTATATTGTATTTAAAGCTTCAGAGTTCGAGTCACGTACATATTATTTACCTATATAGTATATTATAAAACGAAAGCCTCGATGCCTAAAAATACATAGACAGAATTTTAATTAATGCCACGTCGCATTTTGTAAAAAGGCAAAAGCCAATGTAAGTTACATTGAAATCTACTAAGATTTTATCTTTTAACCTCTATTGGCTATCCCATAAGATTTTCAAGGCCCAATCGGTTTAACTATTTCGGAAAGACAATTTAAAGGCTAGATTAGCTTTTGCCTCAGGCAAATGTCTATCTAAATGAGGTAGATCTCGGAGATACATACGTCCCGGTAAGTAACGGTAGTATAAAGACGGAACCAAGTAAGGTAACAGTCTCTAGTGACTCTACTGTGCGCTGTTCCTATTATTATAGAAACACTTTTATTGATAAGTACGTTAATATTTACAAATAACTAAGATTATATTAACCTGGCAGCTATAATATACAGCAAAATAAATCATAAGTATATCAAAACTATAATACAATCAACTCCAAAACACGAGTTATACCTTAATAAGTTCAGACAGCTGTTAGAGTCATTTGTGTCTGTCAATGAGAGCGATGGAGCCAGGTGGCGGCCAGCTGGCTTGATGCAATATGTTATTATATTGTAAAGGACAAAGCCTTTAAATAAGGGAAAGGGTTATATTTAAGTACTAAGATTGACTACATTTTTTTTATTCAATTCCTCATTTCCCAGAGTTGTATAGCAATAATTTAAAAAACCTACTATTACCACAAATATAGTATTTATTCCATATGTTTTTTAAAGAGTAGCTAGCAAAAATACTGCGGCTCTACTCGTTGAGATTAAGTCAGAATATAAGTCATATTCATCTCGAGTATTTCTCGAAAACACAATAACCAAGTAGAACATAAAAAATAATTAACATAATATGTCATTTCACGTTCTTATGAGCTTACGGTACTTCCTAACTCTTCTTGAATCTTAATCTTTTTAATAGGTAGGTACCTATAATTTGTCATTTAGTTACAGCACAAATGAATTAATTTTCCTTTAATTCGAACAAGAGAAATCGGAACAAGCGTGGCAATTGAATGTCGTGACTAACTACCACGCTTATTTTTTAATTATTAGAGTTTTGCATCAGTTTTATTAATATTGTCATTATAATAAAAATGATAGTAAAATAATATTTTCCGACGGCCTCCCTCAGTATTCTACACATCGCTGATTTCGATATGCAGTGTGCTTCCCTTTAAAGAAGACCAGAATAAACATTTGTACACAACAAATAATATTTATATCGATGACTAATATTTATTGAATTGCTTCGTAGCTTTTTAGAGAATACTTGATAACTGTGAAAACCACTTGTCGATCCGCATAAAAATCTGTTATGTCACACTCAGAACTATAAATGATTTTAGCTTCCGTTGCTTATATTAATGGGCGAAAAGAAAGCAAGACTTTAATTATTGGATCATATTATTATATCATCACTATAAGCTCTTGAATTTTTATTTTTTTTATTATTAAAACCTTCCACACCTTTAGGGCACACCCCTAAGGAACATACAAAAAATAGGCGAATTGGTATAGCCATTCCCGAGATTTGCGCTTAGCAACATTATTTTTAATCATATAGATTAAACAATATCAAGCTAAATATTTAATAGCAAGCTTCGAACAATCATGGGAATGGATCATGCACGGAAATATAAAGCTATAAACAAAACATGATTCCAAATAAAGTAAATGAATTAATGATGTAACAAAATTTTATTACTTAAATTAACATTTTAATTCCATACAATATTTGCGTAGGCTTGGGTACTTTGTGCGTGTCAACTCGTAGGCGGGCCCTACTATTGACATAAAGCTGTTTAATCTGTCTAAAATCTTTTAAAAGTCATTCTCCCACGCAGAGCCTCGTGATATATTTTCCAACGAAGGCGTTATATGCTCGAATATACCTTTTCTAAGAATGGCTATTTAACTTTTAATAACAATATTATAACCGAATTCGTTTATCTTAATGATAATGGAATGGGATTCAGTTATGCCAAAAAGATCATGTTCGATTTCTGATGAAGGCAAATTATATTGTGTTTGTGTACTGCTAGGCACAAGGGTGAAGGGAGACCCTTTTAATGCAAAATGGATGCCTTCTGCATAAGAAGAAGATGGTAATCATATTCAAAATGATTCGTATGTATGCATTCGCATCAGAGGTATGAGGACCGAGATTTGAAACCGCTTCACTGCGTTACCTAAGCAAGTGCGTTACCACTGCCTTAATTAGTTATTCATCAAAAGTGTACGTAGAAGGTGCTGGAATTACATTTCGTGATGATGACAGGGCAATATTTTACTATTCATGTCTTTGTTACCAACTTTTTCAATACTATCATTTACAATAATTATTTGTGTTGTCTGTGCGTTTGTTACGCTTTCACGGTCACGCTAAAAATGGACCGATTTGGCCAAAATTGAACAAAGGCTTCCTTTACACTTTTTAAATCCAAATTGGCTTTTTTATGTCAGCAACTAAATATCTTTTTGAGATAACCAAACATAATATTTATAATCGTTTAACAAACTTCAATGAAAAACTTGTGTAGTATATTAACTTCCTGATATCCGTAACATAAGCTTCGTAGCTTACCACGGAACTGTGTGCGCTGTGTGTAATAATGTCTCAACATATTTATTTATTTATTTATTATATTACCTATGTGTATGTAATTCACATTCTATGCACGCTGAGAATAACGTAGCGTTTGGACTTTGGAGGTCTCTATTATTAGGTACCACTGTTACCGTTCTACGCATTACTATTTATTACTTTACATTATTACTTTATTTAACTGTATTTGTATTTGCACTGTAATATTATACCCTGTGTTGATTCTAACTTTAAGTATTTACTATACTATAAAAATTTTATGTCGACTCTAGTACTTACTATAATATCAAATACGTTACATCTATACTGATATTATAAATTTGAATGTAAGTTTGTTACGCTTTCACGCGAAAACTACTTTACCGATCAACATGGAACTTTGTATATATTATATATTCTTGGAGGTATTAGAAGTAACATAGGATACTTTTTTTTATTTTTTTTTTAGCGGGCTTGAAACCATTAACGCGGGCGAAGCCGCGGGTACCGCTAGTACATTATAAATTAATTCAATATATTTTTAATTTTAAATACAAACTTATAAGTTACAATGTTATTAACCTAGCAAGGAGTACAGGACTTCACCCAGCCGATTGAAACTACATTGTACAAACCAATATGTATTGCTACTTTCAAAATAATGTAACCTGTTCATCCATCCATCGTTACAGTGGAATATAAAAGTTAACTGTAAGCTTAAAGCGGTTTAAAGCTCATATATGTGGCAGTAAAAAGCTTTATTTCCGTGTCATCGAAAGGCCTTCCTTATTAACATTTGAAGGTTTAATATAGTGTCTCTTTTTAACCGATATCATGGCGGTCCGAAAAGAGAGTTACGTGTTTTGACCTATATACTCGTAATTAGGTATTAGAAGTTTGATAAACATGTTTAAGACACTAAAATCAATTTCGAATTTGGCGTAAATTGCTCTAAGAGACAAGAGTAATTAATACTTCTTATGTATTATATTATTTTTATACATTTATACCCAAAATAAAACCGTATAGAAACGAAGACCTAAAAATAATTAATTTCGTAAATATGCTTTAAAATATATTATATATTTAAGCAAAGTTTCATTGTGGTGTAATAATTACTTCTTTTGCTAAATACTTAGTTACAAATTAAGTAATCTGGAGGCGAGGTGAATCAAAACAATGTATTTTAGTAACACTATTGACCAAGATATCTGAGAAGTGAATATTGAATTGAAATTGGTCAAGGGAATTTTTTATTGGCAACTCTTATGTATATTTTATGGCTTTTGTATTGTTAATTACTGTTTTTAATCGCAACACACTTTTGTCTGTTTTATATAATTTAGTTATCTTTTCTCATGATCACTTATCTCCTTGGAACATTGGGTTTTGTCACCGGTGCCTAGCAGTGGGAAATAAGGGCTGAATAGGTGCAATTTCAAAGATTTTATAAAATTATGTTGCTATAACGATAGTTCGGCAAATTATATACTCGTATATCTTATTCGGTCTTAAGAAAGAAAAAGGATTAGGAAAAAAATAGAAGTGAAATTTCTGTGACGTATGTAAAGGAATAATCAATAATGGCGTGTAGAAAAAATATGACACCGTTTCTATGAAATTATGTAAATGAATGCCCCCAGCGGAACTCGAACTCGCGACCGCTGGCGCAGAAGGTAGGGTCATTAGTAAGTAAATAGTAACAGAGCCAAACGTGTCGTCAACGTGATAAGCGGACACAAATACACATTATAGACAAAAATGTTAAAAATAGTGTTTCTCTCTTTTTTCGCTGTTATGTTAATGTTACAAACAGACACTTCAATTCTGTAAAGATGAAAAATCTTATCAGGCTCACTGCTCTTGCTTACTAAAAACATTATTAGAGCGTAGTCAAGTGTTTTATTAATAACATTACGTTGTCGGAAGTGAGAGTGTCGTAACTTGTCAGTTGTAACACTTTGTCATGTTCGGTGGGCCGTAATAACTCGGTAACACTCAGTAACACGGTGTGACAGCATTTAGTCGCATGGGCTTATTTAATAAATTACGTTTAGTTTTATTATTTTTAATAGGATAATAATTATTATAAAAACATCACGCTAAAACTAACTACGACTATATAGAAAAAACTAATTTTTATTTTTGTTTTTTTTTAATGGATACTATTTCTACCTTCACCTACTCGTAGGAATTTACTAAAGGCGATTGTAAAAATACAGATGATAACTAAAAGAAGTTTACTCTTCAATGAAAGAGGGATCAGGCATAGACATATTCCACCATAGTCCGCTGGCCAAGTGCAGTATTCCCTCGTTTTTTTTTCCTCCATATGATGTATGTTTTCCCTTAAATAAGTGGCTATCATATTGGAAATAATTATCACATTTGTATATCAGAGATGCAAGACCCGGGACTTAAACCCTTTTCTGTCGGTTTCCCAAACGAACGTGTGACCAGGGCTACCACTGCACATATTATCTAAATAAAAACCTAAGATATATAGCATCAAAAACCAGGTAAAGTTTGATAATTCTATTATTTTTAAAAGAGGTAGGTAAGTACTAAAAATAAGCTATTTTATTATAATACCTAGATTGTCTCAACTCTAATGAAGTAGGTAACTGTTTTTATGAAGAAATGTGTCGTATCAGTATGCCACGAGGATACCAGTGTGGCAACGATCTCTCATGCAGACCGCAGCAGTGCTGTTATTAGATTGTAATATCTTAAGTAACGAGCGCGGTATTTAGAATCCAGCGTTATTTAGCATTCTTTTAACGAGAAGGAGACCTTTTCAATAGTCCTAATCTTAAAAAGGCTGCCAGTCTACTGTTTATCTTATGTCTAAAATTATAGAAATATCTTTGGAATTAATGTACAAATACTTTTCAGTTTTCAGAATAAAGATACTTTTTTATCTTTCAAGCACTTATTTTAACTATTGTTGATAGACTTTACATGATTTTAAAATTCTTTTACGAGAAAAACACATTGACATAAAGGATTTTAAAAATGTAAGTTTATACAGTTTCGTAATCATAATATGAAGAAAACGCATTGTAGCATTTAGCATGTTCATGCAAAGTTCTCGTTTCAAATTGTCGCGTACTTATTGTTAGTCTAACTCTAGCATTTCAGTGCTTATGAGTCATGGTTGACATTTGGAAACCGTTAATGTGGCTATGTAACGATTGTTTTCTTTTATTTTGTATGGTTTTGTAGCTTGGTTAAATATATTTTTGCTTTAAGTTTCAAAAAAAATATTGATTTGTATATTTAACTCTTTTTAACGTCCCACTGCAAGGTACAGCCTTCCCTAAATATGAGGGGGATCCGACCAAAGTTCATCACGATGGCCAAGTGTGGGTTCGCAAAGGCAAACTACATGTTTTTTGTAAACTTGTTAAATTCTCTCAAACATGCAGGTTTCTTCACGATGTTTCCCTTTATCGTAAGATAATAGTAAAAGCTAGAACTGCACATTCATTAGCACATGAAAATATCAGAGGTGCGCGAGCCGGATTTGAACCCGCTTTCCCTGGTTTCCCAAACAAACGCGCTACTGTTGCCTAAAGTTGGTTTAGTGGTTGAGAATTTACTTGCCAAATCATAGAAAATTCCATTTGTAAGTACCATTAGAAAAATAGATATAACTGACCGTGATATCGACACAATTTAAATAGGCTGTTTAAGCGAACAGAAACGGGTCCTGAAGAGAATGTTGATTTAGTTGGCTCTTACGTAATGCAACAAAGAGATGTAGAGTAACTAAGTGTACATTTATTTTACATAAAATTTACATACTAATAAGTTTGCTCTATACTGAATACCTTATCAATGAGTTTGTTCGAAAGATGCACACATTTTATGCGTACTTATACGTGAAGTTTGTAACATAAATTATACGTTACTTAGTAGTTATTACCTACTCTAATTTTGTATCTTGACTAATTATTTTTATTCTTCTAAAAATTTATTTTAATTTTAATACTAAATACTCCAGTTCAGCTTATTACAGAAAAAAAAACCTACATTTGTACGAGTATGTTGTAATTTTGTACGAGTATCTCTGATCACATTGAATTAAGTAATACCATTTTATGGTAGCTAGGTATAGGTATTGGTGCAAAATATGCAAATTAAAAAATCTTTTTATATAGGACTTCGTCGAGTCGAATTTTAATACTTTTTATGTATTTCGTTTTAATTACTGTAACCCGTATAGGTACATTGTAGGTACTACAATGAATGAAGCGATTCCTCAATTTTCTCTTCATTTGAATCAAGTGCATTTAAGACTACATAATACATTACTCTAAACGCTGGGCTAAATATTAAGACAACTTACATTGTTTATTTTCCTTATACATACATATATAAATAGATTATTACATAAATTAAATGATTTATAATAACGATTAACGACTCTTATAAATGAACTGTAAGGAAACTGTGATATCGCAAAATATTAAGTAAAAGTACGAATAACGGCCCATTACATGTTATGAATGGACTATAAATATGTAGTAAGGAGCAGTGACCATTAGCCTTAATAAACATAATTCCCATCATTCTTATGTAACAAGTAACAACCATAAACTCTCTATTTTCCAACCTTATAGGGGATCGAGCATGGCGATAAGATTGTGTAATGTGAACTTATAATTCTCTGAACGTGCACTTTGCATTGCAGTGACGACTGTTAACGCATTTCTGATTTATATTACTAGGTAGGTACTAGGTTAATGGGGTTTCTTGTTGTTAGGAACTGATATCGAGCGTTATGCATGATCTTGTGTTAATCTTCTATTCTATGTTAGCCTATTTGTAGAACGAACGTACAATTTCAAGACCATAATATGTAATATTCTTAAAACAATATCTTATATAGGTATTTGGCAGAAGGAACGAATAAATTTCGAAAAAGAGAAGTGAAGTTCGCCAACCTGCAGTACTTAACCAGCATGGTTGCAAGATCCCCCTCGTATAGAAGGGAGGCTCGTGCCTAGCAGTGGGATGCGCAAATACAGATAACCAAGCGAAAATAAGAAAATACCTGTCATACACTGGTGTCAAAAAGGAATGGTGTACTTATAAAAGATATTGTTAAGCGTAGAATATTCTAAAATTTAAATTGGTAACTAGAACACAAGGTTCAGTCTTTAAGTTATGCTTCATGAACGCTTGCCTCACCCAATGGCAATAGGCCAGTTCATATTTCAAGTCATTGCAACTAAAATATCGTTGTGCTATATCCATAATCTATATTTTGAAAGATAAAATATATATACTTGTTACGAAAAACCGTCATACCTGCGACGTTTGCATTAGGATACCATAGCAAAAAGCCGAAGAGTCGATTTACAATGATCAATAAATAATTTAAATGTAAGACTAAATTATTATAGAATATTTTACTGTCACGGAATTAACAAACGTTTGCTTAGTCATCTTTACAGTATCATAATGTATTCATAAATATTATCTTATAAATAGTATTTAGGTACCAATAATAATCATTATGGGTATCAGAAGGATGGTGGTCTACTGTCTACAGCATATTATATTGAATCGTCTTATAGATATTATATTATGTAGGTTTTATATTTCGTGTGAATGGTAGAAACAGGAGTAATCGATATTCGCTTTCGCAAGTTTAGATATATTTCATGCCCGACCAAGGTGTGCTATCTAGTAACCAACTAGTTAGGTCTTGTGAAAGTACGTTTGACTTACAGGGCTGCCAGACCCTTCTCTTTTAGACATAGTAAAGTAATTTCAAATTGCTTTTAAATTATTATTTCGAACTTAGTGTAAAAATCGATATCGGTACCAAAATCGATTTAGTTTTTTAACCATATAATATATAGTAGATAATAATTAATTGTATGGTTATATATTGTATAAAATTTGAAACCTCCATTGAAAAGTAAACTACCAAAATGTAGAGTAAGAACATAACATATTGTGTTCACAATAAAAGTGTAAGTAATGTTGCACAATGCCAGAATTAATTGTTTTAATTAATCAATTGTATTGGTCAACCCTACTTCGACCCAATATCCGATTATAGTGGATACTTAAATCTTAATTTCGCGGGTTTACGCTGGAAAGTGCTCTCAAAGGGAAAGTATTCGTACTTTGATAAGGTTAACGACTTTTGAAATTAATTTTGTTTATTTGAAACGATGATGTAACGTTTGAACCGGTGCTTTTGCACTTTTAGTGATTTTTGGTAAAAGAGAATGATGAGTGGTTTCATTTATATTTTGTCGATTAACCAATCACAATGTTTTTAGCTATGAACTATTCGATAAAAAATAATTATAAAACAATAAAATTGTAAAAATGTCTATGATTAGATATATAGGACTAGACTGTAGACAAATGGGTGATCCGTCACACCTGTAAATGAGGGTGGCTAAAGTAAGTCAGGGAATACGAAATTCGTCTTGTTCTTATATTTTTGATAAATAATAAAGGCAGACAAATGTAAAGAGATGCCAGGTGGTTATTTTGTTCTGCTGCTAGTAGTGGTAGAAGGTTTGGCGAACGTCGAAAACTGATAATAACATTTACACAATCCTTTGCAGGTTGAACCTGCTTCGCAAGGTATACGCGCTAACTGAGCTCAAACCAAGCTTGATCGTCGCGTCGTTCAGTAACCACTTTTTGATGACTGTGGTTTTACTTCACGATAATTTTGAAACATCGTTACCTCTTCATAACATCGTTATATCTCAATTTAAGTTATTTAGCTGTCAACAAATAAATCAAAATTAACTTTATTCAACTAGACGCTAACTAGCCCTTTTGATATATCAACTTATGGTCGGTCCTTTTAACCGTCACACTACTAGGCACGGGTCTCCCTTTAATACGAGGGTGATAACTGATAAGGCTATGATCCATCATGATGGCGGGTTAGCGGATTATGTCTTACAAAAACGAGACTCGTAGGTTTCCGCAGACATACATGTAAGCAAAGGAATTTCATATCGAAATACGAAAATTGGAATTTGGAATGCATTTTAGATGTGGGGATAACCTGTATAACATCATTGGGGGATAATGTAATGAGCATTTTGCAAGCACTTCCTAAGCGCCTTTAAACTAATATCTGTCCTACGCGAAGTTTAAACCACTGTCCACTACTACGTTCTTAACATGTAGTTATTGTAAGACATAATTATAGTTCTTAGAAATTATGCAATAGGTACTATGCTTATTGAAGGCTTTAAAACAAAATCAACATTGAAAACTCGTAAAAAGTGAAAATAAATAAAGGAAGTAACATTTCACAGGCGATTAACAGCGCAACTGAGAGCGGATGGCTTGTTTTTACGCATTTTGCATAACACTTTCATTTGCTAAAACGCCATGACAAATCTACTTGCAGAATACTTAAGATGTATGGAGCAAATTATAGGCTGTCAACTGTATTTTTACCCGACTGCGGCGACACCGGCGATTTTTTTATGTACTAATACTACGTCGCTAGATCCGTCGTAACACGTAATCAATTGCCAAAGCGTCAATTTATGAATATTATCAAAGAAGTTTAAATAGGCAATTAGCAAAATGGACTTACGTTTGTTTGATGATAAGTTTGTTGACCAAAATAAATTTGTTCATATGAATATCTCTAAAATTATAAAAATAAATAAATAATATTAAAAGTAATTATTTTATAATAAAAACGCCATCTTTTATCATTAATTTACATCCAAATATAGTTACGAAGCGTCGTCGCGGTGGCCCGAGACGGTTTTTGAAACGGATGGATAACAATTTACGGTGAGAGCCTTTTCCGCTTTGCTTGTTCTAACTGCTGTGTGCACTTTAGTGTAAATGATGGTAGGTACTATTATTTCTAATGTGTGCTATTTGGCAAGGTTATGGTCAAAACAAATTACTTTCGCCTTTAAGGCTTTATCCGACTTCAAAATAAAAATATACCTAAAGTACAGAGTGATTGCGTGATAAATTCATCAATTATGATTTTTATTTTATTGTTTTGTATTCAGCCCTTTTTAATGTCCCATTGCTGGGCACTAGCCTCCTTTCAATACGAGGGGGGTCAGGCCATAGTTCACCGCGCTTGCCAAGCAGGGGCGTATTTACCCTAGGGCCAAGGGGGCCATGGCCCGGGGCGGCAGGCTCCGAGGGGCGGCAAAGCCGACACTTTTTTTTTATTTTGAATGACATTGAAACACTTAAATAAAAAAAACGAAAGCTTCAAAGCCAACAAATTGTTTACAATAGGTACCATCCATACTATCAATCAGCCTATCGCCGTCCACTGCTGAATAAAGGCCTTTTATTTATTTCTGAAATTTTTGCATTAACGTATACACAAGTGGCTATGTGAGACTTATTAACCAGAAAAGGCAGTACTACCCACTAAAACCCAACAGACGTTAACCGTCATAATGGGGCGGCGCAGGATTGCTTGCGCATTTAACCACGACGCCCCGACGGCTCAGCAGGTCTGCCGATGCAGACCACCCAGTCAAAGATGATCCACAGCCTGCTCTCAGAGAAGTACCAGAGGACTGCTGAGCAAAGGGCTCAGACCCCAATGAGCGCCAACCAGTCTTTGTAGTCCTCATTCATCCACTGCCCGCCACCTTTCTTAAGTCATCGGTCTATCGTGCTACAGGGCGTCCTACACTACGCTTGCCAACACGCGGTCTTCACTCTAACATTTTTTGGCTCTGTCGACCATCAGCGCGCACACATAACCGGAACACTTCCACTACAGAGAGCTAATCTTGTACTCAATATTGGTTACTTTAGTTCCATGGCGAATAACTTCATGTCGAATTCTGTCTGCCAGAGAAGCACCAAGCATTGCGCGTACCATTGCTCGCTAAACCTTGAATTTGTGGACTGGTAGCATGCACTGGTTAATATCCTGGTCTTATAGGATTGTGGGATCGATGACTCTAGAAAATGATGTTGCTTCCCAAAAGCTGTCCAGCACAAGCTTATTATTTAGTTGGTCTCTTTCTCAAAGTTGTATAGTTTGGCCAAGTATATTTATTCGTGCAAAACTTCAAGAACAGCGCCATTCACGATGACTGGTCTCGGGGATACACGTCTTGAAGAATCACTTAGACTCTTTAGCATTTCTTCCAAATCCAGCAGAGTATCTACTAGAGTATATAGTAGAGTAGAGCCGTGATGACTATGTCATCGGCAAATCGCAGGTGTGTTATACTCTCCATTAACGTAGACGCCGCGTCTGTTTCAATCGAGCGTTTTAAAGACGTCGGCCGATGCACAGGTAAACAGTTTCGGGTAGATAACATCCCCCTTTCTTATCCTGCGGTGTATCGGATAGGCCTTGTACTCTAACTTTGTACTTGGATGGTCATCATGGATTGTAGAATCTTTTGTTTTTTATATTAGTTATCGTTGAAGTGAAACGAATGTATGTAACTAACTTTGTATACATAATATGTACGTAACTCAATTTTTTTTTAAGTTTTAGTTACTATACTTTTGTGTATATTTACTCTAGTTAGTAAGCCTTATTTAATAAATAAAAAAATATATATTTCTCGTAGTCCACAAACGCTAGGTCTATGCCTATGCCTGCTGATTATGAAACTAAACATGGTTCAGAAGAGTCAAAGGTCAGTAGTTCTTCCAATGGATTTTATCTCCCTTCACTAAGAACCATACTATACTATGCCTCTAATCCATGCCTCCGGTGTAGTGTCATTGTGAAAAACTGAATTAAAGAACTTTGAGAGCTCTGATAGAACCTTTGCTCCGCCGCTCTGAGGAACTCTGCAGTAATTTCGTCCTCACCAGGGGCTTTGTTGTTTCCTTGGTGTCCAAGAGCTATCCTACGTCGATATCGGGAAGCTCAACTGTTCAATGGCGTACCAGTCTGGCTCGGAGATCAGTCTGCATCCTCCACTTGGTGGGACTGAGGATTTCCTCACTTTCCTCACTTTTCGGAGAACTTTACTCCTCACATATATTTATATGTGAGGAGTAAAGTTCTCCATAGAATCTTTCGATTTCGGCGAGAATGTCTGATTTCGAGGTGACGGTTGACTGTGAGAATTGGCAAAAATCTTTCGAGTCCATATTTTGTTCTATAGTATCCTCAATACTTTGGGTATTCGCTTGTCTTAGATTATGTCTTATTAGGTTTCTCAAATTCCTGTCAAGTATCTGATGCTTAGACTGTGTGGTATTTATAATCGCGCGTCCCTTCGCTATTCTCGTCCAAAGTCTTACTTGAGAGCTTCAACTTTTGTCTATCTCTTGATCGTGTTTTTAATTCTTGTTCTGTAGCCCTAACTGAAAGCTTTCGAACTTGCTTCTACATCACTATGTTAGTCTAAGAGTAGACTTCATTAGCAGCGCACGTTCAATTTTGATGTCCATATTCAGAGCTTCCCTTACAAGTGATCACTGCCGGTTTTAACCCTGTTAATTACTGAGACATCCCTGAATATGTGGCGATTGTTTAATATAATGATGTCGATTTCGTTTTTTGTAGTTGTATTATCGGGGCGTTTATCAGGTCCAATTCATATAAGGCCTTTTCTGGAAAAATCAGTTCATCGTAAAAAGCCAGGTCCAATTCATAAGAGGTTTTTTCCGGAAAAATTAGTTCATCGTAAAATCCAGGGGCCTTTACCAGGTGCCTCGAGGAAGCTTACTAACATAGGTATTATAACATCCATACTAACAAGTAGGTACCTAGATAACATTTGCGTTCAAGACTTACTATTTTTTTTCTAAATAAGTACTTTATTGTCACTTCATGGGGCGGCAGAGCTAATTGGCCCGGGGCGCCAAATGTGTAAATACGCCTCTGTTGCCAAGTGCGGGTTGGCAGATTTCACATGTCTTTCTAAAACTTGCTATGTTCTCTCAGACATGCAGGTTTCCTCACGATGTTTTCCTTCGCCGAAATACAAGTGGTAATCGTGTTAGAAATGATTCGCACATGAGAATCAGAGGTGCGAAATCCGGATTTGAACCCGCATCACTCGGTTATCCAAGCGAGCGTGATAGAATTTTTATTTTATCAAGCGCATTACTTATAACTGAGCTACCACCGTCTTATCCTTATTTCATTAATCAATATAAATTACAAATAGTATATTTACTAGTATTTCATTGATTATTAAGTTAGTACCATTTTTATTAGTCTATGTATTTTTAAGTCTACCGACGATGCGCTCGACAACGTGCCTAAATGCCTAAAAGCAGTATAGTCCAGTTCTGTCTTCGTAGTGTGTACCTACTTTTATCTTCCAAATCAGTTCTCATCGAGCAAGTAAATGAGTAACAAGTATTGTGCCTTATACATACGAGTACGTTAAAATTTCAATTTAAATTACTATTAAAAGATTTTTAGGGTTAATCACCAATAGGCAATAGCTATCGTAAAAGAAACCACCACATCTTTTATTTGTTTATTCAAAATCAACATTATTACAAAGATAATGACATTTAAAACTATAACAAATTCTATACTTAGAACAGAAGAACAAGACAAGTGGAGCGAGAATAGACGTACAAGATCAAAGTAAATGGCGCAAATTTTGGAAACTACTCATTTTTCACAAGTTTAAAGTTTTTTAGTAATCCATACTAATATTATAAATGCGAAAGTAACTCTGTCTGTCTGTCTGTCTGTTACCTTTTCACGCCTAAACCACCCAACCGATTTTGCTGAAATTTGGTATGTAGATAGTTTGCATTCATGAGAAGGAAATAGGCATATTATTTTTTGGAAATTCAACCCCTAAAAGGGTTAAAAGGGGTGGCATAGTTTGTATGAGAAAAATATTTTTATTGCACATTTTTGCATGAAACTTCGAATTAATGCTTTTTAGTACAAATGATGAAACACGTATTTCAGGGTTTTTCGAAATTCACCCACATTGGGGGTTAAAGGGGGTGGCTAAGTTTGTATGGGAAATTTAATTCTATTGAAATATTTTGCGTGACACTGAAATAATGCTCTGCAATACAAATTAAGAGGGCCAGAACTTTAATTGGGGAATCAGTCCTTGGTACATTATAAGTAACAGTATATAAGCAAAAATGTTTATTTTATTCACTCTTAGCGCGAGCGAAGCCGCGGGCACCGCTAGTAAAGAATAAATTGAAATTTTTGTTAAAATTAAATTTAAATTCTATAATATGCTTTATCATTTGTGTGTATCAAAAATAGGCATTTCCAAAGTTCGCCATATTTACTCAATTTAGTTTTCATATAAATCCCACTATATGCTCTACATATCTTATTCTTTCAGTCCAAGGTTATATACATACAAAAATATCAAATATTAATTAGTGACGAGAAAATAACTATTTGTACCGATCAGTATGGCACCACCCTTATTCAAATACTTTCTATGCACACCAAACAATCAACTATTACATTTCTAATACTTCGTAGTAAAGATAACCGCACAATGTAGATTTATAAAGTAATTACAGAAGTTTTGAAATGATTTATTAGAAAATTCTACAATATGCGATTCATAACCCATACAAAACTAAGTACGTAAAGAAATATTTCAGGGACGCATCAATATGCGTTTTTGTAGCACCACATGTCGTATATATAGATATCAATCAATCGCAATTATCATTTAAAGAAGTTAAGATTTATTACAGATTTATTACAATATAATACAACACAGCACTAGATGCCTATGTCACAGTGCAAATAAATATGTTGTGACATTTTACACAGAGCGCCATCTAGTTCCGTGTAAATAAATATAAATACCCACGAATGGAGTACAAAACGCGCTTAGCGGGACTCGAACCCACGACCGCTAGCACAGCACGAAGGACCACTACAAATTAAAGTAAATGTATTGTCATTTCAATCATTTTTCTGAAACATTATTGCCAGATTAAAAAAAATGTCACTCTTTACAACAGTCATGAATAATGAGTGAAATCGCCGTTAAAAATTTTAAAGGCTACTTTCAGTGGAATTTGATATTTTTAGAGACTGTTCTAGCGCCTCTCATGGCTGATTGAAATACGATTGCACCTTCATAGTAAAAACCAATCAAATCAAAAAAAGAACATATTGGACGATTATAATATAAGTGACAAACACATATAAAATCTATATAAATATAAAAAATCTATTTACTTGCGAATGATAATTGCGAGAGCTAATCTTCATAAAATAATAGCCCTAACACTCATTAGTTCCTTATAAAAATGTCTTAATTTACACGTTTCTTTCTTTATCTAATTGAAGACATGAACGGATGAAAGTGATATATTGCAATATTCTAATTTCGAAAAAAAAAACAAAGTTTGTGTAATATATTAAGTGTATGTACATAAAATGGCTGTCAAGTGTCGTGAGCTGAATTATAATAGTCATAAATATGGCAGTTTTTAGGTTTAAAACCCATAACACCGACATCTATACATAAAACAGCAAAAATTGGAAATTACCTTCATCCATTCACGTTTTCAATTATGCTCACCCATCCAGTGCGTGCCGCTGGCAAAGTCGTTTGACTTTGTTAAACTTTTATAGTCCAACAACTTTAACATTACAATGACGCTTTGAAATGCCACACTGTCTATGATTTTAAAATGATTAATCGCCGCACTCAGAGTCACTTTATAAACCATTAAGTTTAGAATCTCCATACCAAAGACCGACTTAATGGTTCATTAACTGACTCTGAGTAATGTGGTAAATTATTATTTATTATATGTTTCTACCACACACATAAATACTAGAAATTTATAAATAATTAAGGAAAAACCGTATAATGACATCGAGATTCATTGAAACAAAAGTTTTGATAATGAACATTTCAAGCAAATAATTATTATCTATAATATAGTCTAGTATGCTTATAATCTCTTTGTTCTTTTTTTATTATTTTAACATCCGTTATGCCAATACTTTTAATGCAGAAAAAAAATAAGATTACAGAAAAAATATTTTAAAAAAATTAAAAATTGTTTCTTAGTTTGAAATAAATGAAGAATTCACTAAGTACACTTATTATTACACCTATGTTATTTATTAAAAAGATCTTATATCTAAAAAAACAATTCTAAACATTTTATTTAACACTGGCAACTACAAAGCAAAACGTCAAGACAACAATCACAGATAAAAAATATTTCTTACCAAGTTTTAATACGTCAGTTTTAAAACATGATAAGTAAAATTTGTTTTTTTATTACACACAATAGTGTTAAAGGCATCAAAGAATATGACTGAGGTGGGAGATTAGCCACAAACTATACACTTAGTTATGTACATACAATAGTATATAAAATATATTTCGAGTGTTTTAAGAAAATTGGTTCAACTTCAACTAAATGTTAATACTTAAGTAAGACAGGAACTAATTCAATATTAGGTTTAATATTGATATAAAGCTACATGGGAAACAAATTTCATAAAAAATGTAGTATTATAACAAGTAATTGATCATTTTCAAAACACATCTAATCACACTACACTTTGAGAGACTTTTGTTTATAATATTCACACTTTGTACTATCCTTTCATGAGTTTAGCATAACTTCTAGAATCTAGAGGACGAGTCTTGAAATTAGTTGAAGTCGCGACCTGCGAATCAACAGATTTCTTATGTAAATTATGTAATGTGGAAGATGAACAGAATAGAGGATGTTGAAGTGGGGAGAAAACTATAAAAGTCGATGCATAACCGGCATCGGGGGGTAGTTGTGTCATGACACTTATCGTGGTAGCATTATTAGGTCGTTACTCTGTCGGTTTATATTTTAAAATATCATTGTTGGTAGCTTAGTGGCCTTTTTGGTTAGTTTAATTGTGTTTTAGCGTTTTCAGATACTTACAATAAATTGAGGTCGATTTAGTATGCTTGTGTTTTTAAAAAAAAGCTCACTTCTGGTCAAAATTCACAAGATCAGAAGTGGGATAGGTCCTGTTTCGCCCACAACTTTTGTTAGCGTGTAGTATGTATTTGTTGGTTGTATGTTTAAAAGTTTTTTCAGAGGGTGCCGTGATTTTGGTGTATTTTCATTGATTTCGGTGATTCGTGTTTTGTGTTGGTCGCTGTGAATAGTTTAGTTTTGTTTTGGTGGTCACTCTTAAATTAGTAAATTAGGTTACTTGAATTAACGGTTATTTTTAGATCGTATTTTTATTTTGTTGTAATGTCAGAAAACCAGCGAGATCGTAGCGAAATTTGCCGATGTAGTTATAGTCCTCGTCATGAGCGTTGCAATAGTGTGATAGTAGGTGCCACGCCTTTTGCCGGGCCTTTATAGAAATGTTAACTGTAAAATTATTATTTTTTTTACTGTTTATGTAAAAGATGCTTATTTTGTGTTTTCGCATTGGGGTTGACACATTCAAGGGAAGATGTATCTTGCGGTTGGGGATAGCATATCTCGCAGGTCCTTGTACTCGGATATGCTGTTCTGGCCGACAGATGCACTTCAAGTGGGGTACGGTTTCATATTATTGGATGCTGTCTTGGAGTGCGCTCGGACAGGCGATCCTAGTATATGGGACATACCTTGTGTAGCTTAAGATTAATGCTTGTGAGCTCGGACAGTGTCTTGGAGTTACTCAGACATGTCGTCCTGGAGCAGTGATCATACTATGAGTTGACTGTTGCATATGTTTTTGCAGCAAACATTAAACGTATATTTGGGGGTAGGTTGGATTGAAACACGCTTTTATAGGTACTGATTTACACACGCAAAGCTATGACATGGTTCTCTGGCAAGTCGTGAGGGTGCACTCCCCCGACGGGTCCTGCCCCGGGTAATTGGTACAGATATCTGTTTGTTTTACATCCACTGTGCTTAGGTTATGCTAGGTAACGTATATTTGTGGTTAGGTTGGGTTGAAACATGCTTTTATAGGTACTGATTTACACACGCAAAGCTATGACATGGTTCTCTGGCGAGTCGTGAGGGCGCACTCCCCCGACGGGTCCTGCCCCGGGTAATTGGTACAGATATCTGTTTGTTTCACATCCAATGTGCTTAGGTTATGCTAGGTAAGCTTAGTCCACGAATGAATCAAATTGAAACCTTTATATAGACACGCAAGTTTTGAAAATTTTAGTTAGTTAGTTATTTTATCGTTTATATGGCAGTAGATGATGAGAGTGTGATGTCTATAGCTCCTGGCGTCATTCTGCTTTTCGATGTCGAGGTTCTAACTGAACTCCAAGGTTAGAAGTAAAAGAGCCCGAGGACGGTCTCCTGTCAGGAAAGGCCGTGTGGAAGATGAACAGAATAGAGGATGTTGAAGTGGGGAGAAAACTATAAAAGTCGATGCATAACCGGCATCGGGGGGTAGTTGTGTCATGACACTTATCGTGGTAGCATTATTAGGTCGTTACTCTGTCGGTTTATATTTTAAAATATCATTGTTGGTAGCTTAGTGGCCTTTTTGGTTAGTTTAATTGTGTTTTAGCGTTTTCAGATACTTACAATAAATTGAGGTCGATTTAGTATGCTTGTGTTTTTAAAAAAAAGCTCACTTCTGGTCAAAATTCACAAGAGTAATATAATATAATTCATCATCATCATCATCATCAGCCCTTTTTAACGTCCCACTGCTGGGCACGGGCCTCCCTCAGTACGAGAGGGATCAGGCCATAGTCCACCGCGCTGGCCCAGTGCGTGTTGGCGGACTTCACATGTCTTACGAAAAATTTCTAGGTTTTCTCAGACATGCAGGTTTCCTCACGATGTTTTCCTTCACCGTAAGACAAGTGGTCTTACGGTGAATCATGAAAAAACGGTGAAAAACATTACGGTGAAAAAAATCATGATAGAAATGATTCGCACATGAAAATATCAGAGGTGCGAGACCCGGATTTGAACCCGCATCACTCGGTATACAAGCGACGTGTTACCGCTGGGCTACCACTGCCTTAATTGATATAGAATTGGTATAGAATTGGATGATAATAATATAATTATTATCATCCAATTCTATACCAATTTCAAAATGACTTTAAATTTAAATATTCCGACCAAAAATGGAATAAAGAAAAATAGGTTTTAAGGACTGTACTTTAAGACTCATAATGAAACGAAAAATGGCACAGATTGTATAAAATATAAAAAGTACAAGCAAAAAAAGTACGTATTTCAATTTTTAATCATGTAATATCGCGTGACTAACACAGAATATTTTTACGTAAATGTTTGCATTTAATGTCATGTAGATTGGAGTGGATACGGAAGGCATTTTTTTTAATTTATAATATTATAATATGTTGGCACCATAATCTATTACCAAATTTACTGATTCTATCGTTACCACGTAGGTTATAGATAGCTTACTTGGTTAGTACCTTACTTATACTTCACGAATAAATATCCAAATTCTTCTATAATTTAAGCGTAAAGGAGTAACAAATATAACACATGCGCACACGCAAGCACACACACATACACACACGCATACGCACACGCAAACGCACAAAAAGACCCAAAATTCTATAGTATTAAATAATAACAATCAAAATTTTCACCTATTGTCTTCCTAGACCTTCTAAATTACTATGATGAGAATTGATTCTGTTCATATTCGCTTTCTCTCTCGGATCATTCGGTTTTAATACTTCGGTTTCCAAGTTTTGTTTTTCGGATGAAATGAAATCGTTTGAACCATTCTCTTTGGGGCTTTGGTTCTTATCCGGATATGTCAAGTCGAAGTTAGATACGGATTTTATTTTGTCAGTCGACTCGAGGCCGGAGGCGAGAGAACGGGAAGTTATATTATCTGTAACAAGAAAAAAATATGAAAAAAAATGTACTTTTGAAATGGCTTTCGATTTTATTTACATAACCCTTTTTATAGATTATGATATTGAACTAGATTAAAAACACATAATATAAAAATTTTAACTTTTTGTATTTATATCTTTATTCCGTTGAGTTGAGTTCCAAAATTGGCAAAATATTAGACAAAATATATTATATTTTACCTTTCAATATATCGGCGGTTGTTAGTTTAGATACAATATTATCGTCTTTGTGGTCTTTCGGCATAGACGCCGCACGCGTGCTCGGTCCAAACATACCTAACACCCTGTATAAAGAATATTGTTAATTATTTATTTATATTTAAGCCTTTATTACACAAAATAAAGAAAATTAAAAAAAAGGATACAAAAATTAAAAATATATATCCAGTGTATAAACGGCCTAATCACTTTATGTTTATACACACCTATATCAGAAAGAAACTCGTTAGGTTTCATAATGGTTGACGTAAAAAAATGCTGAAATAATGTACTGAAAAAAGGTCTAGATACCTAGAATTACTCAAGTCGCCGAAGGGTGTGTGCGGGGTGTTGAGGGGCGGGGGAGAGGAGCGCGGGGACGTGCTTGCTTCAGCCCACCCCTCTGCTATTAAAGCTTCGCCTACGTCCAAGGAACCTTCTAGAACAATATAAAAAAATCTTTAAGCTGTATGTGTCATCTGAATTCAGTAGACCGTTTTAGTACAAAGGGTAACAATTAATATAGACTTATAAATCCGCCTTAATTATGTCAAATATTCGCGTAAACCTAAGAAAGTATTATACATTGATATACTAGGAAAAAAGGTGTAGATAAGTCATACGCGCTCAAAAAGCGGCACACCAAAACTAGGCTAATTGGCCTACCTGAACATAGTCACGCGTTGACGACGCACTGTCGCGAATTATATTTGTCTTTTTTTCACTGGCGATACTTGAATCATGCCATCCTATTTTGACAACTAATCGTAATGTAGTGTGTTCAGTGTTATTGCAATATTTTTAGTTATTCATGTGTGCGTTAGTGTGCCGTTTTTGAAGGTAGAATGTCGTTTAGGTAACGTATCTACACCTTTTTACTTATAATATCATTGGTATTATAGATAGACTTACTTTGAATTTCCTCAATGGATGTTCAGTTACTGTTATTTTTCAACATTTTATTACGAACTAGCGACTCATCCGCGCTTTGCCCGGGTTCTTCCATAGGTACGTTTTAACAATTCTATGAAATAGTTGCTCTGTGAAAAAAAAGCCTATCCCACGAAAATTGTTCATTTTCCCGCAATCAATCTTTCACATTTATAATCTTTCAACCTTTCTAATGTATAAATATAAAAGTTTAGACGTTAAGGTGGACATTTGTTGCTCAATCACCTCACAACGGTTGAACGGATATGGATGAAATTTTGGCATAGAGGTAGATTATAGTTTGGAAACAAATAGAATATTATTTAAACTAAACTAAAATATGCGGTTTTCATAGGATAGATTTGACTTTGTATTTTACCAGGATGAGACGCTAGTACTAACATATAATTAATATATGGGTTTACCATCAGTAACGTCAAAGAGCTTGATGCCAGGAATCTCTTTCTCCCTATCGCCTGCTAGCGAACTCCTTTTGTACGTACACGTTTGTGAGAGAAGCGGCTTCCAGCGTGCCACCTGGTGATGAAAATAACAGGTTTAACCGCCACACCCAGAGTCACTTAATGAACCATTAAACCGAGAATCATGGTATTTATATAAATTGAAAGTATTAGGATAATTGTATGAAAATATCCACGAGTACTTATTACTATATTGTGATGAAATGATTATTAAACTTATGAAGCTCATTAGTTTAAAAAGTATTTCTTTGGGGAGACATTATATTTTAGTTCTCATTCTTAATAAAAATCAAATCACGAAGATAGATATTCGAAATTTTTTAAACGAGTCCTAACATTCTATCATCAACGTCAACAGTAATATTAGAACTCCCAAAGACAAAATATTAATTCTACGCTTAAGGCAAGTAAAAACTACTTACCCAATAAATTATAAAGAAAACTAATATATTAATATCTACCTGTGTAAGTTCTTCAAATCGTTCTATAGCCTGGGGGTGCCATTTGCGGGCACCAGACGGTTGCTTCACCTCCTCCTTGGCAGAGGGTTTCACTCCTGCGAGGAAGCATTCCATCGCCTGCAGATATGAAATGGTTTATACAAGTCAAATCAAATATACTTTATTATTAATAATAATAATAAATATGTTGGGACATTATTACAACAGCGCCATCTAGTTCCGCAGTAAGCTACTTAACGTGCTTGTGTTGCGGATACCAGATAGCTGATATACTACACATATAATATTAAATACATACATATCTATACATATAATAAAACTGTAGAAAAGTCGTTTTTGTACATCAAAAAAAAAATACAAAAAAAATAGCCAGGGTGTTAAAGGACAACCAATAGAACCCATTTCCAGCATTTTTAGAATTTTTGTCTGTTTGTCTGTTTGTCTGTTTGTCTGTTTGTCGGTTTGTCGGTTTGTCGGTTTGTCTGTTTATTTATCCGGGCATCACGTAAAATGTACGAAAGCAATGTAGGTAACTTTTATACACAACGATTGAACGTAACTTGAAGTAACATTTAGTTTTTGTTTCATTGCAATCGGTTCAGTCTATCAAAAGATATTTGAGTTTAAAGTGAAGAACTAGAGAAATTCCAGAAGTAAAATAAGGGCTATGTGCATTTGATCTCACAACTTCAAGTAACTTTTATACACAACAATATGTGCGTAAAATGAAGTAACATTAAGTTTTAAGCTATTGCATAGCTTCTATCGCGGGCCTTGAGCGTGGAGACCGAATCCAGAAATTCCGTAACGAAAAAAACCTAACACCTGTCATGCGTGATGCGACGAATAGCGACATCTATGGTTTATCTTTTAGTTTACTTCTAGGTGTTGTTTAGGTCTGACGTCACTCATAATGAATAATATAGATGGCGCTGTAGATTAATAAATCGATTTTAGATCGACAGTTTTTTTTTCAATAATGGTTAAGGCTTTGGTTTCAATAATAAAAGGTTTCTCGGGGTGCTGATTGCGCAAATGAGGTCCATTTTCAAATCCAAGATGGTGGACATACGGTTTTTTTCAATAATGACATGGGTGTCATTTTCGAGGTTTCTCGGGGTGCTGATTGCGCAAATGAGGTCCATTTTCAAATCCAAGATGGTGGACATACGGTTTTTTTCAATAATGACATGGATGTCATTTTCGAGGTTTCTCGGGGTGCTGATTGCGCAAATGAGGTCCATTTTCAAATCCAAGATGGTGGACATACGGTTTTTTTCAATAATGACATGGATGTCATTTTCGAGGTTTCTCGGGGTGCTGATTGCGAAAATGAGGTACATTTTCAAATCCAAGATGGCGGACATCCGGGTTTTTTTCAATAATGACATGGGTGTCATTTTCGAGGTTTCTCGGGGTGCTGATTGCGAAAATGAGGTCCATTTTCAAATCCAAGATGGCGGACATCCGGGTTTTTTTCAATAATGACATGGGTATCATTTTCGAGGTTTCTCGGGATGCTGATTGCAAAAATGAGGTCCATTTTCAAATCCAAGATGACGCACATCCGGTTTTTTTTCAATAATGACATGGGTGTCATTTTCGAGGTTTCTCGGGGTGCTGATTGCAAAAATGAGGTCCATTTTCAAATCCAAGATGGCGAACATCGGGTTTTTTTCAATAGATGATAAAAATATTTTGAACAACATTAACTTCTCATTTATTTAATAAGAGAAAAAAAAATGTTTTCTTATCGGGCACCACGCTCAAAAAGTGTAACTTGAATTAATATCAAAGAAAAAAAATACTGCATAAATAAAATAAATAAATAATTATAATTGCGTAAGTTGATAAAAACTGCTATGCAATAGCTTTACCGCGGCAGTCTCAGAGTGCCACACGTCTTTTTTTATCTTCTATACATATAATAAAACTGTAGAAAAGTCGTTTTTGTACATCAAAAAAATTTACGAAAAAAATAGCCAGGGTGTTAAAGGACAACCAATAGAACCCATTTCCAGCATTTTTAGAATTTTTGTCTGTTTGTCTGTTTGTCGGTTTGTCTGTTTATTTATCCGGGCATCACGTAAAATGTACGAAAGCAATGTAGATAACTTTTATACACAACGATTGAATGTAACTTGAAGTAATATTTAGTTTTTGTTTCATTGCAATCGGTTCAGTCTATCAAAAGATATTTGAGTTTAAAATAAAAAAATAGAGAAATTCCAGTAGTAAAATTAAGGTTATGTGCATTTGGTCTCACAACTTCACGTAACTTTTATACACAACAATATGTGCGTAAATTGAAGTAACATTAAGTTTTTAGTGCACAGTTAGGAGGCTGCGAAAAAGCACAGGAGTTTTCCAATTTATTGTTACAAATAGGCGATGTCACATACCCCGTACAAGAAGATGGAAAAGTTAATTTGATTGATAATCTCTGTTCTTGCGTTGCATTATAACAGGAGCTAATTCTTCTGTGTACGGAGATTCCACAAACATGGGAAATCAAGCCGGTTCTTGGCTATATCAGCAAGCTATTTTGACTCCCCGCAATGACCAAGCAGCGGCAATTAATTTAAAAATATTGAGTTAATACTGAAATATTAACCGGTTGCGGCGCCGGTGATATTGTTTTTATTCCAAAAATACCTATAATTCCCAACAACTTCCTTTCTCTTTCAAACGAGTGCAATTCCCAGTCAGTCTCTGTTATGCCATGACGATTAATAAAGCTCAGGGCATAAATAAAAAAAATGATTTGTATCGGTATCCTCCAGTACAGCGCTTCGCACTAAAAAATACATTGTAAGTTCCGACATCCACGCGAACGAAGTCGCGGGCACAGCTAGTTATAAATATAAATATTATTTTTAATTATTCAATTTTGAATTGTCATATTTACATTATTAAAACCGAATTAAAATTAAATTTCAGTAAGTAAGTCTGTGAGTGAGCTAGGTCTGAGGCTTCTTCTTTCAAAATTGGTAGTAGTTTACTTTCAAAAATAAATAATTTAGTTCTAAAAAAAAGATTTTGAATTTGAATCGCAAATACCTGGAATCTAAGTCCTAGTAAATCAGCTCGCAGCTCGCACAGGTCATGTGTCGCGACGTACTCACTGTCCCCGTAGTCCAAGTAGAATACATCGGCTACCTGAATTTATGTTGAGACATTATTACATACAGCAGCATCTAGTTCCGTGGTAAGCTACGAGGCTTGTGTTACGCTTACCAGATGGTTGATATGTACTGCACATGTACAACTTTAAATAAATATATATTATGAATATAAACACCTATGACTGGAATACAAACATTCACACTCATTATAAAAGAATACCTCCAGCGGGATTTGAACCCGCAACTGCTTAGAAGGGTACACTACAAACTAAGCAAAGGAGTGAAGCGGTTGTTCTATTGCTTGGAAAATCATTTTTATTTTAGGACTTTAATTAATCAGGGTCCGTTTCACACACACTCACTCACTCGCTCGCTTGCACGCACGCACGCACGCACGCACGCACGCACGCACGCACGCACGCACGCACGCACACACGCACGCACACACAGCACTACGTAGTAGTGTATATGTATATTGTACATAGCAATCGTACCTGTTGCGTGGCATCAAACTCGTTGGGGCGCAAGTCGTCGACGCGCGCGCGGTACCAGCGCCCGTCGTGGCGGAACACTGCCGCCACAACCTGTCCCACGGACACTTTTTCCAGCTGTTGTATTTAAATTTAAACAAAATATTAATAATTCAGTATATAATATTAATAATTCAGTATATAGTATAAGTTCAATCTAGTATAATATAGGTTAGTATGAACGCCTCCTCAATTGAATGTGAATAGATCATATCTTTTCATGGTGAGCAAATGTTAATTTACAATTTTGTCTAAAGCTATTATGAATAGGTAAGGTAGGTTCTCTCAAACATGTAGATTTAGTCACGATGTTTCCTTCACTGTAGAGAGTAGACTAATCCGTAAGAAATCAGAGATTCTGGTATTTGAACCTGCATCACTTATTTTCCCAAGCAAACCCAGTCCGCTTCGCTGACCGTAAGTTAATGTAAATTAAATGGTTTTCATAATTTTCTAATAATATAGTTTTCTAAAAAAAACACTTTTGATAACATTGGCTAACTGCCAGTGAAAGTCCCGTCAAAATCGGTCAAACCGATTCAGAGATCAGCCGGAATAGACAGACAGACAAAAAAAATAAAAAAATATTTTTTTTGATTGAAGTACCGTATATACTACGGTTAATTTGAAATTGAAAACAGTCTGATTAAGAGAATAATATCACTATACATATTGCAACAAATATAAAAAAGTACAATTTTACTTACAGCATGGTTAGCTTTATTCTCCTTATTCCCATAGTACTCAGTCATATGGGCTACCAGCTCGTCTAATTGAGTAACTTGAGGGCCCACAAATTGCACCCAAAACCGTGAAGGAGAAGATACTGCTGACACATAAACCTCTATTGTAGATGTTGTTGTATCTGTAAATAATAAAAAATATATTATAAGATTAAACTTATATCTTCCGTTTAAAAACTACTATAAAAAATATTATTAGTGGATCTGCCGGTATGTTACTAAATACTATATGGTAAAGTTAATATATGGTACTTTCTTACTTGGTACTTTTAAGTACCATTTAATTTTAGGATTTTAAAAGTTCAGGATACTCGGAGGAATCGAAGGGAGCAATGTAAAACTGATAAAATTAAATGGTTCATTAAAACGAATTAGTGTTTTTGGGTCGTAAAAATCACAAGACAAGTGTGGATTGTACTTACAATTTAAGACAAAAAAATTCAATACGAAAAAGGTTATATTATAAGGTAGGTATTTTTCTTACAGTTATGGTTGATTGATAAATCTATTATTATCCATATTTATTAATATGTCATCTACAATGATTCAACACTCATTTATCTTATATTTTAATCGCAAAATATAACAAGCCTTTTTTTTACTAGTGTACGACGTACGTGATTATTTAAGTTTTAATATAAAATACATGAAAAGTGCCATTAATAAATAAAAATAATAACACTTATAATAAAGTTAGAAATTATATATTTTTTAAATACATAGCTCAAAAGTGCAAATTCTAAATATTCCCAATATATATAGAGACCAAAATACAAAACCCAAAACTAATAAAAACAAACGCAAAACTAAACACACGCACACACACACAAATAAAAAATAATTAAAATTAAAAAAAAATATTTTTTTAACAATTTTTTTTTACTTTCACATACAACCTCCCATAATATACGGAAATATATTTACTATATACGATGACAAATATATTATAATGGCAATACTGATAAAGCATACATAAGTAATCGCTACCCCATGGAGACTAAATAAAGTGAAGTTGTCTCAAGCGCAGTGATTTCAAATAAAGGCCTCACCTCATTGAAATTGATGAACTTGAGTGTTTACCATTGAATGCTGAGCAATGCAGTAATGATGCAAATGATCTTTTAAATTGTTTTTATTTAATGTTTATTCTATTGAATACAGTAGACGGTGGCAACGCACTCGCTTGGATGTACAAGTGATACGGGTTTAAATCCAGATCTCGCACCTCTAATCTTATCATGTGCGAATCATTTCTAACAAGATTACCACTTGTCTTACGGTGAAGGTAAACATCGTGAGGAAACCTGCATGTCTGAGAGAACCTAGCAAGTTTTCGAAAGACATGTGAAGTCCGCCAACACGCACTAGGCCAGCGCGGTGGACTACGGCCTGATCCCCCTCGTACTGAGGGAGGCCCGTGCCCAGCAGTGGGACGTTAAAAAGGGCTTAATACATACAATAAAGGCATGTAGATAAAATGTCTAGAGCAGGCTAATAACCCTTTAATATCATAAATCCGAAAGTTTGGATGAATGTTTGTTACTCTATCTCGCGAGAATGGCTGAACAGAACTCCATAAAATTAGCCACAGAGGATATACTATAGTCTGGAATAGAAAAATGTACAGTCCCCGTGGGATAGACTTGTTTATATTTTTCACAATATCACTAAATAAAATTACTAAAATACATAATTAAATTCTTGAGAAATAAGTTTCATTTTAATTATTAGGTCTTGCGAAATATGTTGTTGATATAGCTTCCTTCCTCAGGAAAAAGTTACAGCATCTTTCGGGAGGGGGCCATAGTCCAAGAGACCAAATATAGTTTCCTAATCCTTTCACGAGGTAAGTATCTGTCAAACTAAATCTAATATCTCCGCTAGTTTCAGTAAGATTGACGGTAACAAAAACCTATTAAGAAAACAAGTTTATTATTAAAGCAAATTAATTTTTCTTCAATAGACATGCCAGAACCATTAATATATAAAAACACAGATACACATTTTACAGTATTTTAGTCACCTCTAGTAATTACATAATATTTTACTTCCAAATAATATAATAACTAGAGGACATAACATTCACTTGTGACGTCGACATTAAATCAATTCAAATAATAAATTTTAAAAATAGAAACTTCTAATAATCGAAACGTGCGGTGTAACTTTGTCATCACTGACCAAAAGATAAGAAAAAAGGGTATAATTTCGAATTGCGCGCGTTTTCGAGGACATTCTTTAAAGATAAATTGTGTATCATGAATTTTTGTATTTTAATGCATATAAAACATGTGTGTACGATGTAAGCGAGCAAGCAAGCATGCGGTTATCTTACCACGCGTGTACACAAGCCTGACGTCACCTGAGTCCGGCGGCGCGGGGCCGGGCGGCGTCGCCACGCGCGCCGGCTTGGCCTGCTCCACTTCACGTCTGCAACGCTCTTGTTCCACCTTGTATGAAATAGATAAATATGTTGGGACATTATTACAACAGCGGCATCTAGTTCCGTGATAAGCTATACGTTACGTGCTTTTGTTACGGATACCAGATTTACTAGACATATAAATTTAAAATACATACATATTATAAATATTAACACCCATGACTGGAGTACAAACATTCGTGCTCAACAAATGAATGCCCCCAGCGGGACTCGACCCCGCGACCGCTGGCGCAGAAAGTAGGTTCACTACCAACTGAGCCAAACGTGCCGTCAAATATTCATAAGTTATAATGTATTCAGCCCTTTTTAACGTCCCACACCTGGGGGTGGGCGTCCACGCTTGCCAAGTGCGGGTTGGCGGATTTCACGTGTTTTTCGAAAACTTTCTAGGTTCTCTCAGACATGCAGGTTTTCTCACGATGTTTTTCTTCACCGAAATACAAGTGGTAATCGTGTTTGAAATGATTCGCATATGAAAATATCAGAGGTGCGAGACACAGATTTGATTTCACGTCACTAAAAAAGGCTTCCACATCACGGAAGGGACGTGAAAATGGGCTTAATACTAAATTTAGGATACAATAATTTTATTCCATATTGAACTATCTATGTTAAATCCTTAAGTTCGTTCTTCTCCTTTTTACATGCTTCTATAGTTATTTGACCTAGATATATAATTTAATTATTATAATTAAAATTACTTTTCAGTTAATAAGAGAATAATTATGTAGAACCACTTTTTTATTTTTATTTTTTTATTTTTCTTTAATCGATATATTAAATATCGATTCACCCTTGCATTTTTAAAATCGATCATGAACATCAAATAGGCTATAAACGTTAAACTTACACATTCCTCAATTAATTTCTTAGCTTTGTTAATCTGTTCTTCAGTTCCTCGGATGACGACTTGTCTCGTCGCCGACAAGTCCTCACGTCGCCCTTCTATCTTCACTCGGGCTCCGCTGCTATGACTTATGTTGTTTATTGTCTCACCGCCCGTCCCTTCGACAAATTAAACAAAGTTTAATTATTATCTTTAACATTTTGGAACGAAGCTCCTTAAAGAACACTACTCAGCCCAATTGGCGTATGGCGAAAAAACTTAAACAATATGAAAAAGAATAGATTTTCTACCGACGCTTCTTAAAGGAGTTAATATTTATTAAGAAGCTTACATAATATGTAGAGCTTAAAATAAATTGATATATAAACAATATGTATTATTAGAAAAAAATAATTGAGACTTAAAACGATTTAAAACCTAAATTTAATTTTTGTTTTCATTGATTGTATTAAAACATATAAGATTCTAAATCTTATGTGTTTTAGTTTAATTTATGAAAATAGAATTTAAATTTGTATGAACAAATACGTATTTTACTTAAAATGTTTAACAAAAAAATACGCCAGTATGTCTTTCTGCTACTTTTTGGTACAACTATTAACATTAAACGTATTACGGATTACGAAAGGGAAGAGGTGTTACATTTAGTCGCGCATGAAATGCGACTAACAAAGCGAGTTTCATATAACTATATAAATAAATACGTGGTAAGCTA
Source organism: Boloria euphrosyne (assembly GCA_951802675.2). Classification (NCBI taxonomy): domain Eukaryota; kingdom Metazoa; phylum Arthropoda; class Insecta; order Lepidoptera; family Nymphalidae; genus Boloria; species Boloria euphrosyne. Next base: position 9,824,593 of record OX637885.1, read on the forward strand.
CAAGGCTTGTGTAACGGATACCAGATAGTTTAAAAAAATTATAAATATAAACATAAAACACCTATGACAGGAGTACAAACATCCGTGCTCAACAAATGAATGTCGCCCTAGCGAGACTAGAACCTACGACCGCTGGCAAATCAAGTAGGGTCACTACAAACTGGCCCAAATTATAAAGCGTCAATAATTGAAGCCATTGAAAATGCAAGCTCACCTATGATCCTACCAACTGCCCAGCCAGGAACACTCATGATATTCTCCGCGATCAGTGGTTGCTTCTTAATAAAATCGTGTATCAGAGTCTCGGCGATTTGCGTCGCGCCAGATCGACCTCGTATGATACAAACGTCGTAATCCTTTTCGCTAAACTTCTTAAAGTGAATCATTGCCCCTGCCTTTTCTTCTATTTGCTTTATGTTTGATCCATTACGACCTGTAATTCAATTAAATTTAACTGAACAAAATATTATATGTAGATGCTTAAGTTCGGTATACTGTAATTGTGCAGTGTCTTGTTTTTTGGTGAATTTTATTTTTTGATTTTGATTTCCATTAAAAGTAATGGAGAAGTTAGTTTAATATTAGTTTATAAAACTTTAAGTAGAATATAACAAAAATATGTAAGAATTTTAAAAAATGTCAATAAATGAAAAAGTTGTTAAACTTCAATCTTTTCCTTGGAAGATTAGCTGCGTGACGTCTCATGGCCATGAGGGACCGTAATTTAAATTAATTCTTTGTTAGGTTTTGGGATGTACTTAGTGCGTAAGGGAACACAGGTTTTTTGAGCTATATTTAAGTATGAGTCACCCTTAGCTCGTGGTTTATTTGAAAAATTTTTATTTGATATAACGTGGGCGAAGCGGTGGGTTCCGGTAGTTAAAATAAATATAATTTCTAAAATAAAAGAAGCCTTTACTCCTTATAACATTAGCTATCTATGAGTGAAAGTCCCGTCAAAATCGGTGCAGCCGTTTCAGAGATTAGCCGGAATAAACAGACAGCCAGACAGACAAAAATTTTAAAAATTGTTTTCTTGATGTCAGTACCGCATATACTTTCTTACGCAATGCGCGGGAATTGCTAGTATAAGTATACTATTCGTGATCCAAGTCTAATTATGTTAATAAAGAAGTTAATACAATAAAATAATTGCATTACAGCATTGTGAAAAAATGTAGTGACGTATTTTTATCGATAGCGGTTATATCTCGTTAACAGACAAGGTTTTGCTTGAAAGCGAATAGCTTTCGCTTGATAATCCAATTAAGTCATAAGATTATATATTTTTTAATTTAAATCAATGTAATATGTCGTTTTCATTTTTCATTATTTTCAAAATTTTAGTTCCATATCATATATCATCGCTTCGATTTTCCTTTTTTTCATGTGTAACAAAATTTACAATATTTCTTCTATATTAAAGATTCGTTTTCTTTATATGAATAACAAAGGCAAATAACATTTGCGTACAAGATGCAGGTATTGTTTCCAGGAAATAAAATGCAAATGGCGAAAAAAAAACCCTACAAAATACATTTAATTATATTACAAAGCCTTTGTACCTAAATCTTATAAATATATCAAAGCGAAAGGTCACTCATCACGAAATATCAAAAACGATAAAGATGAAATTTGGCAGGGAGGTAGTTTATAGTTAATTGACGTCCGCTAAGAACGGATTTTGCGACAGGGACGGATTGAGAAGGTCTAAGGGCTCTCGTAAATTTGTATGGAAGTCCATCATTTTCTGTGTTACAAAATTTACCTAATTCAAGTGAAGCGAGGTTAAGTCGCTAGTAATATCTATATTAAATGATCTCTTATTTAAGGATTTTTTATGTACATAATAGGAGCCACATTTACTTTTAAATTAAAACTTCATGTGTGTAACTGTCATTCAATAAAAATAAAATCATTTTTTCCTTTATTGATTGATATTTATAAAGAAACATAATCTTTACCTAATCACTTCCCAATATAATAATTAAAAATACAAGGTCGAAAAATAAATAAAGGTGGCTACATACAAGGAAATTAGATATTAATTTCCATAAATTTTGTATCATGACACATCCTAAGAATATCAAAAGTTAATTTAAGCTTCTTTGTGTATTTTCCTATTTTGGTAAAAGAAAAGAAGGTGCAATGAAAACTAAAAAAATAAATAAAAATAAGCAATTTATTAAATTAAAAATTTGTATTCAGTATATATAAATTAACAAATCCTGTTTATTATCGATATTATTAGACTTTTTTGTAATCATTAATAATATTAGGTATATTTCTGAAATTCATAAAATATGTCAATAGATTTGATCTAAATTCTAGACTAATTACCTAGGTCTCAGTAGTTAAATACACTTTGTTTGATAGATAATTTAAAAAATTCAAAAAATGTGAAATAAACCTAAGTTAAAATGACACAATATGAAATTTCAAACTTGTCAAGTGAAGTAACCTTGAATTAAATATTTTCGTATTATATATCTTGTGCTATCATGATCTCATACTTCAAAGTGTAATCTTTAAAATCATTTGTTATGTTAAAATACATTGTTTTCTTGTTTACGTAATAAATTTCACATAAAATTTCCAAAAACTTCTTAAATCATATGTGTTTTAGAAATGTAGTTTTATATAATATGTCTATATATAATTTAGTACATAAGCCTTATCTGTAATTATTTTTGCCATTCATAATATTTAAATATTGTTGTTATTTATAACTAGCATTTCCCGTGGTTCCACCCGCGTTGTAAACTGAATTCTTAGATTTCACATATTGTGGCATGTTTCATAGCCAGTTTGTAACATTTAGTTAAGATTTCTCAGAAATTAGGTATTTTCCTGCAGTAAAAAGTATTCTATATCCTGACTCCGGTAACCAGCTATCATCATACTAAATTTCATGAAAATCTGTCCAGTGGTTTTTGCATAATACGGTCACAGACAGACAGACAAAATTTCTAAAAACTATAGATTCAACCTCTATATTGATAATAATGTCTATTTCAATAAGATTTATAAAAAAAATATTCAATGTACAGATTCCACTTAGTCAGAATTTTATTATATTTATAGTTATACATGTATTTAAAGTTAGATGTGTGTATTATAACACAAGCTTACTATGGATATAAGTGGTGTTGCATATAACTGTCCCAATAAATATATATTTATATTTAAAAAAGTGGAAGCTTAAGTTAACAATTTCTGAAAAAATTACATTTGTGTTCAAATGTTTGTATTTCTAGTTTCGAATTCCAGCTAAAATTACTTTTTGTAGATTCTCATTTATTGAATTAAAAGAAGTTGTTTAATCAAAAAAGGCAATGCAATGACAAATCATAAACAAATACATAAACATTACAATCTCTAATGGAAAAAATAAATAAAAAGACTTTATATATTATGTATTAAAAGTACTTACCAATTAAAGCAGCTGTTATACTTTTTGGTACTTGTATCTCTATCATATTCACCTTAGTGGATCTAACTGGTTTATCATCCTCTTCTTCTTTTTTAAACACATAGTATACTACTAGCGCTGATACTGTGACTAGTGAGAAGCCTAAGGCCATAGGTACAAGTAATTTAGTGTTAAGAGGCATTTTCTGTAAAAACAATAGAATTATAATAATTAGATAAAAGTTTTCAGGATTTATTAATATTGATTAGAAAGTTTGCTAGGTTTGAGCTAAACTTAATATTTTCCAAAGTTAAAAATATTTTCATTTTATTCATAAATTCAAGTAAAAAAAAATAACTTTTTTACCTTTTATATATTTCTTACTGAATTGAAATAAATGTCACATTGAACACTTACTTTAACCGCCAGTAAATACTGTGTAGTGTATGATAATGATATAATAATCTATTAGCAGGCATGACATAATGAAAGTTACTTCACATGTAATATGACACCCTGGCTGCTAGACGCAAAATAAATTAAGCGCACTTACCTGTACAGTTACAGGTAAAAGTTTAAATATAAAATTTAAATAGAACTACTACTTTGTAAAATAAAACTTGTGTTCTATTCAAGATCTAGTTTATTGGTTAAAAAAATGTTGTATTACAAATTGAAGAATAACAAAGATATTGTCATAACTCAATGTCAGTTAAATGTCAACTCAACGCTGACTGTTGACAGGACTGTGTGTTGCTAGTTTCAAATAAAAAATCTTTTCTTATAATTTTCCTTCCGATCTTTTTGACTCTTAACCACTTGATCCCCGCCGGTACCTATGTGTACCACTTCCGGCGTTACCGTAGGTCCCCGCTGGTACCTATGTGTACCACCTCGCCCTCTGCGCTTTTATCACTTATTACACAACGAAATCGCTATATTTTTTGCTAAATAAGTAATGCACGCTACCTTTAGAAATTTTATTACATATATATAATGAAATATTATTTTAATCAGATTCCGGCAACATTAAAAACAAATGCGCCAAAAGTTGTTAAAATTTAAAGTAAAGCGCGCGCGACTCGCTATTGGTTTAGTGAGATTTAAAAATTGAAAACAAGTGAATTTGTGCCTTAAACGCAGGCATATTAATTGTTAATATTCTTTGCTACTATTGATATACTAATTAATTTATATTTACGTAATAATGTTAGTTTTTTGGTTAAAGTAATTCTGATGTATTGAAATTTGTAAATAAAGTCGCCATTATTTTACATGAATTTGGACTATTACTCACTTATTTAGTATCTGATAAAGGTAAATTACTGTAGAAAAATAAATATAATTTCATATTTTCAGTTTTTTGTAGCATATTTCAATAGTTTTATAATAAAAAATGTGTTTATTTATAAATAATAATAATATAAGCCTATAAGCTGTCAAATGTGACATATTTGACTTTCCTCAAATTTGAGCTAGACATTGACACATGTCGATATATTATGCTATCGATGATATCGATATTTTAATATAAAAAATGTATAGTGAAGAAATATGTGTTAGCTCGTTCTAGAATAAAATGTTATATAAAATTTAAATATTCTTATGTATTTCAAATTAAATCAAGTATACATAAGAGTTTCAATACAAAGTCTAACATAATCTACTATATTATTATAATAGCAATACAAAGACCTTCTAAAATAAAATATTTTTTTCTTGACGATCTCGAGTGTTTATAGTAGCTTGAAATGGGTGTACGAGTACAACACGTACTATATACCTAGATAACTTATATACAAACTATCGTCCCCTTCGGACGATAGTGTTTGTATATACATTTTGATGATTTCCATATAAAATAAACGGTTATATACTTTTATTATTCAGATATTTTTTATAGATAAACTTATGGAGAGTTCCCAACAAAACAAAAACAAGTATTCAAAATGTTCCAAAATAGTCAATAGAACATGACTTTTTCCAAGTAATTCTAACAGAATTCGGAGCGAAGACAAATACGACAAAACAAATAAAGAAGAAAAGGATTAATGTCATGATACCGATAAAATCACTTTGTCTGATACATATGATACATTTTTACAAAATAATTTCATCAAGACCTGGTTATAGCTTGCTTCAAAATATTGTCATTTTTATAGTAAATTAATCATTTTTTTTTGTAAATAAAATAAAGTCTATGCTGCTCGCTGAAAATAAAGCTTTCTCTAGGTGAATTTATAAATTGGTTTTGGACTTTCGGAGCCTATACATTACAATGAAACAAGTGAAATCTTTTTTCTTTTTATAATATTAATGTATAAAAATTCCTTTTTTGTAAATTTATTGCTGCTTTGAATACTGGATAAGAAAAAGACAATCATCTAGAGTAAATTATTAGTTTGCTTTTGAATACCTAAAGGATTATCTGGATTAAAAGGTGAGATCAGAAAATTTTAGAAGTAAGGATCTTTGAGGCCAATTACGTTAAACTAAATACTGTACGTAATGGTCTTTTTTGTTATCAATTTTAGTCATCAAAAACTATAAGAGCGATATTATTGAATTGCAAAATAAAAATGTTGTACCATATAAGCGGAATAATTTTTATTATATTATTTAAATAATTAAAACTTTAACTGAACTTTTTATATAAAACTTGCCTTCAATATTTTAGTTTCAATGAGAATTATTACTTTAGCAAGATATGTTATTAGTTTTTGAGCGTTTGCAATTACAAATTTTAATGCAAAATTGACTTTATTTCTCATGAAAATACTATATTATGGACAATTTAAATTATACAACTTATGATTAGATTATTGAAGATTCGAAAATAATATAGTTTAGTCAAAAAAAATTACACAATATAATAAAATACAATAATGTATTCCATAAATAATATTCATATTACGAAATACTTAACATGATAGCCAGATTTCTGACTCTTGCATTTATGAGATAATTATAATATTTTTTATTTTATATTTTATGAAAATTTGAATGCTCAATATAGTAATATTTTAAATCTCGTATATATATGCATAAAAATAAAATATCTGATTTCAATTGCTGTACATAAATAAAAAATTTATTATTTTGTTTATATTTGTTTCGCCGTTCACAACAATTATCGATAATTTTTGTGTTGACTGTTGAGGGGTACAGCATTACTACGCATCAAAATATTTAAAATTATTATTATCAGTACAATAATTTGGACAACTTTACATGTTTAAATATTTAGATTCTTGAATGAAAAGTATAAAGGTTTCATAATATAAGTGATATAGTTAGCTTGTATATTTAAAATTTAAGCTAAATAATAAATACAAAAATGTGAATTATATTGAAATACGAGTGTTTTTAAAAATTACCTCAATTTTTCTCTTTTATAATAAAACCAACTGAATTCTAATCACAGTGGATTGTGTTCAAGATTTATTGGTGTATGTTTTTAAAGTAAGAACTAATATGTATTTAAGTGTAACTTTTGCTAAGAATCTACTCACTATATCCTGATGATTGCTTTTAAAATTGCGCGGTAAGCTGTGTAAATACATCGAACGAGCCGCGATATTTATAAAGTTTTGAATGTGATTGTTACTTACAACTAATGAAAATAATTCAATGAATGGTTTTGTGTGACTACATGTTTATTCACAAAGTAGTTTTTCAAAATTAGTGTAAATAGAAACCCTGGTATTATCAGAAATCATTGTAATACAAAAAGTAGAATATTTTTAGCCAACGTTAATATTTTACAAGCTTATTTATGATTTATCAATAGTTTAAAGTGCATTTTATATACTCTCATAAATGCTCAAATTATTTAAGAATCCAAAACAACTGAAACATTTAAAATCGGTGCTGTATATTTTAAATTGTAAATGTTTTTTTATGTTATGGTAGAATCGGCGAAAAATGTCAAACGGGCTCGGTGATTATTCGGTGTTGCATGTCATAATGCGCGGGCGTCTAGTGGTTAAGGCGTGTCTCGTAGTCCTAAAAACAACAAAACAAGTTAACTAAATATATTAGCAAAACATTTTTAGTCTCCGGCAACTTTTATACCTCATTTACATTCAGCCCCTGCCACTGCCCCTAGCGCTGCCGGCAATAATTCCCTAAATACTGCTGCAGCAGGATCGAGAGGTCAGAGGAGTGTGTGTTTACATACTGCCCTACCACTCACTTCGCTTTCAAGTTTCGGCAATGGCAGATGTCGAAATAATTACAGCGGCCGCGCTGTCTCTTTTTGCGATACATAATTATGTTCGATATTTAACCCGGCGTCATTGTTGCCGGGTATCTAATACCCGACGCATTTTAAAACTGTCATAATTTTAAAACAAAATGCGCGCGTGTTTTGTCCGTTACAGTAGCTGCGGTCGTTGACCTCTGTTCGCGTATTCTCTTCTCTATTTAGTGTTGCTGCGGCTATCTCGTAGTGTAGACGTGTGTAAAGAGCGCGCGGGTAAGTTATACCCGGCCACAATGGCCACGTAACATTTATAAAGACAGCGTGTTTGTTGTTTTTTATTGTTTATTGATAAATTGCATATCGTTTTTCACAGTTTTATGAACCATGTCTTACGAAAGCGAACAACGTCGACTCCTAGCCTTGTTTGAACAAGCTGACGCCAGTGAAAATGAACAGTGCAGTTCAGACGACGAGGGTGAAATCGACCATATTTCTATATTATATAATGAACAGTGCAGTTTAGACGACAAGGCAGTGATACGGAACAGGAATGCAGCGATGATGAGCAAGAAGTAATTGTTTCAACAAGTAACCAGCAGTTTTATATTGGTAAAGACAATTCTACGAAAGCTGGCGTCGATGTGGTTGATGAGCTCTGTGCTACCTATGATGTATCTCGAAACTCAAAACGCTGGCCAATTACAGTATTTTATGCGGTCATGAATGTAGCTGCAATAAATGGTGTGATTATTTTTCATAAAAATAATAACTCGAAAACAAACCGGCGTGATTTCCTTAGAAAACTCGGTCTATCAATGCTTGAAGGTCATCTTCGCGTGAGAAAAAATATGGAGAACTTACCGAGAGGCTTACGTAAACGTATTCACGAACAAGTCGGTGAAATGATGACCTACCCTCCGAATAAAAGTTCTAAAACATATACGAGATGCAAAGATTGTCCTTCTGCCAAACACAAAAAAACTAGGCATAACTGCAATAAGTGTAAAAAGCCTATTTGTATGCAACACATTATCCCATTATGCCAAAGTTGCGTTGATCTCGATAGCGAATAAGTCGGTATATTATTAGTAAATAAGCCTTTGTTTTATATAGTTCATGATTTCATGTTTATGTTCTAAAGAAAATTTCATGTTTTGTCTCTAAATGTCTATTATGTTATGTTTTTGAATAAACGTTTAAGTTATGTTCTGAAAAAATTATCGCAGAATAAAAAGATTTAATTTGATGAGTAATATGCTCATTTTATGATAAATAAATGTTTGATTTTTATTAATAATGTATTTAACTACCTATTTCCCTATTATAGAAAACTAATATTGACATAAAATTGAATCAGTGTACAATAATGTACATGGGTAAAATTTACCCGGCCACAACGGCCAAGTTCTGTTTAGTAGCCACAATGACGCCGGATTAAAAAGATCCAGGCGCTCGGCGAGTACTGAGCGTCGCGTCGTAGCAGAATGTAAACACGCAGTGCTGCTCAAGCTGCCGGTCCTTTGACTTCCGCACAAAAAACCGCCATTTTGGGGAGCGCTGGGCAGCGCGAGTGGCAATGGCAGTGGCATGAGAAGTATCGCGTTTACACACTCGTCCTGCCCACTTCCCTGCCCACTTCCCTGCTCACTACGGCTGAATGTAAATGCGGTATTAAACACCAACCTCAAACATCTACTCGATCCTTCCCCCGCAGGCGAACGCAGGGATGTTTTCCTTATTATAACATGTTTGCTTGTTACAAAATAATTAGGCCACGCCCATATTTTTTTAGATGTTGATGTTTGTTTTTTAGGTGTTAGAAAACACAAAACAGTGTTGCAGGTGACCCGACTTTATGATTGGGAAACAAAAATGGTATAATATGTATATTATGTCGTTTATTTATCTACTAGTTCAAAAGAAATCACTTAGATAACAATCAATTAAATAATATAATATATATACACTGTACGATGTATTTTAATTTCAAGTTACACCTTATATTTTATTGCATTTGCATTCTAAACGCTGGAAACCAAATTATTTTTTTTTATTACCAGATCATTATTTTGTTGCGGAGTAATGTTAAAACTATGATATCTCGTAAGATAATCGTTGAAATCAAATGATGCCAAGAGCAATTTTGTTTAAATTTAAATACTTGTGACATATTTATAAAAACAAATTCGCAAATAATGTATTGACATAATGATATCGCGGCTTTTTTTAAAGAACTTTTAAAAGGGAACAATTCCGTCATACATAATTTTTGTATAGTTGTAACCGTTTACACATCGACCGCAAGGGAAGCTCTCAAAATGAATATTTTTCTCCCGTTTCAACATTTTTCATTGATGCTTGCTCCGCTCCTAATAGTCGTAGCCTTCCTCGATAATCGGACTACCCAACAGAAAAAGAATTTTTCAATTCGGACCAGTAATTCCTCTTCAGCTTTATAATAATAAAAAAAAAAGGATAGAAGGGTAGAGTTTAGATATAAATTACATCATACCATACCATATGGATGGCTGGACCACTGTCTAGAAAGTAGAAACCGTGGGCTGGACAGGCTGTGGATTGCTCTACAGTCCACTCTCCCACGTATAGTTAAGGTCGGCGGTATCGTTTGGAGGGAAGACTTCCTCAATGGACAGGCGACGACTTTACTCAGTCTACGGGTGACGAAATATCGACGTATAGTGCGCGAGAAACTCTATAGGTATTATTTTCAAATACATATAATTCATATAACATATATTTTAGTTTTTCAATAAAAAAGTTTCAGAACAGATATGTTGTTTTAAAGTAATAAGTGTTGACAGTCCGGCAATTATTCATACATAGTTAATTTAATAATATTTCAACATAAGAAAACGCCTTATTGTTACAATACGGGAAGTAGAAGGCAAAACAATGTTTGTCCTACGATTAAGCTTAATACCGCTTTTAGTAATTAATATCAGTGCTTCCTTGGCCCTATGGTATACAACAAAATAAACCAAATCTTAAAAATTTATTCAAAAAAACAAATATCAATGTAAAAAAATCTTAATAGACTGGATTAAAATTAAAAATTATGAAGAAACTGAAAAATTAATTAAAATAATAAAATAATTTTATTGTTATTTAAAATGTAAATATTTAAAACAAACAAAATTTTCATGTTACTTAATTGAAAAAAAAACAAGAAACAAATATCGCTAAAGAAAAGAAACACACAAACACACACACACACACGCTTTCTCACTTCTCATTGCCTTAATCTATAGTTACAGTGGTCTTACTTTAATCACAACTTTAAGAATAAGCAATATGACGGTAGACTTTTGTATAATGTTAAACAACTCCCTACATTCATTATATCTCAAAAGTGTTTAGAGTGTATTACTTTTTATATCTTTAATATTTGTATGTTACTTTACTTTTTAAATATCTATTCTATACATATAATAAAACTGTAGAAAAGTCGTTTTTGTACATCAAAAAAAATTACAAAAAAAATAGCCAGGGTGTTAAAGGACCACCAATAGAACCCATTTCCAGCATTTTTAGAATTTTTGTCTGTTTGTCTGTTTGTCGGTTTGTCTGTTTATTTATCCGGGCATCACGTAAAACGTACGAAAGCAATGTAGATAACTTTTATAAACAACGATTGAACGTAACTTTAAGTAACATTTAGTTTTTGTTTCATTGCAATCGGTTCAGTCTATCAAAAGATATTTGAGTTTAAAGTGAAGAAGTAGAGAAATTTCAGAAGTAAAATTAGGGTTATGTGCATAAATTGAAGTAACATTAAGTTTTTTTTATAGTAATCAGTTCACACCTTATAAAAAAATGTAAATAAAATTATAAGTGTTTTCGAAGTAAAATATTAAAACAGCGCCATCTACGAGTATTCGAACTTAGACTGGACTATAACTAGAGATCAACTGCGTGCAGTATTGTTCGATAGATGGCGTTGTGCGTGTGAAGTCATTTTCTGAATCGCGATGTTAAGATTTTCCTTGAAAGAATGACCTTCGCCTATGTCTGCCGGCCATCTTTGAGTTTTGAAGGAGTCTTTAAAGTTCTGTCTTTAAAGAGTTTTGTCTATGTAAAGGTATTGAATTGAATTGATAGTATCGTAAATTGTTCGTTCGTTATTTCGTTTTATCTTTCAAAAAATTTTGGTTAGTTAGATTCGGTCTTAATTTCGAAGTGCGAAGTAAATAATAACTTGCAATTTGAATCAAGTAGTTTTATTTACTTCGTAGTTTGATATTTTATTGCACAAACACATTGACATTGCTAATTGCATTATGTTTTTAAAAACTTTTACCACTAAACTAAGGCTGATATTATGATTAATTTTGTGTTGATATTAAATTTCTAGATAAGAGATTTAAAATCATACGCAGTATTATTTTAAAGTTTAGTTTATCTTGCCTTATAATAAATTTATGTCCTCCCAAACTTTTTAACGGCACTCGGCTCAAAGTCACAAATCTGCAGCAAAACATTTAAATCGAAGCTGAAATATTAACCGGCGGCGCCGGTGATATTGTTTTTAATCCAAGAATACCTATAATTCCCAACAACTTTCCTTTCTCTTTCAAAAGAGTGCAATTCCCAGTCAGTCTCTGTTATGCCATGACGATTAATAAAGCTCAGGGCCAGACATTATCCGTTGCGGGCGTGGACCTAAGTATTGGATGCTTTTCCCATGGTCAACTATACGTAGCTCTTTCCCGCGTAAACAACCCCAATAACCTTTTTGTGTACGCTCCAGATGGTTCAACAGCTAATGTTGTTTATAAATTATAAAAAAGCACTAGCATAATAAAAAAAATGATTTGTATCGGTATCCTCCAACAGCGCTTCGCACTAAAAAATACATTGTTAAGTTCCGACATCAACGCGAACGAAGTCGCGGGCACAGCTAGTTAATAAATAAATTATGTAATTTAGGAAGAGGCTAGCGTCTGAACTCTGAGATACAGGCTCAAAACCCGCAAAACCTATGTTATCCAAGTCGAAAGAAAGAAAGTCGGACTATGGCACTCGCCGGCCGCTGCCGCGGCACGCTTCGCTCGGCTCGTGCGTTGTGGTCATATATCTAACCTAACCTAACCCACCTAGAAAGAACTAAAAATTCTCAGGATTAACCTTCTGAACCTATGTTATCCAGATTGAAAGAAAAAAATCATCATACAACACTATTAATATCTTACAATAAAAACACATTCACACAAATCTAAAGAAAAGCGGAACTAAATTTGGCGCCATTTAACATAGATAAAACATTTTTTTTTGACATAATAATCGTACGTCCTTGTCTAACATATACGAAATCAAATTTGTTATCCTACTCTAACAGTGATAATATTACGTTTAAGAGGGTAAAATGGCCGTTAAGTTTTTATTTAATTTTCTCTAAAAATATGAATTACCTTCTGTTGTGATTATTATTATTGTGATCAGTGAATATACCTCTATCAAATATATAAATTTCAACCACCAACTCCTGCCAAACGATTCTAAACCCAACCCAGAATAAATTTTATTCCTAGGATAAAGCTGTTATTTACTCTCAGATAACCATACTTTCATTTCACCAACTACTTATCCTAAGCATAACAAAGTTATACGAGAGTAACTCTTATACCACCAATTTTGAAGGAATAACCGGCTTATTCCTCAGATAAAATCAAAATGGTGGCGAAATTATGTCACCTGAGCGCTTAGAGTACATTCTTACTGAGCGACCATTACATAATTAAATAAATATAAATAAGCATATAACTTAGCACTTCGTTTCCTTTAAGATATTTTTTTTTAAAACAGTAAACACAACACAAAGCAAACTAAATGAAATTTAAACACCAGGCAGCGTGACTTTACAGTTTACAGATAGTTTGTTTGAAAAATAGCACTGAGACTGACACATTGATGATTGACACAAGTTCAAAGTGACGACTAAATTAGAAATGTCCTGTTATGCTATACTGTACTGAGACCATGACAAGCCTATTTAATTTGTCTGCATTCACTTATCTAAGAATAGTAATACTAGGAGTAACTTTTTGTCCTTACAAAGTGGTGAAACGTACTATAAGTTATTCTGAGAATAAATGCAGCGAATAATTTTATACCGGGCATAGCTATTCTTCGATAACGACACCATTGGTGAAATCGGACCTAAGTCAAAGATATTATTATTAAGTAATAATAAGCAAGGAGGTGTAATGCTGTAGGTTGTGAGTTCCATACTTAATATCTATGAAAAGAATCTTATAGTTGACAAGAACTTAACAACCTATCAAACATGATCGTTTTATATTACTTACTTGTAGGTAAGCAATGATAAGTTTCTTTTGATAATATTTACAATAAAAAGAATTTCGGCCGTTTAATTTTTAAAATGGAAGGTAGATCGCTAAAATATAAATTAATCAAATTCATCAAGGTTATTTTTTAAATCTTTTTTTTGTGTATAATGTACATTAATTTAATTAAAATCCCTCCAGCTGTTTTTATAATTTAGAATTTAGATCAAACACACTGGCATAAAATAGTAGCAAAAATTACAATAGGCATTTTTATATGCCAAAACAACTTACCTACTAAGATCAAATATTTAAAAAAAAAAGTTTTAAAAATTCAAAATACTTAGCCAAAAGAGTGAATGTCTATTATACCTAACCTATTTATCACTGCTATTTATTTTCAGATTTTTTAAAATAATTATAATTTTAAGTTAAATTACACATAGAAATTGACTCTAAATAATGACTTGGGATATAACATTAGGTAAGTTTTTTAATTTCGTTGTTATTTTTAAAGTAAGTACCTATACGTATTGTGATTTGTGACACGATTATCATGACCTTGACAATTTTTTTGTTTCATCCAATTTCACGTCATACCATCGATGTACGAGTACATTGAACATATTTTAACAAAACTTAGGATTCATATATTGCTGATGATTATTTTTCTCGGCAATGTTTCACAACAAACTTTTATAATTACTTCAATTCCTGAGAATAGTAATTTTTACTTTCTGATAATTTTAGTTATAATTTTTGAAATTTTTTGTAGTTTGCCTATCTGGCTGTAAAGTAGAGATGAAACGGATAGTGGATTGGCCGGATACCGGATATTCGGCAAGCTACGAGGCCGGAGCGCCGATTATCCAGCTGCCGGATATCCAGCCCTTTTTATCGCAATACATAACGTGATCAGTTTGATTTGTATTTTAGCGCAGTGTATAGAGTATATAAAAAACTCTTTCGACAAATCTTCATCTGACAGTAACAGATTGTCGCCGTCTTTAACACTCTTTTTTAAATGTTAGAAAATGCATTAACGCGTACTACAAGTTGTTATGTGGGACTCACTGGCCAGAAAAGCCAGTACTACCCACTAAAACCTAACAGACCTCACCCGCCTTAATGAGGCGTACCAGGATCGATCGTAGTGATTGTTACGATCAAGAAAAATAAAATCCTATTACCAACGAGATTGACTTTTCTTTAAAACATCTCGAATCGATCGCAAAGATAGAAAAACATTTTTGACGTGCTATAAATATAAGCGGTGTCTATAACCTATTGTGGTATGATTTGCCTTGATTGTAAAATAATGAGATTTTTTTTATATCACTATCTGGTATCATCATCATCAGCCCATTTTTAACGTCCCACTTCTGGGCACGGGCCTCTTCTCAGTACGAGAGGGATCAGGCCATAGTCCACTGCGCTGGCCTAGTGCGTGTTGGCGGACTTCACATGTCTTACGAAAACTTGCTAGGTTTTCTCAGACATGCAGGTTTCCTCACGATGTTTTCCTTCACCGTAAGACAAGTGGTAATCTGGATAGAAATGATTCGTACATGAAAATATCAGAGGTGCGAGACCCGGATTTGAACCCGCATCACTCGGTTATACAAGCGACGCGTTACCGCTGGGCTACCACTGCCTTTTTAGTAGTACATATAATAAAATTTATTATTTATTAATAAAATTTATAACGTAGCGATTATTGTTTACGATTAGACCATCTTTTAATTTATCGTTATTTGTATTTAAAAAGTATAACACCAATTTATAAAAAAGTTTTTACTAAAGCTACTTTAGTAATCATATCTGGGGGTTCGTTTATCTTTTTAATACAGTCTCACAAAATGTAATATTTGGTACATACTACTTTATAAGCGAGCGTGCGACCCAATAAAGCGTAATGGTCGGATTTGTCATATTTTTTTTTATTATCGTTAACAACACGAAAGCCTTAGGCAACTCATCCGAGTGTCAGTTGTTTAGTGAACTGCGATCATGCAGCGGCCTTATCGACGACGATATCTGCGACCGAATAATATGCACGAAGCGTTTTATGGCGGTAAAATAAAAAATAGGATTTAATTTTTGTAAATACATACTTTGATTTTATATTCGTTAATTAAAAGTAAATGTTATTTAATATTTTTGTCTTAGACTTCGAGTATGTGGTAACAAAGAAGAAACCACCCCGCATATGCTTCGGCACAGGCCTCGACCGCGAAGTGTTGCCTATGAAAGGGCCTTCTTTAAGTTCATTTATGAGACGAAATGTTCCTGAAGTTAAACCAAATTTAGGCCCTGGCACTTATGATGATAATCGAGACGCCTTTTACGATATCACACATCGGGTAATAATGAATCGTTATTTCATATTTGTGTTTAGATTTAGGCTCTTAACTTTTAATATAATGTGTATATGTTTATATATATATTATTTAGGTTTATAGCAAGTGCTATTATGGACCTAAATCTCCAAGATGGAAGGTGAAACGCGAGTATCAACCACCTCCAAAAGAACTTCCCCCAAAAGAATTAGTACCTCAAAACTGTGCACCTTTTAATTCCACTTCGAAGAGAAAACCTTTTTTTAAGTTTAATGAGTTTCCTGCGTAAGTTATAGATTCATTTTATAGTCAATATCTTAAAATCAATCAAATTTAATAATTAATAATCGTGATCTTCTTTCATTATAGACCATGTGACTACTATCCTGAATATAGAAAAAAACAAATGCGTTTTATGTATTGTTTTTCTGGCAAAAAGATTTTACAATGCGCGGTTCAGGTAAGGAAAACTTGTTTTACATAATTTTATGTAGGTATATAACATGAAATGTGTAAAAGTTAGACGTTTCTGGTGTGTCCTGTCGTAGCTCAATGTGTGCATGCCAGGTTAACTAGCTTAAACATATATTAATAGGTATACTTAAATAATACTTAAAATAATAAAGTGTTACTCCGCAGATAAAATGTGTTCCATACAATTTAGACGCTTGCGGGTTTTGCGGATGTTCCTGTTCAGCACAAGGGGATTATTGGCAATTTGAAAATAGAATATTTTTGTGTAGAAAACATTACACGCGATTATTCAAGCACTGCTTGTCTAAATTTCAGGGCGTGAAATTAGCCGAGTTTAAGGTGATTTTTGTTTGGCAATAATTTCAACTATTAATAATAAAATATTTGTTAAAATAATATTATATCCAGTAATAATTAACAAATGTTTTTTACAGTCAGTAAGAGATTGTTTTTTCGCACATTCACACAATAGCTGTAAAGCTGCTGTAAAAATTATGAAAAGTGAAGAAATCGAGAAAAAGCTGAGGAAAGAGGCGTACTTAGATTTATACTTTCCGCAACGAAAATTCTGTAATAACTGATAAACAACTAAACAAGTACGACTCATATAATAAGGATGATATGATATATTACATCATGAAAACATGAAATAGAAAATCAGATTAACACTTTAATTTAATCATTAACGTCATCCGGATCCACAATATGGTCATGTGTTTAGCTACATTTCTATTAAAACTTGACTTCTAGTCATACAAACCTCTTATCTTGATTAGTTTCTTGTTTCCTCTTATTATTCTTTAGGTAGGCACTAGGCATAGAGTAAAAACATAAATTAAGAATAGTAACCATCGCTGGCAGAGTCGTGAACCATTAAGTCGTTTAATGGAGATTCTCGACTTAATGGTTCATTAAGTGACTCTGAGCGCGGCGGTAAGTCTTAAACTTTTTTTCTTTTTTCTCCTCAAGAAATGAAAGAATTGATATTTTAATATCATCACGGTCTTGTACACAGGTTTTGCAACGAAACCCAATTTTATTGTTAGGTTTAGGTTTTAGTGTTATGTTCAGGATAGGCAGTGCAAACTGTGCACGCCGGTTTAGTAACAAATGACTTTAAGCGACACAGTCTCATTTCTCATGTCCATCATACGCTATTCTATTTGTTTGTTTTCGTTGCGCAGCATACCCATCGATTGTTATGTCTCTGGCGACCGACCGAATTGAAAACCAGACCATTAGGCCAACCCACTACTGTTGTTGCAAGACCTGTGTATAAGACCGTAATTATCATTGATAAACCAAGATATATTGGATATATATATATATATATATATATATATATATATATATATATATATATATATATATATATATATTTATTGGTTTAATATTTTTATCTTCAGTGTCTTACATACATTCATGATATAAGTTATAATTTTAAATATAATTAATTTTTATATATTTTATTATTTCATATAGTTATTATAGGTCCTATATATCTATAGGTCATATATTTATCCTATATCTATTCCTGTCCTGAATGATTCCTAAATTTAACATCTCTCGTTCTTTTTAAATGCATGAAAAAATTTCTCCTGTTTGATAATGGCAAATGTACTATGTACGAGTATTGCCAGAATAAAATAAAAAAAAAAAAAAAAAGATATATTGGCGAATGCCAACTGCCAACTGGCAACTTTATATATGTAGCAATATACTCTATGGTGGCAACACTGTTATCATCAATCATCTGACTGCGACAACAAGTTTCTTCTGTGCTTATTTATTATTTATTTTGTTAACAAATCAATAAATTTTAGACAATACTAAATCATGAAGTTAGAAACAAATAATAAGATGATAAATGGTGATAGTGGTGCTGAAACACCTGATGATGTAGTTGACCCGAGGCAAAATGCAGAGGATATTATTGATGAGATACTCGCAGAGTTTACAGAATCACGTACGCCCGATTCCATTAGAAATGGAAATGGTATTCCAGAGAATTTGTTCAACATAATTCAACCACCCCGCACACGAACTCCAGCAAATTCCTTCTCGGAAAACGCTACAATAGATGATATCGACCCAGCATCAGACCTCGGCACTTCTATACGCAATAAATGCTTAGAACTTGAGGAAATACTCCAGAGCCTGAAATCGCGACTCAATCATGTCGTGTTAGATGAAAATATTGTGCTGAGCCCTGATGCTAATTCTATGGAAGCGGAACTTGAACATGACTTAGATACTGATTGTCAGGAAGAACTTTCATTGCAAGAGTTTCTTGAGCTTCTACATTCACAAAATAAAATGACACCTAGTGGTGTACAATGATTGCTAAGACCATTTTAAATTGTAAGATATAATACAAAGAATTTATTGTGTGCAAATTTAAGATTAAACCATAATATTATTATGAAATTATTGAATATTAAACAATTAGACATCATTAATCGTTGTTTTGTTTATAAACTGTAAAGGAGATGAATGACACTCACAGAAAATAAACAGAAAGTATTTATTGAAACATGAAAAATATTAAACACACCAAGTACAGCTTTTCAAGTATATTTAAACACTGAAATGTTTGTTTCTCGTATTAACAGAAGCACTTAACATTTTATTATATTTGTTTGAAATAAAACATTTGAAGTAGTCTTTGGCGTGATTTCTTGGTTTTTACATGTTATCAAACAAATCATTGACTTCTGAACTTATGCTGACTTCAGTAAGATTAGGTACTGTATCATTATCATACACTTGACTTTCCTCGCTACTTTCCGAAAATATGTTACTTAATGAGTTCTCACTTCCCAAAATAAAGCTTAATTTATTCTCATTTATAATATTAATGATATGACCTAAATCACGATCTTTTATTGCCATTTTGAACTTTTTAAGCCAGTTGTTGTAATAAGATGGCTCTGATTTGACACACTCAGTTCTGAAATGTGACATAGCTTCCAAAGCTTTAGTAAATTTTTCTTCAATGCCACAGAAAAATAGACATTCAATAGCTTCTGCCATTTGTGTATGAAGTTCTATAGTATTCAAACTGTTCTTTAAATTATCATAATCCTCTATTGGATTCACAGTACCAACTTTTTGTATCTCTGGTTTCTTAAACATTTTAAGGTCTATTTTTGGTGTTTCATCCTTGAATAGATCTTTTGTTGTGGATGTAGAAGGTTTATTAGATTCATCTATATCCATTGGTTCTACTACATTCTTAGTTCTCTTTTTGACTTCAACTTTATTTAATACAAATAGTTTCTTTAACTTTTCTAAAGGTTCTTTAGCTTTCTTTTCTAGCTCTGGTACCACTTTTAGTAACTTTATTATTTCCTGTCTTGGCGGTGGTAATGGTTTATCAGGATTCATTGCTCGAAAGCCAATGCAGTCTAAAATATATTGTGCTGATGGACTACACATTTTAAGTATTGGAAAAGCATCAGTATCCTCATATATGGTGTCATCATATGCTTTTGATAGCTCCATAGCTCTTATTAGTTCTTTAAAAGCTTCTACTTGTTCATTATTACACTCATATTTTTTTGTATTAGTTAGAGGAAAAGTCATGTTTTTAATCTCTTCTTTGTAACAAATACCAGCCATAGATAAGCAAACAAAATTGTTTGCATCTATAACAGGCATAAGTGCAAACATTTTTGGTGCATTTCCATTGTTATATACCCTTCTTACAATTCCTACTAAATCTAATTCAAGGAGACATTCAACTAAACACCTTACAGCATATTCTGCTTTCTTGTCACCTCTACGTCCAAACACATATGCGAGTCCATCACCATTTAAATTCTGATAAGTAATATTGCTAGACTTTGTAAAACCATAGAGAATTAAAGACTTTGGACCAGCATCATAGAGCATACTTTTATCACAATTAGAAAATGGAATAACTTGCCCTCCATAAAAGTAACCCTTGATGACTCGATCTTTATCATTTTCATTAATCTTAACAACTGTATCACTTTCAGTGTTAAAAAAAATTTTTCTTTTTTCTATACTTTCATATGTACTTATTGTTTGTGTAACAGGGTCTTTGATAGCTTTAATCCACTTCTTGATAACTGGTTCATCTCTAATTCTTGTATATGATGAAATTGGTATCTTTATATTAGGTCCTATACTTAAATCAACATTCCAGGGTATTGCATTTACAACTTTTTTTCTGTGGAAAAGTAAATGGAATCCCAGAGTATATTCTAAGGTTGCAGCTGCACCATTTGTAGCTTCAACAAACTCTCTTACTAGCTCTATATCATTGTTACAATTTTTTTCATCATAAATATCTGGACCTAAGACACTCAGTTCAAAGCCTTCCTCTTGAAATCCATATAAAGCCTAAAACATAAGTTACTTTATTGCATAATAATAAATGCATTATATTATCTTAGAAATCAAATTGCAAAATCTGTAACTACCTTATCTTACCAATAAATTAATAACAATTCTTACCGGCTTTATGTCACTTTCATCCAAATCTGAAGGTGCTTTAAAGTTTGATATTATAATTATCTGCTTATTCAAAATTTTATCTTTTACTCCATATTTAAAGTGCTGAGCAGCAACAAGTAGTGCATCAAACCAGTTTCCAGTTTTTTGTGAAGGCTTAAAAAATTTAAAATTGAAAGTACTTGTAAAGTAAAAATTTAAAAGGTAAAAATAATATAGTTGAACATATTTATAAAAACACATACGTTTTCTGGTAAATCTCGAATCATTTGCCATGTAGGATACTGCAGTTCAGCAAGCATTTTAATGTGCCGACAAGTCCCTGGAGTTTCTGTAGCCAAAACATTTTCAGTTTTCTTTGAACCAAGTAAAATAATTCCGAGTAAATTTTTACTTTGACTAATTATTTTATGCTCAATAAAACGCATAGCGCACTCTCGGGCGGATTCAAAAAAACTTATTTTCTGCTTTTCCTCTAATTCGGCAACATTTCTACCGATGTCTAAAATAATTAAGGTGCCTTTATCTACTCTAGGAGCCATATTCTAATCTTATTTGAACTGCAGAAATACGATTGCGAATTTCGATAAACACAGGTCACAGACTTAAGTTTATAAAAATAAATAGCTCACAAAACAAACAACTAACAAGTCCAAACAAGTTTGAAGTTTTTTTTAATTTAAATCATAGATCGTAGACAGCTGTCTATTATTTTTTATACGTCATAGATGAGTAATAAAGTGTTAAGTGAGTATAAACATGTCAATTGCAATTGAAGTGCAATTCCAATTGACGCAGTGTTCAATGTGCTGCTTGTTTTTTTTTGGTGGCTGTCAGACGCGCGAAATTCGAAAACATAAACAGAAGGGAAACGATTGTCAATGACCGGAAACATAACGATCAATTGGCAACTTCAATTACTCCTGTCAATAAGCACCAATCAAAATAGGGAACATGGAGATTAGAGACCAGGAGGACTATCGCCCTAGAATGTAGTGTCACAGTCCTCAGAAATATTGTCAAACTAAGGAGGCGCTGCGATCGCTATGTTGTCTCAATGCCTAACTTCACTTTGTCACAATAGTGACAATACTCATAAACAGCTAACTTCACAAATACTACTTACCGACGACAGCGCGTTGTAAATTCTACAAATTTTCAGGGACAGGCGGGTAATGCTTTAGTATGAAGCGATGGTACTCCTGGTCTCTTATCTCCATGATAGGGTACGTGCACAACGAAGGTGCTGCTGACTGGCGCGGGCGTCGGCAATCCGAATCTTGTACTCTATTCATAGTAGACATCGACATTTAAAACTTTATTTTTCATCTATGATTTAAAACGAGTAAACAGAATTAATTTTATTAGTGAAAATTATTATTCTCGCTAATCATAATGTATTGTTGCATTTCTGAATGTACCAATACATCCACAAAAAATAAAAATAAATCAAATAGCGTAAATTTTTATAACTTTCCAAAGTGTTATTATGTTGTCAGTATAACTGCACAAACGCAGAAATTCAGAAAATATATTTACAACTAGCCTTTCCCGCGGCTTCGCTCGCGTTCTAAAGGCTGGAAACCAAATTCTTTCACCCGTCCGCCTGTCTTGCACGCGGTGATCATTATTTTGTTAAGGAGTTATGTTAAAACTATAATGTCTCGTAAGATACTCATTGAAATCAAATGATGCCAAGAGCAATTTTGTTTTTGTTCAAAATTTTTGTTGTGTTCAAAATTAAATACTTGTGATGAATAACTTATTTATTTAGGTAAGGATTTAATATCATGTTTGTAAAAACACCTTCGCAAATAATGCATTTTCTTAAAACCAATTTGGTTACCATAAAAAAGGTTACTGCGAGTCAACCTTAAAAAATAGAACTTTTAAAGAGGAACAATTCCGTCATACATGATTTTTGCATAACTTTAACCGTTTACGCAGCGCACTCAACGGAAGCTCTCAAAAGGGGTATATGTCCCGTTTTTGCAACTTTTTTTCATTGGTGCTTAGCTCCTATTGATCGTAACAGGATATATATAGCCTATAGCCTTCCTCGATAAACGGACTATCCACCACAAAAAGATTTTTTTAAATCGAACCAGTAGTTCCTGAGATTAGCTCGTCCAACCAACCAAACAAACAAACTCTTCAGCTTTATACAGATTATTTTCACGTCGTAAACATTGTATAATTTAGTTTATGCGACAATTTTGCCAGTTATCACAGTCTCATTTTCTTTATTTACTATCTCTTCAACCTCCAATACATGGCCGGCCTCGAAGAGTTTTTGACCTTTAATATTTTGGCCGCTCTGAAGATTTATTATAATGATGAACCCATATTTTATAACTTTTATGATATTGAAAAATTTTTTTTTGTTAATATGTATATCATAAAATGGAGTTTGTTGAGTGTTAATTATTATTTGGGTGCCTAAATATTCAATTCAATTCCCTTGTTAATGGCTTCTCCGTAGGGTTTACATTCTCTTTGATGACTTCAAAGCGTGCCAGTTGAGCACAGATTACTTCGCCAATGTCACGTAGAATGCCTCAACATTACAAGTACAATAATAAACAAGTATTATATCCTCTTTCAATTTGTGGGTTTGCCAGAGAATTATTATAAATAATGCAAAAATTATATTATATTATAACAAACCTTTGTATATTTTCTATAGTTCTCCGTTCTCGAAGTCAGTAATCATGGTTATGGAAGAATTCTCAGTTCTTTAGAGACATAATTTTTTGCGTTATTCTTTCTGGGACTGAATGAGGTCTTATATTATATACCCTTAGACTAGGGATTTTTTTCTATAGTCTAAGTATATACCCCTTCTTTTGTCTATGTAGCAACCAAAGGTGAAACTTGAAAGGTGAGTGGTGACTGGTGACCATAGAGTATATTGCTACATATATCTGGTGACTGACACTGACATTTGTTTGTTGATCAATATTGCAGAGTGTCTGTACGAGTTCCGTAAATTATTTCAATAAAAAATTAAATTCTCATTGAAAAGAAAAATGGATTTCTTAACTTAACTTTTTTTCATTTTAATAATTTATTATAAATAGTTATGTTATAATAGTGTTGCATGCTACAAGAAATTATGAGGTTTTCTTTTCAGCATAGGGCTTTTTACTGTTATCTTGGCATGAGTTTTTGGATTTTTTTTCTAATAACAGGTAAGTATACTACTAACTATGCTAATAACAGAATCTTTTAATCTCGTTAATTTTGAGTAAATCTTTAGATTTAAGAAACTACACAGTTGAAATACTAAGTACTTATCAATAGTGTGTTGTTCCTATTTTTATAAAAATAACTTTATATAAATAATTTCTTTTCCAGTGGTTTACAAGTATATGTCATTTACAGAAGAGACTGTTGCCTTAAAGATTTCACATAATGAGCATGTATCAAAAAGTGACTCTAAATATAGAAAATTAATCCTGAGAGCATGTAACCCTCCTGATAGTATTACAAGAGGTTCTGAAGGTAAGATTGATGTAAAAAAAAATTGATGTTGAAAAACTTCATAAATGTTTAATTTACTTTAATAGTTTTGTTTAACGCAATGAAGAATTTTTAAATTTCTATGTTGGTTTGTCTACATGATGTTTGTTTAAGTATAATTAAAGCATATATGGTAAAAAAATAAAACAATCATTAAAAGATAATATTTTGTTTATTTTTTTCAAAATTTTTTTATTCCAGCTGCTGTGGATACAGATACATGGTTGTTACAAGGAGTCTTAGTTGTGACAAGGCATGGTGACCGTGGCCCACTCACTCATTTAAAGGGTGGTGATAAACTACCCTGTGATACTGTTCCTGTGTCTCCTTTGCTTAAAAGGTACATACCTAATTAGAAAAATTTTGTTTTCCATAACTGAGACAGCTCAATAAATGTCCATGAACTTTGGATTTAACTTACTTGATTGTGGGTTTTAAATAATAATTTCCTGAGAGAAAGCTATGTAAATAAAAAATAATTAGGAATGAATAAAGTAGAATAACATGTAACACTTTGCCTCACTCCTGTATGAAGAAAAAAAATACTAAATTATAATGATAAAATGATACGATGTCACAGATTCAAACACATAAACTTAAAATTCTCCTCCTTTTGTGTCAGGCAATGATGTTATACAGGACTAGATACGCAATGTACGGCGTCGGTACTTGACAAGGTCTAATATGTCCGTTGACATATTAGACCTCAGTTGACAGCATGATGTCATAAGAGTGATTGCTTGGCAACAAAAAAATTCAAAATGATGAAATGTTTTGTTAAAGTTTGCCAATCACGGTCTGAAAAGATAAATAAAGCAAGTGGTGTTACTTTTCACAAGTAAGTTTGTTAAATTTTCTTCAGATTATCCATAAAAACATCATAAGACGAAATAAATTTTTCAAACATCGTTTTGTCATTGATGACACATTAATGTGACCAGAATATTCGATTTTGAATTTCCCGGATTGTTGGGAGTGTAGTGAATAACGTATGTACTCGTATGTATGTTAGTGTAAGTGTAAATTTATTATTAAAGTCTGTTGTGTTAAACGCACTGTAGTATCATACTCACTCATTGAACGAAAAAATAACACACTCACGTTCACGGTTTACTTTACCTTAATATAGACAGACATATTTTTATAATATAAATAATTTTTTATAATATAATTCATTTATAAAATATATTTTTTTATAATATAAAACAATAATATTAAAACAGCTTTGGTGCAAAAACGCTGATAATTTCGGATCCCGAACCCGTAGTACGTAACAATAGTTATTACTTATTTCACCTTGATTTTACAGTTTTGAAATACATAATATAAGTACAATATACATTGACGCATTTTTTAATCATCCTAATCTACCTAGTCATCCTTATTAACTTTTCTAATTCTTTAAATCTATTGAAAGATCCATCGAACAATATTTCATAGTTATTAATTCAAGCCTTGTGCAGCAAGAAAAAAAAATCAAACCTTCATAGTGTCCGACCGAACATTCGGTTTCGGTTTCGGTTTCGGTCGAGTTTCGGCAAAAAAACGGGTTTCGGTTTAGTTTCGGTTTCGGCGGCAAACCTGCCGAAACTACGACCGAAACCGAAACTGCATTCGGGTGTTTTCGCGTTGTAATCGGTCATGTTCGGCGAGCTGAATTCCATCCAAGTGACTAATCATGTCGTAACTAGCTTGTGTTTGTAGTTCGTTTTGTATGTTGTGAGTTTTTGTGTGATTTATATTCTGTAAGTTTTATCACGACGTGATATAGCATAAGAGTAGTTAACAAAAAATAAATCAATATAACAAACTAATACATAGATTATTATAGTAGAATCAAGATTAACCTAGTCTTCAGCCCTTTTTAGCGTCCCACAGGGGCACGGGCCTCCCTCAGTACGAGGGGGATCAGGCCATAGTCCACCGCGCTGGCCTAGTGCGTGTTGGCGGACTTCACATATCTTTCGAAGACTCGCTAGATTTTCTCAGATATGCAGGTTTCCTCACGATGTTTTCCTTCACCGTAAGACAAGTGGTAATCATGATAGAAATAATTCGTACATGAAAATATCAAGAAGTGCCAGACCCGGATTTAAACCCGCATCACTCGGTTATCCAAGCGAGCGCGTTACCGCTGGGCTACCACTGTCTGGGATTAACCTAACTAACTACCTATATATTTTTTGGTTAATTTAACTCTCTCGCTAATACTATACCTAAATATATATATAAAAAAATTGTGTACTTGGTACTTAATATAGTGCACTAGTGGTGATAATATTGTAAATTCAGAGTTTCAAAGTTCCCTGTCAATACACAAGATTGAAGATTCCCATATAGGAACCGTCATGTAGCCAACCGAAATAAAACGAACGCGAGGTGCAGCCCACTATGAAAGCGGTCCGCGTTCTACTTTAAACGTTTTTTTCAGAGTATAGAGTACATTTGCTTGGACAACTTTGTTCATTATCTTGAATATAAAATTTTACAAGCGACAACAATACATCGACGCGAAAAAAGATGTGGCGCTTTCAAAAGCATAATAACGTTTTCTTTATTTTTCTCTCAAAACATGATCCTGGTAAGGAAGTTTCGGTTTCGGTTTCGGTTTCGGCCGAAACTGAGAGCGTTGCCGAAATTCGGTTTCGGTTTCGGTTTCGGTCGTAAAAACCAGTTTCGGTCGGACACTAAACCTTCATTCATTCTGGGGAAATTATGTTGATTAATGACAACATCTAACCGTTTGTCAATGACAATGTCTTGTCTCTTTCCAGCGTAATAGCTTGACGTTAGAAAAAAATGAGACAAGCACACATTATTTGATCGTATTGACATATTTATGTATCAGTTTCAAAGCTACGACTTTAAACTCGTAAGTTGACACGTTTTTTTGCAATATTTTTGTTAGACATTGCTACTCTAGTCTTTTATAACTCAATGGTGTCAGGGGTTAAGAAAATATATATTTTTAACCCGTCAACGCGAACAAACGAGACACAATAGATTTTCAATTGTTATAAATCTATATTGACCGCGCGCCTGTTGATAGGTTAAATAATTTTTTATGGTTCATAAATTTGGCTTGAGATTTGAAAAAGCTATGAAAGAATACGATGTGTTGTAAAATCAATTATAGAAAATGATATGTTGCAAAAGTCAATTCATTTTAATTCTTTGGTTTTGTGGCTTCAATGTGTGCCACTTGAGCACAAATCATTTTGCCCAATGATATTTTATCTATAGATATGTTATGAGCGCGCAATCGTGAAAACTCGAAAACATCCTAATTAGGACGTATTGCCTTTAGTCTGTGTCACCGCATGGCGACGAGTGGTACGCTGCTACAAAATTAAAAAAATGCCATCCTGTGTATTTAGGAAATGCACCAATTATGATACCAAAGTTAATAAAACACAAGGGATCTCATACCACATGTAAGAACGCAGAATACTTCGATTTATTAATATATTTCAATTATTTGCCTAATATTCTGATATGTCATCGGTCGCTAGACTAATGTTTGTTTACATTGACGCGCAATTGACAACATTAGCTGTCTCTGTTTTTCTTATTGATTTTATCGACTATCCCCTTTCTATCATTTTGACATGTACCTTGAATGAAAAGTGTGTATGTGTGCAGCGCGGAACACTTTTTTCGGTTGTTTAGTGAGCGTATAACATATCTATAGTTAAAATATCATTGATTTTGCCAATGTCATGTTCGAGATTGGCCGGTGATATTTTAATTTATTCAACAAAAAGACTGGATTCACTGGTGTTAAATAGTTTTTATTTTTATAATAATCCCTCAACCAAAAAAAAAAAATTAAATGGCACAATGGTTAATTAATTTACAAACAAAAAACAAAAATGTTATAAAACTTCACTACTAACTACTATTATAGCCTAATTTTATTATATTTATAACGTATTTACATAGAAATGTACATTGGGGACTAAACACAAACATCAATTGCGCTAGTCTAATTTTGGGAAAATTAAGATCAAATTTGTGTTAAGTATTGAGTGTATGTATAAAATGGCTGTCAAGTGCCGTGAGCTGAACAATAATCTATACATATAATAAAACTGTAGAAAAGTCGTTTTTGTACATCAAAATTTTTGTACATCAAAAAAAAATACAAAAAAAATAGCCAGGGTGTTAAAGGACAACCAATAGAACCCATTTCCAGCATTTTTAGAATTTTTGTCTGTTTGTCTGTTTGTCTGTTTGTCGGTTTGTCTGTTTGTCGGTTTGTCTGTTTATTTATCCGGGCATCACGTAAAATGTACGAAAGCAATGTAGATAACTTTTATACACAACGATTAAACGTAACTTTAAGTAACATTTAGTTTTTGTTTCATTGCAATCGGTTCAGTCTATCAAAAGATATTTGAGTTTAAAGTGAAGAAGTAGAGAAATTCCAGAAGTAAAATTAGGGCTATGTGCATTTGATCTCACAACTTCAAGTAACTTTTATACACAACAATATGTGCGTAAATTGAAGTAACATTAAGTTTTTTGTTTCATAGTAATCAGTTCACATCTTATAAAAAATGTAAATTAATAAAATTATAATAGTGTTTCCGAAGTAAAATATTAAAACAGCGCCATCTACGAGTACGAACTTAGACTGGACTATAACTAGAGATCAACTGCGTGCAGTATTGTTCGATAGATGGCGTTGTGCGTGTGAAGTCATTTTCTGAATCGCGGTGTTAAGATTTTCCTTGAAAGAATGACCTTCGCCCATGTCTGCCGGCAATCTTTGAGTTTTCAACCGACTTCCAAAAGGAGGAGGTTATCAATTCGTCTGTATTTTTTTTTAATGTTTGTTAGCTCATAACTTTGAACTGGGTGAACCGATTTTGATGATTCTTTTTTTATTTGAAAGGTAGTGCTTCCCGTTTGTCCCATTTTAATATTTTCCAGTTCTGACATGGCATCCATGAGAAAACCATAAAAATCTCAAATTTGCATTAAGTATTTGCGCGACAAATGGACGAATAACTCAATATCACGCCAACCGATTTCGATGATTCTTTTTTTAATGGAAAGGATATACTTCAAGGGTAGTTTGATGAGAGTTTGGTAAGGTTCTGATGATGGGATCCATGACAAAGTATCGGAACTCTTCAATTCTTAGGAGCAAATTAACGATGCTCGGCCGAATCTTTTATAGGCTATATGGATATTTGAGTCACGTACCGTAACTGATGATGGAAGGTACAACTCCTCAACAGTTAGCAGTTTAAAGAAAATTTTTTCAATATAATACGCAATTATGGACCGATAGTTGTATACTTTCAGGCTATAAGGTTAACCTCATAATAGAAGGTAAATTTTTATAGTCATTAACACAATACGTATCTCCTTTCCGCTAAAAATTTAAAAATAAATTATTTTTAACAGAAAACAAAAACCGACTTCCAAACTTAATAAATCTAAACTAAAAAGTAGAAAATAATACTTTTAAGGACTTTGTTAATTTTGAAGTCGGTGCCAGCCAAAGCAATATAACCCTAAATAGATACATATTTGATTAATCTATCAATTTATAAACATAATCAAAATAGCTGGCTGGCGCCGACTCCAAAATTAACAAAAGTCCTTAAAAGTATTATTTTCAACTTTTTAGTTTAGATTTATTAAGTTTGGAAGTCGGTTTTTGTTTTGTAGGAGTCATTAAAGTTCTGTCTTTAAAGAGGTTTGTCTATGTAAAGGTCTTGAATTAAATTGATAGTATCGTAAATCGTTCGTTCGTTAATTCATTATTTCGTTTTATCTTTCAAAAAATTTTGGTTAGTTAGATTCGGTCTTAATTTCGAAGTGCGAAGTAAATAATAACTTGCAATTTGAGTCAAGTAGTTTGATTTACTTCGTAGTTTGAAATTTTATTAGTCTTCATTCTCATTTTGAAAGTTTGTGTTGTTGTAAATTGTTGATTTATTTGGTTCAATATTTTATTTGTTTGGTTCAGTTTTTATTTTGAAAATGACTTCTAGAAAAAAAACAAACCTTTCGCAGCGTAGCCGAGATGCGAAAAGGAAGAGACTAAGTAGGTCCCAGGAATCAGAAGAAGATCGTGAAGTGAGGCTAACAGCAATTCGATTATCCGTTGCGGGGGTGGACCTAAGTATTGGATGCTTTTCTCATGGTCAACTATACGTAGCTCTTTCCCGCGTAAACAACCCCAATAACCTTTTTGTGTACGCTCCAGATGGTTCTACAGCCAATGTTGTTTATTAAGAAGCACTAGCATAAATAAATAAAAAATGATTTGTATCGGTATCCTCCAACAGCGCTTCGCACTAAAAAATACATTGTTAAGTTCCGACATCCACGCGAACGAAGTCGCGGGCACAGCTATTTATGAATATAAGAAGCTACATACATAGTATTACGTACGCTATAGAAAAGTCGATATATTCATAACTTTTGACACAAGAAAATAATCTACAATCCACATCGAATACTCGAATAGCATATCACGATATCCCGACAAATAAGTGAAATAAACATCTATACTAATACTAATTACTAATTACTAATATTATTAATTATAAATTAATTAATTAAAATTATAAAGAAGTAAAGTTTGTGTGTTTGTTAAATTGTAAGGGGTAATCTCGGGATCTACTGAACCGATTTTAAAAATTCTTTCACCAATAGAAAGCCACATTATTGCTGAGTGTCATAGGTTATATAAAAACCGAAAAATAAAAAGGCTTTTACGTGGTAGTCCGTTTTGCAAAGTGAATCGAAGAAAAAACGGTCGAATGAAAGCGTTTCTTACGAACGCTGCCTTAACTATGAAAGATATATTTTTGAGTTCTAGAGAAAAGTTGTGGAGCTTGAAAATGCCTACAAAAAAGTCAACGACAGCATATGTCTAACTTTTATATTTAAGTTACAAAAAGTAGTTTTATTAATATTAGTACAGATAATTTATTTTTTAATATTAATGAAATACCTACGTATAACCCTCCTTTTGGCAGTTAGAATTTAAAACATAACACTCTGTACTAAAAAAGTATTATTAACATTATGCCCAACGAAGTGGGCACGGGTCAGCTAGTAAAATTAATAAATATGGCTGTTTTAAGATTTAAAACTGTTTATACACCCATTATACCAACATCTACGCATAAAACAGCGGGAATGCGACATTTCATTTGTCCCCTTCAGCCATTCACGTCAATTCGAATTTTTTTTTCTTATTTCTAGTTATGAAGAGTTTGTATTGAATGCAAGTGCGTCAGGGCGGGCCTGGTGGGTGGCGGGGCCGGGGCCCTTCCACAACTTTCCGTCCCTCCCCCGCGCGTCGGCTACACACTGTGCGCTCGGGCAACTCACACCTACGGGCGTTCTACAGATGATTACTATAGGTATTATAAGACAGATTTACTTGAAACTTTTGTGCTTATATTTATAACATGTATGTATTTAAAGTACTACACATTATATATGTGTAGTGTATCAAATATCTGGTATCCATAACAGAAGCCTCATAATATAGTGTAAAGAAAACTTTCTTGTCTAGTAGCTAACATATCGTCTGGAGATTTGAAGGACAAAAAGCCCTATAACAACAGAGCAGTCTACATAGAGCAAATACATTCATACACGCGCTCTCTTTGACACTTGCACTTACAATAGTGGTACAAATCCGATATATTCCCTGTTTTCCAATTACAGAGCATAATGCGACTCAGTGCCGCACAATGCCGATTTGTGCTGATGCTAATTGGAACGTGAATATAATGATTCGATTATATATTTCTGCAAAATAAATATGTTTATAGTTTTGAATTCTAAAATAAAATTGTATTCACATTATAAACGTGGAATATAAAAAAAAGTCAATGTTATTTCTCTTGTAACCTTCATCGATACACGGTATATTTATTTTTTAACACAGCATCACGTAAAAGCAGTGTTCGATTGTGCGAAGCGCTGTTGTAGTTGGAACATTCAACGTTGAGCATTATGCCGCATAATGCGCCTTAGTGCTGTAATTGGAAAAGGCCGATTGTCTAGTATGTACGAATGTATAAGAAAAACTTTACTAAAACTATAAACATATTTAAGTGGTAGTGCCATGCTTGTTACCTTCGGGTAGCAGCCGAATGGGCCGGCACGCCCCGTATAGTACCACTCTCTCACAGAAGACCGGCGTGAAGTGGCAGCCATGCTGTCGCGTTTCGTCCGGTGAGTGAGAGTTCGGGAGGCCCACTCCCCATCCCTACTCCTGTCCTTCTCCCTCCTCCCTCCCTCCCTTTCCTGAAAGGCCGGCAACGCATCTGCAAGCCCTGTGGTGTTGCAGATGTCCATGGGCGGAGATGATCACTTACCATCAGGTGAGCCTCCTGCCCGTTTGCCCCCTTTGTCCCATAAAAAAAAAAATACTAAACCCATAACCTCATGGTGAATTAGGGTGGTAGCCGTGACTTACGTGCTAATACTAACGAAGTTAAACAATTATTCATAAATGCTGAGTTTCGACGCGGCCGAAGTTTCGTCTGGTTTTAACCGGAACCGACATTGTGGCTGATTGGCCGAGATCCTAAACTAAAACTGAATTTACGACAGTAAAACTTATATATCTTTATATCTATATAATAATATTTCAGGTAATATTCTGAGGGAAGCATATGGAGATAAGTTGGGCCCTGAAAGTATGGATTTGACGGGGAAACATGATATTGGTGAGTTCATTGGCGTTATGTACGATACATAGTTAAGACGATAACCTTTTGGCTTTTGATAACGCATTATCATGGTCAGAGTTGTAGACCAGAAATTAGGCAGTGGAAGCTCAATTAGCTCGCTTAGAAAACTGAGCAAAGCGAATTCTAATACAGGTCCTGCTAATTTATTCTTACATGATTACCACTTATCTTACGGTGAAAGAAAACATAGTGAAGCAACATGCTTGTCTGAAAGAACCTAGCAAGTTTTCGAAAGACAATAGGTCCGTGCCCAGCAGACGGACGTTAAGTTAAGAAAAATGTAATTTCGACTACAGGCGGCATAGTGTACAGCACTCGCTACCGGCGCACGTTCCAGTCGGCGCAGGCGCTGGCGTGGGGCGCGTCGCGCGCGGCGGCGGCGGCGCGCGAGGCGCACAGCGTCGCCTTCTGCTTCCGCCATTGCGCCTGCGCCGCGCACCACGCGCTCGCTAAGTGAGTATGTGCTCCGCTTGACAGCTGTCATTTTGACAGGCATGTCAAACCACTCTACCAGGGCCGGATCTGACACATCCTACCTGTCATTCAACCAGGGATTTAGGGCGCATTAGGTTCGAAACTTTCACAGGGCTGGATTTAGGCAAATGACAGTATTCAGATAAGATAGAATCAGGTCAATTGTGTAAGAAATAGACTCAAATATTGAAACCTACAACCTTTACCTCCTTACACTTATTATATATTTAAATACAAAACAAAAAGAAAAAAACTAGAAAATATGTTGACCTTCACTTCTTCGCCGCCCCGGAACCAAATGTGTCACTCCGGCCCTGAACTAGTTAATAGTATGTTTATCATTATTGCTTTTAATTGTACCAGTGTAGCTTCATAGAATTAATTTGTTTAAAAGTATTTGACATCATTAGAAGATCACCCGAACTCATTTGCAACAACAATGAGTTCACTTTTACTTTATTCTCAATGTTATTTTAAGTAATATGTTAATTTTAAATTATTTTGTGCTAATTTTATTTTAATTTTGTTATTTCTATAAAAAACATAACACTAATTTTACTAAAAGTTAAACCGTTACCATTACATTAACAAAACACATTTGTTTATAGAAAAATAAGTTCACAAGCGAAAAGCCGTTTAGAATCTCATCCGGCGATAAAGGAATTGATAAATAAGTTATCCAAAGCACTGTTTGAATCTCAAGAATATACAGATGCAGATGTTGTAAAGGATGCCTTACTAGCATACATGTGCCATGACGCATCCCTCCCTTGCACGGAAAGATCTAAGAAAAGTAGACCGAAACTATCAATAAATAAGAATAGAAAATTTATCGATCATACCCCAAATAGGCACCTATTAGACGTAGATATTGACACATTGAATATGGAATTAGACTATATTAACAATCAATTAGATTTTAATAATGAAATCGGGAGGAAAGCACGCGATATTATAGGGAAGTACGAAAAAAAGACGCCCTTAGATTTTGACGCTCAGATGGAAAGAGAAAAGCTGTTGTACTACCAACAAAGATATATGGATAATGCGTATGAGGATGTGGTTATAGTTAAGAAGAATCTGGACGCAGATTTCAACTTTCCAAACGATAAAGTTGACGATTTCGATGAAGACTACAAGGAACCTACACCAGAAAATGACGACTTTTGTATCAAAAAAGAACACGTTATGTCCGTTTTTGCATATCTAGAATGGAGTTACAGGCAAGAAGTGAAGAATATTTATAATAAACGGCGCGGTTTACTCGTTGCCTACGGGTTAATTCACAATATTGTCCAAAATATGATACGAATTATATCAGAAAGTAAGCCGAAATTCGTAATGTTTTCTGGACATGACAAAACTTTACAAGCTCTAATATTAGCGCTAGGTCTCAATAGCTACCAACATTATAACATTCAGTACGCTTCTAGAATGATCTTCGAAGTGTATAGAAAGAAGGATTTAAGGGACGAGTTTAAATTCACCAAACGGAAAGCGGTGGCCCAAGATTTTTATTTCCGCGTAGTGTATAATGGAGAGGATGTGACGAACAAACTAACATTTTGTAGAAATCGCCAGAATGTAGTAATGAAGGTAGTGGACCCAATAGATGATATGAAAGTGTATAATACATATTTATGTCCTATCGAAAATATAGTCAGGTTTATCCACGACGATTATTTTGCTGGTTTCAATGTCAGTAACTTTAAGGACGCATGCGCAACGTATGGAAATGATAAACATATATTTTAACCGATTTTAAAGAAAGAGGTTCGCTATTCATTTTTATTATTATTGACGATGATTTTTGTTAAATAGCACAAACTAAGAAGGTCCTATTTTAACTTGAGAGAATTATTAAATAGGACCTAAAAGCACAAATTGAATAGTAAACCGTATACAATATGATCTTCAATTGAATATCGATACGGCGTATCCATATTATACTTATGTCAAACTATTGCCGTTTTAATCACTAACTATAGAGAAAATATTTTTTATTTATTTAATTTTAATACTTAATTAATTTTTAAATGAAAACAATCTGCCATTTATATTTCCCGCCTATTTATGCCCGTTTGGGATAGAAGTTCCTTAAAATAATTGATAGCAGCTATTTTGCTTTTAGTTCAACCCTGTCTTTTGATATA
Source organism: Boloria euphrosyne (assembly GCA_951802675.2). NCBI lineage: Eukaryota > Metazoa > Arthropoda > Insecta > Lepidoptera > Nymphalidae > Boloria > Boloria euphrosyne. The sequence continues at coordinate 9,860,690 of OX637885.1, forward strand.
GTGTATATAAATAAAAAATAATAAATTGCACTTATTTACGAATGGCCATAGACGACGGTCATATTTGAACGACGTGTAGTATTAACGCACAGTTGTCTATGGCGACTCCTCGTACTAAAGAGAAGATTTAAGCTAAACTTAAGTCTGTATTAAGTATGTACGCGTAAAGTTGGGTCTCCTGCGAGTTGCGACACTGTTTTGTGTTTTATCTAACATTAAACGCCTAACAAAATAAGGGCGTGGCCTAACTGTTTTGTTAGCTAAAACAAGCAAACATTATCCGAGGCGGACGGAATTTCATGTTGCGTTTCGTATTTCGTGATTTATTCCCGTTTTGCTTAACTATTTAAAATACACACAATACACTTTTATTGTGCATATTTTAATATAAATTGGAATAAAGAAAATACGTTATTTCTGTGATTTAAGATGCTTTATTGTCGTATCACAAGAAAAATAATAAAAAACAAAGTTTTTTCGTCCGTCCGAAGTCATTATGTCGAGTAGGTGTTTGATGTTAGTGTTTAAAAGTTCAAGACTAAAATGTTTTGCTAACATGTTTAGTTAATATATTTTGTTATTTTTAGGAGCAGGAGACACGCCTTTCCATGATTAACTTTTAATGATTGACATTTACAATACTAATGTCTAAAGGAGCTATAATATTTATATACATTCTTATAATGGGTTGAATTTTTTATAATGTAAATCATAAATGATATCAAAACAAATACCAAGGGAAAGTGGTCTGCCATATAGTGATTCAATATAAAAATTAAAATTTTTAATACCATGTAGTTTTAAAAATACGTTTAAAAGTCAGCCCTTTATTTGGTTCGGTCTTAACGCTAAATAATTTGCTTAGTAGGGAGATGTTCTATAACATATGATTAAAACATATCAAAAATAAGTCAATACTTTGAAATGTATGTACTTAATCGCGTACTAACAATGCTACCGATAGACTGATATTAAAAGTGTGTTAATTTTATATCAAAATTACTATTTTGACAAGAAATGCTTTTACTTTTTTAATATATATTTTAAGTGTAAATTTTCATTGAGGCTAACATTCTCACGATGTAACAGCGATCTCTATACCCATTAAATTGGATTAAGATTAATATTTATTTATATTATATATTGATTTTTTTATATACAAGAATTAATGTAATTTTTTAAGGTGTAATATTAAAATGTTGATTATTACTTTCTAAGTATATCAATTTCGCCATATTTTTGTTTTTAAAATTGGAATTTCTAACATAATGTAGGTATAGGCAAACACAATTTACAGAATATATATTTCTCTTAGGGAGTAAAAAATTCTAATGCTTATATTTATACTAGTCAAAACAAAAATTGTAAGGGTGTATTTACTTGACTCCCAGTAAAATGATTAATATGGTAACAATGAAATTTGTAGTGAATTTATATGTTTCTTATCAATAATTAATAATAACTTATTATTGTTGTAAAGTAGAAATCTTTAAATGTGGTGACATTTGCTAATGTTAAGTTTAGCTGAATATTATAACATCTCAGCCTAAAGAATTATATGGAAGGTTTTCGCCAAAATATATGTCAAAGTCAAAAAGAGTAGCGTGTTTTCTTACTATTCTAGCTCGCTACTATTCTTGATTTTGAGTTAAATTAATATACAATTTCCGGCTTAACATTATGGATATAACACCTACTTATATTTGTATTTTTAGCATACTAATGCTAAAAGAGAACTATCTTTTAAAGAGAAGAGATCTCTTTCTCTTGAAAAAAGGTATCATGATATTACTTTTTTTATATAATGTACAGTCAGTATACAAATTATATTTTGTATACAATTTTAAAACATGATTGCTCCATCTTTCTATGACGATTTGTCTTTATCATTCTTTAGTTTAGGAACTTAAGTGGACAACATTTGTTACGCATATCCGTTTGTATATATATTTTATTTATTTTAGGCGCCATACATAAAGAATCCTCCTTTTTCAGATCTCAGTTTTACAGGCTGTTGAATTTAGTTAAATTGAAATATATGTAAGTTATATTATTGCGTCGTTAAGATGTGGTATTTTCTTTTATATTGATATATTATTTATGGATCGTCAATCGTGATTAGATTTCCTTTTACAGTTTCGTTGCAATAACTTTGTTGTGTGTTAACGCTCCGTCTATTTATTTATATTTATAATGTATATGAACAGGTTAAATACGACTTTAAAGTCCGAGAAACGATAGGAAACAACGCTAATATTGAAGCAGTTTATACTTTATATTGTAAGCAAAAGTTTACTGTATACATAATTTATATATATTTTTTTTAAGTAACATTAGTGTTTATTTTTTATCATTTTATATTATATGCTAATTAAGATTATTTATTATTTTGTCTGTAAGTAAATAATAAGGATACTGCATAAAATAAATAAAAATGCATTAAAATTTATTCATGTTAAAAGTTTGCAAATGGAAAACAAGGATATTATTTAAATTTTGTGTCCAAATATATGTCAAATGAGCTGAATAGATATTTTTGCAGTTTGTTTTGTTGTGTTGCATTATGATTATTTAGGCTAATCTCGAAGACACCATTGCCATATAACTACTTACTTATGATTGTGAAAAATGATCTGTTTATTTATAAGTTTCTTATCTCATGTGTGGAATCAAAAATTGGATAAATTAATGACTTTAATAGAGAAATCAAAATTAAAGATAAACAAATCCATAGAGTAACTAAATGAAAAAGCAAATAGTGTAAATAAAATGATGATGTTGCTATTTTGTCTCTCTCTAAATCGATTTTACAATTTAAATGTCTATGGATAATACTAAATTTATTAAAAGCTGATAATATGTACCACCACTATCGCTCTGCGTTCTTTTTACGTGACAGTAACTATATGTAAATATATACTATATAGTGTATGTGTCGTAGGATAATTTGATAAACCGAGTTTTTGCAAAAACTCTAGGCATATCGCGAAAATACGGATAATTAGACAATGTCTATGATATTTCTCAATGTTACTGAAAAAGGGATAGGGTTTTTGCGAAAACACTAGTTGCTTTACCCCCGCTACACACGTAACGATATATCGTAGCGATTTCAAACTGTGCAGATAAATCGAACGTTCATAGTGTCTCCACACGCCTCCGATATCGACGTCGATCGTCAGTTCTCCGTAGAAGCTCACGTAAGAAACATGTCGTCCACGATGGAAGATGATGACGTACTTGCGATATTAGGCCTCGTCTGATTTGATTACAAATTAATTTTTTGTATAGGCGAATGTTTTACTTAAAATTATGAGTATAACTTGTGAAATATGATTTTCTTTTTCTTTATGAGACGTGTTGTGACATCCTTGCCTGCACAGCAAGTCATATATAGGTACTATTTATAAAGCTGAAGAGTTTGTTTGTTTGTTTGTTTGGTTGAAGGCGCTAATCTCAGGAACTACTGGTCCGAATTGAAAATTCTTATTGTGTTGGATAGTCCGTTTATCGAGGAAAACTATTCGCTATATTACATCCCGCTATGATCAATAGGAGCGGAGCACCAATGAAAAATGTTGCCAAAACGGGAGAAAAATATTCCTTTTGAGAGCTTCCGTTGCGTGCGCTGCGTAAACGGTTAAAGTTATGTACACATTATGTATGACGGAATTGTTCCTCTTTAAAAGTTCTAAAAAAAGTCCGCAATAACATATCTCTATCTTTTAAGCTTGACTCGCTATAACATTTTTTATTGTTATAAAATTTGTTTTAAGATAATGCATTATTTGCGACGGTGTTTAATGAACATGATATTAATCCTTATCCAAATAAATAATATATTCATCAAAAGTATTTAATTTTGAATAAAATTGCTGTTGGAATCATTTGATTTCAATGAATATCTTATGAGATATCATAGTTTTAAAATAACTCCGCAACAAAATAATTATCATCGCGTTGAATATGGGCGGATGGGCGAAAGAATTTGATTTCCAGACTTTAGAACCCAAGCGAAGCCGCGGGAAAGGCTAGTTTTTATATAAAGCGGGAGTAGAAACTTTTTGATTGACGCGGCGGGAAAGTAAAGTAAAGATGGCGTTTTTGCAAAAATCCTATCCTTTTTCAGTAACATTGAGAAATATCATAGACATTGTCTAATTGTCCGTATTTTCGCGATATCCCTAGAATTTTTGCAAAAACTCGGTTTATCAAATTATCCTACGACATATGCATATTATATTAATTTATGGCCTAAATAACCTTATTATTAAGCCAAATGATTAAAATAAAAAACTTATTATATGTCGCCATATGAAAATAAGAAACTTAATGTCACGGAAAATTTAGTGGGGTAATAATATAGTTAGTTTATGTTCACACATTTATATGTCTAATATAAACACATTAGATAGAATGTCAGTCTGTGTAATATCTGCAAAACTATACAAGTATAAAAAAGTAACTTTACGCACATTTTCTATCATTAATTTTACATATCATTATGTTAATAGATATTAGATACATATTATGATATTTATATGAATACATCATATCAAGCTGACAAGTAATAAAATGTTGAATATTATGTGGTGTTTTATTATTTTCTTATATTTTAGACTTTGTTATTTCCGGTACTATAAATGTGTTCAAAATTAATTTCTTGCATTTATTTGAGTTATTTTTTTACAATTTAATGCAAATTAGAACCCGCCAAAATCAGATACTTCTGGCACAGAATATAAAATATAACAGAAGTTAAGTATAACACTCCTTGATCTCGAAGAAAGCCGCCGTTTTAATAACCTACATGCACCTGGTGCATTCGAAATCACACTTTACTACTACGCCCACAAGATCGCAATTCCTTTGTGTTCAATTTACCTGCTCAAGTCAGGGTTGTATGCAAAGTAAAATAAATAACAACATACCAACTTGATTTTAACCCGTCAACGCGAACATACGAGACACAATAGATTTTCAATTGTTATAAATCTATATTGTCCCCGCGCCAGTTGATGGGTTAAGAAGCATTTATTGATTTACAATTGCTTAACTTTAGTGTTGTATGTATTTCTTACCGTCTCTAAAGTACCTATTATTAAACTTCAGTGTTGCCAAAATTCATTATCAGCTGGAAATAAATTTTATAATTTTATTCCTAACAGCACAGAATATAATATAATTATGACATTGCTTTGGGAACAATAAACCTTGTGTTGCGACGATCATCCACTGACCGTCGTATACGTACCGTGTGACAGCCCTGACATATTAGCAACTCCGAGTGACAACTCAGCTATACCTACCGCGATCTATAAGTATAAGTCTATCGGGCCCTGGACCCTGTCGCGGGCTGTAGGTACTTATCGCGGTAGGTATAGGCGAGTGACGGAGGCCTGCTTCAGGTTTGATGTGAAAAAATATGATTGTGTAATGCGTTGTTAGGTAATGGCTCTAGGCTCTACTCTATGGGATTCTAATCGATAACTTTTCGGGATTAAAATAATACAAAATAAATATAAAAATTAAAAATTTACATCAATTTTCTTTAAAAAACAATGTTCTTACCACCTGGATACACACAGATGGTTTATAATGTGACTCACAAGCCCCTCTCACAGTTGTAGTGGTTTTGGCGGACTGGGGCATCATGCTAACACTAGCAAGAACTTTTTTATGTACAAAACCCTATATTTAACTCTTCTCGATATCACACTGAGTGCTTTAGGTCGTGTTTCAAGACGAGCAATCAAGCTGTAGCCCTTTTTTAATGTTGAGAAATGCATTTAGACATACCATCTGCAGACATACAAGTGGTCACTGCGATGGCAGGGCTGCTGAAGCAGACCACAACAGTCCACTCTGCTATCAGGGGATCCTGGAGCAATCTGCATGGTACTTCGCCCACTGAAGCGGGCCATCTGCGTCCCTTGGCTTCCCGCCCAGCTGTATTAATGGATGCAAATAAGCTCCGACAAGGTGAACGCATCATTATGCCATAACCTAATGTAGGTTGGTGTAAAGGTGCAGGATTTTAACTCGCTTCACTTGGTCTTTCAAGCTATTGGGCTATTACTGCCGCTACGTGCTTTCTCTGTATCTTAGAAATTATAATAAGTTGCATATTGTATAATTATTTCTGATTTATCTATATTTATATCCCTACTAATGTAAATGTGAATGTAAGTTTGTTTGTTACCCTTTACGCGAAAACTACTTAACCGATCATCTGAAACTTTGTAAATTTCTTGGAGGTATTAGAAAGCGGGCTTGAATGAATGAATGAATGCGGGTGAAGCCGCGGGTATTGCTATGTATAATATAATGTTGTTATTATCTTAAACAAAAGTTTAATGTGACGTAACAATGACCCTAATTTCGTCATATAATAATAAGAAATAATGTGTCTACTGTTTATGTTTGATAGCCTGTATCACATGAACTTAGGTTATTTCATAAGGTATGTTTTTATTTATAGTTAACGTAGTTTTATTTAGTCTATTGGGATTAACAAATGTTGCACTGAAGTGAACTTTTCGATAACAATATGTAGGTACTTATATACAAAATAATAGGTACTTTATACTTAAGTAGTGGGTAGTGACGAGACGACGATTATTTTCCGAAACATTATTGCTTGTTAGTTGTTACTTGTTAGTCTTTCTAGATTCATACTTAGATCACGTAGAAAAAAGTTTTTTTTGATTTGTTTTTTTTTGTACATTTATTGTAGACTGGACTTTACACAGGTGAAATTATTTTTAACATAAATAACAAATACTGATTCAACAAAATTTTGGCCATTTGAAAGCATCTACTTATGTCGGAAATTGAGCACACTTATTTTTGCCAAAAAATCTGCTTGCTTTTGTTATGAAAATATTACAAACCCTTAGAAGTAACTTCTTAGTTTTCAATTAAAAAAAATATTATATTACTTGCCACTTGGCCTTAATTAGGTGTGAAATTAAATAACAGAATTTTTATGCACTCTCGTGGCGAATGTTATTCTTTAAAATTAAACGTTCAACATTTAGTAACCTTGGCAGTGACCAAGTTCAAGCATTCGTCACGCATTGCTAATACGTCATGCTGTTATACAGTAAAAATTGATAAACATATACGAAAGAATGCAATGTACCTACACGAAAATCATAAGTTACGTAAGTAATTGGTGGGTTAAAATAATTGATTGGCCTTAAAATTTGAAATTCTTTCATTTTTTGTTTTCGACAGCTATGTAGAGCTATAAAGTATAATTTCCTATTATATTGAACTAGCGGTGCCCGCGGCTTCGCTCGCGCTAAGAGTGAATAAAATAAACATTTTTGCTTATATACTGTTACTTATAATGTACCAAGGACTGATTCCCCATTTAAAGTTCTGGCCCTCTTTTCTGAAAACTACTGTGTAGCATCCTGCCGTGCCGCCACTGCGGCGCTTCCTAAAACTTATTTCCTATTTTTAACCAATTTTGCTACTATGTGTATCATAATTTCTTTGTGTGTTTTTGTTAATGATAAACTGATGTACGTGGTTCATTGTTATGGACTTATGGTAAAAATTACTGTTAAATATTTTTCCTGCGCAAATTGTGCCACCCCCGTTAACCCCCATAGGGGTTGATTTTCAAAAAACGCTTAGATATGTATCTCATAATTTGTATTGCAGAGCATTATTTCAGTGTCACGCAAAATATTTCAATAGAATTAAATTTCCCATACAAACTTAGCCACCCCCTTTAACCCCCAATGGGGGTGAATTTCGAAAAACCCTGAAATACGTGTTTCATCATTTGTACTAAAAAGCATTAATTCAAAGTTTCATGCAAAAATGTGCAATCAACATATTTTTCTCATACAAACTTTGCCACCCCTTTTAACCCTTTTAGGGGTTGAATTTCCAAAAAATAATATGCCTATTTCCTTCTCATGAATGCAAACTATCTGCATACCAAATTTCAGCAAAATCGGTTGGGTGGTTTAGGCGTGAAAAGGTAACAGACAGACAGACAGACAGACAGACAGACAGAGTTACTTTCGCATTTATAATATTAGTATGGATTACAATTATACTATAATTTTTTTTACTAAACGAAGTAATTTAACATGGAAAATGCTGCTCTTTAAATTTAAATACATAACCATTTAACATTATTGCATATTTTTTGTTTATATTATTACTTGTCTAATTTTGTTAGAAGCTACCGAGTTAGTTATTGAATTTATATAACGGTTTAATATAGGTAAATTACTTTCTTATATTGTAAACAAAACAATACCTATACATCTTAACGTAGAGCAGTAGCCACTAAAACAGGTACTTGTCCATGGGCGTACCCAGCTTTTGGCCTAGGGGGGGGCAAATCTGAAATTTATTAAACCAGCCGCCGCACTTGTTTTACTCTACATACTACACAAAAACACTACACGCAACATTAGGTGTATATATTATTATTATGCTGGTCACTTATTCTTCTTCCGAGAAGGTCACCAACCATCCCAAGGTGGTGTTGGATTTTTAATCCATAAGTCACTCAAAAACAACGTCGTAGAGGTTGGCAGTGTGTCGGCGAGGGTAGCGTACCTTGAATTGAAAATAACCGAAAGATACTTCTTGAAGGTTATACAAGTGTATGTTCCTACGTCTACACATTCTGACGACGAAGTCGAAGCCATGTACGAAGACATAGCTAAGGCTATGTCTCGTACCAACACCTACTACACTGTTGTTATGGGTGACTTCAATGTCAAAGTGGGAGTACAAGAAGATGGCGAATCGAGGGTTGGATTTGGTTATGGACTGAGGAACCATCGAGGGCAAATGTTAGTAAACTTCCTCGAGGCCCAGGGGCTTTTTCTGATGAACTCATTTTTCCAGAAAAAGCCTCAAAGGCAGTGGACCTGGCAAACCCCCATTAATACTACAAAGAACGAGATCGACTTCATTATATCCAACAAGCGCTACATATTCAGGGATGTCTGATCACCGACTTGTAAGGGGAACCCTGAATATGAACATCAAAATTGAACATGCGCGGCTAATGAAGTCGACTCTTAGACCTACACCACTCCAGATGAAAGCTGGCTGCGAAAGCTGCCAGCTAGAACTACAGAACCGATTCGCCATGTTGGAAACCACTGAGGATATCGATGACACAACCAATAGTCTGATGCGTGTGATCCGTGAGGTGAGACATAGACAAAAGTCGAAACTCTCAAGCGAGACTCTGAACGAGATGGCGAAGCAACGCGAGGCTGTAAATACCACTCAGTCAGGTACTAGACAGGAATGTGAGAAACCTAATAAGGCGTGATCTCAGACGAGCGAATACCCGAAGTATTGAAGATGCTACTGCACTCAATAGGGGCTCGAAAGTCTTTGCCAACTCTCACAATTCCCGTTGTCACCTGACAAAGCTTAGAACCGCACAAGGTACAACCGTCTCCTCCAAACCAGAGATTCTCGCTGATGTCGGAAGATTCTACGGGGATCTTTACTCCTCACATACACTTCCACCTGAGTCCTACCACGTGGAGGATCCACGACGACGTGGGCGAGATTAGGATAGCTCTTGGACAACTAGGAAACAACAAAGCTCCGGGTGAGGATGGAATTACCGCAGAGCTCCTCAGAGCGGCAGGAATACAGGTTCTATCAGAGCTCTCAAATCTCTTTAATTCTGTCCTTCACAATGGCACTACACCGGAGGCATGGAGTAGGAGCTTAGTGGTATTGTTCTTTAAGAAGGGGGATAAAGTCCTTTTAAGGAACTACCAACCTGTGTCTCTTCTGAGCCATGTGTATAAGTTGTTTTCAAGAGTTATCACAAACCGTCTCGCCCAAAAATTCGATGACTTCCAGCCTGTGGAGCAGGCTGGGTTTCGAAAAGGCTTCAGTACTGGAGACCACATACACACACTAAGGCAAATTATTCAAAAGACCGAGGAAAATAATCAGCCTCTATGCCTAGCGTTTGTGGACTATGAGAAAGCCTTCGACACCATCGAAACCTGGGCTGTTCTACAATACATGCAGAGATGCCTTATTGGCTATCGGTATATCCAAATACTACGGTGTTTATACCAGTCTGCAACGATGACCATCCAAGTACAAAGGCAGAGCATAAGACCAATCCGATTGCACCGCGGGGTAAGACAGGGGGATGTTATCTCCCCGAAACTGTTTACCTGTGCATTGGAGGACGTCTTTAAAACGCTCGATTGGAACGGACGAGGCATCAACATCAATGGAGAGTATATAACACACCCGCGATTTGCCGATGACATAGTCGTCATAGCAGAGACTCTGATGGATTTGGAAGAAATGCTAAACAGTCTTAGTGATTCTTCAAGACGAGTGGGTCTCGGGATAAATCTCGACAAGACCAAAATCATGTCGAATTGTCATGTATCCCCGAGACCAGTGATCGTGAATGACGCTGTTCTTGAAATTGTGCAGGAATATGTATACCTTGGCCAAACTATACAACTCGGCCGGCACAACTTTATACTATTTATAGTTTTATTAAGTATTTCCATTTCATTGTTTTTTTATTAGAAATTAATACCGTATTTGTGTAAATAGCTTTTACATTACCGCCTTATAATTGCCAATTTTTAAAGTATTAAAATGGATATAGTATGTTATCCTTAAGAGATAGACATATGCCATCGCGAAATTTTTTATAGACCTTTTTAATGTGTACAATACTGTAGTACATTATTTTGATCTATCTCATAAGGTTCAGCGAGCGTTTGCAATGTAAGCGCAAAAAAATGTATTTATTTACGACATCACATTAGAAGCCTCGAAAATTATCAGTGTTTCTCTACTATATTATGCATGTATTATACATATAAACCTTCCTCTTGAATCACTCTATCTATTAAAAAAACCCCATCAAAATCCGTTGCGTAGTTTTAAAGATCTAAGCATATATAGGGACAGACAGACTGCGGGAAGCGACTTTGTTTTATACTATGTAGTGATAGTGCATTCTCTAACGACAAATATTGTTAGAACATAAACATTATGTCTTTTAGTATGTGATTAACATGATCTAGATGAGGTACTAAATAAATAAATAAATAAAATAATAATAAAATATTTTTGTTTCGGTTCACCGGTGAATATTACACTAAATCCAGGGGGGGGCAGCTGCCCCCCCCTGCCCCTACCTGGGTACGCCCATGTACTTGTCTGTTATATATGACTGACACGTATTATATAAAGATTATAAGATACACGTTCCCAAGTCTCAATATATACCTACTGATTGATCGCTTTGTTTACGTGAAGGTTGACATTAGGTTTGGCACTCTTCTCTTTAATCCATTAAAAAAAAAGATTAAAAAAAAATTTCATATTCTATTTCTCACAAATACAATTTATGACATAGGTAATATCAAATATTTACAGTAGTAAATAACACCTTTTTTAATAAAGGTAAATAGATATTGTAATATCGATGTGTTTACAAAAGGTGTGAGGGAATTGCGCAGGCGCATCTTAAATCTTAATACATATTAATACTGGGCAGTGGGCGTGTAAGCAGAGATCACGCCACTCGTGACGTCACAATCGACACTTGTAAACATTGTCCTTGTCCGTTTTGTTATGTAACATTTAAATTTAAATTTAAAATAGTCTTTGAAAGTGTAACTTGAGGTTTCTTAGAGGATACTTCAGTATGTTTTATTATAATGAAAGTCAGTTCCAAAAACATTATATGAGCCATTTTTTATTAATGCGAACGTCTGCGGGTTTGTTGAGATAGCAACCAGTACCTAGATACCTACGTAGAGTACAGTTCTAACCTTAGACCCTCAAATGGCCTCTACGTTTTACATAACATTATTTATAAACAAAACAGTTTTTTTGGATTTCTTTTGCGTATGCGTTTCGAATGCTTTACATTTCACAACAATTATAGTCAAGGTAGATAGACTAAGTAATATTGCATTGTTTCATTTTGATTTGAAATCAGTGAATCTATGTGTGTATTAAAGTACTCTCGTATTTATTTGCAACGCTGTAATTTTATGTAATTTTCGGACCATTCAGCTTTTTACCAACTTTTTGGATCATTGAAGAACTACTAGTACTTATCTCTATCATTTTGAAAGCTTTCTTTATTGTATTATCAGCAATATTTATGTAATAGTCGTGGTTGTTTAAGTTTTCGAAAAACATAATATTTAATGTACGGATTCGACTTAATTAAAATTTTATTATATGTAGTATAAATAAGTATGTAATGTATTAAGTGCCTATTAAAACTACATAGACATTTTCCTATTACAGCAACTGACGATGTTTCATAATAATAAAACGTGTTTTCAAACGGGAGGTGTGTCCGCGCCGTTTGTGGCTTGACTCATACAAAGTAAAAGTTAACACGTTCAAGGTTTGTTTATAACTAATAGTATTTTTAATGTTATTCACTCAACTAACTAAACGTGATCGCTTGAATGTAATTGTGATTTTATAGATCCTACTAGTTAATTATGTCCTCTTTGCATCCAGTTTGCCCGTTTTTAAAGTATTCAGCCCTTTTTGGCGTCCTATTGCTGGGCATGGGCGTCCCTTCAATACGAGAGGGATCAGTCATCAGGCCATAGTCCACCACGCTGGCCTAGTGTGGGTTGGCGGACTTCACATGTCTTTCAAGAACTTGCTAGGTTCTCTCAGGCATGCAGGTTTCCTCACGATGTTTTCCTTCGCCGTAAATAAATTATTTCAAAAAGATGATACGTAATTTGGCTGTACTTATTACGCAACATATTATTTGCTCATTATAAAAGTTTTTACTTATAACTTTAAAGGTGGCCGCATATAAATTTTAAGAAAAATACTTTAAGTAATCTACTTTTAAAATTATTCGTAATGGATAATTTTGAATCTTTGAAAGATTATTTGTTTTAAAGGTACAGTAGGTAAAACCTATGATAAAACGTCAAAATAAGCTTATAAATACGCAGTTTTTTCTTTCAACGTAGATACAATACGTGGAACTTACTTAAAATTCAACATTCTAAATAAGGCGAACAATTGAGTTAACATAATGTATTGTGAATATCAATTTCGATTGGTTTGTATTCGTCTATTGTCAACAAATCGAACGTTTTTCAGAATTTATTAGTGACGATACCCTCCAGAAAAAGAAATTGTTTTTAATGGAGCTGCACTCGACTTTGTCACTATGTAGTTTTTGACGGTTAGTTTTTGTTTTTCAGATATGTGATATTTTAGGTATATTGACCCGGAAAATTCAGTATCATATCAAATTTCGTCAAAATCTGTCCACTGATATTCTCATGCTGTGGGCTCTCATTATTCGGGCTGTATTCGGGCCGAATTCGATTATATATAGCCGAATAATTTGGCTATACTTAAACGGATAATAATAAATATTTCACTAACATGTTTTCAAAAAAATATTTGGTTACTTACTCAGTACTCTACAGTTCAAATTTTATTATTTGTAGGTATAGATAGATCGCATCATGTTTAATTAAACACATTTCTTTCTAATAAACGTTTAGATGCTAGAGGATTCATGATAATAATGATAAATAAAGTTTATTTTAGCTAATTCAAAATCACTTGAAGTAGTTATTCCACCCTTGGCGTTGAAATGTTGTGAAAATCTTTACTTGAACGTTTTTACTATGAAACACAAAGGCTTAACATATCGAGGTAATTGTCAAAGAGATATATTCTAGGATAGGCGAATATCAGATGGGTATGTGACACTTTATCCCGGAACAATATTTAGTTCCCGCGAGATAGATTTGTTTTTGTTTTTCACTAAGCAATAACGAATCGTGGATGACGAGCTAGTAAGGTCATAAATAAAAGGCAAGGCAGAGTCTTGCTATTATGGATTTTTACTCCACATTGTATGTTCTAGAACACCCAATACCCATAAATAATTAATCATAAAAGTCCATAGCATCTAAACTACCGTATTGTCGTTGTATAAAAATATTTTGAAGTGGAAAGTTTTCTTCTCACAGTTTTTAAATTATTATCAGTACTTATGTAAATTATAAAGTGATAATTTAAAGTTGTTTAATAATAATACTTAAGTAATTATTTGGCTGATATTAACACGTGACGTTGCTAACTTGTTTTCCTAAAGTCAAGGTCGCAGCTAAATTACCATTTGCGAATTAATGGCTTGTTACGACATTGAATCTTTTAGAACGTTTGAAAGCTAAACTAGAGATTTCCCGTTATATTATTTATTTTGACAGATTGTGAGTGTTAATTTTTAAGAAATGAGATATTCTCCCGCGGTAAAAAGTATCCTATGCGTTGACTCGAATAACCAGCTATAATTATCAACAAGTTTCATTTAAAATCCTTTCAGTGGTTTTCTCATGATAAGGTTACAGACAAACAGATAAATGAAAATTCTTAAAACTATAGATTCAGCCTCTGTATCAATAATAACGTTTTCCGAAAATATTTAATAGACAGATTCGTCTAAGTTAAATTTGATTATATGCCATAGATAAATTGTATTAAATAATTATTGCTACAAATTGTTACTAATATTATATAGTGAATAATAACTGGTTTGTCCATCGTTTGTCATTATTCCTCTTAGCAACGGACCAAGGGGAACAAGAGAATAGTGAAGGCTTATTCTCACACAACTGCAGTGAAGCCCAAAGAAGGGTTTGACGTGTATGTAATCTGTATGTATGTAAGTCAGATCTAATACGTGCTATAATTATTAAACGGCTTAAAGCCTTGTTTATACGAAGCCAGTACGCTGGCGCCAGTTCTGCAGACAAGCCACGCTGGCAAGGCTCATGATGTTTAGATGAAGCCAGTCAGCCTGTATCTACGCTTGCTTAGCATGAACAACTGTTTAGACAAGGCCAATACCAAGCCAGTGCTGGCTGCCAGTATACTAGCAGCCAGCGATGGCTTCGTATAAACAAGGCTTAACGATTTGTTTTATTCATACGTCATTAAATTCGTCTTAATAACGCAAGTGAAATTTATGAGTTAAATAATATGAATAATGTCTATATACGTACTATTAAAAATTCAAATAGTGAGTCTAAAAACGAACGTGTTCACCAAAATATATGTTCCTTTTTTGTGTGTTAAATTATTACTATTAATTTATTAATTAATTCAATTAATTTGTGAAGTCTCGCCACGTTTCTCAAAGTGAAATAACAACAACGGAAGTGAGTTTAGAGACCTTGACTCCAATGACATCATCGCCGTCGCCCGAAGCAACGCGTAGGCGTATCTCCGTCGCATCAGCAATAAAATGAAGGAGTTGATATTAATAGGGAAATTTCTCTCTATCTAATACTAGCAAACCCGGCCCACTTTGCGGGGCCTAAGTTAAAATAAATTAAACGGTTTTTATAACTTTCTAATAAAATAAAAGTTACTCTTATAACATTAGGTACCTGCGAGTGAAAGTCCCATCAAAATTAGTCCAGCCATTTCAGAGATTAGCCGGAACAAACAGGCAGACAGACAGACAGAAATTTAAAATTGATTTTTTGATGTAAGCATCGTATAAACGTTCATATGCATTTAGTTAAAAGCTGTTAATTTGAAATTAAAAACAGATACTTCAATTTTATTATTATATGTACTTACTGATATACATAATATAACAAAATATACTCCGAGCAAGAGATTTTTCCTTTGGTACATTTTAACGATTAGTATAATATTTCTCAGGAAAACTACGTTTCGCAGTAAAAATATCCTAAAAATAAATATTATCTTGATCTGGGTAACCAGCGATCATCAATCATTATACCATATTCTATCAAATGTATCGAGTAAAATGACCGTTTTCGTAAGATTTGCCAAAAAATATTCAGTGTACAGATTTGATTAAGTTAGAATTTCATTATAATAGCTAGCTATAATTTCATTATAATAGCTAGCGTCTCACCTCCGCTTCGCTCGAGTTCGTCCCTTTTAACATACAATTTTTACAAGCTTTGAATATCTTACTTATTTATGTCTAATCAAAAGGCTAAATAATAAGTTTCAAGCTTCTAGCTTTAAAAATGACGTAATTTCCATACAAACTTTCATCCCTTATAGCCCTTTTTTCGCCTTTAAAAGAAACCTATATCCTTTCTCAGGCTCTAGTCTATTTGTGTACCAAATTTCATTAAACTCGGTCCAGTAGTTTTTAAATTTATTCGTTACATATAAAAATACGTACCTTTCCTCTTTATAATATTATAATTATAGTATAGATGTATGGCTTAACAATAAAGTATAAATATATAAAGTTTATCTTCAATATAGTTTATCCATTACATTTATTATATTTTACTATTTTTTTAATCATTTGTGATTAGTTTATGTGATGATAGTGCAATTAATTTTTTGTGTATTATATTAGAAAATATTACCTAAACGTAAGCACGTGTCGGCGACTGACCGGCGCCGAATGTCCTAATGCCGTAGCTAAGAGCGTGGAAACATGCTACGGCTATGAATTTTAATTAATTTATGACTTTTTATTAAAATTCATAAAGTTCATTATAATCGGTAGAAATGCAACGCTTAAATATTGTAATAAAATTTAGATAATAAGAATTGCAAGTAGATAAATTTAAAAGGCAGATAAAAATTATATCATTTGTTATCACTGTGTAAATGTTGAAACTGTTAATTGGTTATAATATAAACTAATTTAAAAATAAAGTATTTCGTTGTATACACATTTTTCTTTAGAATAGATTCTCTAGCTGTACTGGGTGTTACTTTGGAGCTCTCCTACCTATAAATAAAACATTTTTACGAGTTTTTACCTAGCGGTAATACTGGACGCGGAAAGAAACTCACTCATTATCTCTCTTTATCTCTCGTATGTGCTTCATATAGGTACTTACTACATATATAATAAAATTCTGAGTCGAATCTATTCATTAGGCAGTAGTAGCCCAGCGGTAACGCGCGCTCTTGCACCTCTGATATTTTCATGAGCGAATTATTTTCTATCATGATTACCACTTGTCTTATGGTGAAGGAAAACGTTGTGAGGAAACCTGCATGTCGCCACTCACCAGGTCAGCGTGGTGGACTAGGACCTAATCCCTCTCGTACTGAGCCCGTGCCCAGCAGTTGGACGTTAAAAAGGGCTGATGAAGGAGAATCTATTCATTACCTATTTTTTGAAAAAACCTTATTAAAATATTCATTATTACCGATAGAAAGGCGAATCTATAGTTTTTAAAATTTTGTCTGTCTGTTTGTGACCTCATTACGAGAAAACCACTGGCAGAATTTAAGGAAATGTGGTATGACGATAGCTTCAATTCAGGTCAACATCTATACGATTTCTATCATCTATAATCAATCTAGGGAACCCTGAGCGAAGCGAGGGTTAGTCACTAGTATGTTTAAAAAATTAACGTGATATTGTCTATGGACTCCAAAATCAGCTGGAGCGATTTTGGTGTAATTTTCTAGGAAGATTGATAGATCACATTTATAATTGAATGAGAATAATGAAACGTTCAATGATATCCAGCTAAAGCTCTTACTTAAATATGTTGAATACCTATGACTATTTAGAGTGTAAAAGAAAAAAAACATCAAGGCTATCCTTCATTTAACATTTTTTATACGTCATTGTTTCACACGTAGGTAAATATTTAGGCAAGTAAGTAAATAAAAAACTGGTTTTGGATGGCTGTAAAATTTGAATGTAAATTTTGTAGTTTTCCAAGTTTTGATCTTTTTGTTACTGCGCATTTGTTTATTGAATTATTGTTATATGATGCGATAAGACTAAACTCAAAGTGAGATAGTAAATTATTACAGTTATGACATAACGTTTATTTACCCGTTATTCTAAAATATCTTGATATTTTATGATTTTAAATATTTTTTAATCAATATCCGTATAGAAATTAAAAAGTAAAAAAGCATTCGAAATACTGAGAACCACGAAATAGAAAAAAATGGCTTCCGAGCTGAGAACCAAAAATCAGAATATTGCAAAAAAAATTGGGAAAAAATCGCTTTACGCATTTTTTTAGATTAGATTTTGATATCTAGGATTAGAAAAGTTAAATAGAAACTTAAGATAAGAAATAAAAAAGAAACAAAATAAAGCTGCAATGCTTTGAGTATCTAGAAATCGTTTTTTTAAGTGTCTAAACAAAATACAAATGCCGTTTTCAAAAATATATCTATTTATTTAAAATTTTATAACAGTGCCATCTATCGGATACTGGCAACCATCACTCATGCTTGATGCTCTTGACATTTGACAATACAAATATATTGCAGACTGTGACCTTAATCGGTGAAATCGTTAAGATGTAACTCTACCGCTGACAAACGTACCAACGCGACGTTTATTTATACACTTAAATCGATGCTTATAAAAAAGGTCTGACTGAGTCGAATGTGTATTAAGTGTGTGTCACTGATACTACATGTACCTACATATTAATTATTTCTTGAAAATTCTTATCGAAATAATCATTGTTATCGGTGGCCGGTCTTTAGAACTTTTGTCTGTCTCCCTGTCTGCCTATCTGTGACCGTATATCATGACAAAACTATTGGACAAATTTTGATAAAAGTTGGTAAGAAGATAGCTTACTAGCTAGATTAATTATCAGGGTTAACACATAGGTGATAGGATAATTTTAACTGAGCAAAAATATTTAATTTCTGAAAAATCTAAACTGTTAAAGTAAGCCTAAGGATGAATAAAAGCGGAGCGAGGGTGACTCTATAGTAATAACATAGCGTTTTAAACATAAAATAACATATTACAATAAATAAATGACACACATTCATAGTAAAATGTAAAATTAAGAAACAAACTAAAAAATTTAGTTCTCCCTGATTTTAATTATAAGTTTCCACGAAACCTTGAAAGTTGAATTTTATAATTTTTATTTAATCTTGTTTACTCCAGCTTAACTGCGTAGTTGCGAGTGAAATAACAACACAGCGTAATACAACGCATACCTACATTACTGAAACAAAGCGTCAAAGTATAAGCTTATAGCGATTTTACTTGCTCCCAAGAAATATCGTTAGATTCAATACTTAAAGTAAAAATAGTGTCGTATAAAATACTTAGTTTATGAACCTTTGAAAATCTTATGAGTGTTTCCGAGAAAAGAAAGCTCTTGATAAGCTTTTTATGATTAATTTCCATATTAAACATATTAAAAACTATGTGGACATATGATTTATTCATTGTATTTTGCATAGTCATAAACTCAACAATGCAACTACGCTATGAAAGGCTTTTGATGTTTGTCACGTTCATTTTAGGAATTAACGGCTAGAACTTAAAATAACTCAAGTAATAGGATTATGATATTGAAGTTTCAGAGTTTATCTATGGTATTAAAATCGATTAAATATAAAAATTAAAAAAATCGTCAGTTCTCGTAAGTTACACCACATATATTCTGTAATGTTCACGTTATCAGCCGCGTCTAGAAACACGTGACTGACGAGATAAAAATATATTCTGTGACACCGTGACATACATAATATATTGCCAAGCCACGATACCTTATTGACTATTGATACGACTTTTTAAAATTAAATACAGTTTTTAAGCCGAGTTTTTAAAAAAATATTGGAGGAAAAATCTAGATTTCTTATGAAGAGTCTAGAATATTAAAAATCTTTTAGATTTTAATCTGACCTTGTATATATGTATTTAATATTTATTTCTTATTGAAATGCTAATATGCTTGCATCTGGATGTTTTATAGATTCTATTTCCCGTCTCTATAAAGAGTTGGTTTTGATTTGTTTTACTTTAGTAAATTGAGAATTGAACAATTAAAATTATTAAATTACCGAAGTGTTTTTTAAAATACACACAATATTCAATAAATTATATAAAATGATATTATAAAAAGAAAATTATGGACATTAAAGCAGTCTATCTAAGTAATAAAAGTTCTACGAAAATTTTCTAATTAACAAACGTCGTAGTACGCATGTTTAATATGTACACATACTCGCACTACATATCATGAAAATATCAGACTCGGATTAGATCCCGCAGAACTCGGTTATCCAATTGAGCGCGTTACCACTGGGCTAACATTGCCGTTGCCACATGTGTGTATGCCTGAATACTTAGTTAACTTCACCTGAAAAAGGAACCGCTATTAGTATTTTCATGAACTACATAGCAAAAAAGTTGAAAAGAAAATATATTTTTTTCAAAAGTATTTCATGAATTACAGGCGCACTTTCTTGTTTTCATTACATGACTCATGACTTATGCAATGTTATGTAGACAGTTTGCCGTAGGTTTTATTCAATAATAATAATCGAACTGACATATTCACGTAAGCCGCTAAGGCATGTTAATTCGTGAGTCGTGACCTCATCGTCTGGCGCCTTGGCTTAGCTACACATTTATCTTTCTTAGAGTTCCATACTCAAAACATTGAGACCAAACACGTCCCGTCTGTCTGTCCATTTGTTCTGCATTTAATAGTAGGATAGGGTAGTTTTCTGTATAGGCTAGGGTTATAAATAATCAAACGCGTCAGATTAAAGCGTGATGAGCTTATTGTGAGACATGTTGGGAAGTGCCATTTAATCTGCCCATTTCCACAAACCGAAGAAACGACCATACATTTATTTTGGGAGGGCTAATATATGGTAGAGGTACTCTACAGAGTATATGTTTAACCTATATTAAACTGTCTCGCTTGAGTAAATGTAAAAATCCTTTAGACTTCCCTACAATAAGGGCTTATATTTATTAAATAAAGACAGCTTTAACTTGAGCTATAATAATGTAAAAGGCTTAACTGTTGGGCGAAATTTTCATGCAAGACTTATAAATTGCACGTAAAACTCACATTCCATTACGATTTTATAAAAGCATGGAATATGTACGAGTATTCCTTATATATTACATAAGCCTTTTGTTGTTGTTTGATTGTTTATGAGATATACATAATGAATCATATCTTATCATATACCTATTATATAAAATATAGGTAATACTTTCCTTTAAATGTTTATAGATGTTATCTATTTTCTGTGAAAAAACTAGGTATCTTGATTCTTTCAAACATTTTGTTTCAAGGAAAGAAATGAAAAGGTGAAATAAAAAGTAGTAAATATTTTTCTTAAGCATTCCAAGGTTGTCTAAATATTCGTAGAAATAACGAAGAAAAGCTAAAACATTCAAAGCTTTTATTTCGAGAACACAATGGGTTGGTATATTTACTATATTTTTAATTAGGTGATGACCGTTGGATTGCGAAGTCGTTGACATTAAACACTTGCTGCATCGAGCTTAAAAAATAGAAATACGCTAGTTCTTATTACTTGCCAACGTTTAAAGTAAATGAAGGTAGGTAAAATCTGGTAAAAGTTGTTTTTTCAGTTGACACGATACGTTTTATTTACAAACATTTGCAATAATAAACAAAGGAAAGGAAAATGTTGGTATTGATATAATCGATGATAAGATATCTTAAAATGTTGTATCTGACACAAATATATTCTAAATCGATTAACATTCTCGTAAAAATATACAAGAGATGGTCTTTTAACTTTTTCATTTTGGTTTATTTCTTTTAGGTCAACAACTTTTATCATCGTTACGCCTATAATATTTCTTTAAAGAAAATATTATAAAAAGCAAGTATTCTAAGAATTAATTAAAATATAAACGGTTATGTGGAGGTTACTAGAGTCAGCATGTCTTTTGAATAAGTCATTGCAATTTTATAGCCCTCACAATCACGACGACAGTCGACTTAGCAATGCTTTTTGCACGGTATGATAAGGCATTAGTAATGAATAACCTGCTTATAAAATATGAATGATTTCATGTTTACAGATATTTAATAACTGGTTAAAAAGATATGTAAATAATTTTCTTTAAAATTTATGAATACTTTTGTGGTTAGACATGGCGCTACGGTCGGCAGGGGGGTGCAAAAGTTAAGAAATAAAATTATTATATGATTAAAATTCCTGTCTTCATTTAGATATATTGAAGGAAAAAATGAGAAATAAGATAAATAAAAAGAAAAAAGATTATATGAAAAAAAAGCAGATGCACCCGCCTGGAAATAATTTTGCCGCCGCCAAGTGGGTAGACGCCGTCTTTAATAATCAAGTTTCACTGGTATCCCTCGTGACAATCAAAATAAAAAAAATGTATGAATAATGTTTAAAATTTCAAGTTTACTATACCTAGTTTTAGTTTTCAATACACTACTAGACAGGTTGCATTCCCACATATGCTTATACTTATTATATTTAAATATTTTATATTCGACAAATGCGAGATGCGCGACATTTTATTATTAAATCAGATGAGTACTATAATTTATATGGTAATATCTTTATAACGCCCAGAAACAAAGAGCTTTAAAAACGTTCTCATCGTATTTTAAGTAGTGGAAACGCCTTTGGAATATCAATCGAAGCATGTTTGTTTTCAAATATCAGGTATATTAAAGCAAATACGGTAGATCAAAATATTTTCAACGCTCTCAAATGAACGGAATTTAGTAAAATCATAATATTTAGTTTTACTTGTTTTTGAAGTCTCTACATGAGTCATATTTAAAATAAGAATATTTTAATTATCTACTCTATATACTAAAAATATAAAAAAAATCTGGTGAGGGTCACCTAAGGGAATAAAAAATAGCTTAAGACCTATTCTCAGACCTACCAAATATACACAAAAATTTCATAAAAATCGGTCAAGCCGTTTCGGATGAGTTCACAAACGCAGTGACACGAGATTTTTATATATTAGATTTACTGCCGCTATAAAAAATGTTACCAGAGATTTTCACTGTTGATAATAAGTATGTTTTCCCATTCTACCAAAATTCTAACTCTACTTACACTCACCCTTTTTTTCGACCGAATGAGCGCGGGGACGACGCTCTACATTTTCATGTTTGGTTAGCTTTTACAAGCTTTTTCCCTTTGCACTTTCTGGGCTATTACAGTTGCGCTTGCGGCGATTAGAGAAAGCTTTCAACGTGCAACGTTTAATATCTTTACATGCATGCCATTAATTGAAAAAAAAAGTAAAAATAAACAAAAATATACGTATCTTATTTCTCTTTTTATACGATGATACCTATTCGTATATTACAATTTATTTAGTTACTTTGTCAGAATGGCTACCCGGCCTTAATTTTACAAATACATATTTTTATAACCTGCATGTGTTTTAATCGTACCGTTAATTTGTATACTTATGATTTTACTTTATATTTCCAGCTAAATTAGTATGTTGAACGACAAAGAAATATATACTCGTAAAAGGGGAAATAAAATAATATTAGTCACCTAGCTAATCGCCCTGCCGGCCCCAGTCCCTAAATAGCCGTCGCGCTCCCTTTAACTTGTAGCTATGATTATTTGCTGTACTGTGTACTTATTGAGACCAATCATTATATGAATAAATATAAGCCAATAACTTGACGTGTGAAAGAATAATTCAATATTTTTTATATTTAACTATTAAGTTTAAAAACCACTTTAAAAATAATTATTCTAGTCTTAAATTACTGTGGTGATTTGTATTAGGCTAGGGATGTTTTATAGTAGGTACACCTCAGTGTAATTTCAAAGCGGCACCAGTGTTATTTAATTAAAATGATCACGCACCTAACGTTTATAAAAACGCTCTATCGGATTGACTAACACCGGTTTTTTAGGTGGGAAATATACTAAATGCTTAAACTACTTCAATTTAGCTCAATTTTACTATACGAAATTACGCAGAAAATATTATAATATAATATGTTCATCTAAAAGCAGCTGCGTCTAACCTTTAATGCAACGAAATAGCAAAATTTTATTTTGATCCAATCTCACGTGCTCATAACAAGAGTTTGCGGATTCGTTATAAACAATTCGATTCAAATGATGAAACAGCGCTGTTTATTGCGTGGATTCCGAAATAAGTAAAATGTCCAATGTGTTTCTTTAATAACCATATCCTCTTTACATACTTGTTGAAAATGAAATCACAAATGTTATTTCGCAAAGCTGTGATAGGACCATGCTTTATTTTCTTCAAATAATTTTCTATATACATACTTACGTTCATTATATAATAAACCTATAAGTTACGACAATCAAATTTTTTAAGTATATCCATTATCAGTAAATCGTATTAATTTATTTGCTTACTTTAATTTGATATTTGATATCATTACTAAAGCTTCGTTATTAATATTCATCAGCCACGAGGCAAATAAAAAATCTAGGAATGATAATTTATTTTTGGTTTTATGAAAATTTAATGTCATTATTATTTTGAAATCATCAACTAGTCTAAGTCTACGACTCTACCTGCATCGTGCGTCAATATAAGTAACATGTGTTATTCAAGGTCAATGTAGTTATTAATAGTTTATTTTAGGTTTAACGTCAGCGAAGCCACGGATTCCGCTAGTTAAAATAAATAAAGTTTCTAAAATATAACCTCCTCCTTTTTTGAAGTCGGTTAAAAAGTAGCCAGTAGTAAAGTTGCTCTTTACATAATTTGCTATATGCTAGTGAAAGTTTCGTCAAAATCGCTCCAACCGTTTCAGAGATTACCCGGAACAAACAGACAGACAGACAAAAATTTAAAAAAATGTTTTTTTGTTTTTGTAATGTAAAACATCTAATGTAATCAGAGAGTCTTTGAAGTTTGAGAACAGGCATTAGGATGAAGTTAGAGGCTTATTAATGCCTACTTGCAGTTATTTTCTATACGGATACTTTTTAACTTCCACGTGTAGTAATCGATCTCAAATGCCAAACGTTGTTTGCTGAGTAGTGTTATCACTTTCTCAGTAATGTTAATGTATGATCACTATACAAAAAAACATTTATTTACAATAAAGGAAATTACAAGTAAACTTAACTATATATATACAAAGCAAATGTACACTTAATTATTACTGTACAAGTCATGTCCGCGTGGAATAGTGGCAAGAATGCTAGCTGCATTCCCCCGTTGAATGGCAATGCCGATTCTTTGGGCGAAAAATGAGCCAGCTCTCTTGTCACCAGTGGAGGCGATAAGACGAGGTGTTATGTCTTTTAAAAAGTGCTTAGCACTTTGACTCCATGGGCCTAGGGTTTCAACAGCAAAGGGTATAAAAATATAATTTTGAATAAGGGAGGCATATTTACGAATCTTGAGAAGTTCAGCCTTCTCCGCCGCAGCAAAAAAAAAGTTATAAAAAAACCTTTATTTCCCCTTTTACGAGTATATATTTCTTTGTCGTTCAACATACTAATTTAGCTGGAAATATAAAGTAAAATCATAAGTATACAAAATAGTTATAAAAACTTCTATAATATACTTGAGACTTACCCTGACTCCGCTCGAGTTCATTCCTTTTAATTAGGTACATTTAAACTCTTATTGCTTCTCAGAAATTAGATATTTTCCTGGATAACCAGCTATATTCATACCAAATTACATCCAAATCTGTACGTTATTTTCCTGTGATGCGGTCACAGCCAGACAGGAATTGTACATGGGTAATAATGACTCTTGCAATAAGATTTTTCAAAAACTATTTAATGAACAGATTTTACTAACTTATAATTTTATTACATGTATAGGTTTCAGTTTACCATCTACAGTTTTTTCAAGTTTAAATCTGAAATATTTGTTATATTTTGTAAAAAAATCTTTTTTCATTGAAAACTGAATGAATCGTAAAATATGCATGTCTGAAATTAGCCTGGTCAAATAAACTCAGCGCAACAGCGGACTTTCTGCTTTCATTTACAATCTAGTGAAAACTTCTGTCATTAATTAATTAATATAAATTAATAAGTAATTGGTAGTAATTAGGCATTGTTTGATATAAAATAAATAGTTAGGCTAGATTATGTATATTAAATATTAATAGGTACTCTCAGTGTTGTTATTACATAAAATTTGTCACCATAACGACTACTCTGTTTTTGAGCGGATAAAAAATACTACGCACATGGTATTCGCTTATACGAGAATATTTATTAGATAAGATACTCGTATATATGTATGTGTGTAATGCAAAGAATAAAAGAAAAACAGTATAAGGAAAAATAAACTTCAATTTATGTTACGGGTACCTGCTTTGTTTTCAAACTCAACATAGTATACTAGCACTTGTCGCATACTTCATTTTTTTTTCTTCTTTAATTGTACCAAAAACGCAAAAAATGTATATTATGTTCGATATTATGCTTTAATGGCTTGACTGAATGAAACAAAAGTTCATAGACTATGACCTGAAGTAACACAGGCTATTTTTAACTCCCTCTCCTCCCTATATTAATACTCAAGTATAAATAGCACTGTAATAAGACCTTTACCGAGTGAAATATATAAAAAGAATATGAAAAAGCTTACACACTTTTTATTTGACTTACTTCTTCTATGATTTTTCAGTTATAAATATTCAAAGAACAAATCGAAAGTAATAATTTTATATGTATAGATTTGTGTAGAGTTTATTATCAATGAAATAAATTTAAACTTTAAAAGCTTGTTTACAACTTATAATACTTTTTTAGCTTTTTAAGGAATTTATTTTAAAAAATACTTAGATTTAAATATGATAAGAAACATTTATTTTTGCAACTAACAACATTTGGTCTGTTTTATTGTGATCGACAAAAAGGTTGCTTAATCGATTATACGAGATTAAATGTATAATTTATGTGTTTTAAAATATAAACACAAGAGATTTCAATTTTAGACAAATAACGATTTCTCTAGCACATCAAAAACAAAAAATACTAATAATTTTCAAAAAAAATTGCCTGATAGAAAATATTTGTAAAATACAGTAGGTATACATTAATACTAAAAGAAAAAGCAACTAATTTCAATAACTGGAAGCCTAAAAAGCTTAATTTTGTCTCTCAGAGTTTCAACGGCGTTATCTAAGAAGTGCTAACAATCGCAAACGTCTACACTATTATTATATGAATGTTTTGACACACATATACATGCTTAACACGGTTGGATAGCTGTGTGCGTTTAGAGGCCGTATTTATTTTAGAAACCGGCGTGCCTCAGCTCAGTTCTCGGTCATCTTCCCACTTGTGTTAGTGATAGTGATTGAAAATAATTATTAAAAATGTCTGCTTCACCCATTGCAAGACAAGCGACCCATAGCCAGGCCATTCCCTCGAGGAGAGTCCTCATCACAGACCCGGCGCAAATGCCCGACGTGTACTCCAGTACACCCGGTGGCACCATATATTCTACCACCCCTGGAGGTAATTTCATCCCTTGAATATCTAAATAAAGCTCTATATTCAGTCAATAATGGAGAGATTACGTATGAAAATAATGGAATATGTACTATTTATGATTTTTAATAAGCACGTGGTTTTAAAACTAAATAAATTGTAGAGTAAAAAATATAGCAGTATTTTAATATTTTTTAGGTAATTTGTTAT
This sequence comes from Boloria euphrosyne, assembly GCA_951802675.2. NCBI lineage: Eukaryota > Metazoa > Arthropoda > Insecta > Lepidoptera > Nymphalidae > Boloria > Boloria euphrosyne. The sequence continues at coordinate 9,888,149 of OX637885.1, forward strand.
ACAAAATTCGTATGTTTGGATATGAAAATTTTCTTAGATTATAATTAGCTTATCTAATGTCAATAAACATTATATAACGCCGCGTGACGAATGAAATGAAACAAAACTAGGTTAGCCGGGTTGAGGTGAACAACCTTTTGTTAAATCACTTATTATATCATTAAGAGCCATTTAAAGTCTATGTACTTACTAGGAAAGTAAATTTAGAAGCGACAACAACCGCGTGCTTGTTACATGACCTTGATATCGTACTGCGCAGTGCGAAAAATATCGAACTACAAATTGTATTAAATTTTTTTGCCATCGAGATGTTTGTAGTACAGTATTTGACTTTATTAAGTATATTGTATTATATAATAGAAGATTATTTGTTTTTTTATTCCGGTAGAAGCGTACTCTACATTTATTAACATTGATAGCTTATTTTTATTTCTTGCTTACATCTCATGTAGCTTATAGTAAACATAATATCTGATAATGTAGGTCAAGGCTTTGGTGCTTTATTAGCAAAGCATATAAATAATGTACAAAATATATGTACACCTGGTGCCAGTTTCCAGCATAATATAAAAAAAATTTGCTCAATGGAATTATGCTCAAATAGTACTATAGTACTACTCCATGGAGATAGTATGTCTGTAAGGAAACAGGAGGTCATAAATGGTATAAATAGTCTGCTTTATTTACACAATAAAAATAAATGTAAATTTATAATTAGCTCTTTCCCATACTCCTCTTCCCTTACGGATGAACAAAATAAACATATATATAGTCTTAACATGACTATATACAATACAACTCACCGTCATAGTGACGCTTTCTTTTATTTTGACATTAATAAATTTATTAACTCTAGTCTTAAGGTGACAAAAGGTACATTGTATCTGCCTTTACATTATAAGAAAAAACTTGCTACTTTAGTAGCATATAATATACAAAACCCAGTTGTACATTGTACAACTAAGAACATTGTCATTATTAATAACTTATTGGACAAAAATAATGTTTTTGTAGAAAATACTAATTTAAACTAAATATCAAGACAAAGCCTAAGTCTAATAGATTAAATATTGTGCATCAAAATATACAAGGCTTAGGTGGCAAAGAGCTAGAACTAGAACTTTATCTTGAGAAATATAATATTCACATTATATGCATAACTGAAACATGGCTCAATAAACATTGTAATATTTTAAAATATTGAAAATTATAATCTGTCAAGTTCGTTTGTTAGAGTGAATGCTACTCGCGGTGGCTCTCTTGTTTTAGTTAGAAAAGATGTAGTTTGCAAGGGCCGACAGGACATAGTGGCACTCTCTGTCGAGCGTTCTATAGAACTGTCCTGCGTTGAGACTCAACAGTATATTATACTATGCGTGTACCGGCCCCCTTCGGGTGATTTTGACATATTCGAAAATAAGATGGACGATGTCCTTCGAAATCTTTGTACTAGCAAAAAACCAGTAGTTGTGTGCGGCGATTTTAATGTAGATATACTTCAAGTAACGCTTCTCAGCAATCGCCTTTTAAATCTGTTTAGATCGTACGATTTATTTAATGTTTTTTACGAACCAACTCGTGTAACAAATTCTACCTCCACGTGTATAGATAATGTGTTCTGTAATGGGGAAATTTTAGATAAATTAATAATAGGAAATTTAAGTTCAGACCACTTGGGTCAAAAAATTTCAATTGCTAACAATATTTTTAACAACAAAGAAAAGATCAAATTTAGACCGGTCAATAATAATAAAAAAATTAACTTTTTTAAAGATAATGTTTCGCAGCAACTACTTAAATTGGACATGATCGTGGATAGCCCCAATTCTTACTACAATAAAGTATTTACAATAATCTTAGAGTCATTTAACAACGTATTTAAAGAACGCACTGTACTTAAGAACTCTAAAGTGAAATTTAGCGACTGGGCGACAGTCGGTATATACCGAAGTAGGGATAAATTATATGAATTGTACAGTATGAAGCAGTGGAATCATGACCCAACTTTCCATAGTCGAGTGAGAATATATTCTAAAATTTTTAAAAATGTTTGTCAACAGGCTAAGTCTATATATATTAAAAATAAAATTTTAAATTCGGACAACAAAATTAAAGCCACTTGGGACGTGATTACTCGCACGTCTGGAAGATCAAAGCCTGCTAGTGAACCTGTCCAACTGTTAATTGATAATGCTATAGTGAGTTCTAATGAAGATGTTGCAAATACATTTGAAAGCTATTTTTCTAAATTCCCAGAAAAGGTCACAACTTCTTTAAAATCTTCCCCAATAAATGCAATCAAATTATTGAGAAATCAAATTCATCAATGTGATCGCCAGTTTAAATTTTCACACGTAAACTCGAATGAAATAATTAAAATATTTAAAACAATAAATCCTAAGAAAACTGGTGATTTATGGGGCATGTCTGTTAAACTACTTAACACAATAATAACAAACATCGCACCACAATTGTCTCTTATTTTCAATAAATGTATAGACACTGGAATATTTCCTGATCTCATGAAAATTAGTAAAATAATACCTCTTTTTAAAAATGGAGAAAAAAACGATCCTGGCAACTATAGACCTGTTTCTATATTGCCATGTATGAGTAAGATATTTGAGAAACTTATTTTAAGCCAACTATTGGATCATTTTAATATAAATAATATTTTCCACAGTGAACAGTATGGTTTTACTAAAGGTAGGTCTACAGCCGATGCGGGGGTAGCGCTTCTTAGGCATATTTATGACGCTTGGGAAAAATCACAGAATGCAATTGGAGTATTCTGTGACTTGTCCAAAGCTTTTGATTGTGTGGATCATGAAACTCTTTTGCTTAAATTGGCTCATTACGGTGTTCGTGGTATTGCTCTTGATCTCATTGCATCGTATCTTAGTGGTAGAGTTCAGAAGGTCGCGGTAAATAATGTCAATTCTTCTGGATCTCCTCTTAGAATGGGTGTTCCACAGGGATCTATCCTGGGTCCATTTTTGTTTTTAGTTTATATTAATGATCTCCCATTTTATGCCGACAAGTTTTGTGATATTGTACTTTTTGCGGATGATACTTCCTTAATTTTTAAAGTTGATAGAAAGTTAAATAATTTCGACGAAGTGAATAGTGCATTATCGCATATACTTTATTGGTTTAACATTAATAATCTGGCTTTAAATGCCAAAAAGACGAAATATATGCAGTTTTCATTACCGAATGTAAAAAGTCAGAATTTCAACGTATTACTCAATAACGACACATTAAATACGGTTGATTCCACGGTTTTCTTGGGATTGACATTGGATTCAGGTCTGCAATGGGGTCCTCATCTCTCGTCTCTTGCGAGTAGACTGAGCTCCGCTGTTTTCGCTGTCAGAAAAGTGAGGCAACTAACAGACGTCAATACTGCTAGACTTGTTTATTTTAGCTACTTCCATAGCATTTTAGCATATGGTATTTTGTTGTGGGGTAATGCAGCGGACATTAAATCCATATTCATAATTCAAAAAAGGGCCGTTCGTGCTATTTATAATATAAAAACCCGGGATACTCTCCGCGAACTTTTTAAAGAAATAGGTATACTTACAGTTGCTTCGCAATATATATATTGTAACATCATTTTTGTTCGACAAAACATTAATTGCTACTCAAAACACAGCGACAAACACGGTATAAATACTAGAAATAAGGATAAACTTATAACACCCAGTATTCGCCTTCAAAAAGTAAATAGATCGTTTATGGGGCAAGGTGTACGCATGTATAATAAAATTCCACAGTCCATATTGAGCTTGCCTTTAAAACAATTTAAATCTAAAATTAAAAATACATTATTGAATAAAGCTTATTACACCATCAGTGAATACTTAGAAGATGTAAATGTGTGGGATTAATGTCTTGTTGTGTCTCACGTAGGATAAATAGATAAATATTGTAATGCAATAAATATTGTAATCAAATATTTTTTTGAAAAGAGCAACTGCTGAGTTTCTCGCCGGCTCTTCTCGGCAGAACTGCATTCCGAGTCGGTGGTAGCTTACTCCCAAGTCCCAGACTTACAGACTGACACTTGATTTATATTCCTATAATAATGTAAAAGTGACGATTCAAAAGTGCTTGTAAAAGTCTATTTGAATAAAGTATATTTTGATTTTGATTTTGATTTTGATATTTTGAAGTCGGATATAGACGATGTTTAAAAAGAAGTCTGGGCTTCTATAGGATGGGGCGAGGAATTCTTAAATATATTAATATTCCGAAAGTATATAATCCATGTATTTTAAAGTACCTATTTGGCACATTCTGATAAAACTATGGATATAAGTTAGAGAATATAATATTAAAAAAGACGAATTTTATACCTAAATTTATTGATACCATAAAACAGACTACTGAAAAATCAAACAGATAAAGTGCAGTTCAAGGCTACATGTGCCTCATACTTTAAGCATTTAAATAGGTCTATTACATATTTCGATACTCTACCGAAGTTAAAGTTTAAAGAGCAACAATAATTTCCGAGTTTTGAAATCCTAGAAACTTCTACTTCTACTGTCTATTATACATAAAATATAAAGATTATCTTACATTATATAAACAATTTGTAAGTAAGCATTAATTTCTTACCAATACTTAGTTGTTATAATACATGTACCTATGTACGTATACTAGCCACTTACCCTCGATTCGCTCGGATGCGTCTCTAGGTACGATTATGTTCAAAATTTCATAGGTTATATTTTTTTTAAAGTCCCATTAAAATTGGTCCAGTTATTTAGGAGATTAGTCGGAACAAACACATAGACAGTACCGTACCTATAATACTTTCATAAGCATTAAGTAAAAAGTTGTTATTTTAAAACAGACCTTCAATTTTATTTATCTGTATAAATATTAAATAACAATTAGGTAATTATTATATAATCAACTACAATAACAAATATTTGATAATACAATAATATATTATAGCTTAATATAGATTCGTTACAGTTGTTTTTGTTGTAGAATATTTTATAATTATTTAAATGCAACAATGAGTTAATTTTTATAATGGGTGTCTGTTATCTGTTTGAAATATTATTTTTATAAAAAGTTACTATATTATATTATTATTTTATGTTTTTATTATCATATTATGTCGATTAATTAAAATTAATTCATGAAGCATACTTACAATAAAATAAGATAGTGTTGGTTCAAGGTTGATGTTTCGACTACTATATTCATTCTTATCGTTCGCCATAAAGCCGATCCGTTTATCTTTAAAGATAACCTATCAAAATTAATAAACAAACAAGGAAAACTTTGAGTTAAAACATTACATTAAATATGTAAACTTTTTACTAATATTTATATTTATATTAATTAGTAACGCTATTATTTTCTTATTACAGGTACCCGTATAGTTTACGAGAGGTCATTCATGATGTCATTAAGGCAGTCGCCGATATCGCAAACCCCACCGAAGTGTTCTTTACCCGCGGCTTTATTAAAGAACCCGTCTAGTGCGCAAGCGTCGCCGCCCGCACCCAAACCACGCTCTAACTCTATCTCCTTTGATGAATCCCAGGAGACATTCAGTATGGATCTCTAATTAGATTTAGTACTGCCTTTGATTAAACAAGATTTTTCTTGTATTTTCACATTTAAAGGCATAAGTTACAAATGCTTAGCCATTAATAAATACTATTTTTCTAGTCATATTCTTTTTATGACAGATTGTTACGGCGATCGGTAATTTTGTGATGTAACTAGTAACTACATCAATACGACTCATGTTCATTCTTTGGCCTAAGCTTTTAATATTAAATGTTAAAAAAAATAGTTTCAATACGCGTGACTGATATGTCTATTTGCGTTGCAAACGCATTCCTTTGCCAAATATAAAAAAAATTAAATAAAAACCTATAAAATATTTACTAAAAACCAAAAAAGTCACAATTATTATTGGAATGAATGAAATATTTTTTATAATCTGTTTTTGTTCTGTAAACTTTAATTATTATCGAATGCCTAGTGCTTTATGTTATGGAAAATGGCAAAGGAATTTGTACATATGTATTTAGATTTAATATGCGTGTGACGCACAATTAAGTATTTTACTTGTATTTTAAAGCAAGTGCCATTATAGAATAGAAGCTAATTTTAGTTTAATTTTCTTCTCATAATGGTATTGCTAAAGTAATCTCATTGCCTGAGATATTATAGATATAAGTTTTAGTTATAGGGTCACTTGTTAATTCAAATTTTTTTTTTACAAACTTGTAACCAAGAAAAAGCGAATATTGTGTTGTAAGACCTATAAGAATGATTTTCTAAACATGATATTTTTAGATCTCTTATTAGTGCGATGCTAAATTAAGCTCTCAAGATTTATCTCTTCAACGAAATAAATACATTACGAACTAAAGCTAATGTAGTAAAACCCAAATATTACAATAATGTTAATAAAAGGGTGCATTCATTACCATCCCTTGCTTTAATTATCTCAATGCATACATTAATATATTATAACGGATAATAAACGGCTCTACAATAGTAGAGCTAATTTTCGTTATAATCTGCACTGCAACGAAGAAAAACTCCTTGATTATTGAGGTTTTTTTAATGAGAATTCATACGAGTGCTAGCTTGAAATTAAATTTCGAGTTATTGCACCGTTTTATTAAAATTGTACGAGGTACAACTTAAGCCGTGGCATGGCTAAATAAATTAAATATAATTACTAAGTGAGACAATACTTTAAGACTATTTTATGAATTATGCTGCCACATAAAGATAAATGAATAATGACCTATAACTTTAGAGCTAGCAGACTTTAATTCGCTTTTCTAGTTTGTAAAATTATTGAAAAATTGGTAAAGGTGTTTAAGTCCAAATGTTGTTCCAAAGCATTTATCCGTTCTCGTATGAACGTGGCTCTCTTTAAATAAGTGTAGAGCAAATGTTATAAAATGTTATTTCTACTTAGCTTATTTTTAGCTTAAAACCAATTTGTAAGAGTTATTTGTTAGTCCTGTTTAAGAAAAATGGTTATTTTGGTGAAAGATAATGTATTTTGCTATACATTTTTATGGACTGCCACTGATTGTAATAAAATACATTTTGAAATATAATTACTCTTTTTATTTTTATTTACTATATTGTTTAGGGGTAGTGGTACCGCGCTCGCTTGATAAACCGAGAGAAGCGGGTTCAAATCCAAGATCACGCAAATCTGATATTTTCATGCGCGAACTATTTCCAAAATGATTACTAATTTCCCTAAGTACGGTGAAGGAAAACAACGGTGGAAACCTGCATGTCTGAAAAACTAGCAAGGTATCGAATGACACGCTAAACATCACTTATTCAGCATGGTGGGCTATCGGATCCTATTTAATGATATTGAGTAGAGTTAAAAACGAGTTAAACGTTTGTATGTATTATATAAACATCGTATCTATGGCGCTTGAAAAAATTACGAAATATTGGGAAAAATAAAATTTTCTAGTCATGATCATGAAGACAATGTGAATGATGAATCTGTACATTGCTATGTAATAATATACAGTAGTAGAATGTTTTTATGAAAAAAAACTCGAGTTAATTTGTCAATTAAAAATATTAATGTCTATATTTTAAATAAAAAAGTAGTATTACAGTAATTGTATTAGGTATTGAAATGATCTAACAATGAAGCCAGAAAATGGGGTCTTCGCATAAATATAATACTATAAATATATTACAGTATGTAGCAAACAGACAAACGGACGTACGGAATAGAAATTTTAAGAGTTAAAAAACGGTTCATGTAAAAGTGTAAATAAAATTCTTATTTGCAATGCATGTGAATTCTCCCCAGTCCCTAGGGAGAGTGTGATGAGAGTCGGCTACACCTCTTCAATTAGAAGGACAATATGGCTCCTAATGCATCTTTTGTATCGTATGGACAAGACTATAAGAAGTTGCTTTTTATTTTAACACACTTGTATTTTTAAGAAAACCCGTTTTCATTTAATACACTTATATTTAATTTCTTTAATTTAGAAGAAAAAATATTTCAAAGTGTTGTGCTGTAAAAATGTTGATATAGAAGTCACTAAATAAAATTTACCAAATATCTATAAATTCCACTATTCCAGTGGAAATATCTACTTTCTGGCATAATTAAAAGATCATTTCCAGAGAATACGATTACTGTACGTTACTAGTTACAACGAATAGAAGTAAGTTAACATACATTTTAAGATTTGTTTATAAGCAGATTTAATAAAATCTTGTGAAAAAGTATCTAACTAGTTCGTATTTATTAGAAGTAATCTTTATATATTATAAAACTGCGGCTATCTATTATTATATATTTGTGGTTCAATATTTGAAAGTTCAAAGTTCAAAACTTGTAGATATTTGATTCAGTCTGGTACTCACCAGACGAAGAAACTATGAGAAATTAATATAATTTAATACTTTAGAAGTATATTGGACTCTACTATTATATAATTAAAGTATATAATATAAGTCTTGAAGACTTATATTATTAGTCTTCAAGACTAATATTATATAGCTAAACTAAAATTTTATAAAAAAAAATATAACAAAACGATTTTGCTTAAGTTACCTAATTTACGTTTTACTCAGGTACCTATTTCAACAAAACCGTCAAGATCATTCAAATAAAATATTTAAATATTAAGTGTACGTAACATGGAGTCTTAGACTAGAATGTCATTCTTTCTTCACTGTATTTTTTCTACTACCAACGATTTTTTAAAAATTATGTTCATCCCTGAAACTTAGAACCGCCCTAACTCGGTTAATTTTGACGGTAGGAAAAAAGTCACGATATATTTTTTACGTAAAATTTTAAGCTTTACAAATTTTTATTTGAGCTTTTACTTTTTTGTCTAATTTTTACCGTTTTCGAGTGATTGCGAAAAAAAAAATTGACAATTTTTTTCCACCCTCGCCGCGGGTTGCAGTCACTAAAGCCCACAATGTTTTTGTATCATTTATATTAAAATATCAAAAATGCAAAGTTGTAAGTTAAATTTTGATTTCAGAACTTATTTGACTGGACTATTTACTATGGGCGAAGAAGATACAGTTTACAGTACGTTTAAAAATTATATAATCGGACGGGAGAACCCCGTCAAAAACGAAGTTTCTCACGCCTTTTCTTCAATTTCAAATGTAATTTGATTAATGTGTCATAATCGACGGATTTGAAACTTTATCGTGGGAACTTTAGAGGCAGGAGTAACTTATAGTATATAAATAGTGAATAATGAACCCTAAAATAACATTAAACGCAAAGCACCGTACTTAGATACTTGTAACTAAAATATATAACATTTTCTTCATTTTCTTTTCTAACTAACAAGTGTAATGTAAACATGTATAGTGGCCAGCTTGACCTAAACTACGCCGGAATCTGAATGTCTCGTAAAGCTTCTTCGTTATGTTACAATTTCTAGGTGTCCTTTACGTGATACCTGCATTTGTTTATGCTAAAATTAACTAATTTACATATTTTATAAATATGTTGTTCTAGAAATACAATAACATATTTGATTTGTTCTTTCATACAACAACTGTGGATACGTTTATTTTTATTTTGGCCACAAGCAAAAAGTTTATGGGCCGCAGTGACACGTGTGTTCCTTCTTGCAATATTGCAAAACTTACATAAGCGAAGTCATAAGACACGTTTCGTAGAATGTGTCGTATTAGGATCACTCATTCAACGTAAACAGTATTTCGAGACGGATTTGTTACATCAATAGTTACATTCTCCAAATTAAAGTATAAAAAAACTTTTAACTTTATCATTCTTTGCCATTTGCAATTTATAATCAAATCCATGATTTATAGAAGTTCATTGGCCTCACGCGTGGTGGTGTACCAACTAACCACGACACTGTTGATCATATATATTGTAGACTATATTCGTTGGCGAGAGGGGTCATTTTCGCTTGACTGCCATAGTTTTTTAACCCTCGCTGCACCCTCACCCTCGTCAGTAATCTGTCTGGGTCTAATCGCTTGATATTTACTACTGTTTGGTTTACATTATAAGATTAGAATTGAAATGTCATGTAACTGTAACATTTTAAAAAGGGTTGATTAAGTATACATTATACAAACTCTTGACATCTACATAGTATAAAACAAAGTCGTTTCCTGCCTTCTATTACGCTTAGATCTTTAACTACGCATCGGATTTTTAATGCGGTTTGCATCAATAGACAGAGTGATTCAAGAGGAAGGTTCATAATATGCATAAAACATGCAGTACAAAAAGCCGAGAAAATATCTAATCTCTGAAAAATTTGGAGGTAGAGCGGCTAGTTTTATACTAAAGTAAAGATGATTTCGTTGCATTTTGTGCGTTGTTTGTAATGGTAAAATAACAGCTATTAATAATTGCATATCAAAGTACATATATAATATGGTACGGTATAAAAAAACATGATTTATAAAATATTTGTCTGTTTTTTCTGTCTAATCTCCGAAGCGGCTGGTTCAATTTTAACGGCACTTTCACTGCCAGATATCAGCTATCAATAGAATAAAGGCTAATTTTATGTATTAAAAAGTCAGTCATACCATACTTGTCCTACGATATCGTGAGGAAACCTGGACCTGGTCTGAGAGAACCTATTGCAGAACAAAATTATGAATGATAGTAATTTTTAAGTACTTTTATAATTGTGTGCCTAAACATATAAAAAAATATTTTAGAATATTATTTTCATACATTTCGTACCTAGACTGTATAGTTCACTAATCAGCCACCCTATGGCGAGAAGAATGAACAACCTATAATATAAAGGGTTCCCTATGAGGGTGAATCTCAGACGCCATAAAGATAGGATCGCGAAGTCATCATGCTTTGTACGAGTATTCAAGTATTGGGATTAAAACGACATAGGGTTTTTACGAAACCCTCTATAATAGAGTCAAGCAGTTTATTGTAGCTATATATTTTATATATAGTAAGGGTCATTTATATTTTAGTTAGTAATGAAAATGAAGTGTAATAAAAATTAAATATATTCAATTAGATAAACAAGTTTTTTTGAATCGTTAATTAATTTACTAAGACAGACGAAGAATTCAAAGGAATCTGTAATAACAACACGAAATGAGCCTATACACTGACTTTATTTTGATTAACTTGATTTACACGTCACCTTACATAAACCGTCCCCGAATTGTTTTTAGCCTTTATCTTCAGAATGACATGAAACTACAATATGGTAAAATTCTAATTGAATCGAATCTGTGCTAATGCAAATTTTTCTTAAATTCTTATTGATGATAGTTATTTAATCGATAGAGAAAAAAACATCTTTAAAAATAATTTATTTATGAACTTGTATGTCATCGCGAGCGATGTACAATGTACATAATAGGTACACGCAGATATTTTATAATACACGTTAAATAGGCTCTTCTATAACTGATTCAATTTATTAGGTACAAGGCTAAATGAAAATGACATCATAATTTATAATCATTTAATGCTTGGAAAGTATGTACTTCGAGGCATTTAATTCTAATTGAAATCAATTTTGTTTACTCATAGAATAAATTTTTTAGTTAACTTAATGACTAGCGTATATCAAGATTTAGTGCCCTCAGATACATTTTACAAAGACATTACCTAACTAACTCCTAGTTTACTAAACAGAAAGAATCAATAACTGTACTTGGTCTAACCACGGACTAGGGTCACCTTTATACAAGCGGAAAAGCGGTAAAGCGCTCTTCGTAGTTGTCCGAATTTTTGTTCGATCGTGAACAACTAAATATGTAAATTGTTAAATTATACTCAATAATATTTAGCTTATAAAAAAATCTTTAAAGAAACAAGTTAATTTGAAGCTGATTTTCTTGATATCTGAACTCTAAAGACTTAAGAAGGTACTTTCTTTTTTAGTCTTCAATAAAACTAGAACTCATAACATGCTAAATATTGCTATTAAATACATACATTTAATTATTTATAAAAGCAAAAAGTATTTATATAAAGAAATTCAAACCAGCAACAAATTTTCATATATCTGTTCTATCTCAAAGGATTGATAGACGGGCAAATGAACATAGTCACGTGACCCGACCCTAATGAGTTTAGTTGAAGCCTCTCAATTACGAGGCACGCTAGTAGGCAGCAGCTAAGCTAATGATTTCAAAGTACTATTGCAATACCTATATTAGTGTATGTGTCACTGCTGGATTACCGATATTTCATTATTATATTTAGGTACCTATACCTACTACAGCTCATAATATTCTTCAAAGTTTTTACATTTTATATTAATAATAATTTCATGTCCCTGAAATCCCTTAAAATATAACCCAAAAATATGAATAAGAAACTTAACTCAACTTACCTAATAGATACTCTTGTTACTTCAGTTTGCATGAAAAGCTCTATGTATAATTTAAATTTAATATGCCTTTTTTTCAACATGTCATATTCTATTTTTAATATTAATATTTTTTTATTTATTGTCAGAATGTTTGGTCTCGAACTTTAAATAGAGCATATCTATAGGTAAACCTAGAAGAATCTGTCTGCGACGACTAATACTAATTACTTGAACTACTATGATAGTTAATACGTTAATTCAAGGAACGTGATGTATAAAAATTGTCCTTCCATTAGTTCTCCTAAAAAGAAGATCGGAACATTATTTACGTTCCTATACTAAACAAGAACGAACGCTAGAAAGGACAGGTAATTGTTTTAAAATATTGAAAATAAATGCTGTGTGAATTAATTAAGCGGCTTACTTGCTTGAATGTTGAAACACTAATATTATTATATTTAAAATTTCCTTTTATTTTTCTTTAACCGACCCAATAAGAAGGAAGTTACGTTTTATACGTATTTAATTTTGTTCCATGGATGATATTCGCAATTCTATACCTTCAACTTATATTCTGCTCTGACTGAATTGTATTCAAGATCGTGTATTTTAAAAACAATATGCCGAGTCACGGAATACGTAAGATATCTCGTAAAGGTAGCATGTCTTTTTTTTAAAAAGACAAGTCTTAATACTTTCTTAGATTTACGCGAATATTCGACATTATAAATGAAACTACCTTTTCGGATTTTGTCGCGGATTTATTTTGATTTTTAGTTCCCGACGTTTCGAATGCTTTACAGCAATCATGGTCACGCGAGAGACATGTTTGGTATCGAACATTAAATATAGCATGTTAAATATGTCTCTCCCGTGACCATGATTGCTGTAAAGCATTCGAAACGTCGGGAACTAAAAATCAAAATAAATCCGCGACAAAATCCGAAAAGGTAGTTTCATTTATAAGACAAGTCTTCATAAGTTAGGAAATAGAAAATTTGACATAAGCCTTTTCTTTCACAGTGATAACCCCAGATTGAAACAAATTGTATGGGAAAAGTAGGTCGTGTCAGTGTTTACTGATATAAAAGCTACAGCTACAGCTAAAGTGTACATTTTTTTTGTGTAAATTATAATGATAAAAAATGTACAGTGACTAGCGAACCGCACATCACTAATGACAAAGTTCATATATACTCGTACGAGTATTATACTAACATCCGCTTGGCTAGGGTGCGCTAGGTATTTTTGTCATTGGTTTACAAATATTATTTCAATACATATCTTCATAGGAATTTTCAAAATTAAATAAGTACTTTCATAAACTACTCCTACATTCAAACTTTATATAAACCTCAACTCACTCGGCTCGGATTCATTCCCTAGTTAAAATATAATGACTTTTCTTATAGATTATACATAAATCACCGAACTAAAACGTTTTAGTTCGGTGACATACATACATTTTTTAGATGTATTATTTTATACACTTTAAAATGTATTACAATAGAGAAATTATAACAATTAAATTATACACAAAAGTAAGAAGCTCTCAATAATTTTTACGTAAATTTTTCAGGCAATTTTGTTTTAGAATGAGTATTAAATCACAAACTAAACTGGATATAAGTAATATGAATCGATTTAGAACACATCGACTATTCGCAAGTGATGCACAGTTAGGAAGCAAAAGTATCAAAATAGTGATACGGCTTCTATTGTAATGGAATACGTCGAATGGTTAAACGCCTGTTCGAACTCTGTGCAATTTTAAACTAAATATCTTTGATGATAACCCCATGCCATTACTCCAACGTTGTCCAAGGTTCTATAATATAATCAAGTTCCTATTTTTAAAATGATTTTGAATTTAGTGTCAAAAATTTTCGAATTTAAAATTTTATCAAGCACTACTGTGTCATATCAAAAACCTAGTCTTAATAAAAAAACAATAACAGTAATCGGCATCTAACTAGCGTGAAGCGTCGTACTTTATTTCATTTTCTTACATTTTTTGTCGTGATAAACTCTTTTCCTTTTTTCTTATTAATGATGTCTCGGAGATAAAACTTGACAATGTTTTCGTATTTTGTCAATTGAAACTTATTAACTTTGAATTTAAATAAATAGAAATATAGTATTCATAAAATTTGTAAGACTAAAGTAATGTTGGATAATATATAAATGTATCTAGTAGACACACATACATATTTCCTACTTATTTAGCTAAGTACTGGCATTAAGTACTTAGAGTAAGAAAGTAACAAGAGCATAATTACATACTCCGAATAACAATAGATTCTTAAGACTTTTATTGTAAGGGCTGTTTCACACTATATTTATGTTTTGCTTACCACGTCTGATGCTTGACCTCGTGCTGTGCAGGTTTAAGGGTTGCAATAGAATTAAAATAGCAGATTCAGGTCAAGGTGGAAAATTTTCGCTGAAAATGCATGTTTAGTATTTTTAAAGGTAAATATGAAGCTGTAATTTAATGCTGCTACTCGTACACATGACGACCACTATTTAAAATAATATAATTTAAGAACGTGTATAATGCTAGCGTCAAGGCTATTCAGAACGATGTTACGGCTATGACGTGGCTTACTTTTTATTTTATTTTTTAGGATTCTACGCCAAATAGTAAAATGATATCTTATTTATTACTTAAGTTTTACTTTTAAAGTTGAAAAATGCGTTTATATCTTATGCCTTGTGTTAGTGCATTTGATAGATTACGGTGAGTGCACATAATAAGTCTACTTTGCTTGTCCTAACTTTTCATTTTTAACAGCTAAAGCGTATTTCACATGTAATAAATGTGTGTGACGTAGAGAATTAGGGAAGAAGGAAGAGAGAGTGAGAGAGAGCACGTGAACGAACGCAACAGTTCCTTTTAAAATTACGCCGATCTTCTTAAGAGTGGGGTAGTATTCCCCCTGCCAAGGCGGTTCAGTCATGTTAGTTATAGCAACTAGCAAGGTAAATTAAATAATGATTCGTTTAATTTATTTGATCTCTCGATCTCCATATTGTCTTAACTTTTAACTGAAAATAACGTATAGACAATCTGAATAATTTCTGTCAGTGCACTCATAATGACTTTTATATTCAAAGCGTACATAGAACGCACTCGAGTAAGGGCAAATCGCTAGTCATTAATAAAATTTCGATGAAACCTTTGTCAAGCGGATTTTTCAAAGTTCAATATCCCGTGTCATTTGAGGGTCATGAATGGATACAATATGATTAATAAGAATACAATGTACTGAAGTAGGATTCCAGATTTATTGTACCTTACGTCGTAAACGTTTGCGTCTGGAAAGGCGACATGATAAATAAAAATGCGATAGTCATGCGTCTATAATTTTATTTTACAAACAATATTAAAAAAAGACGAAATGAAGTTCGCTACTAATTTTCCCTCGCTGATATAGATCAAAATAGTTAAAGTTACTCAGCTCTTCATGTTGGTGAAAGTTGTAAAGCTGGTTCTGTAACTCCAAAAATTCTAAAAATAAATTTTTCCTAAAATATTCTTAACATTTTTTTTTATTTTAAACAAAAAAAGATTTTTCAAATCTCAAGATCTAAAACAATATTTTTTAACTTCTTGTATATAAAAATATTTTTTAAATGAAACAGATATTAAAACTTTAATTAAAACCATAGAAATAATTTCAATACGACCACATTTCAACCAAAAGCTAAGTGGAGGGTGATGAATAATTATTATACTATATAAGGTAGCTCAGTGCTGTTACAAATAAATTTAAAGACACTTCGTCAATTATATTATCTTCGTTTAAACTACCTCAATTACCTCATTTGCTTAAAATTTTAAACTGCAAATTCACATTTTATTCGATATAAATGAAATTAAACTATAAACGTTAATATTTTCTATATTTACAATATAGGTTTTAAGTTTTTGCAAATTGTACAATCTATATAATACTTATCGATTTTCATAAAATGCGTGATTTACATTTGGATATAATTTTTCTTCAGAATCATTATTTAATAAAATATTTTACCGTCTATTGAGATCAAAGGAAGTAGGGATAGATCGGTTCGTGGCTTTCACAATTTTATAATACAAAAACGGAAATTATACTTTACTACTTCATCTTTAAACCTAAAGTTGACTTTTTTCTAAGCAATATGTGTAATCTCTAGATACTTTTAAGCTATGCGACGGATTTTAATGCGGTTTTGATCATAGATATAATGATTTAAACAAGAGCAAGGTTTAAGTTCTTCTAATCTTTCTTGTCTAATCTAATACGAGTATATATATAAAAATCAAATATATCAATAAAAATATATTTAAGTGTAATTTAGTAGGTCTAAGAAAAGGTCGTAGGCTATTTTTCAATGAGGATGGCGCTCTACAGAAAATTTTTTATTTTTATTTTTGGACCAAATATTTTTTATTTATTTATGACTTTGCATCAAAAAATACTTATAAGCCCTAAATTCCCGCGGGCGAAGCCGCGGGAATTGCTAGTTATATTTATAATACATACGTCATACATATTAGAAGAAAAAAAACCGAGACAATATGTCATTTCTGAGAAATCTATACTAATCGTTAAAAAGAATCTAGAAAAACGCCGCTAGGATTTAGGTAAATAAAACCTTTATTTGTATTAAAATAAAAATATTCGTATATGGAGTTATTATTAGAGACAATTTTATATACATAATAATGAAAATTCCTCGCATATCACCCGCCCACGCTCCGGATGTCCAGATCAATGGTCTTCATTATGAAACGTATTTTCAGTTCGAGAGAGTATGTAGAATATTAAATTTCACTTATAAAGACCATTTTCTATATATGTGTGTGTGATACTTGATCAAGCTATGTATGTATAATAATATATCCCCTTATAAATAAACTTAAAGTGTCTGTCTGTACAAAAAATATTTTAAATTGCAAAATGATTTTTAAGGGAAATTTTCTCTGGAGAAAAAGATAATGCAAATTATGAAAAATAGACTATGTAACTTTCGGCTAGGTATCTAGTTAAAGTTATATAGTCCATTTTTATATTTATATATTTGGATTGGAAAGCGTAGAGAATTTCTCAATGTCAGTATGTTACTTACATATACTTAATATTCCGGAAAAGAAAAGTAACAAGTTCTCGAGGTACGAGGGTAAAGGTTTTGTAATTGGTCGATGAGAATATCATTGGGTCGATGTGTGAAAAAGTTGAAATCCAAAGCGAAAGAACAATTTTCAATACTAATATTTTTTCAAAAAATGTTGTGACATTTATTTTCTTTGTCACTCTTTAAGAAATGTTCTCTCTCTCTATTTCTCGGTATTCTTATGAAACGTGAAGAATTCATTTTGAAATAATGGTAATATTAAACACTTGAAAGCCAATGGAAGTGTCCTACTTCGCAGTGACGCGCTTAAGTATTACGCCATGAAAGAAATTTTCTCTTGAAAATGAAAGGAATGCTTATGTTACCTACTCAATATTATCTATTTTTTTAAAAATCAATGATACATTTATATTACTTAATATAAATGAAATAAATTATGACGCACTACTCAATATTACTACTACTACTATTCAATGAAAAAAACCTAATATATAAAAATCTCATGTCACAGTGATTGTTATCGAGCTCCTCCGATTTTTATGAAATTGTGTTGTGTGTTGTGTATATTTGGTAAGTCTGAGAATGGGTCGTAGGCTATTTTTTATTCCCCTAGCTGATGAGGGTGGCCCTCTCAAGATATTTTACTTCTTATTTTTAGATCATTTTTTTAATTTTTTAAATTTTTTATGATTTGGCATCGAAAATACTTATAGCCCTAAATTTTCATTTTTCTGACAACGCGGACGGAGCCGCAGTAATTGCTAGTACTTACTATATAAATAATCACAAAATATAAGTTTTTTTTAAATAACATGAAATTCTTTATTTACCCATGTAGGTAATAAACTCAATGAAAATATTGATTAAGGCAACTCAAGTTAGCATGAACAAGGCCCCCTAACTAAAGGGGTCTCGGTTATCGGCTTCACCCAACACTAGGTGTATGGAAATTATACAGGGGTAGGTAACCTAATATGACGTGATGGAGCCGACGGTGCGTGAGGACTTGCTCTGAATATTATACTATGAATATAACGCCGAACCTTTCATTGACGTCATTTTTTAATGAATATATTATTTTAATCTGGTATTCTCAATATCTTTTTTTATTGTATGAGTTGTAAATTGTCAATAAAAATACAATGGATATTAGGTTCTACCTTTAAAATCTATAATATAGTATAAAGTTCGTAGTAAGTTTGTATAAATAAACTTAAAGCCTGAATTAGCCTTTTATGTCATCAGTTTTAGAGCAATCGATCTTAAGACGTAGACGTAGGTAGACGTCAAATGATAATCCATACTAATATTATAAATGCGAAAGTAACTCTGTCTGTCTGTCTGTCTGTCTGTTACCTTTTCACGCCTAAACCACCCAACCGATTTTGCTGAAATTTGGTATGTGGATAGTTTGCATTCATGAGAAGGAAATAGGCATATTATTTTTTGGAAATTCAACCCCTAAAAGGGTTAAAAGGGGTGGCAAAGTTTGTATGAGAAAAATATTTTTATTGCACATTTTTGCATGAAACTTTGAATTAATGCTTTTTAGTACAAATGATGAAACACGTATTTCAGGGTTTTTCGAAATTCACCCCCATTGGGGGTTAAAGGGGGTGGCTAAGTTTGTATGGGAAATATAATTCTATTGAAATATTTTGCGTGACACTGAAATTATGCTCTGCAATACAAATTATGAGATACATATCTGAGCGTTTTTTGAAAATCAACCCCTATGGGGGTTAACGGGGGTGGCACAATTTGCGTAGGAAAAATATTTAACAGTAATTTTTACCATAAGTCCATAACAATGAACCACGTACATCAGTTTATCATTAACGAAAAACACATAAAGAAATTATGATACACATAGTAGCAAAATTGGTTAAAAATAGGAAATAAGTTTTAGAAAGCGCAGCAGTGGCGGCACGGCAGGATGCTACACAGTAGTTTTCAGAAAAGAGGGCCAGAACTTTAAATGGGGAATCAGTCCTTGGTACCTACATTGTAAGTAACAGTATATAAGCAAAAATGTTTATTTTATTCACTCTTAGCGCGAGCGAAGCCGCGGGCACCGCTAGTTTACAATAAAATCCACAACGAACCCCGCACTTTAGCGAATCTGCAAAAACTTCAAAATAACTTCGCTATTTTTAATGAAAATTGTATTCAGGTCAGGCGTTGCGGATGTAGGTAGAATTTTGACAACGAAAATACTAAGGGAGAACTATTGAAGAGATTCGATTATAGGAAGCGAGTCTAGAGGAGATGCCGCATTATTATATAACAAATGCAGATTAACCATATTAAAGCTGCACCTATCCATCGTCGTGCATGCTGTTCGACCAGCAATAGGCTTAATTGGAATCGAGTGGATTCTCGATCGGTAATTCCGTGATTTAGTGAGACGATGTTGTTTATTGGGGAGCAGGGGGCGAGCGGGGCTTGGGCGGCGGCCGGTCGATACGCCGCAGGGCGCAGGCGCGGAGCTATCGAGCCCGCAAACGGGCCGCCACCGTCGCAGGTCGCACACGCGATGCATGCGGGCACCTAGCGGACAAACGCGCGCGGGCCTCATGGGCACCGTGCTGAGCTTCAGCCCGCGCGAGCGGCGCCCGCCCACCGCCGCGCCGCCGCCCGACCGCTCCGCTCTCGCCTACTCCTACGAGCGACTCAATAATGCCAAGAATCGAGAGAACAGAGACGTTCCCCGCGATGAACGACGCGCCACCCTCGACGATGCCGCTAAGATCATCTCCGAAAAGACCGCCTTAGAGAAGAATCTGAAAAAGCACTCGCTATTCATTAATGCGTTGTCGTGGAAGAGGTTCTCGACAGCCAATAATAACAAGAAGAAGCTAGAATGCAAAAGCAAAAGCGTTTCGACGTTTCGAGCGCCGCTAGCGGATAACGTACCGCTTGATAGGAACAAAAATGTTAGCGTGGGGGGCGCGATATATGCGCGGGCCCCGGTGGCCCCGCTGCCGCCGCCCGCAGAGGTAGTGCGGACGAACGCGCTCAACAACAATGTATGTTACGCCGAGAAGCTCCCGACTAGCGCGGTGGGCTCGGCCCCTATTCCGGCACCCAGGAAGACCGTTATACAGGCGTCCACGTCGGAGTTGCTCAAATGCTTGGGCATGTTTCTACACACCCGTTGCCACCGCCTTCGCGATTTTCAGGCTGGCGACGCGGTTATGTGGCTACGGACTGTTGACCGTTCGCTCCTCCTGCAGGGTTGGCAGGTAAATAAACTTACTTGCGCATTCATCACGTGTGATATTGTTTATCAATTTTATCTTTGTACTGTCATTTATGTATATTATTATGTTTATTTTATTTTTTATTGAAGATAAACACAGTGTTATTTTTACATATGGTTACATATAATTGGAGTCTCAATTATATATTTTTTATTTTTATTAAAAAGCTTAAAGGATCAAGTAGTATAAATTAGCTCAACATAATTATCTACGTAACTGAAGGTGAGTCTGGTGCATCTGCATCGTGTCTACGACACGTGTAGTGCGACTTAGCTACGAGGTACGCGTTTATTTAACATAGTATAATATGTAGGTACACATTATGTTTAATGTATGTGTAACCATACTTTATTTTAGAGTACTTACACGTCATTATCTTCATTGAAATAATTTAAGTTACTTAAGATGAATTTAAATATATACTCGTATTATTGAATGGGACGTTAAAAAGGGCATAAATTATTGATTGTTATTTATTTTAGAACTAGCAATTCTTATAAAAATCTAATCACTATTAAAAAATAGGAATTGGTGGTAGGACGTTCAAAATTTTCAAAATATTCTTCGCTTCTTGTAAGAGCTATTAGCTAAACAGTAGGCAAAAGGGTGCAGGGTACGTAGGGTCAGCAATTTCATCAAGCGAAGCAACGCTTGAAGCAGCGCTTGCATTTTATTCTCGCGTTCGTATTTTTTGCTACATTTTAGCCAATGTATACAAAATAAATGAAAACACTTTACAAATTAAAAAAAAAAAACAAAAAAAAAAACAAACAAACCTTCCTCGAGAACCACTCTTTCCATATGTGAAAACAGCATGAAAATCGGTGCAGTACTTTTAGAGTTTTGCGCGAACAGAAAAACAGACAGACAGAATGACGCGGCGGAGGACTTTGTTTTATTATGTATAGATAGTATTAGACAGCGTTGGGCAATAATATTTTTTCGTGTTTTTTTTTTTCATGCTTAAGTGGATGGCTGTTGGGGTCGGAGACAAATCCAATATGTCAAAGAACATAAAAATCAGTATACATATTACTAGCGACTCCCCCTTACTTTGCTGATAATAATAATAATAATATCATTTATTTCAACCTTTGCAGTCATATCATGTTAGTAAACATTAAACACACATACAGTAATCAAATGTTAGTAAACACACTAAATCTTATATCTAAGACAAGCTCGATTAGTCAGCATGTGAACCATGTGACAATGGTTCAGGTACTCGCAATTGAACCTGTCAAATGCCCTCAGGATGCCATTGGAACTGGCCCGAATCCTACGCACCAGGGATGTACACCGTTTGCGCATGATGGTGTAAAAACAATCTACGTGCGCTTCGGCGAACATACCAGACGCACTACAAGAACGAGGAAGTCCCATTAGCATTCTGAATGCATTATTGTATTGAACACGCAAGGCATTGTATTGCTTTCGTGTATAATCAACCTACAGACTGCTCGTGTAAAATGAGGTACAGTAAGCTCTAAAGAGGGTCACTTTTACAGGAACAGAACAACGAACAAACCTGCGTGCGATCATATTTGACCTAACAGACAACGCCCTGCGCTCTCTCTCTATATCAGCATCATCTTTCAAATCAAAGGTTCTGAGGTTCATCCCTAGTTACGTGTTGATTGTTAGTGATTCCCCTACACAATAAGCAGTTTTTAACATTTCAATTTTCCAGCTATTTTCTTTTTTTTTATTTTACCTATTATTTACATTTAAAAAACCTCTTTTTTGGGAAATGCCTTTACTTCGCTTACAAAATGTGGTTATGTGGGCTTACCAGCTCTAAAGAAGCCAGTACTACTCACTAAAACCCACTAAAAATCACCAGACGTGCCCCGTATTAATTTGGCTTCACAGGATCGCTTACGCATTCAATCACGACCCCCCGAAGGTTACCGCGACGCGACGGTCTGCCGAAGCAGATCACAACAACCATCGGTATGCTGCAATAGTCCACTCTGCTCTCAGAGAAAAGACTAAAGCACAGTGTCCACATGGTACACTTTTTAGTAGTCGTATTTTAGATATGTACTATTAAATGTGTTTTTTATATAGTTGGGAAATGCATTAACGCATACCACCTGTAGGAAACAGATGGTTATGTAGGACTCACTGGCCTAAAGCCAGTACTAACCACTCTAAACCAACTGACCTCACCCATCTTAATGGGGCGTCGCAGGATAGTGTCGCTTGCGCATTCAACTACGAGGTCTGCCGAAGCAGACCATACAGCCAAGAGGATTGCTTCACAGTCCACTCTGCTATCCATAGAAGTACCCGAAGGAGCAACCGGCATGACACACCGCCCACCTAAGTGGGTCCCTTCTACGCGTTTCTTAGCACACCTTAGCACAAGGTGAGCGCACGTTAGGGGATGTATTACTTAACGTAACATAACCTTCTTTCATACACGTACATAATATAGCGATATATAAAAATACTGACGTAGTCATTATGCGGGGAGCTTGTCTCACGGCGAGAGCGATTTCACGCCCTCATTTGTTTGTACGCAGTGTTCTGAAAATATAAGAATTGTTACTGAGAAGTGAGAGGGTAGTTAGATTAAATCATAAACACGTGGTGTTTTTGATTTTAATACATATCTATGCAACATAAATATTATATATCACATTTTTTTGATTCCGAATAGGTATATGGAAAAGCGACCCTAACTTTGGTATAAATAGACGAATTGATTATATTGTCCATCTATAACAGGGATAACCTTAAAAATTTACTAAAGCTAAAGAGGCAACTGATACTATGAACATATAATGTTGTCAAAAACTGCCCACCTGCATTTAACCAATGACTTATCTTGAATTCTTTTGCTCTTTATATATGAATTGAAAAATAATTAAAAGTACGCTTGACGTATTATATAAAATATAAAAATATATATATTTTTGGCATCCGTTAAGCGTATATTTATATATAGAGCAGAAGGATCAGACCTAAAAAATACGTCAAATACGTAAGCTCTACCATTTATAATCACGTCTTTTTAACGAGCAAAACAATGTCTGTTAAAAAGTTACATGTACAAAATTTAAACAGGTAAAAGCTCTGCTCATGCACGTGTCCTTTTAAAGGAGCTTAATTTCGTGTCCTACTTAAAATGAAACATTAAATTTCCTGCTTTCCCCTTCACAAAAACTCTACTGACACAGAAACATCTGCCCTTATTTTATAAATGTAAGTACAAAAATTTTACTTTACGTAGTCTATATAAATTATATGTACATAATCTTACTGAGTAAATTCGTTACATTCTATTAAAATCTTTCTTATTGAAATAATCATTATTATATCACATAGAGACCTGATTGATCGTTTTTAGATTTTTTGTTTTGCAAGTGATGCAGCACGAGAAATCCACTTGACAGAGGTGTATGACATTAGCTGGTTACCCGTGCCTCGGAGAGCACGTAAAGCCGTCGGTCCTGTGCCTTAACTCTCACTGGTTGTGTCGAGCGTTCGTCCCACCGGTATATGAGAGTGATAAGGAACAGAGAGTGCACTTGTGTTTGCGCGTACGCTTGTGCACAATAATATCTCCCGCGCCTTTGGCTAGTCTCAAATCTCAATGAGATTGACCGCTGTGGCCGTAATCGGTCAGGAGGACATTGTTATTACTATCCGGGTCAGCATATATAATACTTTTTACTGCAGAGAAACGTCTTATCTCTGAAAAAATTAAACGAATGTAGAGACGAAACCATATCGAGGGAAGGCGTTACTTATTATATTGTAACTAATGATAGTAAATTAACCTAAGTATCGTGTAAAATTTTCTAAGGGTTAATTAATAAATTGCTTAAATATTAACAACATAAAAAATATTAGTTCATAATTATTATTTCTACAACGTATCTGCTGACAGAAATTACTTTTTATTTATATTTTAATAAAACAGATATTATATTGTCTAGTTTTTTTTGTGATATTATAGATACTAAAAGTATTTTCTAAAAAACTTATTCTCTCCTGTATTTCAAGGTTAGCTTTTGGTATATGCTCAATTCTATTTTTAAAATAAGTGGCTTAAGGTATAAGAAGCAATTTCGTCAAATAATAAAAATATATACTTTACATTCAATTGATATAATAAAAAAGGATCACAATATTTCAGGTATGTTTATTCGGAGAAGATAATTCTAACGTTTTAAGCATTAGAATTATAACCAAACTATACACTGTTATCCACTTAACTATACACTATATCCACTATCACGCAGATGTTTATAAATAGACTTAAAGTATTTTGGTATTTATAGTAACTAAATATAGTTTAAATACTGTAATACGTTACACGTGCCATTTCTGAGAGATACGAATAAGTACGAGTATATCACACTAAAAAAATATTGGAATCCACGACATTGAATGAGCAATTCTCGTTTATACTCGTTATAATTTATTTTGTGTCTGCGAAAACGATTTGGATCAAATTTTGTATTTACATCAAATTTTGCTAGATTAAAATAATGTACTACAGTATTGTACACCTTAAAAAGGTATACAAAAAGTCCGCGATGGCATATGTCTGTCTCATAAGGATAACATACTATATTCATTTTAATACTTAAAAAATGGGCAATTATAAAGCGGTAATTGGAAAGCTATTTACTCAAATACGGTATTAGAGTCTTTAAGCATTTCATACACATTATTTTACTCTTTTACACCATGTAATTTAAACGAATATCTTAGGAGTAATTGCAAAAAATTTATATGACTATTCTTTATACGACGCGACCGCCGAATTACGAATCGGACGAACCTGAGCGAAGCGAGGGCGAGTCTCTAGTGATACGTATAAAACTCAATTAGGGTTGTCAATCGATAACACGCTCAGTTGTAGGTAGCCTGAGTGATTATTTAGGCAGGTATTCATTGTTTGCTGAAATCAAATTGCAATTTCTAAAGCAGCTATTGACTTTTGTAGACTTTTCATATTTTTTTATTTCCTATCGTAAGCTCAGTGAAACCTACAAAATGTCAAAATTATAATCATTATCAAATTGTAATCAATTAACATTGCCGAAGTAATTTGCCGTGAATTCCGCTATAGTAGCGAAATTATTAAATAGTATTTAGCTCTCATTCTATAAAAAAGTAATTATAAAAGAAAGCAGTCATCCACAAACTCTAAAACTATTTCATTTGCGTCATAAAAGTAATAACAGGGGCTATCAAATAACATATGAATAGATAATATGCCTAAATTTAGTTTTACCAATTTGAATGGATACTGTTTCTTTTAGGCTGTTGCTAGTCGTCCGCTAATCGGATGAATAAAGAAAATATTATTCGTCCGACAATTGTCGGTTTATACGAATATCTATCACTTTTTTGCTTTCTTATAAAAAATAAGTGAGTTTTAGGTGCAGGATATATGCAAAATATAAAAAAAAATAACATTAACCTACCGAGCTGAAAATTTTGCAGGATATATGCGAAATATAAAAAAAATAACCTTAACCTACCGAGCTGAAAATTTATTATTTAAATTCCACCGACTTTTAACATAACATAACACCCTCAAAATTATTTTTATCCTTTATCACACGTTAATAAAACTATTTCAACAAAATATAAGAAACAACAAAAGTCTCAGTCGCAAAAAATCAAACACCAACAATCGGCTGTCGGACGAATAAAATTTTTCTATTCATCCGATTAGCGGACGACTAGACACTTTGTTTATTTTACAGAAAGTGTTTAGTGTAATATTAAACAGTTTGGACCTCTCTTTACTTTAAAAAATTAGAAAATGATATAAATAATTAAGGTTCTAAATTTTATCTATAGCACTTCAGCGTCTACGTATAATATATTCTAAGCTTGCTTTTTTCGTTTAAATATTTCATTTAAATAAATTATCTTTGACAAAAAAAACAAAAACCGACTATAAAACTAAACAAACCTATAAATACAAAATAATATTTTTAATTACAGCGTTATTTTTGCAGTCGGTGTAGTTTTTGAATCATCAATCAAAATCGGTTGGCGTAATATTGAGTTATTCGTCTATTTTTCGCGCACATACTAAGGCTTTTATGAATTTCTCATGGATGCCATTGTCAGAACTGAACTAAATTAAAATGAGACCACACGTGAAGCACCAGCCTTCAAATAGTCATCAAAATCGGTTAACCCAGTCTAAACTTCTGAGGTAACAAACATAAAAAAAATCATACAGACAAATTGAGAACCCCCTTATTTTTGGAAGTCGGTTGAATATATGGGTTTTGTGTGCTATGTTCTTTATTCTGTGGCTTCTAGGCGTGCCATTTGAGCACTTCGCCGATTTCGTGTAGAAATAAAGGTTTTACTGCTTTTAAGTAATTGACGCTAAAATATATGAATAATTAAAATGCATCGTAGTATAAATTAAATGTTTACAATAAAAAAATATATTTAAAAGCAAGTTGATAAATGTGGTTAATCTAATAACTAACATTACATTTTTTATTTCTTTGCTTGACATAAAAAATTACATATTTCTAATTTATTTTTTATTTAAATTTATTTAAATTTATTTCAAAAAGTAGCAAATATTTTGAAGTTAGTATTTATATTTTGTTACAAAACATTATAATAAATTGGATGAGAGGAAGAATGTCTGCGAGAGAAGCTGAAGTATGCGGATATTATGCAGTTGTCTGATGTAATAGGCAGCAGTGAAATGAAAAATAGAGAAATAAATGAAACGATCTTTCTATTAACATCTAGCTCTACGTAAAGGGTTGATGTAAATATTAATATTATACTTGTACATACCTACAAAATACAAATACAAGTAAATATTTCTAAAAACTATAGAATTGCCTTCCGTAAGAATAGTAATGAGTGTTCCAAAAATAATTTCCAAAAAATATTTTAATTATCATATGTATAGATCTTGTCTCCTTCCGTCGCCTTTTCAACTGCAAAGAACTAATAAAATATGTATTTACACAACATTTAATTGTAACTCAAAATTAGTTGGAATAAACTTAACCTAGAGGTTACAGATAGGTCGAACATTTCGCGACAAAAATTTACAGGAAATTCGAAAACGAAGTCCTACATAAGTCAAAAACTCTACAACTCGTTTTTTTTGTCATCTCCCTTCAGGTTCAACTTATAGAGGTTCCAATATACATCACTTGATTTTATTGTATGGGGACATTGCGAATAGAATCGATATGATGTTATTAGGTCATTCAGATGTCAAGGTATAAAACACAAGTAGTTATAATAAAATATAACAACAATGGAATTGATTGCTATTTGATTTGCTTTGAGTGTAGCATTTTATTTATTAGTGTCTTTGCTACACACAATCAAGCATCGGTGAATATGTAAGTGTGTATCTACACATTAATTAGTAAATGTTATGTTTATTAAGATGGATTGGATTACGATATAAAATAAATCTGTTTAAAAACTATATCTGCGGACTTTTTTTCGCGGATTTACTGTGATTTTCACTTCGCGACGTTTAAATGTAAAGCATTATGGTCACGGGACGTCTGCGTCGAATTTAATTTTTTTTAAAATACTTACGTAAAAGAATATAAAAAAGCAATCGTTGGCGTATCTGTATATAGGTAGGTATACATAATATGTGGATTTTATTAAACGGTTAAAAGAAAGCAGAAATGAGGAAACGAAAATAAATAAAATAGAATTTATTTATTTCATGTTGTGAATAGTAGTCTTTAAAGTATTACGCTATGTATTATATGTCTCTACAATTAAATCAGTTGGTATAAAATAGTGTTCTATCACATAGTTTACATATAATTATGCTATCAAATTCATACATCAATTAGCTTAACTTACATAGTAAGTAAGTTAAATTCTAACAAGAAGCTAATAAGAGCTTGTTAAATTAAATAATAATTCATACATATTTAAAATAACGATTGACCTAATTTTGTGTGCCACAGTGCAGGTTGGTATATTGTTGAATATGTACAAAATGGGTCTATCACGTTGAGAATTGTAATATCACAAACTAACATAAGCGTTAAAACAGTTATCATTTTTCATTCACATTAAATCTAAATAGGGTTTTAATGCAGGTTTTTTTTGTATAAAATTTTTATTGAACAACTAGCAATTTCCGCGGCTCCGCTCTTTAAAGACGGAAACGCTCTAAAAAAGGGAGTAAAACATTGCCTACGACCTATTGTCAAACCTATAAAATATACACAAAATAAAACAGAAATCGGTCAAGCCGTTTTTGAGGGGTTCGATAACAAACACTTTAACAAACACGACACGTTTGGCTCAGTTGGTAGTGACCCTATTTCCTGCGCCAGCGGTCGCGGGTTCGAGTCCCGCTGGGGGCAGTCATTTGTTGAGCACGAATGTTTGTACTCCAGTCATGGGTGTTTTTATTTATAATATGTATGTATTTAAAATTTATATGTGTAGTATATCAACTATCTGGTATCCGTAACACAAGCTTAGTTTACCACGGAACTAGATGGCGATGTGTGTAATATGTCCCAACATATTTATTTATTATTTATTTATATTTAAGCACTGTGACACGAGATTTTTGTACATGATATTTGATAGAGTCACGACAGAAACTAATTTCTCTTAATAGAAGTGGTGTAAGTAATAAGTATCCACATGTATATTTTTCCTGTATCCAACATAGTTTATGGCTATCATAAGGGTAATGCCCCACAAGACGCAGAACCTAAGTCACTCGATGTGATAGCACATTGCTCACAAACCCCGTACGTTCATTCAATATGGATGAAACGGCGAGAAATCGATACTACTTCGTGAATCAGCTTGAAGAGTGAGAGGGTGTTTTAAGGAAGCCATTAAGGAAACGCGCAGGTTATTCAATACATATACATTTGATCTATAAAAGTTAAATTTAGACCTATGAATGCTTAGTTTTGAATTTGCTTCTTTATAAACAAATATGTTGTTGTATGGACAGGATTATGTAAAATATAGGTATACCTAAGTACTAACAGTAATAATTAACAGTGAAATTATTAGAAGCTTTTTACTGGCTACTGTTTATTTAGTAGTTATCTAAAACTTATATAATCTCTTCCTTTTAAAAAAAGTTATATAACAAAACCGTCACTGGTACTCAATAACGTTTTAAAAGTAACTGAATTATTAATAGCAAATTTTCATAAATTTCGTGAACGACGTTAATTATAAGTAATTGTGTAAACGCTAAAGTTCTCGTTCGTCACCATTCTTCCTCAATCTATTGTGTTTTTCTAAACGAAGCTTGTAGAGCTTTCTTTTGTTTACATTAGGCAAGCTCGGAGTTGGCAAATTTCAATTGAGGGGTTTCGTATCGACCTCCGACCGGCGCTTAGATACGGTAAACATTACGTAATATGTTTGTGTTTGTTTTATTCTGCTTGGTATTTTTAGGAAACCTTATATTGGATGGGGGTATCATGTAATAATGCATTAGCTTTTGTTCATGTTATTCTGTATAGCATTTTTTTTATTTTGTTTCATAATAATAATAATGCTCCGACCGACTCTCCGAGGCACGGAAGTGACACACCGCCAACTTCCCAACCCAAAAAGGCTCACTAAACAGCAAGACTCAATAACTAAACTTGGCTTGACCCGGGACTCGAACCCAGGACCTCTCGATGAGTGGCCGTACTCGCTAGCCACTACACCAACGAGGCAGTATATTAGTTTGTTTCATATTACCTATACAAACTATACACACTAGCTACGACACGTTTGGCTAAGATGATACTGATGTACTTTCCACACCAGCGGTCGCGGGTTCGAGTCCCACTGGGGGCATTCTATTGTTCAGCACGAATGTTTGTATTCCAGCCATGGATGCTTATATTTATAATATATATGTATAATTTTTTTTTAAATACATACATATTATAAATTTATCAACTATCCGTTATCCGTAACAAAAGCCTCGTAGCTTACCACGGAACTAGATGGCGCTGTTGTAACTATGTCCCAGCATATTTATTTATTATTTTTATTTTATTATACAAAAACTGTTATTTACATGATTTTAAATATAAACGATTTATTAGATTATTCTCCAACGTAATCAGTAATACTGTTTTACGTATAATAAAAAATCTTCTCTAATGAATAAAAAATACTATAAGCTTTAGTGATTCAGAAATTATCAAGTTCGTAACAATCTCGTACAAGTAGATGTAGAAGTTAACAGGTGAGTTGTTTTTAAGAGCAACTACAGTTCATTACGAGAACTTCGGAACCGCAATGCGTATTTTTCGTTTCACCACATTCCCGTTGCCAGAAGAATTTTTCAGAATTTTTATTAACTTTCATCGATTCAGTTCTATTGTATGCTGAGAAATTGTTGAACATAATAAGTTAATGCAGTATTAAATAGCTAAGTAGTTTGGCTTATTATTGTGCTGCATTCAGCGATGATTCGCAGGTTTGAATTCCGCGTAAGTTAAATCGGTTTGTATGTACCTATTTACCCCTTTTTAACGTCCCACTGCTGGCTACAGACTTCCTTTAATACAAGATGAATCAAGCCATATAAAGCCACATAGCCACGCTGGCCAAGTGCGGGTTCTCGGGATCACATGTCATTCGAACTTTCTCGTTGTGTACATGCAGATTTGTTCACGATGTTTTCCTTCACCGTAAGGCAAGTGGTTATCATGTTGGAAATGATTCGCACATAAAAGTATAAGAGTGCAAGACTCGAGACTTGAACCCGCTTCATTCGCTTTTCAAAGTACTTATACGCGCTACCACTACCTCTAAATCGGATTACTATTCTTAATATCAAATCAAAGATAGCATGTGTGCTTATACATGCGCCATTATGTGTGTGTATGTGTGCACAAACACACTGCGGTGTGTATAATATTCAGTACTAAAACGGTTGGATGGATTAGGAAGTAATTTAATATACTGAAAGACCAAAACCTGGATTAACATAAAGGCTCCCTATTTAAGCTCCCAGGGTCGTAACCAAACAAAGCGAGGGCTATCCACCACATTTTCTAAAATACAAAGATGTTTCTTTCGATTAAATAAGACCGAATTATAAAGATTATATTAATAGCAATATGAAAAATATTTTTACATACATTGTTATTCATTAATGTATGGTTTCGACTTTGAGGTGGTTTAATAAGTCGTAACTATTGACGTTTTACTAAAACAAAGACCATTTTAGTTTTGTACCGTTTTACGTCACGCTAGCAATTCGTGAACTATTTTAGACTTAATCGATACTAAAAAAATATTGTTGTGATATGTTACATATACGTATTAGGTATACAATGGTTTTATAAATGAAACTACCTTTTCGGATTTTGTCGCGGATTTATTTTGATTTTAATTCCCGACGTTTCGAATGCTTTACAGCAATCATGGTCACGGGAGAGACTGTGTTTCGAATGCTGTAAAGCATTCGAAACGTCGGGAATTAAAAATCAAAATAAATCCGCGACAAAATCCGAAAAGGTAGTTTCATTTATAATGTCGAATATTCGCGTAAATCTAAGAAAGTATTATACAATGGTTGTTCAACTACGCTTTGACTGACTAACGTGAGTCATCTATACTACATAATATAAACAAAATTGAAGTGCCTGTTTTTAAATTCAAATAACAGCTTTTCACTAAATGCAAATGAAAGTTTATACAGTATTAACATCAAAAAATTTTAGAATTTTTGTCCGTCTGTCTGCCTGCCTGTCTGCTTGTTCCGGCTAATCTCTGAAACGGCTGAACCGATTTTGACGGGACTTTCACTCACAGATAGCTAATGTTTTAAGGAGTAACTTAGGTTACTTTTATTTTAGAAATGTTATTTTAACTAGCGGAACGCGCAGCTTCGCTCGCGCTAAATCTAGGGATGAATCTGAGCGAGTCGCTAGTGTTAAATTAAGCTTTAATAAATTTTAAACACCTATTAATGTTGTCGTGGATACAATCGCCATATAGATCTATCAACTAATGGTAGAGTTGTAACAAGAATACTTTCCTACTATTATTTTCTAATAAACCTATTTCGAGTAAAACTAGTTCTTGGTTTAACCAATTTTCTTTTCTTTTAAATTATCGTAGGTATAAGTAATTTTCTGGGTGAACACTTCACGGTAATAATCATGATTTTTGAGTAGTAGTAGTATGTAAGTCTTATGGGAGAGACTCGATCTCTATGAAAGAAATTTTGCTCTAAAAAACTAAAATGTTTTTTATTTATAGTTAATTATTAAAGCCGAAAAACATATTTTTATTAAAATGAAAAATATAAGCAAAATTAACAAATATATGCAAAATATAATAATTAATAATATGGATGATTAGGATAAAGTACATTTAAAACAGCTGGTTTAATAGGAATTTGTATGAATAGGTAAGTACCTACTACCTACTACTTAATCGATTAGTATTACCATTTTATGATACGAAAAGTGCTTGTTTGATGTTTCATTATAAATTTAAGAAACCATTATAACCAAATAAAAATCCTTCATTTATCTAAAATAAGTATTGTCGAAGATGTATGTGTTTGTATACTATCAACTATTATTAAGGTCCCACTGCTGGGCTCGGGCCTCCCATAGTTATGTAAGTCATATTTATTTTTCATGGTAAAATTTTCAAGATTTAAGTTTATTTTATATAATACTTTCTTAGGTTTACGCGAATATTTATTTTGATTTTTATTTCCCGACGTTTCGAATGCTTTACAGCAATCATGGTCACGGGAGAGACTAAGGTTTATTTTAATAGTTTACTCGGTAACACCTAGTGACTAGGGTTTATACGATTTAGTCTCCTTAGTCCTAATTCCCGCTAACAAAGTTTAGTGTTTTAGTTAAAATTTTATAACCTGTAGCTATAAAGATTACAATTAACTTGGCTAACTACTACTTATATAGACGTAGAAGTAACCTCTGCTAAAAAAGAAAGAAATTTAAGTGGTTCACCGACTTCTAAAGTGAGAATTTCTGTTTAGTTGAGTGTGTTTTTGCTTATGTTACGCGATAACTTCTCTAACTGTGAATCAATTTTCTAATTGCTGTTTATTTTAATTTAATTTAAGAATATAAAGCTAATGGTCAAGTGAAAAAAGTGTGGGTTGGCGGACTTCACATGCTTTTCGAATAATAATATTTTAAACGATGAAGTATCATAGGTGCGAAACCTAGATTATGAACCCGTTTCACTCCGTTACGCAAGCGAGCGCGTTACCGCTGACCTATCAGTTATCACAATTCACAATTCACAAAGAGTAGGTGATAGATGCAAAATATGTCACGGGTTGCAGAAAAACGCCTTGAAGAAATCTGCGTGTCAGAGAAAACCGAACTAAGTAGTTTTGAAAGACATGTGAAGTTGGTGGACTTGAGCTTGGCCTGCGTAGTAGACTATATAGCCTGTTCTATCTCGCAATCTTTAATTCGAAGACGGCCCGTGCCCCTTACAAAAGGCTGAATAAGTGATTTAAAAATTAGTGTATTTTTTTGCATTGATTAGTTAAAAAGTCACGTTGCTCCTCTGAAGTAAAAGTAATTCTGAGGCCTGGTCACACGCGTAGCTGTTTAATGCAATTATCATGTCGATCAATATCAACATAATATAGGTCACTCCAACGGTCCAAGGTGAATAGATATTATTTTTAAAAAGTTATTATAGTCGGCCATTGTATTGAATTGTATGGTCGTTAAAATAAAATAACTTTGATGTTCTGAGAGAACACTTATGAGTCACTTTCCAACTATATCGTACATCGAATTTATTCAATTTGCTTCCTATGACAAATAGTACAAAGTATATAATAATACTTATGTACAAAATGTAGAAGATTCAACTTTAGGAATTCCTATGAGTTATCATATTTTTGTATCATAATATTCATAATACACTTTGCTCATTCCAGGACGTGGCGTTCATCAACCCAGCAAACGTAGTCTTCGTGTACATGCTGGTGAGAGAGCTGGTCGACGGGGAGCGGATAGCCCGCCCACAGGAGCTGCAGGCGGTCGTCCTAACCTGCCTCTATCTCTCCTATTCCTATATGGGCAATGAGATTTCCTATCCCCTCAAGCCTTTTTTGGTTGAAGACTCGAAAGACAAATTCTGGGATCGTTGCCTTCTCATCGTAGACAGACTGTCTTTTAACATGTTAAGAATCAACTCCGAGCCTGGTTTCTTCACTGAGGTCTTCACGGAGCTGAAGGCGTGCGGCACAGTGGACAGCCCCCCGCCCGCACCCCCTCACCCCGCCCCGGCGCCCCCCCACGCACTTTCGGCTGCCTGACATACAGAGGTCGCTGTGCTCAGGCTAGCACTGACTGATCGCCCGAGTCGTGTTTGATGTCGGCTTTTAACTACAGAAGCTCTTGGTCAATCGTCGATTATAAAATGGACGACTAATCAAACTTATAGATAATTTAGGAACAAATTGGATAAATAAATTAGGGTAATGTGTGATCTTTGATTGTTAGATAGTCTGAGCGAGAACGCTCTTTTAGCATCTTATGGTAACTTCTCCATTTTATTCCCTTTGAGAAGAATAAAAATAATCTTAAAATTTTCTTCAAAATCTCAATATAGATCTAAAAGGATGTTTCAAATTTCTTTGCTCAGCAGAAAACATCTTCACATGATTGACCAAAGCTTTTTGTAAGACTCTAGCTAAATTAGACGACGGGTTCAGATGAGACTAAATACACAGGCGTATTCCAAGATTTTAAAATGTGATAATAACACAATTTTACAAAGAAAAATAAACTGGAAAAGAGCCATAATATATGACTTTTATACTAATATATACCTACCGATACTCTCCATATAAAATTCTTGAAGGTGGGTGAAGAATGCAAGCGGCTTCCTCTCGTCATACGTTTGGGAAATAGCTTGGAATTTAGGAGACGAATATTTATTTATGCACGATAAATAGTCAGTGCTGTATTTTCTGTATGTCTGTATTATTGTAGGTAATTGTCTGATAATCTTATTTTCAAAGCTGCTCACTCATAGCGGCGTTCTAGTCCAATAGCGCAGCGGTTAGCTTGTAAGTTAAGAGTTCGTAATGTAGTGAATGATCGTAAACCATATAGTTAGATGATATTAGCGAAATGTCTGGCAGGCGGGAGGATGCAATAAAGTGGTAACACTGACGTATTTTACCGGTAAACCCTTCTAAAATGTGTACGTACGAAAGGCCGGCTCAAAGCGGAATGATCAAGCCAATGATATATATTATTATATAACAAATAGGTAAAATTTTGCGGATGAATAAACGTTTTGTACAGTAATAACGATTAAAATATGTTAAGTACTTAATATTAGTCTAGCTTAGACAAATGACGGCAGGTATTAAATACGCCTGAGTGGCACTCGGTCTAAAACTATGAATTTCATGGTAAGATAGAAATAAAGCAAGTACGATAGAAACGTATACCATATACTATGTAGACACCGAATTGTCGAAACTAATTTGAAAGTCAGTTGTTGCTTAAAATTAATAGTAGATTAGTAGCCCAGGGCTGTAAGGCATCAATTGCAGCCTGAGATATTTAGGCGCACCAGCGCAGCAAGGGCGCCTATAGTTCGAGGGTGCAATTGATGCTTACACCCGAGCTAACTATTCTGCTTTACATCTCGATTGTGAGGTAAGTAGAAAAAAAACCGGCATTACAAGAATAAAAATTTTTTTCAAGATCGAAATTGAGCTTCGCCGTTCGATATTTAAAATTGATGACTATTATACTCACACGAAGACAAGGCTGATTCAGCAAAGCGACCTCTTTGGTCATTGGGCTGAATGCATGATGTCTATTGCCAATATGATGGTTAGATGTAGGCGAACTTTTTGAAAGAAAGAAGTGTTTTTTTTTAATTACTTACCGCCCTAGGGCTTTTCTAGCTACATTATTACCCTAGGGCGCTAATTAGTCACCTACAAGCCCCATTTGGAGGTAATAAGAATCTACTTACCGAACATGAGAGATGTAAATTATATTATATTTATAGAGCTTGGCGTTTTAAGGTGGAAAATGTCTAGTTATAACAAAACTAGGAATAATAAAGAAAAGAAGAACAAATTAAATTGACAAAAGACTAGACTACGTCTTGCTACAAGCAATGTAACACAGGCGTAGCGTAAGGTTTCGTTGCGGTATATAATGCAGTACTACTTATGATTTAAATCTTTATTAAACCATCTTTTAGTTACAAGCTCTTAGATTCGATAATTAGAGGATGTAGCTATATAAACAATTAAAATAAGTATATACATACCTTACTGTTAATGACTCATTTACATGACTTCAAACGGTTTTGTAAAATTTTAACAACATAATTCTGATTCCTGACAAATTTATGAAGTACGTACTTATATTTATTTCAATTACCATAATATGTGTATTACACAATACCTTCGTCTAGACATAGAAAACGTTTAAACTTAAATAATTATGAACAATTCTTTGAATAGATTTTTAGTAGCACCGAGTGTCGTAGTGTAAGGAAATGGTTTAGTCAAGTGAATGTCATAAAGATAGAAAGCTTAGTATAATAACGCATAGAAGGTGAGTAGGCCCAAGCGAATTGAAGCCATTTCAATTCGGCCTTAAGGCCGAATACGTTTCCCAACTCGATAAAATCTTGTTACAACTTGGCTGTACGTGTGCGTGCCTTTGGTTGTAATTACGTGACACTTACGCACACATTCATTCTAATGTTGCTTCAATATTGAGCGGAATCATGTATGAAACTATTGTTCTATGCGTTATTATTCTAAGATAGAAAGTATTTATTAATAAAAAGAATCTCAAAAATATTCCAAACTCATTAACAATTGGGTATAGTAGATGTCTGTGATGTTTATTGAATTTATATAGCTTTTGTTGGTGTTATAGTGCTGTTTTGTTACATTTCTTTATTATTTAGTTACAGCTTTTGTTATTTATGGTAAAGATTACGATTAAGATAGAGGATAAGATCATATGATTTGTGGTGAAAATTGTATCTTTATCTTAGATCTAACACTTTGATGCCGTCTGCAAAAATACTGGAAGCTTAAAAATTTATTTTAATCATTATTGTTATAGTTTAGGTTGGCTGCTAATTTAAATTGATGTGAATTTGAAGTGATCGGATAAATCAAGCCAGGGTTATAATAATGTATGTTTTTATCAGGAAAGTGAAATAAATTTGGTTCAACATTAAAGTTCATTTTGTCGTAATTATATCCAAGTTTGAAAATAAGTAAGATAGTAATGTACATTCCAAGTATAATGAATAATGATATATTATAATGTAAGCCCTAATGTTCATTCAAGCCCCGATGATCTCCTTAAATGTAGTATCTACCTACGATATTTGAAAGTGTGGGAGTGCAACTTTGATGGTAATGCAATTCTGGTACCTCTTCTAATTATTCATGTAACTCACGTTTGTTAATTAACCTAATGTAAATATACCTTATTATTAAAAAAATTTCGTATATACAAATGTTGTGTTTTATTTACCTTTTACTTAAATGTGTTTTATGAAATATTATTAAAAAATCATGGCTTTCTACATTGTGGAGAAATGTGTTATGTTCAAAAATTCTACTGCACGGAATTGAACCCATGACATTGTGAGAAGATTATTTTCAGAATAATATCGTATTGTTGGATACTATTTATATAAAGTTTTTACAGAGGATAAAGTTGATAGTTAATTAGTACAACTACTCTATAAAATTAAGAAATAATACAAACAGCTCAATTCCGTGCAGTGTTGCCAGCTCCTGAGTAAAAGTGCTGTGGTTGCAAGTGTGATGCAAAGATGAGGCCGCATTAGGCGACACAAAGTCGGGGCGGTATTTTCAGTCATTCCCATTAGATATACATATAATATAGTACCAAAGTATGTTAAATAAAATTAGAAATATGCATTTATTTTGAATATTTA
Organism: Boloria euphrosyne; assembly: GCA_951802675.2. NCBI lineage: Eukaryota > Metazoa > Arthropoda > Insecta > Lepidoptera > Nymphalidae > Boloria > Boloria euphrosyne. Next base: position 9,926,841 of record OX637885.1, read on the forward strand.
ACAATATAGTAAAATAGCTATGGAAACCCATAGGAAAATTCCTACGGTGTTCCAAAAACCTCCATCGTATTGAGCAAATCTACAGCAAAGCCTTGAATTTATGTTTTACTAGTTCCTGGTAACATTCAACAGCGAAAGAAAATCTATAAAATTAAATATTATCGTACGAGAGCTAGCAACGTCGGGAAAACATGCATTTCAGTAAGGCCAGTTTTTAGATATGCTATCTCTCCCACTCTCCCGGACATAATACGGGCTGTCTGGCTGGCGCTAGTGGTTGCGTTCATTAGTGCGCATCGTACTTGGATAGGTAAAATATCAATTTTTCAAAGAACTTTAAGAAGGTTCCTTTTGTTTTTATTATGTTAATTGCAACTAACTAACTGGAACAAACTTTTTGCAACATGAATCTATTATTGCCACAGTTCCATTGTTGTTTAAATTGAGCCAGACGCTGATTTTAAATATATTTTTTGTTAAGGCTCAATTTCAAAAGGCAAAAAAAGGCAAGAGTGTGAGAAATAGCATATCTAAACACTGGCCTTAATGAAATGCTCTCTCGAAAACGTTACTAGCTCTTAACCACTAGACGCCCGCGCATTATGACATGCAACACCGAATAATCACCGAGCCCGTTTGACATTTTTCGCCGATTCTACCATAACATAAAAAAACATTTACAATTTAAAATATACAGCAGCGATTTTAAATGTTTCAGTTGTTTTGGATTCTTAAATAATTTGAGCATTTATGAGAGTATATAAAATGTACTTTAAACTATTGATAAATCATAAATAAGCTTGTAAAATATTAACGTTAGCTAAAAATATTCTACTTTTTGTATTACAATGATTTCTGATAATACCAGGGTTTATATTTACACTAATTTTGAAAAACTACTTTGTAAATAAACATGTAGTCACACAAAACCATTCATTGAATTATTTTCATTAGTTGTAAGTAACAATCACATTCAAAACTTTATAAATATCGCGGCTCGTTCGATGTATTTACACAGCTTACCGCGCAATTTTAAAAGCAATCATCAGGATATAGTGAGTAGATTCTTAGCAAAAGTTACACTTAATACATATTAGTTTTTACTTTAAAAACATACACCAATAAATCTTGAACACAATCCACTGTGATTAGAATTCAGTTGGTTTTATTATAAAAGGGAAAAATTGAGGTTATTTTTAAAAACACTCGTATTTCAATATAATTCACATTTTTGTATTTATTATTTAGCTTAAATTTTAAATATACAAGCTAACTATATCACTTATATTATGAAACCTTTATACTTTTCATTCAAGAATCTAAATATTTAAACATGTAAAGTTGTCCAAATTATTGTACTGATAATAATATTTAATAATTTTAAATATTTTGATGCGTAGTAATGCTGTACCCCTCAACAGTCAACACAAAAATTATCGATAATTGTTGTGAACGGCGAAACAAATAGGGGAAGTGACCCAAATATTGGCACTTTAAGACATGGCTATTAATCAAATGAATGTAGAATTGTCTTTAAACTATTTATGTCGATGTTTATTATGTTCTAGTATTTCCAATATAATCTACTTTTAAAATCATACGCTAAAACAAATCTATTTTGTCGTATAAAATAAAAAAATTAGACTGTGTATTTTTTTTGGAAAAACCAATTATTGGCACCTATAATCCTAATCATTGACACAGTTAATGCTAATTATTGGCACTTCTAATTCGTTTACTAATTCTACTTTGTCTTTAAATATAACTATCAGTATTTTCGTAAATTATAATTTAATTTGTAAGTAGGTTTTATACAAGGAATAGTTCTCTTGAAACAGCTAAAAAATAGGTTCTTTCTCAAAGCTCAGCTCATCCATCTCTAACAGATTTTTACATTTCATCATCGTTTGAATCTGCAAGCATTTTAAAAATTTCTGATGCACTGTAGGCTTTTCTAACTACCCTTCTTGAAGTAAAAGGCACAACATCATCATCCTGTTTCGTACACATTTTCTTCTTCATTTGATTCTAGCTCTACCTACTACTTTTTCGACATTTTCAAAAACATTATCTTTTTCCGCTTCTTGAATATTTAGTAAGTTTTTCTTAACTTCATGTGCATTACTTCTTTTTCTCTTCCCTTTGCCCTTACCAGCTGTGTTTTGTGTTTTGTTTGTCTGTGTAAGTATTTTTTTCTTCTCATTCTAATTTTCTTTTTTTAACACCTTCTTCTTTTAACTCTTTTGCCTTTTTCTTTTCTGTGTTGGATCTGGGTACCTGAAACTCTCTTGCAGCTTGTTTCTTGCTCATTCCAAATTTGACTGCATTTAAGGCCTTTTTTAAATTCTCATCATCATATTTCATTCTCTTTTCTTTAAGCTTCGCTTTACTTTTGGTCTTCATTTTCGTCTTTATTCGTATATATGTAATAAACCATTTATTGGCATATTATCGACCCAATTATTGGCGTAGTGTCCATAATGGGTATTAGACTCATTGGCACTGTGCCAATTATAGGATAACCATATTTAAATTATTATTTATTGTTATTCATTCAGAGGAAATGTAAAGTTAATAATGTTAAAAGGTAATGAATAAAAAAGAACGGGAATAAAATATTTATAAAACGACTAATTATTGGCATAGTGTGCCAAGAATGGGACTATGAGCTATTTGGCATCCACTAATTGGCACCCCCGATTAATAGCGAAAACATAACTTTTTATCACTTAAAATCGTTACCATACTATGCTTTAAGCATCATACAATATTAAGCAAGTACACTCATTTGGTCTCTAATTAAACGAGCATAATTAGAAATGTATAATCAATTGACTTACCTTATGAAAACAATAACAAAACCGGCTTTCATTCACAGAGAAATTTTAAGCGGCTACTTTTGAATGAAGTACAACGGCATCAAAGATTCAGTGTTGGCAATTTAATAATGCAATATTACTACTAAAATATTGTTGTTGTTAACATTATCTTGGGCCAAAAGGAACCTTATTATTATAGTTTAAATGCATAAGTGCCAATAATTGGGTGAATGCCAACATTTGGGTCGTTTACCCTATAAACAAAATAATAAATTTTATATTTATGTACAGCAATTGAAATCAGATATTTTATTTTTATGCATATATACGAGATTTAAAATATTACTATATTGAGCATTCCAGTTTTCATAAAATATAAAATAAAAAATATTATAATTATCTCATAAATGCAAGAGTCAGAAATCTGGCTATCATGTTAAGTATTTCGTAATATGAATATAATTTATGGAATACATTATTGTATTTTATTATATTATGTATTTTTTTTTTGACAAAACTATATTATTTTCGAATCTTCAATAATCTAATCATAAGTTGTATAATTTAAATTGTCCATAATATAGTATTTTCATGAGAAATAAAGTCAATTTTGCATTAAAATTTGTAATTGCAAACGCTCAAAAACTAATAACATATCTTGCTAAAGTAATAATTCTCATTAAAACTAAAATATTGGAGGTAAGTTTTATATAAAAAGTTCAGTTAAAGTTTTAACTATTTAAATAATATAATAAAAATTATTCCGCTTATATGGTACAAAATTTTCATTTTGCAATTCAATAATATCGCTCTTATAGTTTTTGATGACTAAAATTGATAACAAAAAAGACCATTACGTACAGTATTTAGTTTAACGTAATTGGCCTCAAAGATCCTTACTTCTAAAATTTTCTGATCTCACCTTTTAATCCAGATAATCCTTTAGGTATTCAAAAGCAAACTAATAATTTACTCTAGATGATTGTCTTTTTCTTATCCAGTATTCAAAGCAGCAATAAATTTACAAAAAAGGAATTTTTATACAATAATATTATAAAAAGAAAAAAGATTTCACTTGTTTCATTGTAATGTATAGGCTCCGAAAGTCCAAAACCAATTTATAAAATCACCTAGAGAAAGCTTTATTTTCAGCGAGCAGCATAGACTTTATTTTATTTACAAAAAAATGATTAATTTACTATAAAAATGACAATATTTTGAAGCAAGCTATAACCGGGTCTTGATGAAATTATTTTGTAAAAATGTATCATATGTATCAGAAAAAGTGATTTTATTGGTTTCATGACATTAATCCTTTTCTTCTTTATTTGTTTTGTCGTATTTGTCTTCGCTCCGAATTCTGTTAGAATTACTTGGAAAAATTCATGTTCTATTGACTATTTTGGAACATTTTGAATACTTGTTTTTGTTTTGTTGGGAACTCTCCATAAGTTTATCTATAAAAAATATCTGAATAATAAAAGTATATAACCGATTATTTTATATGGAAATCATCAAAATGTACATACAAACACTATCGTCCGTAGGGGACGATAGTTTGTATATAAGTTATCGAGGTATATACGTGTTGTACTCGTACACCAATTTCAAGCTACTATAAACACTCGAGATCGTCAAGAAAAAAATATTTTATTTTAGAAGGTCTTTGTATTGCTATTATAATAATATAGTATATTATGTTAGACTTTGTATTGAAACTCTTATGTATACTTGATTTAATTTGAAATACATAAGAATATTTAAATTTTATATAACATTTTATTCTAGAACGAGCTAACACATATTTCTTCAATATACATTTTTTATATTAAAATATCGATATCATCGATAGCATAATATATCGACATGTGTCAATGTCTAGCTCAAATTTGAGGAAAGTCAAATATGTCACATTTGACAGCTTATAGGCTTATATTATTATTATTTATAAATAAACACATTTTATATTATAAAACTATTGAAATATGCTACAAAAAACTGAAAATATGAAATTATATTTATTTTTCTACAGTAATTTACCTTTATCAGATACTAAATAAGTGAGTAATAGTCCAAATTCATGTAAAATAATGGCGACTTTACTTACAAATTTCAATACATCAGAATTACTTTAACCAAAAAACTAACATTATAACGTAAATATAAATTAATTAGTATATCAATAGTAGCAAAGAATATTAACAATTAATATGCCTGCGTTTAAGGCACAAATTCACTTGTTTTCAATTTTTAAATCTCACTAAACCAATAGCGAGTCGCGCGCGCTTAACTTTAAATTTTAACAACTTTTGGCGCATTTGTTTTTAATGTTGCCGGAATCTGATTAAAATTTTATTTTATTATATATGTACTAAAATTTCTAAAGGTAGCGTGCATTACTTATTTAGCAAAAAATAAAGCGATTTCGTTGTGTAATAAGTGATAAAAGCGCAGAGGGCAAGGTGGTACACATAGGTACCAGCGGGGATCTACGGTAACGCCGGAAGTGGTACACATAGGTACCGGCGGGGATCAAGTGGTTAATAGAACTTTTATAAATAGTCTGTTATTTTTATCGTATATTTGATAACATAGAGATTTTTGATAATGTCAATTGTCAAAATAGCAGTGAAACTGAAATCTGTCAAAAGTCAAAACTTCAAAAGTCAAATAAAAGTTGGCGGTTTTTTGTTATTTTAGAATTTCATTTTTTTTCTTCATTGCTTTAATACTTTGAATGAAACACATGATAACTTAAATATATTTGGTAAACTTTATCTATAGAAATTATTAACTTTAAGAAACCGAATATTTGTTAGTATATAAAACTTATAAAAGAAAATTTTATAAAACCACATCATGGATGAATATCCAGATCCTGATGAAGAGTATGAGCTCATGTATTCTGACGATTTGGACCTATTACGTGAAATGGACGAGCAAACAGGTTATAATATTTTGAAAATAACAATTACATACATAAATTAAAGGAACATATTTAAAACTTAATTTTAATCTATTTTTAGGTTCTAACACTGACAAAAATGTAAAGAAATCCTTTCAGTGTAAAAGAAGTCTTGATTTTACAAGTCCTCCTTCTACAAACGAAGCTACTAACATTGAAATTAGTAACTCCAAAGAAAACTCAGTTCATAATGGAGATACTTCAATAAGTCTAACACCAAATCTACAACAATTAGATGATGTCCTTACTCCAAATGTGTCTAATAAGAGAACAGCTGAAGATTTGTTTGGTGATATTGATGATATAGATTTTGATAATATAGAACTGCCTAGTAAACGACAAAAAACTGAAGAAGAAAGTGACATGGATTTAATAAATAAAATAATTGAAGGGAGGAAAATAAGGCAAATGTTGGTGGAGCCTTCAAGCAGGGGTTGCACAGAGACTAAACCCAATTACAACATTAAAGAAAATATCACGAAAAATGTTCCTAAGTAACAATAATTAATTATTTTACTGTTTATATTAAATTATAAAATGTTATTTTTTTTAATATAAATTACTTTTTTTAATGTAAATACTTAATCGTTAATAATTATAAGTAAGTAGAAATGACATATTGCTATTCTTCTACTTTTAGGTGGCCTTTTATTCCTATTACAAATTGGGATGGAGAAAGAATTTATGTAAAACTATTAACAGAAGACGCTTGGGAAGAGGTCCTAGATACTACAACAGAACAATTAACTTTAAGAACTACATTTGCTTCAGTCTGGGATGAAGCTAGGAAAATTGTAAGATATTTCTTAAATATTTGACAGAAAGTGATTATTACTGAACGGTGAAGGAAAACATAGTGAGGAAACCTGCATGTCTGAGAAAACCTAGCAAGTTTTCGAAAGACATGTGAAGTCCGCCAACACGCACTAGGCCAGCGCGGTGGACTATGGCCTGATCCCCCTCGTACTGAGGGAGGCCCGTGCTCAGCAGTGGGCCGTTAAAAAGGGCTGATGATGATGATGATTATTACTGGCACCGTAAACTACAAGTTAAAAATTAAAAAAAAATATAACAAGTAAAAAAGGTAATAAAGATAAGCCATAATATTCTTTTTTTATGAACTTTTTCAGTTTCCATTGTAATTATAGTGTCTGTAGAAAATTCTAAACAACATGTTGCTATGTTGAAATTTGAATTATATTGTGTTATTTATTTTTATTCCATATAATGAAAGTAAAAGTTAGTCGTTGATATATTATAGTGATGATGAATCAAATTTTTATATAATAAATTACAGTTAGAAAAGAAGCAGCAGCAAAAGGAATCAACTGAAACTATTCAAGAAGAAGTAACAACAAATGTAATGAGTGAGTTGTGGGTGGAGAAGTATAGACCAAAGTCATATGTGGACTTGTTATCAGAAGAACCTGTCAATAGGGCTTTGTTACATTGGCTTCATTTATGGGACAAGGTAAAGTTCATTTATTTTTTTTTTTAATTTTCTTTTTAAAAAAGTAATAATAATGTTGGTTACATATTAACTTTTTTATTGTATAAAAAGGTTAATATATCATATTATATTCATACATAGGAAAAATAGCAATAAATACAGCAACAGTTTCAATAAATGACTTTACAATGTTGCCATATAACTGTTGCCTGTTACCTAATGAATTGGAATAGGATTGGAAAATCTAATCGAAATAGTCATTATTTATGAAATAGTATCACAGGCTGCATCTATAGTTTTTAGAATTTTTGTCTCTGTCTGTGATTACATTACAAAATACTAACAAAAGGTATGATAATAGCTGCTTATCTGTGTCAATATATTTGTAGTTTTTGCTGCATCTCATTTCTAAAAGTAAAAATCTATACTTACAATTAAAACAATCTATAGAATAACCTTTATTTTATGCACAAACCTAAGGGATGCAAGTGTGTTTTGCTACTTGCTAGAATCAAAGCCTAGCCTAACATATAGTCAGCCAACGGCGACAGCCAGCCCAAGCTGCCATACACTCGCTTGGGCATTAGTGTATGGCAGCTTGGGCTGTCACAATCGTTGGCTGACTATATGCTTCATAAGCTTTGATAGTATACTATAAAGATACCTCTTTAATATTATGATTAGTTAGATGACATTGAATCATATCTATTGATTAAACATATGTCCTTAAACTAATTTCAGGTTGTATTCAAGAAAGAGGTCAAAACATCAGAGCCACAGCAACGCAATACATTCAGTAAGCGCACTGGTCAGTTCCAACTAAGTAATAAATGGAAGGGTAAAAAGGAGAATGAGCCAGAAATTGATGAAGATGGTCGCCCCCACCATAAAGTTGCCTTGTTATGTGGACCTCCTGGTGTTGGGAAGACCACTTTGGCACATTTGTTGGCGAGATTGGCAGGTCTGATATTTATTTAAGTACTAGCTTTTGTTCTCGTCTTTGCTCACTCAATTTATTTTTGTATACAGTTTTCACTTCTAAGGATTTAATAAACTTAATGTTAAATGGTTTTAAACATTCCACAATAAAATGGCTTGAAATTGTAAAAAAAAATATGACTGAATTAATATTTAAAGAAATAAGCAAAGTTTAGTTAGTTAATAAAATACTATACTGGGATCAGACAAGTATTGTTTAAAAGAAAAAAAACATGTGCCACTAGTATTTGAAAGTACTTGATATTTAAAAATTATTTTCAGGTTACAGACCAGTGGAAATAAATGCATCTGATGAGCGCAGTACTGAAGCTTTTCAAAACGCATTACAAAGTGCAACACTGATGAGATCAGTCCTGGATGCTGAAAAACGACCTAACTGTCTCATATTAGGTAATATTTTATTTATTAATTAACTAGTGACTCACTCTCGCTTTCCTCGGTTGCGTCTAGGTACGCGTGTTTTGAATTTTTTTTTTTAATATTAGGCCCGATCCTCACTATAATGCCGTTCACAGTACGTTCTCGGACCGATCTCGGTCTGGTAAATATTAACAAGTAAATAATATATATTATGTGCAATGTGCATTTATACTATCCGTCACAGTTAAGTTTTACTTCATTCTATTCCAGTTATGATCAATCTCGAAGAAATATTACTTCAAGTCATTCAAAAATACTGTAAGAATTTTAGTTCATCATTTAATGAATTGTGAACTCTGTTAGATTGTAAATGTTAAACATGATATGACTTTACCAGACCGAAATCGGACTGAAACTGTGAATACTATTATAGTGAGAATCGGACCTAATTAGGACCTAATTTTCTAATATTTCTATAACAAAAGTAGTCTAATTTTAGTCAGATATGTTTTTTTTAATTTGTATTTTTTTTAATAACAATGATTTTTTAAACATCAATTTGTATCATCAAGTAATATTATAATATATTTCAGATGAAATAGACGGCGCTCCAATACAAACAGTAGAGTTATTAGTCAAATGGTGTACCGCTGCAGGTCATAAGAAGGAAGAAGGCAAAAAGGGAAAGGGCAAGTCGCAACCCTTAAGGCGACCAGTAATCGCTATATGTAACGATTTGTATGCGACATCCTTAAGGCCACTGAGGTAGGTTTGTGTCAAGTAAAATAAATCTGTGTTTAACCATATTCACAGTTTTTTTACTTCTACAACAATTTCATATAACTAATTCGTTGAATAATTATTTTCATTATAAAATCAATTTACAAACACCAAAACACTGTTTGTTTACATTCAACAATAAATGCAGATAGCTATATTATATGTTATAAGGAGTAACTTAGGCTACTTTTATTTTATTAGAAAACTAACTTTTCCCGTGGCTACACTCACGTTCTAAAGAGAGCTACCGGCGTCCCTCCCTCCTCACGACCGCCTCTTGCGGTCCTCACCTGATCGCGTCTTGCACTATTTTGTTGCGGAGTTTTAAAAATGATACCTCGAAAGATATTCTTTAAAATCAAATGAAGGCAAGAGCAATTTCGTTCAAAATTAAATACTTGTGATGAATAACTTAATTATTTGGATAAGGATTAATATCATGTTTATTAAACACCTTCGCAAATAATGCATTCTTTTAAAAGAAATTTGATTACCATAAGGTTACAGCAAGTCAACACTAAAAGATAGACATATGCTGTCGCGGACTTTTTTTAGGAATTTTAAAGGGGAACAATATCGTCATACATAATTTTTGCATAACTTTAACCGTTCACGCAGTGCGCGCAGCGGAATCTCTAAAAAGGAATATTTTTCTTTTGTTTTTGCAACATTTTTTCTTAATGTTCCGCTCCTATTGGTCGTAGTGGGATTTAATATAGCCTATAGCATTCTTCGATAAACGAACTATCCAACACAAAAATAATTTTTCGATACGGACCAGTAGTTCCTGAGATTAGCGCATCCAACAAACAAATAAACTCTTCAGCTTTATAATAGATTATAAATTTATTTTAACTTACGCCGAGCGAAGCGGGCGGGGTTCACTAGTAACCCACATAACTGACGATTGCAGGCCAGTCTCACTAACAGTGTCGGTGGGGTCGGTGACGTCGCACCGGCTGCAGGCGCGGCTGCGCGCGGTGGCGCGGGCGGAGCGCGTGCGCGCGGCGCCGCGCGCGCTGGCGGCGCTGGCCGCGCGCGCCGCCGGCGACGTGCGCGCCGCGCTCACCGCGCTCAGCTTTGTCAAGGCGAAGGGCGCGCAGGTGCACTTGTTGCTTTTATTCTACCCTCGCTTTGTTAGAGGACGTTTTTGACGACAGTTTGGCTCAGTTGGTAGTGACCCTACTTTCTGCGCCAGCGGTCGCGGGTTCGAGTCCCGCTGGGGCCTATATTTATAATATGTATGTATTTAAAATTTATATGTGTAGTATATCAACTATCTGGTATCCGTAACACAAGATTAGTATACCACGGAACTAGATGGCGCTATTGTAATAATGTCCCAACATAAATTAAAAATAAATAAGAGTACAACCCTAGATTTTAATAATTTATATTTAAATAACATAAAAAATTAAACTGCGATCCTCAGTATTATTTCGTTCACAGTTCGTTCTCGGTCTTGAACTTTACAAGACAGATATGTTTACATTATAGAATCTGTTTCAATTCACGATTCATGATTGTCAAATGATTTGGAATAACATTTCTTAGAGATTAATCGTGACTGGAATGGGATGAAACGAAACTTGGCTGTTACTAAAAGTATGCACATGTATATTTCTTACTTAATAATATTTTACCAAACAGATCAGACCATAGTGAAGACCTGGCCTAATTCAATTAGAATTAAATTGCATGGATAAACAGTAAATTAACAAAGCAATTATTAAAAAACGCAAGTATAGTTAAAGACATGAATGGAAGGAAGATATGTGGCAAGCTTCTAATGTTCAAAAAATGTGTTAAAAGTTTGTTGAATGTATTAAGTGCATAATATGTATAAAGAGTCAAGTGGCATGAACTGAAATATAATAATCATAAGTATGACTGTTTTACGATTTGCGCCTAAATATAGCAGTCGTGTGGAGTGTATACACGTTTGACAGATATTACAAGCCTTTATTCTAGAAATCCGGGTTTTCTCTGAAGAATGTTTTAATAATCTAAAGTCCAAGTTTATATTATTTAATAACACTTCAATTTTAGAACATATTCAAAGGAAATTTTGTAATACTAGAATATTATTAAAAGCATGTCAAATTAGTTAGAAACAAATAACTTTCCTTGCAGATAACAGTGGAGGAGATAGAGAAAATATCAATAGGAACAAAAGATCATACTAAAAGTGTAATGCAGGCATTACAGGCAGTCTTTACTATCAATGATACGGACCCAAATGCAATAATGAAGACGATACAAGCTGCTGGGGAGTATGATAGGTAAGTGTGGTTTTATATCTGGATGATTCTGTTCTATCTGATACTATTTCGATTAAAATTGTCGAGACAAACAATCTATAGGTAAATTCTAGAAATGGACATGACACTGCACTGACATTTAATTGATATATTCTCTGAATAACAAGTTATATTATACAAAACAGGCGATGAAATATGTTCGTGAATATCTAATTAACACGAAAATGTTATAAATAGGTTGCCAATTAATGACCAGCGAGAACAAATAATACAAGACATAAACAATCACAGCTAGAATGGAATCACCCATCTACATAAATATAGATATTTTTAAATATGGAATAAAATGGTGACATATTTTATGTTGCTATTTTCTACACCTGATAGTCTGAAAGAGATAGCCGCGTAACATTAAGGCCACCGTTTGAGTATTTCCTTTCTGTACTTTTTTTTCTCTTTTTTTGTTGAAAGTTTTGTTTAAAGAATTTTATTCTCAAAAAGACAAAGTCACTTACATGAGAACATCATAATGAAGTGAGTGAAAATATACAAATGGTCGTCACATAGGTAGGTACTCAATTAACGTAATTGGATATTTTTAGTTACAGCTTACAAGTGTGTTAAACGTTAGGTATATATTATGTTTAAATAAATGATGTACTGTTATACAAAATATATTGTGAGAGCTGGGATTTAAATGCGTTAATTGAGCTTACATTTTTTATACTAGGTGGTAACTTGTTATAAAGTTGTGCTCCTTCAAATGTAATATCCCTCTTAGCATAGTTTGTCCTAGTTTTTGGAAGAACTACAAGTTTACAAGTTTACAAGTTTGTTTTAAAAATGAAATTTCTTTGTCAATTTGTATAGTCTTAAGTCTTTGATCAAAAAAATCCATAATCAAAAAAATATACTATTGCCAAAACTAAACAAAAAACATATTTAAACAATTTCGATGATTTTTTGCAGAATAGTGGATGGAATATTCGAGAACTATCTCTCAGCACGAGTGGATGCGAGGTTATTAATAGCATGCGAGACGACATCCTGGCTAAGGTTCTACGACACCGTGCACAGTTGGATACTGCGCAACCAAAACTACTCGCTTTATTCACTATTGCCTTTGTGTATAGTGAGATGTCATTCTGTGCTGGCTTCTAGACAGGGACTAAAAATCAGATTCCCCATGCAGGCTCAAGAGGTATCCATTTTTCTTTGTGTTATACATAGTTTATATTATATTATTGGAGTGTTTATAAGATTGTAGCTTAGTGGGAATTAGGGTTTGGGTCCCGGGAAGTCTCGTGTCTCGAAGTCCCGGGAATTCTCGTAATTTTGGCTGTCTCGAGTCCCGGGACTTTTGGGTCGAGACTCGAGACGAGACAAGATTGTCGAAATTGTTATGTAGTCATTTTTATTTTCAAATAATTGAAGTAACCTAGCGCCACCTGTATGATTTTTAACTAACATCGTTTTATAATTATTAGATTTAACTGCTTAAAAGTGAATCTGTGTGTGATTAAAAGAAATAAACCAAGCATTTATTAAAACTGAAATTAATGTTAAAGTTACAGTGCAACCTCTATATACCTATGTAATAATAAATCGAAAGGGAACAGATAAATATTCGTTAAATCAAGTGATTCGTTAAACTGAGGTTTTTTATATTGTGGTTAAATTGGTCTAAAATTTGTTATAACGTTTAAGAGGTACCTAAAAAAATAGTTTTTTTTATCTTGTTACGACGAGACGAATCCTATGTACAATTCATTGTTAAATCGAGGAGTTCGTTATATTGAGGTAGGTACGTTATATATTTAGGTTGCACTGTATTAGGATTTAAATTTTCTGTTTAATAAATGTTGATTTTTGGACGCGCACAACGGCTCCGTAGTCCGTACCATTATCTATAACTGCAACACTACATCAACTATGTATGTATGGAAACATCATTTAGTTTTCAACTTTACCTATTTTTTCCTTTATTTGTGCTGTAAGACGTTCCTTTTCCCCAAATTTCGTGATTCTAGGTCATCGGGAACTTCCGTATAGGTTTTGACCCAAAAATTATAGGGTACTTCCGGGTGAACTAGAATTGCCTATTTTGGTTAAAAGCAAGGCACATAATATAGCGCAAGTAAAGGGAAAGTTCCGAAAAATAAAAAATGTTTAAAATTTAGGTAAATTTTGTTATTTACAAGTTTTCGCGAAAATTTTAATTTGCCCATATCTTTTTATCATATTGGTCAAGGATTTTGATTTTTATACACCTAATAGGGACTATAAACCGCAGTTTCTGGTATAAATTTTAAGAAAATTGGCGATGACACACGGACATACAGACGGACCAGAGTTATTTTGGAGAGTGAGCCAGAGGCTGCCGGGTAGCTTCCGGCGCCGGATATCCAGTGGCGAAATATACGTAGCTTTTACACATGCCGGCGTAATTTGCCCGGAACATTACTTATAATTCACCGCTGGATACCCGGCGCCGGCTACCCGGCAACCGGCTCCCCGGCAAACGGCTCGTGTGAAAAGACACTAAGGGTTCCTTTTTTACTTTTTGAGGTACGGAACGCTTTCTTAAATTAAAATGTTTAGAATTAAAATTTTATAAGGTACTTTGATGCTATTTTGATTTTTTTTGAAAATGATGGGTAGGCACTATCTGCAACAAGTATATAAACCTCTGAGACGTTATATAACTTAGTCTCGCCCGTGACCATGATTGCTGTATAGTATTCGAAACGTCGGGAACTACAAATCAAAATAAATCCGCGACAAAATCCGAACAGGTAGTTTTATTTATAATGTGGAATATTCGCGTAAACCTAAGAAACTATTATAAGTAAAAATTTGTGGGGCGTGCTGGTGTGTAATGTAGTTTTTGTTGCGAGAGATTAATTAAAAGTCTAAATACGTAACACAGTCTTTAATACACAATTTACACCCACAAAAGATAGAAGGAGAAAGAGCAAAGCAGATAGATAGTATATACAGTTCACACGACAGAAAGAACGCAAGCACAAGGATAGTACAAATAACATATAATAAATTACGAAGCTTATAAAGTTTAGGTACGTAAGCTATGAATGGCGAGTAAGCGAGTGGTACGGGTCTCTCGTCTAGCGTGCGGATTGCGACTGTCGTCTGCAGTTAAAACTTTTAAATTGAAAATGTGAATGTCAGCTGATGCGCGGGCGCCGCTAACGGTAAAGCTGAGGTGCGGAGCGCGGGAGGCAAGATATTAATACGTCGCCTCGACCAGTTGTCCGTGAGGCTCAAGTTCAAGGATATAATAGATGTCTATATGTATTTTATTTATTATTTAATATTATTTATTTTATTTATTTATTATTTGTTATTATAATTAATATGTAGTATGTAGGTGTATCATGTATGTGTGTAGACTATAGGTGTGTAAGCTGAATTATATTATGTAAATATTATTTTGTATAGTTTATGTATTTATGTTAGGTATTAAATGTTTAATATATGTGAGTCAGCCACATCACTCCCCTCCAGAGACCGTTCACGGGCGAAAGTAGTCTGGAAATCTGACTTGACGACCCGATCGAGTAGTTTTCAAGATTGGAGTGAGGGTTTCATTTTTGTTATCTAAAGCTTTAGGTGTTAAGTTTGTGTCTGACAGTATGTAGGCTGGTTTAATGCGGTCTATCGATACTGTGACATCTTTACCTTTTATGCGGATTTTAAAAACTTTCGAATCTCTTTCGATTACTTCATGCGGGCCAGTATATGCTGCTTGAAGTGCACCTCGAAGAGAGTCTTCACGTAAAAATACATGTGAACAAGATGAGAGGTCTTTGTATATAAAAAATTTATTTTTACTTGTGTGATGTCTAACAGGGACTGGTTTTAAGTCATTGGCAAATGATCTGATACGAGAAGAAAAATCTGTTACATCAGTCGTACATTTGTCAATGCTCTGATCAAAGAAATCGCCTGGAAGACGTAAAGGTTCTCCATAAACGAGCTCTGCTGAGGAACACTGTAAGTCCTCTTTAAAGGAACTTCGGATTCCAAGGAGTATAAATGGTAGTGATTCCGACCATCTATAATCAGCATGGCACATTATTGCCGCTTTTAATTGCCGATGGAATCGCTCGACTAGACCATTGCACTGAGGATGGTAAGCAGTTGTTCTACGATGTCGAAAGCCAATAGACTTCGAAAGCTGCTGAAATAGCGAAGACTCAAACTGCCTACCACGATCAGTGACAATGTCTGTAGGGCAACCAAAACGAGCAACCCATCCGGATAAAAATGCTTTGGCTACAGACTCCGCCGTAATATCGGTCAGAGGTACAGCTTCGGCCCATCGTGTAAAACGATCGACGGCTGTTAAGCAGTACCGATACTCGGCAGATGGGGGTAATGGTCCGATGAGGTCTAGGTGCACATATTTGAAACGCGCCTTCGGTATATCGTGCGTGCCCAGAGGAGACGATACGTGTCGATTCACCTTCGCGCGTTGGCACTCCAAACATGCCCTAGCCCACTCGCGACACTGCTTCCTCATCTGCGGCCATACGTAGCGCTGTGCTACGAGTTTAGCACTAGTATTCGCGCCGGGATGGCTTAATGAATGTAGGCTATCAAAAACTTGTTTGCGTAAGGACTGAGGTATGAAAGGCCTAGGTGTCGTTGTACTTACATCGCAGTACAGATAAGTGCGACTACCTGGGATTGTCATCCTTTCAATACGCAGAGAAGAATCTTCATTTAGGTATTTATTAAGTTCGCTATCAGAGTTCTGAGCCTGAGCTAACACTTTGAAATCTACAGGGATCTGTAACTCCTCTATGCGTGATAATGTGTCTGCGACTACGTTGTCTTTACCAGAAATGTGACATATATCTGTAGAAAATTGAGATATGTAGTCGAGATATCTATATTGACGCGGCGAGCAATTATTCTTACGCTCACTAAACGCGAAGCATAAGGGTTTGTGGTCGGTATAGATTGTAAAGGTTGTTGTCTCTAGCCAGTGTCTAAAGTATTTAATACTTTCGTATATTGCTAGAAGTTCTCTGTCGTAAGGCGAGTACTTCTTTTGTGATGGGCTCAACTTACGAGAAAAGTAAGCTAAAGGTTGCCAGTTACCGTCCTTTAACTGTTGCAAAACACTACCAATGGCGAAATCTGAAGCGTCAGTCACCAGACTTAGTTTTGCGTTAGGGTCTGGGTGTGCTAACATAGCTGCATTGCATAAACTGTCTTTACACTCCTCGAATGCTTTTAACGAATCTCCACATATGTTTACAGTCTGAGAGGCTTTTACGGAACCGATTAAGAGAGCATTTAAAGGGGCTTGGATATGAGCTGCTTTAGGTATAAATCTCCTATAGAAATTTACCATACCCAAAAATCTTCTAAGCTGCCTAGCCGTGTTAGGTACGGGGTAATTTTTTATTGCCTCTACTTTACACTCCAAAGGTTTAGTGCCGGCCTGTGAAATATGGTAGCCTAGAAAAGTGACTTCTGTTACTCCGAATTGACACTTAGATGTATTTATCAAAATGCCATAATCTCGTAACCTCGTGAAGAGTTGACGAAGATGGTCCTGGTGTTGTGACTCATCCTTGGAAAACACTAATATGTCGTCGAGATATGGGTAACAAAAATCTAAACCACGTGTCACTTCATCTATAAACCTTTGAAAGGTCTGAGCGGCGTTCCGTAGACCAAAAGTCATATATGGAAATTCGAAGAGTCCAAAGGGTGTAGTTATAGCAGTTTTAGGGATATCCTGCTCAAAAACTGGTAACTGGTTATAAGCTTTAACTAAGTCAACCGTCGAAAATATCTTACACTCAGAAAGGCTATGAGCAAAGTCCTGGATATGCCTAATGGGATATTTGTCAGGAATTGTCCTAGCATTGAGCATCCTGTAGTCACCGCAAGGACGCCAGCCGTTGTCCTTCTTGGGGGCTAGGTGAAGAGGTGATGACCAGGGGCTATCTGAAGGTCGAGCTGTGCCATTAGCTAGCATGGCTTCAAACTCAGCCTTAGCTATCATTAGTTTATCTGGAGCGAGACGTCGGGGTGAACAAGCTACTGGTGGGCCTGGTGTGGTACGAATGTGGTGAGTAGTGTTGTGTTTAATGATTCGTACTGGGCCAGCTGGTCGAGTGATCTCAGAAAATTCTGAAAGAATATGGTTATATTTATTATCATAAGTCATGACCTTAACGCTAGACACAAGACTATCTACATTACTAGAAATTATGGCTACAGTACACAAATTAGTTGTATTATCTATTAAGCGCTTATTGCGAATATCTACAGCTAAATTAAAATATGACAAAAAATCTACGCCAATAATTGCTTTAGATACATCTGCAACTACAAAACGCCACATAAATTCTCTACGTAAGCCTAAATTTAAATTAAGTTGTACATAACCATACGTGTTAATCGTAGTACCATTCGCCGCACACAACTGGTAATCCGTTTTTTCACGTCGTTGTTGAAGTGCGGTACGAGGGAAAACACTCACATCACTTCCTGTATCTATCAAAAATTGCACTTTTGAACTACGATCTGTCACAAACAGGCGACCAATATAAGAAGACTGAGGGCAATCGTCAGCCGCCATCACCGACTGCCCGTCTCGTTTCCCGACTTATAATTGCATGGTAAGGTACATCTAGTGGCTTTATCGCCGAATTTATAGTGATACCAGCATATTGGAAACTTCCTAACGTTGGAATGTGATCTTCTTGAATTCGAACGACTGCGCTGACGTGGCCTTTGCCTATGCCGTGGGCGTGAACGATCGAAGTTCTGGGTAGTCAGTTCACTTACTTGCTTCGTCAATGCCGTTATTTGACGCGCCATGACATCCATCGCCGATTCTAACCTTGAAATCGATGCTACCGAAAATTGAGGTTGGCTTGGTGCTATGTCATGTACCCTGTCGGCTAATTCGGCTAAATCTTGAAGAGCCATATTAGGTTGCGAAGCAATGATCGTCTGTAAATTGTTTGGTAATCGACTCGTCCACACATCCATAATAAAATCGTCAGGCATATTCGGTCCAGCTAGCTGTTGTAAGTGTCGCAAAAATTGAGAAGGCTTACGATCTCCCAATTCTTCGGATTGTAGCAATTGTTTCACCTTCTTTTGTCTCGATATGGACACACGCTTAATAAGCTCTGATTTAAGCTTTTCGTACTTGCCAGTAGAGGGTGGATTTTCAATTATATCCTCAACCGTTGCGGAATATTGCCCGTCTAAATGCGCCAAGACGTAATAAAACTTCGTGTTGTCATCTGTTATCCGTGCTAAGATAAATTGTGCTTCAATTTGTGCAAACCAAATCTTAGGTTTTTCGATCCAAAATGGCGGTATACGCACGCCGACACGGTATAACTCCGTCGATGGATCTCGGTCCGTTGAAACGCGCTCACATTTCTTAACGCGTTGGCGAACACGTGGACTTCTCGCAGAGGGTCCAGATTCTGCCGTTGCACCGTCGTCACTGCTCATTTTAATGTTCAACTGGGGTCACCACTGTGGGGTGTGCTGGTGTGTAATGTAGTTTTTGTTGCGAGAGATTAATTAAAAGTCTAAATACGTAACACAGTCTTTAATACACAATTTACACCCACAAAAGATAGAAGGAGAAAGAGCAAAGCAGATAGATAGTATATACAGTTCACACGACAGAAAGAACGCAAGCACAAGGATAGTACAAATAACATATAATAAATTACGAAGCTTATAAAGTTTAGGTACGTAAGCTATGAATGGCGAGTAAGCGAGTGGTACGGGTCTCTCGTCTAGCGTGCGGATTGCGACTGTCGTCTGCAGTTAAAACTTTTAAATTGAAAATGTGAATGTCAGCTGATGCGCGGGCGCCGCTAACGGTAAAGCTGAGGTGCGGAGCGCGGGAGGCAAGATATTAATACGTCGCCTCGACCAGTTGTCCGTGAGGCTCAAGTTCAAGGATATAATAGATGTCTATATGTATTTTATTTATTATTTAATATTATTTATTTTATTTATTTATTATTTGTTATTATAATTAATATGTAGTATGTAGGTGTATCATGTATGTGTGTAGACTATAGGTGTGTAAGCTGAATTATATTATGTAAATATTATTTTGTATAGTTTATGTATTTATGTTAGGTATTAAATGTTTAATATATGTGAGTCAGCCACATCACTCCCCTCCAGAGACCGTTCACGGGCGAAAGTAGTCTGGAAATCTGACTTGACGACCCGATCGAGTAGTTTTCAAGATTGGAGTGAGGGTTTCATTTTTGTTATCTAAAGCTTTAGGTGTTAAGTTTGTGTCTGACAGTATGTAGGCTGGTTTAATGCGGTCTATCGATACTGTGACATCTTTACCTTTTATGCGGATTTTAAAAACTTTCGAATCTCTTTCGATTACTTCATGCGGGCCAGTATATGCTGCTTGAAGTGCACCTCGAAGAGAGTCTTCACGTAAAAATACATGTGAACAAGATGAGAGGTCTTTGTATATAAAAAATTTATTTTTACTTGTGTGATGTCTAACAGGGACTGGTTTTAAGTCATTGGCAAATGATCTGATACGAGAAGAAAAATCTGTTACATCAGTCGTACATTTGTCAATGCTCTGATCAAAGAAATCGCCTGGAAGACGTAAAGGTTCTCCATAAACGAGCTCTGCTGAGGAACACTGTAAGTCCTCTTTAAAGGAACTTCGGATTCCAAGGAGTATAAATGGTAGTGATTCCGACCATCTATAATCAGCATGGCACATTATTGCCGCTTTTAATTGCCGATGGAATCGCTCGACTAGACCATTGCACTGAGGATGGTAAGCAGTTGTTCTACGATGTCGAAAGCCAATAGACTTCGAAAGCTGCTGAAATAGCGAAGACTCAAACTGCCTACCACGATCAGTGACAATGTCTGTAGGGCAACCAAAACGAGCAACCCATCCGGATAAAAATGCTTTGGCTACAGACTCCGCCGTAATATCGGTCAGAGGTACAGCTTCGGCCCATCGTGTAAAACGATCGACGGCTGTTAAGCAGTACCGATACTCGGCAGATGGGGGTAATGGTCCGATGAGGTCTAGGTGCACATATTTGAAACGCGCCTTCGGTATATCGTGCGTGCCCAGAGGAGACGATACGTGTCGATTCACCTTCGCGCGTTGGCACTCCAAACATGCCCTAGCCCACTCGCGACACTGCTTCCTCATCTGCGGCCATACGTAGCGCTGTGCTACGAGTTTAGCACTAGTATTCGCGCCGGGATGGCTTAATGAATGTAGGCTATCAAAAACTTGTTTGCGTAAGGACTGAGGTATGAAAGGCCTAGGTGTCGTTGTACTTACATCGCAGTACAGATAAGTGCGACTACCTGGGATTGTCATCCTTTCAATACGCAGAGAAGAATCTTCATTTAGGTATTTATTAAGTTCGCTATCAGAGTTCTGAGCCTGAGCTAACACTTTGAAATCTACAGGGATCTGTAACTCCTCTATGCGTGATAATGTGTCTGCGACTACGTTGTCTTTACCAGAAATGTGACATATATCTGTAGAAAATTGAGATATGTAGTCGAGATATCTATATTGACGCGGCGAGCAATTATTCTTACGCTCACTAAACGCGAAGCATAAGGGTTTGTGGTCGGTATAGATTGTAAAGGTTGTTGTCTCTAGCCAGTGTCTAAAGTATTTAATACTTTCGTATATTGCTAGAAGTTCTCTGTCGTAAGGCGAGTACTTCTTTTGTGATGGGCTCAACTTACGAGAAAAGTAAGCTAAAGGTTGCCAGTTACCGTCCTTTAACTGTTGCAAAACACTACCAATGGCGAAATCTGAAGCGTCAGTCACCAGACTTAGTTTTGCGTTAGGGTCTGGGTGTGCTAACATAGCTGCATTGCATAAACTGTCTTTACACTCCTCGAATGCTTTTAACGAATCTCCACATATGTTTACAGTCTGAGAGGCTTTTACGGAACCGATTAAGAGAGCATTTAAAGGGGCTTGGATATGAGCTGCTTTAGGTATAAATCTCCTATAGAAATTTACCATACCCAAAAATCTTCTAAGCTGCCTAGCCGTGTTAGGTACGGGGTAATTTTTTATTGCCTCTACTTTACACTCCAAAGGTTTAGTGCCGGCCTGTGAAATATGGTAGCCTAGAAAAGTGACTTCTGTTACTCCGAATTGACACTTAGATGTATTTATCAAAATGCCATAATCTCGTAACCTCGTGAAGAGTTGACGAAGATGGTCCTGGTGTTGTGACTCATCCTTGGAAAACACTAATATGTCGTCGAGATATGGGTAACAAAAATCTAAACCACGTGTCACTTCATCTATAAACCTTTGAAAGGTCTGAGCGGCGTTCCGTAGACCAAAAGTCATATATGGAAATTCGAAGAGTCCAAAGGGTGTAGTTATAGCAGTTTTAGGGATATCCTGCTCAAAAACTGGTAACTGGTTATAAGCTTTAACTAAGTCAACCGTCGAAAATATCTTACACTCAGAAAGGCTATGAGCAAAGTCCTGGATATGCCTAATGGGATATTTGTCAGGAATTGTCCTAGCATTGAGCATCCTGTAGTCACCGCAAGGACGCCAGCCGTTGTCCTTCTTGGGGGCTAGGTGAAGAGGTGATGACCAGGGGCTATCTGAAGGTCGAGCTGTGCCATTAGCTAGCATGGCTTCAAACTCAGCCTTAGCTATCATTAGTTTATCTGGAGCGAGACGTCGGGGTGAACAAGCTACTGGTGGGCCTGGTGTGGTACGAATGTGGTGAGTAGTGTTGTGTTTAATGATTCGTACTGGGCCAGCTGGTCGAGTGATCTCAGAAAATTCTGAAAGAATATGGTTATATTTATTATCATAAGTCATGACCTTAACGCTAGACACAAGACTATCTACATTACTAGAAATTATGGCTACAGTACACAAATTAGTTGTATTATCTATTAAGCGCTTATTGCGAATATCTACAGCTAAATTAAAATATGACAAAAAATCTACGCCAATAATTGCTTTAGATACATCTGCAACTACAAAACGCCACATAAATTCTCTACGTAAGCCTAAATTTAAATTAAGTTGTACATAACCATACGTGTTAATCGTAGTACCATTCGCCGCACACAACTGGTAATCCGTTTTTTCACGTCGTTGTTGAAGTGCGGTACGAGGGAAAACACTCACATCACTTCCTGTATCTATCAAAAATTGCACTTTTGAACTACGATCTGTCACAAACAGGCGACCAATATAAGAAGACTGAGGGCAATCGTCAGCCGCCATCACCGACTGCCCGTCTCGTTTCCCGACTTATAATTGCATGGTAAGGTACATCTAGTGGCTTTATCGCCGAATTTATAGTGATACCAGCATATTGGAAACTTCCTAACGTTGGAATGTGATCTTCTTGAATTCGAACGACTGCGCTGACGTGGCCTTTGCCTATGCCGTGGGCGTGAACGATCGAAGTTCTGGGTAGTCAGTTCACTTACTTGCTTCGTCAATGCCGTTATTTGACGCGCCATGACATCCATCGCCGATTCTAACCTTGAAATCGATGCTACCGAAAATTGAGGTTGGCTTGGTGCTATGTCATGTACCCTGTCGGCTAATTCGGCTAAATCTTGAAGAGCCATATTAGGTTGCGAAGCAATGATCGTCTGTAAATTGTTTGGTAATCGACTCGTCCACACATCCATAATAAAATCGTCAGGCATATTCGGTCCAGCTAGCTGTTGTAAGTGTCGCAAAAATTGAGAAGGCTTACGATCTCCCAATTCTTCGGATTGTAGCAATTGTTTCACCTTCTTTTGTCTCGATATGGACACACGCTTAATAAGCTCTGATTTAAGCTTTTCGTACTTGCCAGTAGAGGGTGGATTTTCAATTATATCCTCAACCGTTGCGGAATATTGCCCGTCTAAATGCGCCAAGACGTAATAAAACTTCGTGTTGTCATCTGTTATCCGTGCTAAGATAAATTGTGCTTCAATTTGTGCAAACCAAATCTTAGGTTTTTCGATCCAAAATGGCGGTATACGCACGCCGACACGGTATAACTCCGTCGATGGATCTCGGTCCGTTGAAACGCGCTCACATTTCTTAACGCGTTGGCGAACACGTGGACTTCTCGCAGAGGGTCCAGATTCTGCCGTTGCACCGTCGTCACTGCTCATTTTAATGTTCAACTGGGGTCACCACTGTGGGGTGTGCTGGTGTGTAATGTAGTTTTTGTTGCGAGAGATTAATTAAAAGTCTAAATACGTAACACAGTCTTTAATACACAATTTACACCCACAAAAGATAGAAGGAGAAAGAGCAAAGCAGATAGATAGTATATACAGTTCACACGACAGAAAGAACGCAAGCACAAGGATAGTACAAATAACATATAATAAATTACGAAGCTTATAAAGTTTAGGTACGTAAGCTATGAATGGCGAGTAAGCGAGTGGTACGGGTCTCTCGTCTAGCGTGCGGATTGCGACTGTCGTCTGCAGTTAAAACTTTTAAATTGAAAATGTGAATGTCAGCTGATGCGCGGGCGCCGCTAACGGTAAAGCTGAGGTGCGGAGCGCGGGAGGCAAGATATTAATACGTCGCCTCGACCAGTTGTCCGTGAGGCTCAAGTTCAAGGATATAATAGATGTCTATATGTATTTTATTTATTATTTAATATTATTTATTTTATTTATTTATTATTTGTTATTATAATTAATATGTAGTATGTAGGTGTATCATGTATGTGTGTAGACTATAGGTGTGTAAGCTGAATTATATTATGTAAATATTATTTTGTATAGTTTATGTATTTATGTTAGGTATTAAATGTTTAATATATGTGAGTCAGCCACAAATTCTTCAAAAAAGGGGTATCCTGCTTAAAAAAACAAAAAAAAATCAAAAGTCTCGAAGTCCCGGGAATTCCCGGGACTTTGATTGTAGGCTATCACGTGTCCCGGGACTTTGAAATTGTCGGGAATTCCCAATGGGAATCTTAAAATGAAGTAAAAAAAAGTTATTTGAAATTAATTTTAAATAACAGCTTTTCACTAAATGCATATGAAAGTATATGCAGTACTAACATCAATAAAACAAATTTAAAAAATTTTGTCTGTCTGTTTGTTCCAATGTCCGACTAATCTCTGACATGTGACTTTCACTCGCAGATAGCTAATGTTATAAGGTGTAACTTACGCTACTTTTATTTTAGAAATTTTATTTAACTAGTGGAACGCGTGGCTTCGCTCGCGCCAAAACTAGAGAGGAACCCGAGCAGAGCGAGGATGAGTCGCTAGTTTAATATATTAGTATGTCACATAATATATTTTTATTATTATTTACTGCCTCGTTGGTGTAGTGGCTAGCATGTACGGTCGCATATTGTGAGGTCCTGGGTTCGAGTCCCGGGTCGGGCCAAGTTTAGTTATTGAGTCTTTCTGTTTCGTAATCCTCAGTAACAGCCCGGAGACGGGAAATAGGTGGCGTGTCACCCCCGTGCCTCGGAGAGCACGTAAAGTCTTCGGTCCTACGCCTTAACTCTCACTGGTCGTGTCGAGCATTCGTCCCACCGGTATATGAGAGTGATAAGGAATAGAGAGTGCACTTGTGTTTGCGCATACACTCATGCACTATAGTATGTCTCGCGCAGATGGCTAGTCTCAACGAGATTTTTAGGAAGGAACGAAGGTTAGAGAGACCAGGAGAACCATCGCTTTATACTACAGCATTACCCGCCTGTCCCTGAAAATTTGTAGAATTTATAACGCGCTGTCGTCGGTAAGTAGTATTTGTGAAGTTAGCTGTTTATGAGTATTTTCACTATTGTGACAACGTGAAGTTAGGCATTGAGACAACATAGCGATCGCAGCGTCTCCTTAGTTTGACAATATTTCTGAGACACTACATTCTAGGGCGATGGTCCTCCTGGCCTCTAATCTCCATGTTGGCCACCGTGGCCGGAATCGGTTAGGAGGACATCATCATCATCATTTTTTATTATATTACATTCTAGACGGTAGATAATAGAGTGACATGTTCCAGATGTCTCGCAAGAAAGCGGAGTTGGACAGTATCGTGTGGTCGGTGTGGCGCGGCGCGGCGGCGGGGCGCGGCGCGCGCGCGGCCGCGCTGCGCCTCGACGTGCTGCCGCTGCTGCCGCACCTGCTCGCGCCCAAGCTCAGGTCCGCCAACGTGCAGGTGTTGATTGTTTTTTTTTTAATTTTGTTTGTTTTTGTGGCAAAGGTGGATTTTTTTTCTGCTGTTTGAGTATAGGGTTGACAATGCTTGCTCAAGCTGCTCGAGTTTAGGGTTGACATGTATATGTAGTTTTGTAGTATGTATGTATTATTCTGATTTATTTGTGGCAAAGATTTCTGTAATTATGTATATTTTGTTTTCATGTGCTATAAATAATATAAAAAAACATTTGCCGAATTCTGGGCTATTACTTAGAATTTTGTTACAGTTAAACTTAGTAGCGTAAATCTAAGAAAATATTAATAAAAGCAGATTAATTATTAACAGCTATGCAGCGACAGTGAGAAGCGCGCGTTGCAGGCGTGCGCCGGCGCCATGTGCGACTACGGGCTGAGCTACACGCAGCAGCGAGGCGCGGACGGGCTCTACGCGTACGTCCTCGAACCGGACATTTACAAGATTGCTTTCTTTGGTATATTGTCATTATATGATCTTTCCATTTATCACAAAAAAAATTTTTTTTTCAAAAACCCAATTATAATTTACGCTTCTAAACTGCCAGTCGCCCGGGCAGAGAGTGAGAGAGAGAGAGAAAAAAAATAGTACATAATAAATAAGAATCGAGTACGGATAACTTTGTCTCTCATATTATACACTACTCCAAAATGCTCAATCTGAAATTGCCAAGCTAGTCGAAAGTCATACATTCTCTACGATTTTGTGATAGGACTGTATATATACAATATATAAAATTACTTGTAAAGCTATAAATAAAATGGAAGCCTAAGGGCCTATCCGCACACAATAGTGCCGACATGTGACCGACAGTTCCGTACCGTACAGCTCCGTGACGTGCTATTCATACATGTCAGTACCGACATTGACGCGTGCAGTGATTTTAAGTACCGCAGCAGTTTCACGTGCTTGTAAAATGGGTTTTTAACGCGTGGAGTATAAGAGATGAAGGAGAGTTTGCCACCCTATATAAACATCTGATAGATGATGAATCAAAGTTTTTTTTTTGTGTATTTCAAGATGTCAAAACTTTGCTTCAACATACTTTTATCTAAACTTTCTGAAAAGTTAAGAAAACAAAATATTTATTGGACAAAAGCTATACCACCAAGGGAGCGACTAGCACTCTGTTTGAGGTTTGTTTCGTACACTGACACTGACGGATACGTTACTGATACGGCACGTGTCGGCACTGTTGTGTGCGGATAGGCCCTTATACTCGGTACCTTGTAAAGAACGTATCGCGGTGGTCCAGCGTCTTCATTGCACATTATTGAAAGAAAAAGAAAATGCATTCGTACTCATACTTGAATACTGCGCTGTATATCCTGTACAGTTGAATGGTCTCAGCAAAAAGCATAAGTTTTTAATCTTAAAAAAGGATTTGTGCTTTTCGGGTAGCAGTAGAAGTTTTTTAAGTAACCCCAGGTAATAGGACATATTATATTATAGTGACATATTACATTTAGTAATAGTGATTATGGAAACAATAAGTGATTTTATATGTTCAGGCTCAGAAGAACGTATCAAGCCGCCACCCGCCATACGACAAGCGATCGCTCGAGAACAGCAATTGGAAATGATCAGAAGGAATGAAAGTATGGTATGTATATTTCTATCATAACATCATAATAAAAAACTGTTTGTGTGCGTGTGCGTGTCGCTTTTATATAAAAAGTTTTTTTTATTGTACCGTTCTTATAGAGTACTATGAAGATGTGTATTTTTACATTGATTTATAAAAAAAAATAAGATTCACAATCAGCGTCTCAAAGGTGTTCTTGTAAGAAATACTTAATTTAAGATGGATTTTTTTTAAAGCTTCTTTTGTTTATAATCTTTGGATAACAAAATTATTTTAATTAAAATGTACGTTGTTTTGCTTAATAAATAACTTTATGTGGTGTACCTAAAATCGAATTTGTGTTTTCGATTTTTTATTTTTGTCACATATCGACATCACTTTTGGAAGAAAGATGTCTGTTAGGAAATGTAAATCGATATTTTATATGTATATCAATGATTTTATATATCGATACCTTAATTCGCAAATCGGCTAATTCCGTTTAAGTGCACTTCTCTGTGAGACGCTAAATTATTTATTATTTCAATAATATTACGGATTTCGAAAACACAAACATTTTTATACTTTAACAATAAATAGTTATTAAAAATCTAATAAATATTATTAAATTACTTAAGATTTTGATAGCCCTTGAAAAATTTCGTCAAGAGTCAGCCGATTTGCGAATTTAGTTATCGATATAAATTATATATAAGCTATAGTTATTTTTCCACTAATACTAATAATTCCTCACGTTTTTAGATGAATAAAACAACGAGCAATAATCAAGAGAGCAAATTGAAACCAGACGTACAGGCAAAGGACATGAAGAAGAGTGAGGAGCGGCTTCCGAACCATTTGCAGCGGTTACAGCCTAAAGCTCCCGTACGGGCTACTCCACAAGTAAGTAAAATAAATATACAAATACAAAGCCTTTATTGCTGATAAAATTTTACAGTTTTTCTTATAGCTATTTTAATGGCACATCACTAATCGTATCAGCGTGTCCTGTAAGTAAAATAAATGAATAAATGTAAATATGTTGGGACATTGTTACACACATCTTAATCTTGTTCCGAGGTAAGCTACAATGTTTGTGCTACGGATACCAGATAAATGATACGCTACACTATTTATTTTAAAATAAATAATTTCATCGCTAAGTAGAATCGTACTTAAATTTCGTAAGCAAACTCGTTTGAATGTCGCTAATTAAAAATGTGTTTGCTGAATCGCAGTCATTGTACGGTGTGAAAGCTCTTTACCGCGTCTTGCCATAGAATAAAACTGCAGACTATCTTTGCTTTCTATCGTCACGTTAATGCCTATTCGCAACCGAATTAAAAAAAAACGGAGTTTTGTGATATGATATGTTTTGTGATATCTTAGTGAATTGATTTTTATATATTTCGTTGCGACTTAATTATTTACCTTAAAAACTATATAACATTTTCCTAATGATTTTGAAGTTGATAATCTTTTTTTATTGTTACGTTACTTCTTAAATTTGAATTTTCAATAGTTTATTTTTTTATATTTATATCCTTTTCCCGTTTACTACGAAGGCTAAAACTAGAAGGCAAAAAGATACAAAAAATTTTTTTCACACAGATCAGTAGCAATTTTTTTCAAATTGATAACAAATTAGTAATCCATTCTTAATTTCCAACCAGTTAGCAATCTGACAGTCATATTCATATTATATTCAGCTTTTTTATCGTCCCATTGCTGAGATCAGGCATAGTCCATAATACTGGCCAAATGCGGGTTGGCGGACTGTACATGTCTTTTGAAAACACTCAGACATGACGGTTTCCTCACGATGTTTTCCTTCATCGTAAGACAAGTGGTATTCATAGTGTAATCAGTTCGCCCATGAAAATATCAGATGCGAGACCTAGTATTTGATCCCGCTTCTCTTGGTTTTTAAGCAAGTGAGGTTTTTTTCCTTACAATCACTACCCTATTACACCAAAATGTCTAAACAATAAACAGATCACCAGAAATAAGCTACGTCTATCCCACACATACTCTTTGCCAGGTCGCGGGTAATCACAGCAATCTCGCACACAGTTCCCGCATAAAAAGAAAATAATTAACCCATCTCATTCCCACTCGTCACTACACATTGCAAGCGTTTAGCCTTTCATACGGAAATGATGCGAGCAATGAAATGAATGACACAACTTGATGACATTTCTCTATTCCATTCGAGCGTTCATTCATTCGTTCTTTCAAAATGGATAAATTTTTAAGCTGTTTACATGGATGTGTGTATGGTGTTAATTAAACATATCGGTGTGTATTGTTCGGTTGGCGTTCGGGGAATTTGTATTGACTATACGGTATTTACTATACATGTAGAGTATTGTAATACTTTTTTGGGTTTACGATTTTGTTATTCTAAATAAAATTATCTTTTCGGATTTTCTCGCACATTTATTTAAAAATTTGGTTCACCTTTTGAATGCTTTACATCAATTATTATGGTGAGAGATTAGCTAAAGAAAAACATTAGAAACATCAATTCAATTCCAATTTACTCTTGTTAATGGCTTATTTAAAACGAAGTCAGACATCAAATTAAATTCTTGAAAATATCTCTGTATTGTTAAAATAAAGCATGTAATTTTGGAAAGGCTGAAAGCTCGAGTTCAGCATCTCATCATTTTGAAAAAAAAAATGAAAAATAATCAAAACAGAGGCCAAATCCATAGATTTAACAAACACGAACGAGAAAAACACTAGACAAATGATGATAGATGGTTATCCGGTCAACATATAGGATACTTTTTACGACGAAACATCTCATACCTGAGAAATCTGTATGATACTCGTAGAAGATAAAAATTTAGAATTTCGAGTAATCTTGTTGCCAAATCATAAAAAAATAAAAATTTAAATATGGTCGAAAAATAAAAAAAATATGAAAAGGGGGCCACTCATAAGGGTAGGTGATAACACCTATACTTGAGCCACATTAGAGAAATAATGTTTAATAACAAAGTGTTGCTAGGCAACCATCTGAAAGCATGGGTGAAAAACATTTTTTATTAATGTTTATTGTTGTAAATGCTAATGCTTTAGAATGGTAATTAATAATGATTGTCAGTAAATAATTAAGTTTTTAAACCTATAAAACTGCTAAAGAAGATAAAATAAAACAAAATAGAAGTTAATGTTGTACATTTATTATAATTTTTATTATTAACAAATTATAATGAAATCTGTGACAAGTTTCATCAACCTTTAGCAAAGCATTTATCCCGTCCAACGCTTAACTCACTCCTCACTCAAAGTCTAATTTTACGCGAAATCAATTGATTTTTGATTTGGCAGCACCACATAACATTGGATATTTTTTTAAGAATCGATAAATAATACGACTAATTTAAAAAACAGTAAACTATTCGGTTAGTGTAGGGTACTTGGTGGTATTTTTCATTTGATTACATTATAAAAATATTATGTAAAAATGTTTACGATATCTGCCAAAAAAGGCAGAAAGCTTTAGGGATGGCATAATTATCCACCATCACAACCCAATATAATTAAAAATGTAAAAAATAATTACTTACGTGTGATTTGAAATGTTTATTAATCATGTATTATCTTTTACGTGTCTTTACAATTAGGTATTATGAAAACTCTGATAGATATTTAGGGTAAAACTATTGAAAGTGTGAAATCGTGATTTATTCTGAAGTGGGAACCCTAAAAATCAGCTGTTGTGGTTTGTTTACAAACATTATTTCTCTAAAGTGGCTGAAGTATAGGGGAAAATAAAATAACTTACAGCCTGTTCTCAGACCTCCTAAATACGCACCAAAAAATTATATATAATCGGGCAAGTCGTTTCGGAGGAGTTCGATAACAAACACTGTGACACGAGATTTTTATATAATATATAAAGATTAGTAACCGTTAAAACGACCTAAGGACGAATCCAAACGGAGCCAGAGTAACTCGCTAGTAATATAATATAATTATATCTATTATGGCTATATGTTTGGTTTTCTAATGAGAGGGATTAAGTCGTGATGGCTAACTAATAAACATATAACCGCTAATGCAATATCGGCCGAGTTGTGGATGAATAGTTAATGCAGCTCACATCATTGATGCGGATTACAAATGTCATTATGTAATGCACACGATTTAACACTGTTTAGATCACTTGTCGCCTGTTCTACTTGTGTCTACAAATATTTGAAAAAACGTTCTATTTTCTTGTATATTCGCATATCTTTCTATTTTTGTTATCTGAACTCGTTTACTCATAGGGTGCGTGACGTGTGGTTGCAGGTTCGAGTCCCTCTGGGGGCATTTTTGTGATAAACACAAATTTTGTACTCCAGTCATATCAGGGGACTATTTAAGTTAAAATCTATTGTGTATATCTATTGTGTATATGTTACCCGGGTAACAAACTACCATCATACTAAATTTCATTAAAATCTGTCCAATGGTTTTCTCGGGACAGATAGACGGACAAAAATACTTAAAACAATTGATAGAGTAATAGAACGGCCTCGTATCGATAATAATTGGTATGTAATGACTATTTTCAATGAGAATTTCTAGAAAATATTCAATGTAGACATTAATCTAAGTTAGACTTATGTAGTATAGATTAAACAATAACACAAATTTTAAAAGTAATAAATGAAACTACCTTTCTGGATTTTGTCGCGGATTTATTTTGATTTTTAGTTCCCGACGCGTTTCGAATGCTTTACAGCAATCATGGTCACGGGAGAGTAAAGCTGGTGCTGTAAAGCATTCGAAACGTCGGGAACTAAAAATCAAAATAAATCCGCGACAAAATCCGAAAAGGAATTTTCATTTATAATGTCGAATATTCGCGTTAATCTAAGAAAGTATTATAAATCATCGTATTATTATTATTGTGTTGTTGGGTGTGGTGCCGAGGACGGCCCTAGCTACGTCGACCAGTTCTGGTCCATTGTAGCTAAATCATCGTAATATAAACAAATTGTAAATCCACTCCAATGAAACCGATTAATTTAGTGAAAGTTTAATATTATAAACTCATTAATTTATTGAAATTTTAATTTTTTAATAGATTTTTGTGAAGAAAACGTGTCGTTTCGATAGCATTTTTCGAAATTTTAACAAACCTTTGTAGATAGACGTATAGACTTTTTTGTAGAACTATACCTACTGCCAATATGGCTTTATATTTTTTGCCTTTTCGACAGTTGCTTTTATTTTCTGGTATCGTGAAAGTTATTCAAAATATCTACAAATCAACTAGAAACTATCCATTCAATACAGTTTCCTTTGAAACATGCCTTTCCCAGTGAACATGTTAGTTTTTTTTGTAATTTCGGAGACAATCCTGCACAAATGATTAACAGACGCAGGAATTACTAGATAAACTTAGGCATACAGTAGCCATATTTATTCATTGTTTTAATATAATATTATGATTATTATTTTTTTAATTACTTAACTTAAACAAAATCTACTTCTTTTACACAAAAACAACTTGTGTAAATAAATTATACGGTCATTCTAACACATATATAACATAGTACAAATAGGTTCTAAGATTAAAAAAAAACCAAGCCAAGTGGTCAGCATTACGCTGTATTAGTGCACTCAGCGGCCATTACGGCGGGCGGTTCACGCCCAGCTAATAAATTTAGCCCCATTTGCGAAGCACGCACGGCCCGCTCTAATGTGAGTGCGTTTACCCGCTTTTATTGTTACTCTAATTGTTTATGGGCTTAATGATGCTATACGTAATTGTTCGGTTAAATGTCCTTTTGGATATTGTTTTTAAGATTCTGTTTTAATTATGAAGTTAATTGAAGCGAGTAATGCTACTAAAAGATGATACTCGTGATAAGATTATTATAAAATGAATATATAAATATGACATTTTCACCTTTTGAATTAGTTTAAACCCTTTTTTTATTTAAATATATATAAATTATAAAAACTTTAAAATTAAAAATCAAGCTTAATTTTCCTACTACTTATATTTGAGAGAAGTTTTAAAATTGTTTTAACATCAAAAGAAGTTGCTTTAAAAGAATATTCAATAAAAATCATATAAAATGGTTTAATGCGAGTATTTAATTCACGATGGAGCGGATTTGCGCGGCATTGACGGCCGCCTGCCATTAGCGGGCTAGGAAAAGTTAGGAAAAAAGAGTGAGGCGCGACGTACACTGAAGTTACCAGAAATAAAATTATTTACTATAGAAAAAATATTTGTTTGCTTTGAACATGATCAACGAAATGATTAGAAATTAAAACAAGCTATAAATGTTAATATTTATGCAATTTTGCTTTAATTCTCGGTTAACACTTGTAGGTCCTACTGCCTTCTAAAATAGTAAGTGTACTGATACCAAATTTATTCGAGAAACGACATAGCTCTTTAGAGCTTTTTCCGCTATTAATTATTAGGGATTTTTATTTCATTTGACGACAATAATTTTATGACTAGATATTATTAAATTAAGAAAGACCAAAATATCGAAAAAAAAGATAGATCTTGAATTTAGTAATTACTTCTTTATAAACGTAGTAAAACGTGTATTTTGTTACTTTTTGACTTCTATATTTTTTAACTATTTATATTAATTTATTGGTGACTTTGACATTCCGTTCAATATACGTTGGTCTTAAACAACCCTCCTAAGGAATTCTTACGGAGTTTTTAATAGCGTCGGCCGCAACCCTTTTATTCTGATTAGTTGTTATACTGTCGGGGAACATTGACAAATGCCCACTAACAGCCCTGATATAAATTAAAAATTGCAACATAAATTTTAAAGCTCATTATGATAAAATTTTTGTCAACCTTCACAGATTTCACGTTTTTTGGACAATTGTTTTGAATAATACATAATTTGTAATTGTAAAAGCTATTTACGGAGAAACAAATTTAAAACATCTGGTTATTTTAAAATGGATCTCTGACTTAGTAATGATGTTGGAGTTCATAATTCTTATATCTCAGAACTCAATTTCTATTACTTTTATATTTAAATAATAAATGTTGTAAGAAAATCCTTCCAATCTTTTACGAAATAACAATTTCATCGTAGTAGTACGGTACGCCTAAAACGATATCGTTTACTCAAAACCTCATATCCACATTAACCTCCATAAAAGCAATAACACTAAGACGGGCCCATAATGCTCGAAGTAAACGAATATTCGACCAAATTGCTTAGCGCAGATGTGATTGCGAGGCCCCGGATACAATCATCAATCTAGGCCCTCCCCTCGGGGGCCTGATATAAATCACGCTCACAATGGTCGGAGGAAGTTCTTAAGAAGAAAAACTATAGGTCATATCCTTCCCGGGTGGCGGCCAATCGGAAACGGGTGCCCCCTCAAGGGTTATTCGGTTAGGGCGAGATTTTTCCACGTCTGCCTCCCGACGCCATACCGTCCGTCATCCCGGGATTATGTGAGCTCGGAATTGATAGTATATATCGCTTTGAATTATTAATTTTCATATTGGTATGGAATTTGGTTTTGGTCATTTATCACGAGCCTTTTTTATAAGGAAAACGATGCTTTCAAGCGATATATGTGACGTTTAATGTATTTATTCGAATGGATCTTCCTGTTGCTTAATGTAAGTGGAGTTTAATAACAAATGTTTGCTTCGAAATTGTATGATTATGCAGAAGAAGTATCAGAACTTTGATAGAATATTTAATTCGAGTAACCACAATTTTAAAAACTCCTTAATATATTCACTGTCATTACAATCAATCATCAAACTCAATTAGGTATTTATTGGTTATAGAGATGACGACGGACAAATAAATTCCCTCACGGTATACGTTGCAGATGTTAATATGTAGAACTTTTTAGATCTCACGTAAGTTTTTGAGTATATAATTAGGTACTGCATTGCACTACTTATGAAAGTGCTATTAATGGGTTTCTCGCAGGGACTTCACAGGACAATGACGTACAATGTCAGCGATATTTTGTTTCAAAAGTGCGGTATTTAATGTCTAGATCAATTATAATTTAAATAATATAAACTTATTGAATCTATGTTACGAATGTGTTCGTGTCTTCTCCATTCTATGCGACATTGGCGAAGTAATCTGTGCTCAACTGGCACGCTTTGAAGCCATTAAACAAGAGAATTGAATTGAATTGAATTAATGTCTAGATTTAAAAGTGATTGTAAAAACTTAATTTGGATAAAGTGTTTGATTTGGTGAGTCGCAAGCGGCTCTTAGTTCATTAAATACGATCAATAAATATATTTGGCATACGCACATTATTTCATTTTATTTAAAATCAAAAGAAAGAATAAAGCCACAAATCAACCTCCAGAAAGGAAACATGATTAGATACACACTACACACGATACACAAATTTCTTTTCCGAACGGATTCATTTGCGGGCACGGCGGAATTTAGACGCGTACCCCGGGAGTGGCAAATTGTGAATTAGTACGTGTTTCCATTGCCCATTGCTGCTTTTATGACGTACGATATACTAAGTAACTAACTACTATCAAAGTAGTTACAAAATACGTCTTTTTTAAATATTGATTATATTATATACATATTATTTTTATATTATTATTTTTTTGTTACTTACAAAATCATTATTCTTACGAGTGTTTAACTGTACTTATTGACATGATGATCCGTAAAATAAGATTAATGATAAAGAGAACAGGAGACCGCTTGGTAGGTTCTCTACAGATCTTTGGGAAAGAGACCAGTCATACATTTGTCATTATTATATAATAAAATTAGAATTTATTATATAATTATATGTATATGGATAATATAAAGAAATAACGAGCCTATATTTAGATTTTAATTTTTCATTTTAACCTGAATTCTATTAAGGCGAATGGAAACAGTAAACGCAGAACGCCGCCGGCGCACCGCTCCGCTTGTTAGCTAGTTTTTACTGCAACCCCTTTGTGGTGAATTGCATCAATGTACATACATACGGCACGCTTATTTACTCCCGCAACTGCCACTGTTGTGATTATTTTGTCTTCAATCTTCCTATTATATTTCATTTGTGTTTACTTCAATAAATTCGTATTAGAACATATGTTTTGGGTTGCGGAAATTAATAGTGAGGCAAGTTTTGAAAGTGAGGGACTTTACAGAGGTTAAGTTTCTGCACGTCATAGCTTCTTGCATAATTAATTTTAAATTATTTTTAAACACTCAAATAATATTTAAAAAGTAGGTACTAAATAATGTTATAAGTTAGAAATATATAAATATATCGCTAAATATAAAAATGAAAATAGAAAATGTATAGTAGGTATAGCATAAAATATCTTTAAATTTTAATGCTCTGTACAGTCCAGTGACTGATTATTTATACTTTTATTTAGAAAACCAAATTTGCACACGTCAAATCACATTATTTTCAATATAATAGATTCATTAAATTATAAAAATAAGGCGTGATATTTCGATTTTCTTATAATAATATAATAAAATGATCAGTAGCACTCGGAGATGGGCTTCGTTAATGTCATTTGTCGCTACGAACACCAATTTTCATTTGTCGGCATTACGCGGATTAGTCGTATTCCGTCCCCTCTATTATTGTAAATAATCTTGTCTAATCCCAGTCCGATTACCGAACGTTGCGAATTCAAATAGGCTCAAATAATGCGGTAGAATTTAAACGCGCGTGTAATTTTCAAATTGTGAGCATGTGCGGTGCCCGGGGCGGGTCGTGACGTGCTAAGTGCGTGGTGGATGCTGGGAATACTCGTACGATTTCTCATCTCTGTTATTTTTATATCATTCACTTTTATTTTAATATTCCTTAGTCGAGTAGGTACTATGTTTCTTTAATATAAAATAATCTAGTTTCTATATTATCTCTTAATTACAAGTTTGAGATTTAATACATTCAACATTAGATAATATTGATTCAACTATAAAAATATTTCCTTTG
Source organism: Boloria euphrosyne (assembly GCA_951802675.2). Classification (NCBI taxonomy): domain Eukaryota; kingdom Metazoa; phylum Arthropoda; class Insecta; order Lepidoptera; family Nymphalidae; genus Boloria; species Boloria euphrosyne. The sequence continues at coordinate 9,964,226 of OX637885.1, forward strand.
TATTAAATATTTCGTTGGTTTTAAAACGAAAACAGTTAACTTTAAGGGCTTTTTGTATTTTAAGCATTTTTTTAAATTGTGTCGTGAATATTGTCAAATAACTATGAAGAATTAGTTAACTAACATAAATTATTGTTGTTTTTTCTTTAACAGTTGTTACGATGAAAATAATTTTGAATTTTAGGTATTTCTATCATTACCTACCATATTGAAATTATATAATGTATATCCTCAGTTATCGCGGCGCCATGACGGCTATCCGTTCGGAAACAGTTCTCGCTAAACGAGCGTAACGCAAATATTCACGGGCGGGTTGAAGATAATAAACCCTTTTATTGGCTTTATACGTTTGTACATTTGTCACTTACGCCAATTAGGTACGAAAGCGGGCTTTGATTAGTTTCAACGGGAGATCTCTTGTGGATACTAACTTTTCAAGTCAATGCACTGTAATATTTCTAAGTTGTGTTTAAAATGAAACTCTGGAATGACAAATAATTTATAAGAGAATTTTATAAAATTAACACGAAAAAAAGGAATTTTTAGGTGGATTGTAACTTATTTTATACTAGACTAGGTTATGATTCATAATAACTTTAGATTCGGCCTCTGTATCGATAATAATAACGTTTCAATAAGATTTACCAAAAAAAATAAGTATTTAATGTACCGATTCGACTAACATAGAATTTTATTATGTATTGATTTTACTAAGAACTTTCAAATAAACATAATTGTATAAGCATTTTTAAACCATTTCGAATTCAAAGTACTCGTAACCAAAATTAAAAAGTCAAATCAAATCAAATCAAAAACACTTTATTTATTTATTTATTTATTTATTTATTTATTTATTTATTTATTTATTTATTTATTTATTTATTTATTTATTTATTGCGATTTTGGGTACAACACAGATGTAGATATTAAACAATGTCAAAGTCCAGCCAAATTCAGCTTTAGAGCATGCAATATTTCAAATTTAACAACAATCAATTACAATATCTTAAAATTACATGTTATATTTTATCTACAATATAATCATTAATTGAATAATAAGTCTTTTCTAATAAAAAAATCTTCATTCTCTGTTTAAATATATTGATTTCATTAATTTTTAGAATGTATTTAGGCAAATGATTGTATAAAAGTGGTCCGGTAGAGAAAATACTCTTCGAGAATAGGTTGGTTTTACATCGAGGGTGGCGAAGTATGCCCATGTCTTACACTATTAAAATTTTCAAATAGAATTATTTTTTACATAAATAATAGTCTCATAAATGTACATATTTGGCAACGTCATTATATTATAATTTTTAAAATATGGTCTACAACTAAATATGGTCTAAAAAAGTAAACTTAAAATTTATGAACTCCATGCTATTAAAAGGTGGGACTACGGGAGGGACGTTTTTAATGTAAGACGCCAGAGGCTACCAACACGGAGGGTTATCTGATTGTCAAAGACGTAGTTAAAAATGTAACAGTTGCGTTGCGGCGATCGTCAAACATGTGGCATATTGCATGCGTATCTGATTAAGGCAAACAGTGGGCTGGCCACTCTTTAAACCATAATACAAAGGTTAAAAAACCAACCCTTTTCTAATGTTAATAATTATGAATTTGTTATTACACTTTGCGTTATACCTAAATCGATAGTTTTTGGTTTTCTACCCTGGAATGAAATAGGCTCTCTTATTTAAAAAAAAGCTGAATTTTAATCGTAGATATCCACCATTTTAACAGAAATTTACTGACATTATACAAGAACTTTAAATTTTTTTTAAGTTATACACTTTCCTATATTTTCCCGACATTTTGGATACTTTACACTAATCATGGTCACGGAGACTAAGGTTTCAAACGTTTCAAAGGTATTTAATTAAATACTGGTTTCATTACATACAGACCGTGCCTATCCACAATTATATGAAAAAAATATTGTCTTAATTGATTTTATGAAATACGGTTAGTAAATATACTAGTTACTTGAAAAAAAACTAGTTAACATTGTAAAACAACGTCGTATTTCTCGTTGTTGTTGTTTAACATTTATGTTCTGATATGTCTACCAAGATCCAGTAACAAACTTGGCTATAAAATAACATTACAAATTTGCTGCTAATATAATTATTGTCGAATTCTACGCAATATTTAATCTTCTATCGAAGGGCATCGATCATCCCTTCTCGCCTTCAGGGAGTATCGGTTATCAATTTTAACTTGCCTAAGAAATCGTTTTTAACTGATGTAATTTTTCTGAAAGCGTGTTTGTTTTGAATACATTACAATAGATTGTTTTACTATCTATATTATACAGTGAAATATAATATAATTATTAATGATTGATTATGAGTTTTAGCGTTAATTAAATTAAAAAGAAAATACATAATAACGGTTAGTATAGAGTTCTTAGAAATGAGATATTTACCCGCCGTACAAAGTATAGGTACTATATGTTGAACCGGATAATAAGCTATCACCATACCAAATTTCATCAAAATCAGTCCAATAGGTTTTTCGTGATGCGGTGACAGACAGACAAAATTTCACCTTTCTACCCCACCCATTATATATATATGGCAAAACAACGTATGCCCGGTCAGCTAGTTAGATTAAACTACTTGGTAAGAATAAATCTGAATAGTAAAAAATCTCTTTTAGATTTAGTCCATTTAAGTACTTTACTTACTACTTACTTATAGTACTTTCATAATATTTTACTTTTATCGTCCGGTCTTTGTGCATTGTTTACGAGCTAAAAGGTTATTGGCTGTCGATATATTACTATTTGCTTTTAATACTTCCACCACACGAAATAATACGAGACCACTCAGCGGTATCAATAGGATTGAGCGGACAAAGGGGAAAGTTGTTAAGGAGGCTAATGATACCCGTCTTGGAAACAATGTTGGTTTTATATTGTTTTCTTAACGAAATATTAAAATGATAGCTTTTTGTATTTATGACATATTGTATAATAATATATATTAAAATATTTGTATAAAAAGTATTATATATTCGTTATTCTTAGGACTAGGTTGAGTTTTACGTTAGATACGGTACTAAAAAGTTTTAGAACCTCTTTTTGTAAAATGAAGTTTGGTATTCTAATAATCAAAAGTACAAACTTTTGATTAATTTTAGGTTCCAGTTTAGGTACCAAAAATAACTTTATGTAGGTACTAAAGAAATAAATTTATTTTTAAATGACCTCAATTTCTACGTAATATGTATATATAAAAACCTATCAAAATTTACATATAAGATATTCGAATCGCCTTAACTCTTGCGGGTAGTTTGTCAATTTATCTTCCATTCCGTACAAAAAGTTTCCAAATAACCTCCGCGCGGCTCGTAAACACAATATCGTAAGTATTGTGTATTTACTGGCAAATAAGTATCGGTGCCTCGGGCTCGGGGAAACAATGAAAAATGACCGGCGGAAAATTGCGCGGCTTCGAAAGGATTCGAATACGATACGATCGAGCTCTTGAAGGGTAGTTGGGGCGGACTCGATTTTATATTTTTTCCCGTGTATTACTTTACTTTAAAGAAAAAATAGGGTCCGTTTCGTGTCACATAATTTTTTTTTAATGTCTAATTTGTGTGATTCCAAAATCGATTAATTAATTAATTTTCCTTACTTGCTTACTTTTCGTCAAATTTCTATCACTAGTCAGAAAAATCAATGGTAAGTGCCTAACAGGACATTTGCTAAAGCAAGCTCTTCAAGCATTCAGGAGCTCAGCCTGCAAAATATGTACCTATATATAGAAGATTAAACGATCGAACGAACGAACGAACGAACGAAACGAACTTCATCTTCTGAGGAAAACCTGAAAAATTTGGAGGGAACAACTAAGCAAATTTATATATTTAAAGCTATAGTTTGAAGCGCTATACTTTAATATTGAATTAATATCAAGAAAGTCACTGTAATATCCTATAATCATTATAAGAAATAAAAAAGGAAAATCAAAGTAAATTACAAAAAAAAATCTAAGAAGTTATTAAGTACGTACAACCTTTATACATTTTAAGTTTAAATTAGTTGATTCCTATCCCGCAATAGGGTCTAAATAATGTAGCCCGAGGCCGGTCCTGTGTCAGCGCGCACTCTATTTTCCTATTTGCGCGGCAGATTGGCTGTGATTGTATTGTTTGCTACCGCCTGAAGTCGCGCAGAAAATGAGTTGACTAACTGCTGAAATACTTACTCTGAAGATGCAAGGGTGGGTATTTATTGCTTAAATTATATATAACCCAATGTTGTTTAAAAATAATAATAATAATTGTTGTATACTGAAATTTTTCTTAATATCATGTATAAGTAATCAGATATTGTGCTATAAGCAGAACCTTAGCTGGCCTTTCTTGCTATAAAAAACAACTTCATTATATCAAAATTATAATATAAAATTCGTATATTTTTCTATTGATTAATTGTGTTTACAGAAAAAAATATATACGTATTAATTATGTATTCATTAAACAATACCAAACAGTCTCTTATAAATGTATTCTTATCATCAGGCATAACGCTGCTATTTTCCTTAAATAACTAATAATGTAAAACGTGTCAAATAAATTTTGATTAACTATATAGGCTGTTTCATAAAAAATACCATTACCTCTATTGACAATATAGCAATACACTTGCGAGCCAATCACCTACGAGGGCGTTACGTACGTCGTAACGCGCGGATAACTTTTATGAGCGGGAAATTGTGTTTATGCGGCCGTGTGTCGCGATTTACCGCCGCCGCCATCGTCTGTAATCGAAAATATTGTCGTACAACGAAGTTATTCTGTGGTGCATTGCTTAAGCGATGCAAAATAGGAAGTGTAATGCAAATATTACGCTTAAAATATAATTCTTGACTAGTTACTCATCCTCGCTTCGTTCTAGTTTGTCCCTAATGAGTAATGAGACACACAATACAACTTCTATTCCACGGGAACTGTGCCTTTTTTCGGGATAAAAAGGTGCAAATGTGTTATTCCAAACTATAATCTATCTCTGTTCTAAATTTCATCCATATCCGTTCAGTAGTTCTTTCGTGATTGAGTAACAAACATGCATCAAAACATCTAAACTTTAATATGTATAATAATGTGAAGTAAATGTACTCCTTAATACTGAAAGGGCTTGTCTAGATTTAGATAAAATGTAGTACAAAGATTAATTACAATCTGAAATAAAAAGACTGAAACACCAATAAAGCTATTTTATTTCGTAAGATGTGTGTATAGTAAGATTGCAAAAGTCATGTATGGACGCTACGAAGCAAAACCAGAGAAAAGTATATGTAGGTCTGTATAGTATATGAAGCTAAAGATTTTTCGCGGGTTTGATTTTTGGTTCCCGATATTTCGACTACTTACAGCAATTATGAATGATAGTCCAAAGAATCGGCGAAAAATCCGGAGAGATCCGGTTTTTTATTCTAATTATTCGCGTAAATCTAAGAAATTATTATGGTGCTTTAAAATTCTTATTGCATTTAATGTTGGTGGAATTAGGAGAACATGCTAGTATCATGAAAATAGACCCTGGATGATTTTTAAGAAAAATGTTATTATTGTTCGCCAATAGATGTCGGGAAGAGTCATATTTTTCTGTTTAAGTGGCAATATTGGGCTACCCAAACGCCACCTTTTTGTTATTTTCTTTCAATATAAAAAAAATGAGTTTATGTTTAAGTTGATTATTGAAAACACGAATAAAACAATATTTTCTGAAAATGAATCCTAGCTAGATCGATTTATCGCCCCGAAATCTCTGTATACTAAATTTTATGAAAATCCTTGGAGCCGTTTCCGAGATTCAGATTATATATATATATATATATTGCTCGTTTAAAGATATAAATATAAGATATGAAAAAAGTTAAAAAAGCAAATTGATAGTGATAGTCGCTGCCGTTTTTCTCTTTCACCAAGCCCGAATAAGTTCGACTCGTTTCAATATTATTGTCGATCTCACTGGATAACAAACAAGTTATTGGCTTGCTATTGCCCGCGCTCGCTGTGATATTGTTTTCTGATCGATCTTATTTGTCTCGATTACGTATAGGTAATTTATATTTTATATCTGTGATATTAATTGATGAATATATTATTATGTATGTATGTACGTATGTTCACAAATTTTCATGCAATTTTTGTTAATAGGTAAACGATATGTTATGAATGTATGTATATGTGCTATGAATGCTCTTGTGATTGTTTTTAAAATAAATTAATGTGTGCTATAAAAATATTTTTTTATAAAGTGACTGTACGCAACTTTATCACTCTCTAAAATAACGCGCTTTATGAATAATTTTCTTATTGTTTCTCTGTTTCTATAAATAAAAAAAATATTACCTACAGTATTATATTTTATATCTTATATCTATTTACATAAAAATGATAAAATTCAATAAAATTTATCCATTTTTACGTAACGTACACGTTAATTGTCGAAAATCTTCATCACGTAGAAACCGCCGAGCTGTCGAGTACGTTCCACTCAGAACATAGGTGTAACAACATCGTTACCACAATCAGCGCTAACGATGTCTCACATACTTAACTTTACCTACATAAACTACTCTTCATGAAACAAAATGACAAATACAAGTAAAGAAAAATAGTCTTTAACTATTTCTAATAGACGTCAAATTCCTTTGCATATATTAAGCGTAAAATACTGTTTTTGGCATTGTACATTGAGGTTTCATAATAGGACACCTATAGTGTTAAAACCATACGCGATTATAGCCTTTATTTTTAAGGGATAAGATCTAGAATAGTATCTGATTATAAGAGGAAGATTTCTAATTGGAACTGCGATGTGTGGCCGCGGGCGCAGAGTAGCAATTTACAGGCAAATGTGTTTTTTAATTGTGCGACGCGACGTGGTTCCACGAGTGTAATAAGGCGTGGTGTTTATATTGAAAGCTAGTTTTTCAAGTGTTTCGCAAATCATAACCCTGTTTATTGTTACAGGTACAAAAGGACTTCTTTGGGCGGATTGTTCCTATCGCTCAAGCACAGAAAAGTGGTACGTATATATTATGTGGGTAGAGTATGGAAACAACAGCTATATAAGAACAATACGTTTTTCATTTACTTCATTTCGTCTTAATAGTTGAGAAAAAAAGAAACTTAAGAAAAATTCCACGAAAACATGTTTAATTAAATTTTTATTAACTGTTTTGTTTCGTATATTTAAATAGCTACATTTTTGTATCTTTGTATGTATACTTCATTGTCACATATTTTCCTACTACTACGTTCTTTTATTAACCTGAGTTTATTTTTATTACAAATAGAAAAGCTATTTATGTTTTTAATTTTACAGTTAAATATGACGTATGAATCGTAAATTAAAAAAAATAATTAAAAACCAATGGGTTATGTCAATACCAAAATATACCTATTTTTAAATAAACAAAGCCAAGGGGTTATAGCTAGTATCGTATATTTTTTATTTAATCTCTTTACTCATCATCGTCATAACGACGCTACATATCGCCACCAGCCTTTATTGCGTATAATACACCATTATCACATAACGTTACAAGTGGGCCTATTATTTTCAATTACGCCGGCAAGGGTTGTTAATATTCATCGCCGTCACCGTCGGAATCGAACACCTGATCCCTCGTCGTCCCGATTGTAGACCATTTTGATATTATACCTATAATTTGGTCGGAGATACGTTTTAATAGACGGTGTGTAATTAGCTGTAGTTGATAAGGTGGGGTTACACTGTTACTGGAAATTAATCTGTTGGTATTTGAAACATAGAGTCTGTTAGGGCTATATTACTAAAATCGTGTTGGTAGGTTTTTACATAATTATGTAAATTATAGTATTTTTCAAAGATACACTAAGATATAGAAACTTATTCAAACCACCAATAAAATGAATGTTATATTATATATCATAAGTAAATATTTTATTTTCTTTAAACGTAAAAAAAAAGATTGTATAAACTTACCGGACATTTAAATGCCCAAGCTACGAAACCCTACGAAGTGCGAATCATATCCACACCGATTTTTTTGTTAATTATAATTTAAGTTTTTAATTAAACCGCTATCTGTGAATTAAGTTCCAACAGTAATACTTTTATCACCAGTTACATGTATCAATTCAAAAATTATAAAAAAACTACTTCAAAATGTAAACTTTAAATAGGGATGCACGCAAAAATACTTTATAGACTGACTTTAATACAATTTCTTATCTATATGTCCTTAGCTTTAATACAAATGTCTCTTCAGCTCGTTAACTTGACTGCTTAATGGTCTCAACGCGATTTGTAATGGGAGAGACCGAAAATTCATCTTACGCCAACGCGAGCTTTATGTCAAGATTAGAAACGATAATTCACGATTTAACCGCAACATTATATAGAATATAGTAATATTCTATTCTATATTTCTGAGCTAATGTTACAGTTAAAGGTTAAAATTATTATCTTGTAGTAATAACTGGGTTTTTACTTTTAATCACAATTTAATTTTAATCTGTGGTTCTAAAATGCCACGAAAACTTTTACTTACAACCTCTTTGTTTCAATTTGATAAAATTGTTAATTATTTACTTTGGGTGTTTTAGGAGTCAAATCCCTCTTATTTAAACATTAGCATCAGCTAGAATTATTTATTAAATTCATTTTAGGTTAGACAGAAAAGATATAAGGTTTCAAATTTTAAATCTGAAGTCGAAAGCTTATCTCTACGACGCTACGAAGTTTCGTAGACGCATTCTACTAAATCACATAAATCTAACATTTTAATTTACCTTACTACTACTAATTATTTTATTCTAAAAAATAATATTTGTAGTGACGATACTATCTTATTTTAGCTGCCTCGATGATTTAAATATACTATATATTATAATATATAGACTAGTAGATATCGTCCTAAGTTCAAATCCGGTCTCGAGCCAAGTAGTTTTAATTTAATTGTAAAGTTTAATTAAAATTTACCAAAGTATTGCCAAAAGGGAACAATAATGACGCATCTAAGACAAATAAAAAACATTATTTTTGTTAGTGAATTATTATTTTTATAAAAATAATCTGTAAATACATACAAAAGCAGTTATTATCTTCATAGAGAAAATCCAAGGCACAAGTTGTAATGAGCGCTCTAAGCCAATTGTGAACGAGATCGACTCTCTGTTTGACTTGGCTCCATTGTATTCTCACTCGATTTCAGCTAAATGATATTATTTCAAGCTTACATTATGTTATATTGGTTTCCACTTCTCATTGAGTTGGATTGATTAATTTTCGATAATGTTAATCTTCCATTATTATAATACTGATTGTTTGGACTTCAAACTTTTGGATCTTGTTATGTAAACTGCTATATTAATTTTAATTAAGAAGTAAATGTATATGTAGATTAAACAATTTATTGTTTCGTTTTTTTTTTTTTATTTTTATACGAATACTTACAACTGCATGGTTTTTTTATGGTTTTTATTTTTTTTTACCTATAAAATGTTAATTCGTCAATATGATTAAACTTATACATATTTTTATATACGAATAAATATTATTAATTGTAATTAAAGTCACCAATCAATCGGTACTATAGATACTACACTATTATTATAGGAAACTTATGGTGAAATCTGAATTCTGAATAATTGAATAGCATTGTAAAGCACAATAACATCAAGTGTATGCAAATATAGGCCGAATTGAAAAAAATCTAGGTTTCGAATTTCCTTACATTAACTGAGTAAATGTTAGATGCAATTTAGAAATAAAACGAATCCACTGAATTTAATCTACGTGCAAAGATCGCTTTTCATTCCGACGTAAAATGTAAAAAATTATTTCATACGTAAATATTTTAGCACTTAATCTAAAGTAGTGCTGCGAAATGAAATACATTCTACTTCAAATGCATATTTGTTTATATTTTAAACAACATTTTCAACGTGAAAAGTTAAATTAAATGTTTTGAATGTAATCTGAACCCATTCTATTAACAAAAACGGAATGAATGAGGCTCATTAAAGCGATCTTCTCATCACCCCGCCTTTAATTCACCGTCGTCCGTATAAAGCCCGCCTAAATTAAAATGCTACACTAGTTACCGGCTCTTTCATGTAAAAGCGAGGTTATTAACAAGAACTGTTAAGAGGTATGTAACAGACGCGCGGGTGGTTCCGCACATATTTAATAATTAAGAATTTTTCTTTTTAAATACTCGTTTACAAAATTATGCTAATTTACTAACGAGATAAGGATTTGGTTACTGGTTATTTGTTTTTGGCTTCACGCCAGTTCTAAGACAATATCGAATTGCAGTAAGCGAAGTAACAAATACCGTAGAGCTGTTTTAACCTTACCGAATTCAGCCTAAATAGGTAATAACTAATAAATGAGTGACACGACCATGCTTCATTTATCTTGTATTCTTTGGGAAAAGTAAATCTGATATTATGTAAACATCAAAATGCAAGTACGCTTTCTTTCTGCAAAAATGACATGAGCCTAAGTTGCCTGTAATAAACGAAATTACATTTAGTAATTATAATATTAATTAGGATTTCGACTTTAAAGACCGTTTTATGTAATCTACATAAATATTAATTTTTCTTGATTATTTTATAAGGCGCAGGTTTTAACATCAACATGCGGTACCTTAAAAGTAAGGAGTATGTGAGATTACATAATGCGATAGGTTTGCACAGCGCGAGTGCGGGCGCGAGTCGTCACAATGCGCACTATTAGCGAGCGCAAACACGCCGCCCACGAGTAATTATACAAGTTGATTATGTGGGACGAAACGCTTGCGTTTCCGCTACCGCCTGTGTTCGTTGAAAGCCTCTTAGAAATTTAGAGTTATTTATATCTTGATATAAGTGTGGATGATTTTCTTAAATAATTTTGTTCTTCCTTTGTAATAGAAATAAAATTATTGAATGTTTGTAGTTTTTAGAGTAACATCTATACTTTTTTTATTGTGTATTTTAAGATTACTTTTTTTAAGGTTTCTCTTAAGTAAGAAAGTTACAGTTACCTTACTTATTTTTCTTTGTATAAATCTAAATTAATGTTGTTTTTTTTTCACTATATTTTTAATATATCGGCTTACACTCACATTTCTTGGGTGTATTCTTAGGTATCTAATATGTTCAATTCATAATCGACTTATACACTAAATTTCACCCTAATACAAAATAACCAATTTAAAACATGCATCAGATCGGATTGGAAAATCATATCGACTTTCGCTAAAGTAATAATAGTATTCCAAAATTAATTAAAGGGAGTTGTAAATAAAATATTTTTTTCAGACGCAGTGGCCGACGTCATATCCTCAAGCAGTGTTTTCTACCAGTACCGGGAAGGGTTTAATAACGCAGTGCGACGTAACGTGCGATTACGCGATCTCTTATAGTATAATAATTTAATTTTGCAATTTATTTAAGTCTTTTTTGTTTTGTAAAGTTGTAATAGAAATAATTATAATAAATAATTAATGAAAAAAATAGTTTAAGTTAAAAAAATTGGTGAACTTTTGTACATAATGATTCCTAAATTAGTCTTACATATTCTGTATCTAACTTGTTCTTTAAATAAATGATGTAAGGCATATTTGTTTTTTTACTTATTTAGATATAATATTAAAATAACGCCCTCACAATCTCAATATATAAAACATCTGATGCCAAAATATTAAAGCTTTACGTGCGTGAGTAATATTACTAACAGTGTTTGTAATAATTCAAGAACTTTCAGAGCAACCTATCATAATACACTATTTAAATACATACAAAATTTTTGAAGTATTTAGTTTATTATATGGCATTTTACCTTTAACTGCCTTGATGTTCTAGTGGCTAGATCCGGAATTCCTGGGCTCGAGGTTAAGTCATAGAGTTTTTTTGTCAAATTGTAAGCTATGCTTTTCCGCCTGATTACTCACGGTCGTGTCGGATGTAAAAGGAATAGAGTACTCTTGTATCGTACAGTAGGATCGTAATCGAAATCAAGTCACTATTTCTAAATAAAAAATTGGAATAAAATAGCCTTAAAAAACCGTTAATATGGAATCAAGTAAAAGAAAAGAAAAACTATGAGTTAGTTTGCTTATAGTTATTTATATAGGTACTCTACAATTATAATATTAGTAAGGAAATTGAGAAATAATCATTCCGCGTAGAGCTACTACCCAACGTCTACGGCGTAGCAAGCCAAGCAGACAAGTTACAGTAAAATAAGATTCAGTACAGAATAGTTTTTATGGATATAAGAGTACGTAATAAAGCTCATTATATTTAAGTGATATAATATCTTTTTATAATAATTTAGTACTTGCTACAAAACATCGCCTTTCTCAAAGGCTAAAATTCTAATAAATGAGACAATAATAATTATAATTTAAAATTTATGCAAAAGATATGTGCATTGAAAAACTTCATTGTCGCTGTAGTTAAGATGAGGAGATTTTCCTTCACCGTATTAACAAGTGTAAACCATCTTGAAATATACACACATTAAAATCTTGAGACATCCAAAACCCGCACTTCATCTGCTTTCACATTGTATTCTAAGCGAACACGCTATAATTAATAGGATACTATGCACCTATACATACATGTGTTTGTAATCAAGATCCTAGTAATTACTTTCCACACCTGTTACTTGAACAATAAACCATTAAAATTATCATTGTTCCGCCGTAATAATTCAAAAACTTCAGCAAACATCACCTGCATTTAGCAACTAAAAGCGTAAGCACTGAAATACTTAGTAGGTATATAAATACATCACGAATATTACGAGCTCGCGTCAAGTAGGCTGATGAATGGCCTAACTTGTGCAAAATATACGATTGTTCTTGTTTTATTAAGATTTGTAATAAGAGACACATTTATTATTTATTAGTATTGTCTGCAACGTTCTATTTAATTGCAATGTAAATCACATGGCACGTGGATATGTAACGTTTGTATAAATAAATAAATATGTTGGGACATTATTACAACAGCATCATCTAGTTCCGTGGTAAGCTACGAGGCTTGTGTTACGAATACCAGATAGTTGATATATTATACATATTTAAATTTAAAATACATACATATTATAAATATAAACACCTATGACTGGAATACAAACATTCGTGTTCAACAAATGAATGTTCCCAGCGGGACTCGAACCCGCGACCGCTGGCGCAGAAAGTAGGGTCACTACATACTGAGACAAGCGTGTCGTCAAGTTATAAATAAATAAGTTGCTGATTTGTTTGGCAAACAATTTAGATATTTTATAGCTCATAAGTTAATGGTTTTGCCAAGTCACAGATACATAATATAAAATAATCATAAGAAGATAGTGTTTGATTTGATTTGAAAAATTAAATATTATAAAATAATCTCAAATATAGGAGAACGAGGTAGTTCATAAAAATCGTGTGAATCATTGTTGTTTATATATTAAGATGCTAAATAGAAATAGTATCTTAACTATTATATCGTATCTTAACTATTATAAAAAAAAGTGGCTGTGACATATAGACGGACAGACAGACAGACAGATTCACATGACGAATCTATAAGGGTTCCGTTTTTTGCCACTTGGCTACGGAACCCTAAAAAGCTACTAACTAACTAACAGTAATTGCGATGTTGTGATACATGGTTTAATTAATATGTGTTATCCTCAATAAAGTGGTTCTGTTTTTTTCTTAATTTTTTGTTGAGTCTTTTAAATATCACTGGATTATTTTAGAAAATTACATCCAAAGATATAGTCTTCATATTTTAATATTATTAGTCGAATACAAAAACATCAGCAATCCTTTAAAAATGTCAGATCTTTGGATGATTTTTTTAAGGTGGATTTACGCGAGCTTTGAAATAGTATGTAATGCTACTCGTGACTTTAAAAACCTATAATGAGACCCTTAGGCCGAACATACTGTAAACTACATTTTTACTTCATTGCTTTATCTAATCCTAACTGTAGAGCACAGATCCATTTCTGCTAAAACGTTTCGTAAAAATATTAAAATTTAGGTGTTGATAAAATTTAGATTTCTGAGCTACATGATTAAGTTTATGTATTTTTAAACTGAACGTTTTTCAAGCTATAGGAATTAAGTTTTCTACGAATATCATAAGTTTTATATTTTTAATTTTTATATATTATATACTTACTTGTCGATTTCTAGTGTCATTAGAAATTTAAAGTATAGATTAGAGTTTTCTGATTATTTGTATCTACAAAGAATCGTGCCGAGTAGACGACTTTATAGTTTTTTACTACTATGGATTATCAACACTGTTTTCTAATTACTAAAAAAATACAAAAGCTTTGGCCAGTGTTTTTTTATATACCTAGGTTTTTTTGAAATTATTAATTATACGTATATACTTAATTTGTTTTATGTGTCGTAAAGAAATTTAATTCAACATCGGATTTGTAAAAAGAAGCCTGTTATTTCTTTCTATAATAAGGTGGGTGGACCATAGAAGCCACCTTAACAAATAAACAGTTATAATTTGTTTATTTACAGGATAAATGAAACAAACTTATTTTTTAATAACACTTTGTTTTATTATGTAGCATATTAAACGCTTTTTTTATAGCAAAGTTAATCACTATCTAATAAATGTAGGTTTTGGAAAGCTCTTCTAAATGGCCTTACTAGGAATAGGACTCCATATAAGGCCAATATTATAAATCAGTCATTGAACTGAAAACTAACGTTATGAACATCAAAATATCTGCTTATACTTAAACTACATTAAAAGGTCTTTCATTATAACGTAACATTAAACGCTCAACATTATAATATGAGTAAAACAAAACATTATAATATCCATTTATAAAATACTCAACGAAAACAACTTGATCACAGTTGTATAAGCTAGTATAGTATTATGTGATATGTGGTATAACTAAGAATCTTTTAGAAATTATAATAAAGAATTTTTTTTAAAAGTAATACTAATAAGTTTTATATTGATAAAAAATAAGTTTTCAAGGAATTCAGTACTCGTAGTAAAATTATAAAAAAAATATCTGACCTAGTTTGATTGGCCTTACAAGGAACCATTGACTTTTCTAGGAAAACTACCGATATTTTTACTGAAATCATAATAAAGTGGTAACTTTTTTTTTATTACTATAGCCAACCCTTATTCCTAATTCAGTGTAACAAAAAATTAATGAAAATAATAGGTTATTTACTTAAAAAGTTTCTCTGTGAGCGCGACTTACGATTTTAACGTCGATAAGAGAAGTCAATATATCGATGGACCGCATTTAGATAATATCGGCGTGAGGGACTTGCCGCCGCGTCTATGTCCTTAAGAGAGTTAGGTATTAGTGTAAGTAAAAGGAATTTGTTATCACGTGGCAATAACTATGATTGGTCTTGAAAGGAACATGGCCTTCCATGGTCCAACCTCCTTACAGTAGGGATTGACAATTTAAGAAACAGTCTAAAGGCAAAATTAATTTGATTGTCTGTGGATTGTTTTACTTCATGTAATTATCAATTAATTGATCCAATGTTACGAAAGGGGATTCCACGTGAAGCGGACAGCTAAGAATAGTGTTTACATGTGAACAAAATTCGATTCCCGCTTAAGCCATTAATTTTTGTGATGAGCAGATATTTTGTACAGCAGCCATGGGTGATTATCTTTTTAGAATATAATATGTAGGTATTTAATGTTATATACAAAGTTGTGTAGTGTATCAAAATAAGCCTCGTAGCTTACCATGGAACTAGATGGTGCTGTGTTATTTTATTTGCATAGTTTGAATAAAGAGGAAAGTATTTTATATTTTTTTAATTGGTATATATATCTACCTTATTGTATATTGTATATCTATATCTTCTATCTTCTATTTAAATAAAAATGAATGTTGGTAAGCACAACACTCGATAATGGCTCAACCGATTCGGCTAATTTTTATTTTGTATGTTTCGTAAGTCACACGGAAGGATTTAATAATAATAAAAAAAATATCAAACTTTGTAAAAAAACTTATACTAAAGGGGGTACCTAGGGACGAACCTGAGCGAAGCGAGGGTGAGTCGCTTGTCTATTAATATAAAATAGATACAGTTCGTACGTTTGTATTATATGTAGAGTTGTCTCTGAAATTACTGACCCGATTCTAAAAGTTCTAACTTCTAAGTACGTTTTAACGGTATAAAATTCTCAGAGGCATAATATCCTATTTGTTGACTCGAATAACCAGCTCTCATCGTCATTTTCATCAAAGTATAATTGTTTTCTCGTGTTGCCAACACAAGACATAACAGACAAAAATTTTAAAAACTAGATTCGGCCTCTATTGAAAATAATTATTTATAAATATTTCCATTTAAAGATTTTTCAAAAAATACTGGACAAAAAATGGACTCTTTTGTTTGCGAATTTTACTAGATGTTATAGATTGTAAAGACGTGGAAAGAAAATATATGTTGGTAAATAAATACTCGGTGTCACATGTACATATTTTATTTTTAATAATGAAAACAACTAATCACGTGAATGTCTATTAAGCTATGTATATACAACTTTATATGCCCGACGCCACAATTCCCCATCTCGTGCATAGTGCAGTTACTTCTCACATTTACTCAATCCTATTTACAAAATGGCGTCGGGTTTCAATACAAGCTAACTATTATATACTTTAATACTGTATTACTTTCAAAATTACAATCTGATTCTTAGTAAACTAATTTACAGTAAACTAATTATAAACAATTTTTATATCAAGATTTAAGACCTACTAAATTACATGTAGGTACGTAAATCTCAAACAACAAATGCCTCAGACAAGATGACTTTACTACAATTCATGAAGAATAGATATAATATATAAAAAATGTAAATAAGTAAATAAAGTAATAATTATTTGAGACGTAATATTTAAAGATAATCAAAAAATGTAGAATGACATTTTGTCTAAGGCACTTGAACTTTTTTTTTACAATTTCTATTTCTCTTAGAATTAATTGTTGCATCCACTGATTCTTTATAAATAGCTCTTATACACGATAATACTGACGTTCAATTAACGTATTACAATATTGTAATATCCCAATATAAACCTATAAGTGGTCAGAGCTGCGAAATAAACAAAATCGTGTACTTAGAAAGTATGATATTCTAAAATCGTTGTCACAAGTTGAAAAGAAAATGATATATTGAATCGTTAAGTCACGTGATCAAAATATTCCAATATATCTTTTAGTTATCTATTACTTATATCGATATTAAAGAATCAGATTATCGATATTAGAAGTTCTCTTGTCGATAGTTTGTGTAAGTTGTATTCTACGGAGAAGTCGGTTAAAACTGTCAAGTACATGATGTTTATTCTATCTTAACTTTAATGTACTAATACATAATAAACTACATATTTACAAAGCATCAAACTTCTTGCTTTAAAATATATTAAAGATTATTTTATAACCAATTTTATGTTTCTAATATTACTTACTATATACAATAAACATATGTTATTTTAAGAACAAAATATTCACAACGATTGGTCGAATACTGATTTCGGTAAATTACTTTTAAATATTTACACAAAAAATACATTAACAATACTATAACTATTGAAGTAAATAAAATAGTGTGTTTATGTATGGATATTAATATTACACAAATCCTAATGGATATTATCTGATTAACAAAGTCACAGGGTAACTTGTACTTATACCAATTTTTGTAATAATATTACAAAAATGTTGTATAAGTGCTATAAGTGCGAGTATTAACTAATAAATTGCACATACTTGTAATATAAGTAAAAATACATTATTACACCTGCAACATATCTGACCAATTGTAACGTGAAAGGATGTGAGAGGGTTGTGAAAAAAAATGTATATTTGAATATATGATATGTTGAGGCTAGTTAATATTTTTTTATCGAAATCTGCTTTATGGTGTTCTTGTGATGTGTTCCCAGACAGATAGGCAAAATTTTGAAACCTATAGATTCCGCCTCTGTATTGATATTAATGAGTAAATAAGAAAATTTTTTTATACGTAAAGACTATGGATAATAAGTTTAATAATTCATAGTTACGTTCATAATTCATAATTTCGTTTTTTCTCCAAATGTTTATTCATATAATATTCATTGGTAGGTAAATGAAACTCAAAATTGGACTGATATTACTTACAAGTGCTTTTATATTTTAATGTACGAGTTTTTTTTTTATCTGTGGTACGAGTAACATTCTCAGCTAGGCGTTATACGAATTCCCTTAGAAGTCAGCACAAAATTAATCTACTTATGTCGTTTTCAATAAAAAATATTAGATCAGCCTTTCGCAAACTTGGAAAATTAAATAACTGTACGAATATTCAAATATACTGTTACGTTTTATTGTATTTCATTTGTAAGATAAAAGATCTTTTGCCGTTAGTGTTCTTTACTTAGAATAATTTAACTTGTGATAACAATAACTAAGTTTGTCTGTAGACTAGCTCAGGTAACTGAAAGTATAGAACAGAAATTACTTACTTAAACTACTTTACATTTTTTATTAATTATATTTAATTATAAATATTTAACATTGATTGCATACATAACTAGATTATCACTACATAGTACATACTACATATGGCACAATATACTGGCACAAAGTGAAATATGGCACTAAAGAATTCACACGGTGTAGCTTTTTTAATATTCGTGAACCTGATGTTTTTATACTAACGTAGTCGTATGCTATATACAAATTATTTGTATGATTAATTATAATTTAATTACTCAATTAAAAGTAGAGCTGAGCTTGGAATTAGATTTAAATTAACATCTTAAATACTTCCATCGGCGATTTTTTTATACTAAGAGTAAGTATACAACATTTCTAAACAATTCATCATGTATACGTCTTATTTTACAATTTTAATAAAATTATATAAAAGAAATAAAACCGTGCGAACCTATCGCCGTGTTCAAATTTTATAAATAAACTGATCATCAGTGCAAAAGTGGCATATCTTGTAATATTGAATTTTCTAGAATTTCAATACAAAATAACGTGGAATGTTCACAAAGCTTTTTGATCAGATTTAGCTACAATATATATTTCTAAATTATAATTACCTGATAATTTAATCTCGGTAGAAAAATAATAGAGATAGGTCACTCTTGCACTAAAAGTCTTATATTAGTTAAGCACTACTTACTTAATCTAAATGCTTGGGGGGCTCTGGTGGGGCAGTCGGCGGGTCGTGTAAGAGCGGCAGCGGTAAGGGCGGGAGGGGCAGAGGCAGGAAGGCCCTTGACTGGAAGTTTGCGAGGGACTGTAAGAGGGCCGCGGAGTGTTCGTGCGCCTTGCGACGGAGTTCCGCTACGCTGGATGACCGAGCTTCCTCTTTTGGGCAACATGGACAGCCCCAGCCTGGAAGAGATTTTGTTCTTTAGTCCTAGTAATTTTTAAGATTTTCGCTGCTACGTAGAAAAATAGAGTCAATTGCTTTCTACTTTTTATTTTCATATATGTATGTAAGTACCTACACTCGAAGATGCATTTATGACAACAAACTAAACTATGTAAAATAAATAAAAAAGATTTCCAGTATCCAGCAGCCGTAAATCATAGCCATTCATTTGTAGTTGTAGCAACTTTAATCCGATTTTAAATACATATTAATAACATACCCTTAAGAGGAAAGAAAGGTTGCGACAAGTGGTTGAGATGCTGCGAGAGGTGCGACAGATGCGGGGGCAAGAACAGCGGGGGCGGTGGTGCGGGCGGGTCCGAGCCTGACGGAGACGAGCGGAACGCCCCGCTACTGGAACAAAATGAGTAATTAATATTGAAAAGGAGCTTATAGGTCAGTTATTTATATATTTATTTACACGTACATGCTAAATGCTGAATTAAAATATTTCATGTATTACAAAAGTGTTACCAAAAAGTCTTACGGCTTAGATTTTTTTAAGCTGCATCGTTTTTAAGTACCTACTTTCTAATAATTTATTACAAGGTAAAAAGTAAAGTTATGTAAAAAAAAATTTGTGACAATTCAGTTTAATTTAATTTAACCTTATGTATCTACATAAATATTGTCGTAAATATATATAAGTGAACGTAAAATCTCTTATGTAAATTGTTTCAGGTGAATAAGGCAAAAAAGGCCGTACGATAAAATGCCAGTTGATATTTTTATGCGAATTATCTATATTTATTGAGAGTTAAAAAGCTGTTTATACTGCTTAATCTTATGATTCCTCTATAAAACAAAAATCGTGTAAGAAATCTCGTTTAAAGGTATTTTCAAATACTATTTATATATCATTCGATATTAATAGTCGAACGTCTGTCAATTTGTTTTATAAAAGAAATAAGAATATCGCCTTAGATTGACGACCTATCGTCCCGTGGGATTGTTTCACTTGTTACTAGGTAGAGATCAAACAACCCTTCTGGGCTTATAACACTGATTTGATTTAAGGACAGTACTTGACATAATGAATTATTTAAAATGTAAGTAATACTATCATATGATGTCTTACTAAGGGTCTTTGTACAATTGTAAAATCAAAAGTACGTAAATAGCATATATGAAGTCTCAAAATTATGAAAAAACGAAAATAATTAATAATGACATGAAAGTAGTTATTACATATTGACATTTAATTTAAACTCTATATTTTAATAATGTAAAAATGACGATTCAAAAGAGCTTGTAAAACTCTATTGGAGTAATAAATAATTTGATTTGATTATTGGTTATTTTATTTGTAGTTTTACATAATAAGCCTAAAACAATTCTTATTTATTATTTGTGCCTCCTGATGTAAACTCAATTCTCCCAAAGGCTACCTATAAACATATTTAAATCACCATTATAAGGACATTTTCGTCATAAGGAAAGTAAACAAACTGGAATCCAGTTGAATAAATCAAAATCACTCAGCTAAACGCTGAGAGCGTCAGCAAAATTCAAAATAGCAGATCGCGTCAGAGGACAGATTGAGACAATGAAATGAACGGCCGAGGTGTCGCGCCGCTCCGACATTCTCTTAGTGCATACTTGATGTACCGCGACCGTGGGGACCAAGTTGGACGAAATAGCGTAGAGAACAAATCTCTTTATAAAATATTATTTATTTTATTATTCTATTATATATAGTAATTTTTGTTAATGTTGCAATAATTACCCAATAAAAACATATGTATATTATTATTGTGTTGTTGGGTGTGGTGCCGAGGACGGCCCTAGCTACGCCGACCAGTTCTGGTCCATTGTAGCTCTAATAGCTCATGTATAGCGATATGTAATGATGAATGACATATTAAATAAGTATAGGTACACTTAGTCCTTGTAATTTTCAGAAAACCAATTTATTTATTTCCAAAACGATTTAAAATTCTATACAAATCACCGCTATCACCTATAACTTTAGACGGAATTCCCTCGGGCACTCGTTCAATGGAATCAAAGGATTTGCGTTCATTACAGATGGATATATATAATAATTGATGGATCGCACGGGCGCGCCACCGCATGCCGCCGAGATGCTTATGCTGATACGCCAGTACACTCGCCTGCCTGCACTCTGAACGTACCCTCACGTATAATACAATCTGACTTTGCAACTAGCTAATGCAACTTACATAACGTGAAAGGAAGGAAACATTACATATTTATATCTGTTGTTTTAGTGACAATATAGTTTTGAATGACATTTCTTTCTTGCTTTCTAGTGAAATGTTATTTTTTGCACTTCTATTTACGTCGTAATAATCTTATTTTACGTTCAAACTCGGAGAACTGGTTAAAGTAATAAATATTCTCGTTTTTTTCAGTATTAACAGTAAATAGCAATATACTTATAATAAAAAAACCAATAGCTCATCCTTGCTCCGCTATGTATAATATAGGTATAATATTGTCGCGTAATATAGTGTGAACTCGTCATAATAGCACGCCTGTACCATGCCTAAGAACGGCGAATGTCAATTTTTAACTTATGTCAATTACATGACAGGAACAGTTTATTACAAATTCTAATGTGTTAGAGAGAGACAAAACACTTTCGGGAAAGGATTCGAAATTACTAGAAACATTTTGAATTTTCGATACTAGAATGTTCTAATATTTATGCATATAAAAAGGCCGGCAGTGTGTCGAGGATCAGTTGACATCGAGTCGAAGTTGAGTGAAGACTAAGAAGCGAAACGAAATAGTGGAAAGGTGAAGAGTTGGTTGAAGTATTATTGAAGAAGCATTGAAAAGGAGTACTGAGAAGAGAAATACAGTGTTCAGAGACTAGTGTTGTGTACAGACTGTGCGTGTATTCAAAGTGAAATAAAACATCCTTAGTGCAAGAACGCTTATAATTTCCGATCCCGAACCCGTAGTACGTAACAATTGGTGTCAGAAGTGGGATCGGAAATGCCGTTAGTACCGAGGCACGAGAAGGAAGGAGTCACTACACGCGCAATGGCAGAACAGCAAAGGGAGGATTCTGGCCCTAGTACATCGACTGGGGAGTCGGCTGCTCAACCAAGCACCACGCCAGACATGAACGCCCTTCTGCAACAAATGGCGTTCATGATGCAAGAACAATCGCGCCGCCAGGAGGAGCAAGCCCGTCGTCAAGAAGAACAACTGCGCGCACTCCAAGAGGAGCAGGCTAGGCGCGAAGAAGAAAATACGCGCCGTCAAGAAGAGCAAACCCGCCGCCAGGAAGAACAGCTGCGCGCACTCCAAGAAGAGCAAACACGCCGCCAGGAAGAACAACTGCACGCACTCCAAGAGGAGCAGGCTAGGCGCGAGGAAGAAAATACGCGCCGTCAAGAAGAGCAAACCCGCCGCCAGGAAGAACAGCTGCGCGCACTCCAAGAAGAGCAAACCCGCCGCCAGGAAGAACAGCTGCGCGCACTGCAAGAGGGCATTCACAAGGATGTCATAGCTGCTCTCCAACAAAATGTGGAAAGGGTGGAAGCCGTTGAGAAGGAAGTTGAGGGCATAAAGGCGACACTCGGTGAGGCCTTAGAGGACTATGACTCAAAGCTTTCTAAAATAGAGAAGAGGGTCGACTACTTGGAAACTCACAAATTACCGCGTAGTGTCGACATTAGCTCACCACCACCAAAGAGCTTCAAAGTCCCTTACTTCGACGGCAAATCTTCTTGGGCCGCATTCAAGATCCAGTTTGAGACAATCAAGGAGACAAGCGGATGGACGGATGACGAAGCCCGATCTGCCCTTACCGTCGCACTTAGAGAGGAGGCTCTGAATGTATTGGAGGCTCTTTGTGCTAGCAAACCTGGCAGGAAGATCACATATAACGAGCTACTTAGCTCTTTAGAGTCGCGGTATGGTGATAGTCATCTGGAACACGTGTATAGGGCTCAAATTAAAGACCGTACACAACGAGCCAACGAAACTCTGCAGCAGTGGTCCATGGAGATTGAGAGGCTTGTACGGAAGGCATATCAATCCTCGCCATCCACCATAGAAGCTATTCTTCTACAGTCATTTGTGGACGGGATTCGCGACCCGGAGGTACGTGCCACTGTACGTTTAAGACACCATACCAGTCTCAAGGAAGCTGTCGCTCATGCTTTGGAGGTTGAAGCTGTGCGCCATGACACAAGAGCTTGGAAGGTGAGGGAAGTGGTCACTACGGAGGGATTATCCACCCGGAGACGTTTTTTTAACCCAAGATGCTACGAGTGCGGCGAGCGGGGCCATCTCAGAAGTAACTGCCCTAAAATAAAGAACGTTCGGAGGCAGTCGGATGTGGCTGTATCTACTTCTGACCAGCCACAGGAAAACTAATTCCAGCCAGGGCTGCGGGGTGGGCGCTGGCCGGGGGATCTACAACCCCACAAATAGAAGTAAAACAGACAGTGGATGGAAACACCTTAGTAATACATGGCGCAATTAATGGAGTAGTATGTAAACTGACGCTGGATACCGGAGCATCTCGAACTGTTATTAATAACCGAAAACTAAAACACATTGCGGACAATAATTTACAAGATAAAAGGCACATCACTCTTATGACAGCCACCGGCCAGCGCATACCTGTTTGGGGGGAAAGGAAAATTGCAATCAAAATTGGGGACAACATCTATTGGCATAAAGCAATAGTTGCAGATATCGTCGATGATTGCATTATTGGATTGGACTTTCTTCAAAATTACCAGTGTACGATTGACATGAAACATGGAGTTTTACAATGCAGAAATAGAGAAGTGCCGATAAGTGGTGGAATTCACGGAAAAGTTTGTTGCTTGAAAGACACCGCTCTTCCACCAAGATCGCAGACTCTAGTACCAGTCGCTTTACCTCAGAATAAGTCAGGCCGTCCATGGTCATGTGCTATTATAGAGAAGTTGGAAGATGAGAGCTCATGGATCCCGGCAAGAGTTGTTGTAGGTAAAGCTTCGACAACTATGGTTCCGGTTTTGAATACCAGTAATTCTACTGAAACCATTCGAAGAGGCGAAGTTGTGGGGACTTGTGAAGAGATAGCCTGGTTAAGCAGATGTCAACCGAAAGAAAAGGTGTTGAACAAGGATAAAGAGCAAGCGATGAAACTTTTGGAAGATTGTAAGGAAGATCTCACAAGTCCACAGAAGGCGAAAGCTGGAAATTTACTATACCGATATTCAGATTTGTTCTCCAAACATGATGGCGATATAGGAAGAACCGGATTAGTTAAGCATAAAATTAATACTGGGGACGTAACGCCTATTCGACAACGACCTAGACGAATTCCTTGGGCTAAGGAAAAGGAAGTTGACGACATGATCCAAGATATGAGAAAGAATAACATCATCGAACACTCCACTAGTCCTTGGTGTTCGCCAGTGGTACTAGTAAGGAAGAAGGATGGATCTACAAGGTTTTGCATCGATTACCGTAGGCTCAACGATGTAACCAAAAAGGATAGCTATCCCCTGCCTCGAATCGATGACACCCTAGACACTCTCAGCGGTATGAAATGGTTTTCGACTCTCGATTTGAAGAGTGGCTACTGGCAAGTGGATATGGACCCCGTGGACAAGGAGAAAACTGCGTTTTCAACTGGAAAAGGGTTGTGGCAGTTTAAGGTTATGCCGTTCGGGTTATGCAATGCACCAGCCACATTCGAGAGATTAATGGAACGTGTTCTTGCTGGATTACTAGGAGAAGCCTGCCTTGTTTATCTGGACGACATAATTATTGTGGGACGTGATTTCGAAGACCATCTTCAGAAACTAGAAAAAGTATTCGATAAACTAAGGGAAGCTAATTTAAAGTTAAGTCCGAAAAAGTGCTCATTTTTCAGGAAGCAAGTAAATTACCTTGGACACGTTGTTTCGGAAAATGGAGTAGAAACGGACCCCAACAAAATCACTGCTGTGAAAGATTGGCCAACCCCTAAGGACAAGACACAAGTGAGAGCATTCCTAGGATTGTGCTCTTACTATCGACGGTTTGTGAAAGGCTTTTCTGACATCGCCAAACCACTTCATAAACTGACCGAAGAGAAGAGACCTTTCGTATGGGACTATAATTGCGAATCGGCCTTTCAAGAACTGAAGAAACATCTTTGCCAAACACCGATCCTTGGGTATCCAGACACAAAGGGAGAGTTTATTGTCGATACTGACGCCAGCAATATCGGTATTGGAGGTGTATTGTCCCAGCGGAAGGGTGATCAAGAGGTGGTTATCGCATATTTTAGTAAGTCACTTTCTAAACCAGAGAAGAATTATTGCGTTACTCGAAGAGAGCTACTTGCTGTAGTAAAAACCTTACAGCATTTCAAGAAATACTTGCTAGGACGCAAATTTTTGGTAAGAACCGATCATGCTGCTCTGAAATGGTTATTGGAATTCAAGGACCCCGAAGGACAGGTCGCGCGGTGGATCGAGCAGCTGCAAGAGTTTCAGTTTGAAATAGAACATCGTGGGGGTAAAACACACAGTAACGCCGATGCTCTATCTAGAAGACCATGCGAAGAACATTGCAAGCATTGTCAAAGTAAAGAAGCAAAGGAACTAGAATCTATTAAAATTATTAGAACAGACTCGATAGATGAACGTTGGAGCGATGATGCTATGAAGAGAGCACAAGAAGAAGATCGAGATATACGACCCATTCTGGAATGGTTAAGGAGTGGTAGGCCAAAACCTAAGTGGACTGATATAGCACAATACAGTACCGCTACGAAGAATTTGTGGGCACAATGGAACAGTTTGTTGTTACACAATGGAGTATTGTGCCGCAAATGGGAAACGACACGTGGAAATGATAGCCATCTCCAACTAGTTGTACCTAAAATAAAAGTATCCGAGGTACTTCGAGCCTACCATGATGGTGCCTCTGGTGGACATCTAGGGGTGAGAAGAACGTTAACCAAGATCAGGGCACGATTTTACTGGTTGCATTGTCGAGAGGATGTCGAGGACTGGTGTCGGAAATGCGAACAATGTGCTTCCGTCAAGGGCCCGCAAACCAGAAGTCGAGGTGCAATGAAATTATACAACGTTGGGGCACCTTGGGAGAGAATCGCACTAGACGTAGCAGGACCATTTCCGATTACTGATTCTGGGAACCGATACATTTTAGTAGTAATGGACTATTTTACAAAATGGCCCGAAGCATTCGCCATACCAAATCAAGAAGCAGTAACTGTTGCTAACAAATTGGTAAAAGATGTATTTTGCAGATTTGGTATTCCATTAGAAATGCACAGTGATCAAGGAAGAAACTTCGAATCACAGGTGTTTCAAGAAGTGTGTAAAATCATGGGGGTGCATAAAACTAGAACTACGCCTTGTCACCCACAGTCCGATGGAATGGTAGAGAGATTCAATCAGACTTTAGAACGACATCTAGCCAAGGTTGTAGATAGTCATCAAAAAGATTGGGACGAGTATTTATCACTGTTTCTTCTATCTTATCGGACCGCCCTACACGAAAGCATTGCAATGACACCTGCCTTTGCCAATTTCGGAAGAGAACTACGGTTACCAGCGGATTTGTTAAGTGGTTGCCCACCAGATACTCCTAGTTGTATCACCGAATATGCCAGTAATCTAAGATCGAAGATGATTGATGTTCACGAGCAGATACGAGATGCAGGGCTACAAGCAAGTGAACGCATGAAAACGCGTTACGACCGGAAGGCGACAGGAACGAAATTCGAGGAAGGCTCTTTGGTATGGCTGCATAACCTGGTGAGAAGAAAGGGTAAATCACCAAAGCTACAACCCAGTTGGGAGGGGCCTTATAAGGTTGTAACGAAAATTAACGACGTCACTTTCCGAATTCAACGAACATCTAGAAGTCCAGCTAAGATCGTACATGTGGACCGGTTGGCTAAGTACCATGGCAACAACGATGCTCGAGACGAGCATAACTAAGGAGGGGGTAGTGTCGCGTAATATAGTGTGAACTCGTCATAATAGCACGCCTGTACCATGCCTAAGAACGGCGAATGTCAATTTTTAACTTATGTCAATTACATGACAGGAACAGTTTATTACAAATTCTAATGTGTTAGAGAGAGACAAAACACTTTCGGGAAAGGATTCGAAATTACTAGAAACATTTTGAATTTTCGATACTAGAATGTTCTAATATTTATGCATATAAAAAGGCCGGCAGTGTGTCGAGGATCAGTTGACATCGAGTCGAAGTTGAGTGAAGACTAAGAAGCGAAACGAAATAGTGGAAAGGTGAAGAGTTGGTTGAAGTATTATTGAAGAAGCATTGAAAAGGAGTACTGAGAAGAGAAATACAGTGTTCAGAGACTAGTGTTGTGTACAGACTGTGCGTGTATTCAAAGTGAAATAAAACATCCTTAGTGCAAGAACGCTTATAATTTCCGATCCCGAACCCGTAGTACGTAACAATATGGTATTTTCTCGACCCGCATAACCAGCTTTTATCATACAAAATTACATCAAAATCTGTCAGACAAAAATTCTAAAACATAGATTCGGCCTCACTAATAGGTACAATTACAAAAGTGTATGGGATCTATGAATATTATTTACTTGACTATATTTAACGTGTAATTCGTAATTCGTTAAGCCGTAATTTAAAAACTTAGGGCAAAACTTTTAACGTGCTTTAGTTCCTTGCCTTGATGAAGTAAAGCCTTTTTGACATATTTAATACCTACAAGATTGTATTGGAAGGGTCAATCTCAAAGTTTGGCCATGTCTAACGAAGCGTACCTCTATTAATTGGTTAGGGGAGAGTGGGAGAGGAGGACATCCCAAATTGTCCTCCTTGAGGAGTTGCTAATATGAATATTCAACTAGCGAATTGAATACAAGGCGTGGAACAAAGAGAATTGATGCTACCCTTAATACCGTTACTAATTTTGATTAAAGCGCCCGGCGAATTGAGTGCCACCTCTGTTTGTTGGTCTTTGATGAAATAGTAAATTGATTGTATTATATTTTCTCATTGATGTTGTAAATTGACTGTTGTAGTGAGAAATAGTCATGAGGTATTTTCAATAATTTAGAGAAAATTAATTTATAATACTTGATGTTTCTGGTTTCCCTCGACTCGTTTCACACGTGCCCATCGTAAACCACATTTGCTCCTCTTATTAACTATGCATAAAAAATATATATAAAGTAATAAATTCTTCCTCACAAAAATATTTTAATCTACAATTTTAAATTTTATTTACATTCTACATTATAATTAAATTTTTTCCGCCAAAATCCGAAAAGATAGTTTCGTCCGGTATCCGATAGTTTCATTTATAAAGTCAAACATTCGCGTAAGTCTAAAAAAAAATATGTGTCTATATTTTAAATATAGGTACACTTATACTTTATAGAATCTTTATAGAAATCTACTGAGCTTTGATTAGCTTTTTTGACCCGTCTGACATCTTTTAGAACATCTTATTTTATCAGAAGGAAAACAAACTCTTAAATCGTTTGTTGTGTGAAAAGAGGAAAAGCCAACACAATTTCTCACTTATACTATTAGTAAGGATTAAAACCTCTAAGTAAATATGTCAGGAAAGCTTATAAAGTGTGCCACAAGATATAACGTTTCTCGTAGGTAGAGGCGGGTGTAGTAGGTAATGAGCGCGATCAATTATTCATGCAATTAACTGATTATAGCGACATGGGCCACCCCCAACTATCACGCCTTTGTGTGAGGTATGTTACACGTCCGACCGTGTTGTACCTAAACATTAGTTTTCAGCACTATTATTGTGTTAACACGCACTTGTGAAACTAAGTTTTGATTAATTACTTTTTATTAGTGAAAATTTAAAAGATAAATGGAGAATTCTCTGTTATGTTTTCTTAGAAATCTCAGTATTGGGTTCATTTTACTCCAAAAGTAAACCTGCTGAATTTTATGAAGTTTTAAAAGAGATTATATGCAGTATCTTCAACATACCTTTAATAACATAAAAAAAGAAAATAGGGTAGTTTAATATACCTAATAGCAATAAAAATGCTTGTAATTTGTTGCGAAAAAATATTCATATTCGAACCAAAGCTCTTGGGATCGCATTACATCATTTCATATGTAACTCAAAAATGTTAACGAAGGCTCGTTTAACTCTTTCTCATTATTGTAATGACATACAGTAAGGCTGTACAAATGAGCATTTTTAAGGATTATTGTTTAAAGTCGGTACCAGAGATAGAAGGGCAATATTCTGCATAAAAAATATTTAAAAATCTATACCATCAATTCAAACATAGTAAGTCATATTTATGATGAAATAGAATGTATGTTCGCGTAAAATCATAAGAGGCTTTGATAAGATATTATTCTACAAACGAAATGAAAGAAGATACCTAAATTACTTTTTGGCATAACGATTAAATATGTCACTTCTACTTCGATAGTAGAATGTCACGTTGTCTAAGTCGAATTTATGAAGCATATCCACGCGTGAGAGATAGTCAAATGTAATGCACTTAACCAGTCTTGATATTATTACCACTTAGCGTAGGTAACAAACAGGAACTTTGTCACATCGCGTCGCGCCGCTTCGCTAAATTAGTGTCAATTTATCGTGTTGCATAATTAATTTTCATTTGTGAACGCGTATACTGTTACGGCACAACTATATTTTGATCATTTATTCATAGCGCCGTGTCAGGCATTTCATGACGCTGAATTTCAGGTGCGATTGAATAAAGCGCATGGCTTTTGAGCGTTATACTAGAATTCATTTATAAGGTAACTCGTAACTAAACTAACACTTAACTGAACCATTAAGAATTAGCTTGTTAATATTCTATTACAATTTGTTAAATGGACGACAGTAATTATTATGTCAGTAGAAACTTAAGTACAGTACCTATTTGAAGAAAAGTTTAGAAACGTGATAAGAAAAATAAATTCCCACCAAGTACCTAATTGTTAGAAGAAAATTCCTAGTCAGATTAAAATAAAACTTAAGGTCAAAGTAACTACACGCGTACATAATTCTTCAAAGAGATAGCGCTAAAACGTTCAAACACCACTTTATGTACATCTTTAAGGAGAAAATTTAATTTTAAGTGAAAGGTAGGCAGGGGAAGGAGGAGCTCCTAATTGCCAATTTTCTCTTTACGCCATTTTTTCTGCTTTTAAGGAGAAAAATTCGTTAATGCATATTTAATCGCCGTAATCGTCTCTCCCTCACAAAATTACGAGACGCCTGCTTTTTATATTTTTTTAATATTTACAAAGTAATTATTGGATTTTTATTTAATGTAGATATTACTTTAGTAGCGCTAAATTTGTAATTTTAATTTAAAAAACGTTGGGTATTTTAATTAATTTTACTTCATAGAAGATTTAATAGAAATTTTTATTTTATGAAAATCGCAAATCACATTGCCTATAATAAAAACACCAATCAACATTGCTGTTCGTATTATATACGTAAAAAACAGCGACTTAATGTTTTTTTTTTTGTATTTCGTAGCGTCCGCGTAATCCACATTACTATCCAGTCAACTATCCGGTCTCGGGGGCACACAATCATTTTCTTTGAGCCCGCTGTAATCCCACCACCAACCCACCTCATGTATAATGCGTGCATATAAATTTCAATTTTAAACCCGCGCCGGCTCGAGTTACTGCCATTTGTGGAATTACGCGGTGGCCGGGGGTTAGACCTCTACGTGACGGGTGCTGTAATACTTTCTTTTTAATATTAGATTATATTGCACGAGCTATTTTCTTAAGTTATTGCTTTATATGAGTACTATAGTTTATAGTTAAAATGAATTTTCCAACAAATAAAACATGTTATTGTATTTAAGAGCTTTTTGTGTTTTGCTTCTTATTATTCACATCTGGCGTACAAAATAACATGTCTCACTATGCGAATTGATTATACCTTTTGAGAGATGGTCAATAATCTAATCTCCATGCCAAAAACAATACTGACAATTTTTCAGTACAAAATAAACTACAATCATTTTTTTATAAGTGTAACGTCAAAAAAAATGTCTAAATAAAGTATTCAAATGTCAAAATGTAGTCGTGTCGTTATATATAAAATTCGTGGGTAATACCGCTTCTAGTGGTGCAGACGGTAGGCACGTAATCAGGTAATGCGTTTGCGACGAGTACTAGCACCCGAATGTTTCAGTAATATTTCACTGTCTGCGCTCACGTTTTGAGACGTACAAATTGTATTAAATATTCTTTGCACTCCTAAATTGGATTGCTCTATCAAAATGTAAGCAACTCGTAACAATTTTGTCTAAGAAATAAAGGTTATAAACATTCAAAGTTTGGTTCAAAATAATGGCTGGAAATCGAAATATTTTACAGAAATAAGATAAATAAATCAAGTAGTTAGAGATACCTAATTATTTCCTAATAAAGATACCTAAAGGATATCGAAATAATAACAACGTGTATTTATAAGTTTTTTGCTTTATGTTCGACAAAACAAGCGATCGTACTTCTATTCCATCTTAACTATACTCGATATCTCTAATAATTGAGTCGAAACTATGAAACAACCAACTCTTTGAAAAAAAAACGAAAACATCTTTAGAACTTCAGTAAGTAATGCATTAGGATAACTTATACCTAATTCAGTAAAAAGCATGCTATTAATTCCGTTAAAAAGTATAAAATCGAAGTCAGCCGTCAAAAGACAAAGACTGGCGGTGAATCCGAGGTAATCCGCGGCGAATAATAACATTTGCGATCCGCACCGCTAATGCAGCGCTGCCTCCCTGCGGACTTTAAACTGCTTACTGATTTAAACGACCCGTTCACTTTGTTTATAAGCCGCGGCAACGCACGGTAAGAACGGCTTTAAGGGGCACATTTTGTTTTTCTTTCACTAAACTGATAGATAGATGATAGATGTCTATATTTCTTTATGACATCCGAACTTTACATTAAATCCGTGTTTTACGGTTGAGAAAGAAAATGTCGCACATTCAGATTTTATTTACTTTTGAGGTTTTTCTAATAACCTCCTTATTTTTATGGCACGTTAACAAATATTTTTAATTTTTTTTAATTTTTATAAATTTCTAAGAAACAATGTGCGTTAAACTCACAACGTGACGTGTAGGTAGTACATACACTACTTATGCGTCATTTAATAAAAAAAGTATTAATTTAGATTACAGCTTCTAAATTGAAGTCTACCAGATTCTCACAAACTATAATCGAACACATTTGTTCACGTAACGCATATAAATTGATATAATAATTACGTCTCCCGCGTCTCATAAATTCTAATAAAAACACCGCACGAGTTATCAAATTAGAAAAATTAAATGTGATAAATAAAGTCCAATTAAACGTTATTGCGTAAAAAAGGCATAAATTAATTCGTCGAATACAGATGCGTTGAAAAAACAGTCAAGCGAGTGAATGAACGCGTCACTTCGTCTAATTGTTGACAAGTATGGAGGAGGGGTACACGCGGTGTAGGTGTTACATTGATTTTGAATGCAACGGTATTGTTTTTGCTGTGATCTGTTATATTTACCAGTAAATACCATCACTCTATATGATTTTTAGTGACCTGATTAGATGCAAATAAACAGTTTCATATCTGTTAAGACATAGATTGTACCTACGTATTTGAAATAAAGCAATAATTTAGTATAGGCATATTAGAAACAAATAATTGTAATTAAAGTGGAAAATCATCTCATAAATGATTATAATAATCTGGAAAATAAACAAAATACGATGTTTAATAGAAAGAGTGTTTCACAAAATAATTTTATCGTATGCGTCTAAATTACAAGTTAAATTGTATTAATTAGAGCGCGACTCTGAAAGGGTTCTGTCAAATTAAATGCCACGTCGGTCATATCCATCAATTAGTGTTTCATACGATTATAATTCTTATTATTTTGCTTATACAAGTCATAATACGATTTAAGCGTCGTGATATGTGGGTCATTACCATAATATAAATTTTATTTGTTAACTGTTTGAGTACTGGGTTTAATTTAAAGCGATGATTCCCGTCGTTTCGTGATACTTAAGGAGTAATTAATAGCACGTCTAACTTTTAATTAGGACATTAATTATAGAGGCAAGTATATGTTGACGAGTTAGAGACACGTGCACTGTTATTTTAAATATTTTTTGTATAGAAAATGATTGTGATTGTTAAGTTAGCTGACTGAAATAAGAACATCATTTTCGACGTTTTTTCTGAAGAAGTGTAAAAATGAACGGGACATTATAAATAACGGAGGCGGGGCGCGCCTAGTAAGAAGGCTATTATGAAAAATCGTAACGCGTTTACTGAACGGACTCTGATGCATTATTCATGGAGGAAATTTCACGTCGGATACCTGCTATGCCTATTATTTATAAACGCTCCATGTATTGGGGTGCCACGCCCTAAGGTTATCGAGATGTTTTACTTTAGGTGTAGAGCTGGTTGTAGGTATTCATTTTCCTAATGCCAAGTTATATAAAACCTAAGAAGAGAGAATCGAATAAACTTTGGTATGAGCTAAATTACATACACAGTTTTGCCCTTGTGCTGTTAATTCTCTATAGTACTATAACTTACATAGAAAATGAGGTAAAAATATATATTATAATATCTTTTCTAGTAGGTAGGTATTATTAGAAACTCGTCTATTTTCTTAAAATGATATCAAGTAAAAGATAAATAAACTATAAAAGATATAAAATTAAATAAGTACTGATTTCACTAACTTTTATTCATAACAATATAACATATTAGTATGTAAAAGTAAGTAACGACAACATAACCTTTTTGACACTTTGACCCGAATTATCTTTATAGAAATCAAATTGACAAAGAAAATTCGAAATCGTAGCTGAAATAAATCCATAAATTCGATTTGTCCTCGTAAATCAATGCGACACGATTGAATATCAAAGAGCGATACCGACTCGACGCCGGCAAAGGCATAAGAAGGCGAGTCACGATCGGTCGCGACGGTAACGCGTTTACTCCACAAATACTCTGATTGCTAACGACCCGGCCAGACGCCAAAGAAATCTTATCCAAACTCTCTATTTCAACTGTAATTACGATTTTCACTAGATTTCAGTGAATTCTAACATCTAATATGAATTACGTACAAACAATTTAATTAACTATACCAAAACACATACATTTCTCTCATTGCGAACATTAACAACATGATTGTATTAGAAAAAGCGTTCTTGAAATCTGCTGGTAGATAAAAAGCTACACAATAATATAGTTATAAAAATTTATAGCGTAGAAGTACGTCCAACATAAGCTAATGTTTCTCTAAAGCGATAAGCTCTCGGCGCGCTCAGTCTCGCTCACCGTAAGCAAAAACTTAATTATCATATTTTATACCTCATAATACTTACGAAAAAGATATTCAATTATATAATTTTCCCTCTGAAAAGGGATTCCCTTTTCATTTCTCATTTGGATTTTTCTCTTAAGCAATTACGCGCGCGCCTCGGGGAACGCGAGATTGGTTCGCGAGTATATTTCCACGTCCAACTCGAACGCTCTAATTTATCTTTTAACAAGGAGTGGAATGTTATGTTAACTTATGCGCGGACCGCGTTGGCTCTGTTTTCGTTTAATAAAAGTGTATTTCGCGGATGATTTTATGAGTTTCGGCGAGTTATGAATTTGTTTGCGCGCGGAATAGAAATGAGCTCATTTCATGCTCCCGTCCGACGATGCGTTGTAAAGATTAAGAGTTTTCTTTATTACTTATTTACATGGATAAAGCTTCACAAATAAATGTAGACTTTCATCTTTATTAATATCGAGATAATAACTTCACGGAAGATTTGTGACAATTTCTTTCATTACTTATTTACGTATTACGTAATATTTATCATCGAAGTTGCTTATTAGGTTGCAAAAGTTACAATATTTTGTTTTATTTAGTCTATAACCAAGCATCGATGAAGATAAAAGCCTATCGACAAATATATAATAAAGACAAATGAATTAGAGCTGACAACTCGATCTAGCGAAGCGGTTGCAGAACTCGATTCTGAAAACTGTCAGATCGGATTCCGGGAAACTTGCGTAATCGTATCGCGCGGCCGGGAACACAAATTATTCGAGCGCCGAAACTCGCTAACTTCGTCAACCCTATAAAGGAGGTAAAGAACAAAGCGGAACCACAATTGGCCGTACCCTGAACCGATCCTACCTGAGTTGATGGAAGTTTTAAAAATGGCGGCTCTTTGAGAGGAAATTCGATAAGGCCTCGCCCGTGGGACGCGTAAATGCAATTTGCAAGGAATCGCTCGTGCCTTTGACGTTATCGCGACTCTTCGTTTGAAGATTTGCTTGTTTGCTCCCTACGCTCGTGTGTGCTTACGTAAATAGGCTAGAAAAAATCTAATATTGACACGAGAATCGTACAACGTAAAATACATTATCTTAAATAGAAGACTTTCTTTCTATCGAAGTCAATGAATACTTGAATATATTCACTATGTACGGATAAAAAACAAGACTATAGCTACGTATATCAAGTAAATTATAACTTAAATCCTTAATACTAGGAGAAATAATAAGCAGTGTACTGTGTAGGTAATAACATTATAATTACAATTATTCCTTCAATTTTTCTAAAGTTTTTTTTTTAAAAACCTGTAAATTATCAATTTACGAAAAGGCCCAATATCAAAACCTACTAATCAAAAAAGTTTTGTAAAGTTTAAATACTTACGAATTTTTTTGTCTGTGGTATACAACTTACAATAATAATATGTATTCATAGTTCATACAATACATTATACACACGTAAATAAGAGAAGTGAGCGATGCAAATTGCAAGGTAGCTGAAATGATGAGCGTCGTAAGTGGATCAGCATAATTTTTATTAGGTAAATCATTCTCGGGGAGGAGAGAGAATTATTTCAGTTGTGCCAACTTAGTGAAGTGGCTGCTGACTCGCCACCCATTTGTAGGGACACCATACTGCATTAATTACGGACAGTCCTAGTCCTGTCAGATTAAGTATTTATAAAGTTCAGCATACATCACAAAAATTACACAACAACATTCAAAGAAATTTACAAAAAAACAGAACTTCTTTTTATTACATCTATATAAATTATTAATTATAATATATTATAAAAGTTATTTATTTATTATTTTTTTTGTAATTACGATTATTTAATGTACTAACAATTTTTGGTATACTATATTATTAGTTATAATGCATAAAAAAGTTAGTAATAACGCTGTTAAACTCTTCATTTTTATTTACCCGTATACATATCAATATATTATTTACTATATTATTGTATTTACTTAATATTATTATCTTCTAAACTCAAAAATAATGGTAAAACTGACGTAGCATTGCAATGCAAATTGCGGGGAATGATAGAGAAACTCCGCACAAATAACTTACCGGATTATAATTTGTTATTTGGATCCGACGCAATTAGCCAACTCGTAACTTCGTAACGCTGTGACTGGCGTTTTAATTTGCTGATTTATGAGATAAGTTAGAACTTTTCATTTTGTTCAACATTTGTCTTTATATAATCGTATTGAACGTAAGATCACTCTATGTATTTTTAATACGCTGATGTAAAAATTAAATATATTTTAATGTACAAAATAGAAATTTATATAGACCTACGTTATGCAGGTAAATTACTTCTTATGACAACGTCTCCAACGTTCATTAAAACAAGTGAAAAGAAATTTAGAGAAAGCTATACAAAAATAACTAGAAATAGGAATAAACTCTACTTTAAAATAATGAAATATTGTTTGAATTTTATTTTGGACCTTACGATGACGAATATATCTAAATTGAGTATTGTGATATCTCTTTATTATAGCATAGAAACTATAATCGAAATACAATAAAATAAAATACCTGTCTCATTAATTTGATCGACTGAGCATAAATTCGGTAAGGTGTAATGAAACGTGTTCATTTCACTAATAGTCACGTTTCGTTAACGAATCAGTCTTAACGTAATAAACTTAGGTACGAGTAGGTATATGAATTAATATGATACGCAGATACCTAGAAAATATACTATT
This sequence comes from Boloria euphrosyne, assembly GCA_951802675.2. NCBI lineage: Eukaryota > Metazoa > Arthropoda > Insecta > Lepidoptera > Nymphalidae > Boloria > Boloria euphrosyne. Next base: position 10,001,733 of record OX637885.1, read on the forward strand.
ATAATTTTTGTAGATATGTATATTATTTACTAAGAAAATAACTTGTTTCAGTCGCATTTAATTATTTAAATAACATCATATTACAGCAACATCATATATAACACTTCAAAATTCTTATATATATTTAAAATATATACTTTTAAAATAATCCGCTGTATAATCTTCTTTAAGTTTTATAAACTATATCATATCAGAAGAATAATTCTTAGTTACCATCAGAGTTTTGCTTACATACGTGTAGTATTGTTTTTTATTTAGTTTCTTTTCCCGTAGCTAACATTTTAAGGCTATATGTAGAGATAACAACAAACGAAGAAAGTGCGTTACACTCGTTACTCTGCCCAATAGTCACGTCGCACTAACGAGCCTCGGTCAATCGAATGAGCTAGTTCCGTTAAAATACCTAAACGTTAATAAAATATATAAAATTTCTAGTTTTCCGAAAATACATATATGAAACACGAAAAATTAACTGGATTTATATCAACAAAACAGAACATGAAAGAAGTGGAAATAAAAACGAAGAAAACAACAATATGTCGAATGGTAGAAATTACTTAGTATGATATATTCTATCTGTTTATATTTATTTCCATAAAAAAAAAAGACAAATGTCACTTACATGGAAACAAATAAAGTTAAACATAATATGTGACGTTCGTAAAGCTGAGTATACAAATTAATATTTGTTGTTTGTTGATATATTAAAATTAAAAAAAAAATATTTTCAAATACACTATAACTTTTTAACAATGTAACTAGTAAGGTAATCTTAAAATTCATTTTGATTTAATCAATTGAAAAAAAATTAACCCTTTAAAAACACCACCCGCATTCGGTCAGTAATGGTGGTCACGTTACTGTTATCAAACTAATATGGTAAAAAGTTTTTTTATCTGATAACAAACACAAAAAAATGGTTAGTTAATAAATCTTTTGCTTGTGCTTTTACAAGCACTTATCCTCTAATTGTCATTATTTATATGTAACTGGCTACTTAACTCACCTTCCCTTCGGTATGTCCCTAGTTACGTTTTATTTTTTTTTGTGCAGAACTCTAATTCTCTGTTAATAAATGTAGCCTAAGTTAATTTTTATAGCATCAGCTATCTGCTAGTGAAAGTTCTATCAAAGTCAGTCCAGCTATTTAGGAGATCAGCTGAAACCGAAACAAACAGATATGCATTTTTGTGCAACATGTAAAATTTGTGCTGTTTTCATGATAAGGCCAAATGCAATTCTGCCTTCGAGTTTAATTCGTTTTAACGTGTCACATTGACATGTCCCGGCCTCAGATTGATTATAGCCAACTGACAAGGTACTTAAGATACCACTCGTGTACGAATTGGTCCTCCTTATCTCTACCCTCCATAGATACCACCCACAGTTTACAACACCACATTAAAAACTCAAGAAGTAGCTTCTTTATCATTTTACTACCTCTTCTAAGTTCGGACTACTATTTTTTATTACGAAAAATTATTCATACCATTATGAGTAATGATAATAAAACCCCTTTAGGAGCAATTCGCGGCCCGCATCGGGTCAATGAGGGCGGTGTTACCACTCAATCCCGGTCTACTGATTTATTCTTCACTTTAAACGCTGTATTGAATGCAGGCGTTGCTAATCCCGGAAGGGTTGCGGATGAAAGGGCTCGGAAAAAGGACCGAAGAAATGATTCTGTTTTGTTCGAAATTTTTGGTATATTGTTACCTTATGATGATTAATAGGAATTTGACGAGTAAATTTTCATAATTAAAAAATCTAATAAAACGACTATATCCATGAAGAAAATTATAAGTATTTATGAGTAAATGTTCAATTCATCTAAAGATAAAATATTATATAAGTAGTATTAGATAGTAATGGCTATAGCCTCTTTAAATCGATCTCCATAAACCTAACGGTAGTAAAGTTTGATTTCATTATATTTACACCGTTATACCGCTTACGCTTGATTTCAGCGTGTCAAAATATAAAGGCGAGTGCACATGGGCGGGCGGCACGTGCGAGCGACAATATGGAAAGCCCGCGGCGCTCAGCGGGGAACGTGCTATTATGCAGCTATTGACTGGCTTGTATTTGGAATATTATAACAATATTGTCTGTTTGCGATTGTAACACTTAAAGGTTAGTTCGATCGTTTATAAATGTTATAAATAAATATAACGATATCTTTCGTTTTATAAACACTCGTATATGAAATTGAATATTTTTTGCATGCGTTTAAAATAAAAAGTTATGAATAGATTTGTGTATTATTGTTTCAAATTCAATTCTATTTAAAATACTACTACGCATAAAATAATATTTTAAATTGAATATATCATTCCAAATTATTTTAATGTTTTTGCTAGTTTTCCGCAGGATATAATTTAACTTACGTGCTTTCTTTCTAAGTCCCTTCGAATGACTCAACAATAGCGTCAATCTTCAGGAAATCCAAAATCCAATTACGGTACATTTAGCATCAATACATGCGTACTCCACCAGTCGCGTGTCATTTGCTTTTTGTTTATACTCCGACTTCAGCTCAATTTAGCGTTAAGTGATCGCTATTGCCCTTAGGGCGACACCCCTACTGCTTAATGACTAGCTTTCCGCTTTTTTAACGCAACGGGACGCTACGATTATTTACGGCCAGTGTATACGCGTCCTTTTGTCCAAGCACTTGATTGAAATCTGTTACGCTGATTTTGATAGAGTCGACGATTTATCGTTATTGATTATTTTGAAGTGAGATTTAATGTTCTTTTTATTATCTATTTGGGGATACTATGTTAGCGACTTCTTTCTTGATAATACTTATTTAATACTTTATATATTAAGGATAATGTTTTGTTTTATTTTTTAGTTTTTGGTTTACTTCAATATAATAGCGCAAACAAATTGTTTTATACCATCAAGTTTCCATTTTTATATCTTTAAATAAAATCAATAATAGTATATGAAAAATGGTTTGGAAAACTTACAGCATGCGGTCCAAACATTAGCAATTAAGCAATTATATGTTGGAGTATGACTTAACTAACGAGGTATTATGTAATTAATGTGTTTATTTATTGATTAAATTATAGTACACTATATGCGTAATACATACCTATAGATTAGATAGAAACATATGATATATTTGTAAAACACGAAAGCTTTACTTTTACGCTTAGTCCAAAAAACATAAAACTACGGTTATTATATTTGAATTGAACATAGCCCATACATATGTATGTATGTATGTTTCAGCATACAGTAATACTGTTATAGTACATAGTGGTGTGTCGTACTGTCGGGATGCATGATCCAATTGTCGTCGCTAAATTGATACTCTATTTGGCCCAATTAAACATTAATTAATGCCACTAATGAACACCGAGCCGCTCCACTGTAGTGCGCACTATGACATGACCACTAATCAAGTTGATTTTATGTACTCACGCTAAGGATATTGAGTTTTTATCTGTACGTAATGGTACCAAAATGTGTGTATGTTTGTGTGTCACTGCTCTTTAACGCTAAAATGACTGCATAAATTTGGATGGAATCACGTATATTAGACTTGCAATAAGTATAACTTTTGTGAGCGAATTTGTGTGATTACTATTTTTTTAGCTACAACAATGAATTTTATTGAAATTGTTCGTATTGCGAAATTCTAAATTATGGCCTAACATATAGTCCACTAATTATTATATCTAAACGCGTATAAAAGCACATGGTTGTTTGTACATGAGAAATAGTAAAACTGTTTTATTAAAATAAGTTTATTTAAGAATATAAATTTTATTTACATTTTAAATGCATTTCACAATATCTCGTATATGACTACTCCTGCTTATGTACGAGAAGTTCGTTCATAGTTTGCTGTTTGCACAATGCCAATACTCAAAAAACTTCTACTACTCCTACTAACTATTACTCCGTTTGTTCGCAATACAACTCGTAACACGGGATTAGAATTAAAAATATATCCCACGTTTATTATAATAAAATTTTAATATTTAGCCTAAAATATTAAATGTCGGATCTGTACATTTGATATTTTTTTGGAAAATCTTCATTGAATCAATCCTTATTAGCGATACAGAGGCCAAACAAACAAAGGTATGATTTTAGAAATTTTGTACATCTGTGTGTCTGTCTATCTGGGTCAATATATAGATTACTTCCTTTCTGCGTTAAAATATCTCATCTCTGAAAAATATATACTAATGTACGTAGGGACCCCAATTTATTTGCAACTGAAGATATGAACTAGAACAAGATGCGTCTCAACATAGTTTCATTATCGACATTACGCTAAATTGACTTAACTAGTCAAGCAATTAGTTGGGAATCAACGCGCATCGTCTATTGCTATTATGACGTGCAGACAGGATGTTTGTAGGCATCTTGTATTGCATTAACTATGTATGGCAACATGGAATTAGACTGTGAGGTACGAGTATATAAGACTTGATACAAAGCTTATTAGCAAAACATATTAATTTTTTTTTACAAAATATTGTATAAGAATAAATGATATGTTCGGTGATAAATTTAAAAGGTTTAATATTTTAGTACAACTGTAACAAATACCTACTTATAAGTTATAACCTACGTATTAAAGACAGCGGATCAACAGGAGACTATGAAAATTAGACCAGTTACATCATCATCAGCCCTTTTTAACGTCCCACTGCTGGGCACGGGCCTCCCTCAGTACGAGGGGGATCAGGCCATAGTCCACCGCGCTGGCCCAGTGCGTGTTGGCGGACTTCACATGTCTTACGAAAACTTGCTAGGTTTTCTCAGACATGCAGGTTTCCTCACGATGTTTTACCTTCACCGTAAGACAAGTGGTAATCATGATAGAAATGATTCGCACATGAAAATATCAGAGGTGCGAGACCCGGATTTGAACCCGCATCACTCGGTTATACAAGCAACGCGTTACCGCTGGGCTACCACTGCCTTACCAGTTACATCAAGCTGTATTTAAATACTCGAACAAATTGACGCAGAACAGTCATGAAGACACTGTTTTATATTTAAAACTAGAAACTAGTAAAAAACCCTCGCTTAGCTCTGGTTCCTAAGTACGTTTACGGTACGGTACGCGAAGGTATATATTTATTTTTCAAAAATAAAAGTAGCCTAAGATACATTTTATAACATCAGCTATATGTAAGTGAAAGTCCCGTCAAATTTATTTCAGCAATTTCGAAGGCTTACAGGAATAAAGAGACGGACAAACATTTTTTGTTAACAGATTATTAAAATATGTATATTAAAGATGTAATTTCAGTATCTTTAAATACAAAGCATTATATAATAATATTCTTAAACATTTTCTAGTTTATCAAACTCATTATCATCTTTTCAAGTGACACATGTTACATACAACTCTATATGAGATTAGTCCCGTGCACCGACATTACAGTATTAGCGTCCGTACGCGTCGACAAACGCGCGCTAACGAATTTAACCCATCGAAAATCCACTAATGTGTACTCCCCTTTATATTAGGTGTTTAGGTGCTTTATTAAGTTAAACGCTTATTTTTCGATTGTCAATATATAAATTGGTGTTTAAGTCTATAGTCTGCTTAAGAAACACGTTCATACCGCCCAAGGTGCACCGTGTTTGATATTAGGAACTTTTAAAGCTTACAGTCACCACCACCACATATTTTGCATGAAATCATGAACTATGAAAATAGTTATTTTGTTGGTAGCTTGCTGTAGGTATACGTAATCTACACAAGTATATAATAAAATTGTATCTAATATAAGTCGAATCTATAGGTATTGAATATTTTTGGCGGTCTTATTTTGGAGAGAGAGAGGCCTTGAGAGGCCGAAACTATAGCTTAGTATTTTAAATTTTTGTCTTTCAGTCTATTGCACGGGTGAGTCTCTAAAAAATATTAAACATCTAAATTCAATATATTATAACCAATTAAAAATATGTCGAAACAAAAACCAGTCTTTTAACAAGATTCTGAGTAATTAGTAATTAAGTTTATAATTTTATTCTTCTGCTAACAGTTCAATGACGTAGTGACATCATTGAGTTAGGACGAACAGCAAAGGGTCGACTGCATTGCCCTTACCGCGACTCGCGAACGGGTTTATTGGCGCGCGGGTGAAACGAGCTGATGTAAATCTATTTGTCATATTAATGTGGGCAATTAGACCGGCATGCGGGTTCTAGGGTTGCCAGTTTTGATGCCAACTTTTTATAAAATAAGCAAATACTCCAATAAATATATTTTTTATTATAAACATTTTCTTTATATATGACATTCTCTTAATGTTGGCATTATGATTAAGGAGAAAAGTTAGTGTAAAGTACAAAGTAACAATTCTTACAATATCAAAAACTATAATAATAATATGGGACATCCCTACAAAGCAAGGGTTGCCGCAAAACGGTCGCGGGTTCGTTACACCGAACAATTGTTCAAATGAAATGTTTAATTGACGCGTTTAATTAGATCTCACGATCATAATACGCTTTTTTGACTAATCAAATGAGTCACAATGAACGCTTTTCAAACTGGATCATATGGTAATAAGCGGAGCTGAGGCTGTTTATGATCATTATTATTTTAATTGTTCTATTTAAACTCTGACTACATATTAATTTGACGCTTTGCATACGTCGTTTAATTAAATTTAATTTATTAAAAAACTTGGTTAATGTGTCAAAGTATTATTATTATTAAGTAAACTATACTTATAAAAAAAACACAATTTTTAATATTTTTCCTGTCTCTTCGTTCTGGTTTTGATAGCTACATTTATGACAGATAGTTGATTTTACAAGGAGTAACTTAACCTACTTTTGTTTTAGAAAAAGAACGAGGTATACGCTTTGACACCTAGTACCTTCTACATAAATATCTTTATACTTATAAAAGGCTCTAACTGCAAAACGGATAGACATCGAAGTGAAGGTTTTAGTAACAAAAAACTTAGTTCCCAGACAGAGCAGAGCCGCGCGAAATGCTAGTATGTAAAAATTAACAAAATTATCCTATTAAAATGTTAGACAAAATTATATCATTAATGACTAAATGAGAGGTTTGAATTAAAATAAATTTTATAGATACGATGTACTCATATAAATTATGATAATTGAACGCGTCTGTACTTAATTGTAGTCGTGTGTGCCACTTGAGAGGGTAAAATAGATATTTAGAATTATTATTTACGATATAATAATGCTCATTTTATTGTTATCAATATGTAATAAATTTTTTGGAGGCGCTACTCTACTCACATAGAAGATTACTTATATATAACACTAAATTGAATAAATATAAATATCTAATAATAAAAAAAATAAGTATTTTACGAATACTTATTCGACCAATTACCAGGTATACTTTTAAATGTTCATGAAAGTCCGAAAAAGATTTTTGGAAAACATGTCCGGAAAATTGGGAAATTTGGAAAAAATCAAGAAGTATTTTCATTTTTTTTTAATTTTAATTAAGATTTCTTTAATTAAATCTTGATTCAATTAAGATATTTTTTTTCAAATGAATCGCCAAACAAAATTTTGCTTTTGCCGGAAATTGCTTTTGGAAATATTATTCTTGTGAATTTAGACCAGAAGTGATCTGAAAACGCTAAAACACAATTAAACTAACCAAAAAGACCACTAAGCTACAAACAATGATATTTTAAGAAACAAACCGGCAGAGTAACGACCTAACAATGCTACCACGACAAGCGTCAAGATACAACTACCCCCCGATGCCGGTTATGCATCGACTTTTATAGTTTTTTCCCCACTCTAACATCCTCTTTCCTATTCATCTTCCACACGGCCTTTCCTGACAGGAGACCGTCCTCGGGCTCCTTCATCTTCTAACCTTGGGGTTCAGAACCTCGACATCGAAAACCTGAGTAACGCCAGGAGCTATAGACATCAAACTCTCATCATCAGCTGCCGTATAAACAATGAAACCACCAGATAAAAAAAAACACAAAGTGCATTTCTAAAACTTGCGTGTCTATATTAAGGTTTCAATTTGATTCATTCGTGGGCTAAGCTCACCTAGCATAACCTAAGCACAATGGATGTGAAACAAACAGATATCTGTACCAATTACCCGGAGCAGGACCCGTCGGAGGAGTGCGCCCTCACGACTCGCCAGAGAACCATGTCATAGCTTTGCGTGTGTAAATCAGTACTAATAAAAGCATGTTTCAACCCAACCTAACCACAAATATACGTTACCTAGCATAACCTAAGCACAATGGATGTGAAACAAACAGATACCTGTACCAATTACCCGGGGCAGGACCCGTCGGGGGAGTGCGCCCTCACGACTCGCCAGAGAACCATGTCATAGCTTTGCGTGTGTAAATCAGTACCTATAAAAGAATGTTTCAATCCAACCTACCCCCAAATATACGTTTAATGTTTGCTGCACAAACATATACAACGGTCAACGACCAACTCATAAAATGATCACTGCTCCAAGACTCTGTCCGAGCTCACAAAAAATAATCTTAAGCTACACAAGGTATGTCCCATATACTAGGATCGCATGTCTGAGCCCACTCCAAGACAGCATCCAATAATATGGAACCGTACCCCACTTGAAGTGCATCTGTCGGCCAGGACAGCATATCCGAGTACAAAGACCTGCGAGACATGCCATCCCCAACCGCAAGATACATCTTCCCTTGAATGTGTCAACCCCAATGCGAAAACACAAAATAAGCATCATTTACATAAATAGTAAAAATAAAATGAAAATTTTACAGTTAACATTTCTATACAAGCCCGGCAAAAGGCGTGGCACCTACTATCACACTATTGCAACGCTCATGACGAGGACTACAACTACATCAGCGACATTTCACTACGATCTCGCTGGTTGTCTGACATTACAACAAAATAAAAATTCGATCTAAAAATAACCGTAAAAGTAATTTTATTTTCTAATTTAAGCCTGACAAGTAAAACAAAACTAAACTATACACAGCGACCAACACAAAACACGAATCACTAAAATCAATGAAAATACACCAAAATCATGGTACCCTCCGATAAAAACTGTTAAACAAAAACAACCAACAAATACCACACGCTGACAAAAGTAGTGGGCGAAACGGGACCTATCCCACTTCTGATCTTGTGAATTTAGACCAGAAGTGAGCTTTTTTTTAAAAAACACAAGCATACTAAATCGACCTCAATTTATTGTAAGTATCTGAAAACGCTAAAACACAATTAAACTAACCAAAAAGACCACTAAGCTACAAACAATGATATTTTAAGAAACAAACCGGCAGAGTAACGACCTAACAATGCTACCACGACAAGCGTCAAGATACAACTACCCCCCGATGCCGGTTATGCATCGACTTTTATAGTTTTTTCCCCACTCTAACATCCTCTTTCCTATTCATCTTCCACATTATATATATAAATATAATATTATAAATATTATATAAAAGTTAAAATTGAGTAACAACAAACATAATTCTTCTTATAATTTAATATAAATCGGTGTGTGATAAGACGCGTTATAAGCCTGACCGCTCAACGCATTAGCGCTCTGCCGCCGGAAACAGCCACCTTAGTCCAGCCACTAATATTTTATATGACATACGAACGTATTTTTAAATTAAAATCATATATATGCTAAAACATTGCAACTTCTAAAACGTATAAAATGACTCGTTGATATTTTATGCCTTTACAAAAAGTAGGAATGAAATAAAAAGTATTATAAGGATATATTATTCTAATATTAATAACATCACGAGTTCGGAATTCGACATGATAAAATATTTTAATTCTCTTTCAAAAGAATTTAATTTTCAATACATACGAGTAATACAATGCAATTATGTCTGTCGTGTACGTATTTATTGAGGATGGCGTTTAATCTGACAATGAAGCCTAACTAACTTATTAAGCACATCACGACTTGAACTCTTAAAGTTATTAAGTGGAACGAACTTAACCCTTGATTATTGGTAAGTAAGCCCTCTCGATTCAATTAAAGTGAATCTTTGAGGAGTTAAACAAAGTTCGCAGTCATGCCGATGTTACGGGCTCAAAATTTAATTAATATCGACACTGAAACTTGTTTAATTTCATAACTGTATTTTTATATTATTTATTTTATTTTAATTTTAATAATAAATAAAAATTGATACTATTAAAATTATATCCATAAAACAATATATAATAATAAAGGTAAGTATATAGTTTATTAGTCGTATATATAGCTACGTATATGTGTACAATTATGTACATACATATGTATGTCTAATGCTTGTATAAACTAATTGTTTCATTAAAATTGTATTAGCAATTAGTATTTATTAAAATAAGGATACATAATAACTTTTTCAATAGATTTACAATTTTTGTCGAAGATTTCATTATTTTTAAATTATTCAATATTTTTTATAACACAAGCATAAGTTAGATGATATTCGCGAATAATAATATTTTTATTGAAATTAAACAGATATAGTTATCAAAAGAGGCAGTTCAGTGGCGATCGTAAAAATCAAATTGCGACCTCGCAATCAGCGACCGTTGACACCTCAATTCAATGGAATCTTTAATGTCCTCGAAAGAGCTGACCCAAATATATTGTTATTATATCGTTTCTACAATCACTGGTTTCTACTGCTTATTATTAGATTTTATTGGTAGGTACTGTCTTTGCCGTTGCTTTATCATCATTTTGTCCGTTGCTTTCTTTAACCCCTTTTTTGGATGGCGTCGGAGAAACTCTTGGTGGTGACCATTCATGGAGGCCGTCAACTACCAGGGTACTATGAGGCTCCTACCGACTAAAACCCACAGCGGAATCGCTTGCGCACAAACCAAAACGCGACCACCGACCACTCGGACTACGGACTACCTACATCAGGATGCCTTCGACTCACAGATCATACCGACAGCCCCGATGACATGCAGGGTGTTAACGAGACACATCATAACCAAGAAATCCCTCTAGGATGGAGGATGGCGGGAGAAGATGTAGTGCCTACTCATCCCTCTCGAAAGGATCATGCGGAAAAAACCCTTAATTTGGTATAATGTCTTAACCTGACAAACCGTCAAATTGTACCTAATATTTCACATATTTTGCTTTACATATATACATGATATTAAAAAAAGGACATTTCTTAAAAATATTAAATTTGAATATAATATAGGAATACAGTTGCAACTCTGCAAGTGTTATAGGAAAATTCCTAATATTTTTAATCTGTACTTATAAGTAATTAATAGGTACAAGTACATGCTTATAATATAAGTAATAGGGAAAATCGCAGCCCGAATAAAACTTAGAAATTACTTAGAGCAATTTTGACAACTAGATCCAAATCAAAGTTACATCACAAGCAGTAAGCTCAGATTAAAACCAGCCATAAATTAGAAGCTAAAAATTCCTTTATTGCCTCCATCACAAACCCGCTCATTTATAAGCGTTAGCGCAACATAATTACCGTTCATTAGACTAACGCTCGCTAGCCTTAATGAAGTAATTGCTGTAAAACCGATCCTACTTTAAAATTTGCTACATGAATGTGAACTGTATTAACTAATAGAAAAGAGCTCTTTTCCTTTATAAATCGGTTGTGGATGTATGTCTGTTGGTTAGTCATGTCATAACTCGACCACCGGCTATGACGACACACGCTATGGAATTGGATATGATTCATTTTGGCCCAGTAATTAAATTGGTGATTTTACGCATTGTATTTTGTAAGATACTGTTCACTTTGAATGAATTTAATTGTTATATGAACTATCTTTGAACCTTAAATATCCAGCTTAGCTTAAGAACTATATAAATATAGGTATTACGAGTGTGTGAATCTTTGCCTGTCTTTATCTAAAAGTCAAATTTCTTACAAGGATAAAAAACATACCACTAAAAATACGCCTTTGATTGTTTGTAATTTATAAGTTGAGTCCAATTAGCCTATTATTAACTATAATTTTTCACTTTTAGTTTAGGTTCATTAAATGTTGGACAATTCTTATACATTTACCTTCAAAATTATACTTACTTAGATTTTCATAGATTTTTGGTTCCCGACTTTTGAACGTTATTCAGCAATCATGGTCGCGAGAGATAATATATACATACCTATGTATGTACTACTTGTTACAGACAATACCTACACACAATTTTAAAAAGTATCTTAAAATATTTGCAGATTTTAATTCTAAACATTTTGCTTATAAATACTTAACTAAATGTAACACGTTTTAAAGTTGTGTATAACTAAACTTTATAACGTTAAGTAAAAATGTAAATTAACTTACAAGTAAGTAAATAATAGTTTTTCAAAATAACTCACTGGTCAAAAGGTGAGAAAAGGTGCGACGGTCTCGGCTCGGGAGCTTCCCGAGAGCCCGCGCTGCCCACCGACGGCGCGGGGGACGGCTCCGACCTATAGGGTGATATGCATATTGAAATTCATGACAGTTTTTGTTAGTTTGTTAAGAGTAAGTTGTGTTGCTATCAGAAGTTAATTGTACGAATATTTTAATTTTTACCTTTACTTAAGATTACTTAAATATTCTGTAGCCTATATATTAGATGAAAATAACTGCAGTTCATATTTCATTGGTAGACGCATGCGGCATGAGTTGGAAATGACTGGATGCGATATAGCATTGTCTTTCTTAAAATGTTTGGTATAGCCCGAATTAGATTCTTACTTTATTTGGTTGCCTATTATTTTAAAAATAATTGGAAAATCTGATGGTGGATCATGAAATGGTTTTTTACTATATTGTAGATTACTTATCACACCTCACCTATTACTATATTTTGGAAAATTCAATAGGACAACCTCTTCTGAGTTAGCAAATGGGGTGAAAAAAATGAATGATTAATATCTATACAACATCCCTGACCTGTCAAGTCTAGGCGATCTAGTAGGCGACCGATGTGGTGAACGTCGGGGCGAGCCCGGAGTGACCGGCGGGGACGCGCGCGGAGACACTCCTGCGGACATGGGAGATGCCTCGCCGGACCCTCGAGACATGCCACACTCTGATGAACCCTGGGAATGAAAGAAGAACGCTTATTTACACGCAACGTTGTTATGATACATATTGAGTAGCGCCCTAAAATTTATTCAAAATATATATAATCTACGTTTGCTATAGAATATATAAATATAATAAAATTCTAATTGATTTGAATTAGTACCATAAATATTGTCTGAATATAATTGAAATAGTGTGATGATATAGTTTTCCGATTTTTTGTCTATCTTTCTGGAAACGCATTACGAAAACTCACTTATGACTTACTGGACAGCTTCGATGTTTGGTATAGATGGTAGCTGGTTATACCTACGGTATATATGATACTGTAGAACTAGAAACTTAGCGATTTACGAGATCCATGAACTATAAGGAAAAATTAAAAATGTATAACGAAACTATTTATGTTTACTTTATATTTTTTTTATTTCTTCCTTGTTTAAAATATTTAAGTTACCTTGTCATCGGCCGGGTCCCTCTTAGCCATCACTTCAGCGCCCTCCCTCTTCCGCTGTTCCTCTTTCAATCTTTCCGCTTTTCGCCACTTCGCTCTTCGATTTTGAAACCATACCTGTGGAAAAAAATAAATATAGGGACTAAAATTTTAAAAAATACTTTCAATTTAATATATCTCAGTTGTTTATTTATACCATATATTATACTCGTATAATAACGTTCAAATCAGTATTCCCATTTGTCACATCAATATTAACAAAAAACATAAACTTTTATGGAGTTCATAAAACTCATACAAATTACAAAAAAATCTATAAACCGTAATCCTCTTTTCCCGAGCTGTCAACACGAGGCCTTAATAATACATCATTACAACCCTATTTCGCTAGTATTATAACTCAAAGATTACCCATCAGGATACCATAAGGGAGTGAACCCCAACCAGAATGGTGGAACTCGGCCGCAACGGTTTGATTACGGTATGGCAGTTCTCATTACGTTGGTTGATGCTTAATCAACGCCAGGATTATAGAGCTGTACGCTTCACTATGATGTGAGCTACGAGAGTTCAAACAACATTGGATAATGTAAGCTGGTTAGCGAGCGCGGCGAGAGGCGAGCCACATTTGCCGGTGCAATTTTCGCAATTTACTTTTAATAAGCCCTCTGGTGGGTGAGTGCTATGAAATCTCATAGTGATGGTGTCAAAATTTGTGCAGACTTGAAATTAGGCACTAAACTAATTTATAGTTGCTTTCGGATTGAGTTTTTATAACGTTACTTCTTTTGTGTGTTATTATTTATCTTTATTACTAAAAGATTTCTAGAATTAATATACTTTGATTATATAATATAATCAAAGTTAATATATAACTAGCGACAACATTGCTTCACTCGGGTTCGTCCGTAGGTTAACGTTTTAACGGTAGAAGTAGATTTCTCAGAAATATATTTCCGCAGTAAAAGTGTCCAGTTTTTACTTATATAAACAGCTAACATCATACAGACAGACAGACGAAAATTATAAAAGCTATAGGATTCTGCCTCTGTATCGATGATATAATGACTATTTCAATAATATTTTCCAAAAGAAATTTAATTAATATTTTACAGATTCAACTCTGTTAGAATTATATTCTACTAGCGACTCGCCCTTGCTTTGCTCGAGCTCGTCCCTAGATTTAGTGCAAGCGAAGCCGCGGGCTCTGTCAGTATACAAAAAAAAATGTATACAAAACTTGAAAAATTATATACTAAAAACCTTCCTCGAGAACCACTCTATCCATTGGTGAAAACAGCATAAAAATCGGTGCAGTAGTTTTTGAGATATTCGCGAATAGACAGACAGACAGACAGACGCGGCAACGGACTTTGTTGTATAATATCTACCTGATGTATAGATCATAAATTATTTAAAATAATTGCAATTTAATAACAACTTTACAATTATAAATGTTCTGCTATTTTAAACAATATCTTTTAATTAGTCATTACCTAGTGCCTACTTATAACGAAATTACACAACTGTTTCAAATTTACAAAATGAAAGCTTCAAAAATACAATCAGTTTACGCCATAATTTAATCTTTGCCTAACAGTACCCATAGTGGCCCTTAACGACGGTAAGCTAATTTAGTTAAAATAATAATCCGGCCATAATCCGATGAGCCCTAATAGTTTTTATCTCTTACGAGAGTGGAATTAATATTTCAACGCGTACATCCCCACTTCACTCCCACTTGAGTTATTATTTGATGTTAGGAGCGTTTTTCTAAATAGAACTGTCATTTTTGACTTCTTGTTTTTAATGTATATAATTGATTATTAATTGTATTCAGCCCTTTATAACATTCCACTGCTGGGCACGAGCCTCCCTTTAATGCAAGGGGGAGCAGCCCTTAGTCCACCTCGTTGGAATTCGAAAACTTGCTAGATGCTCTCAGACTTGCAGGTTTTCTCACTATGTTTTACTTCACCGTAAGAAAAGTGGTAATCATGTTAGAAATTATTCACACATGCACCACTAAGTATTGTTAATTATCAGCAGTTAATAGTTTAAATATAGTTGTAAAAAAAGAGAATTATAAAAGTAAAATTATATACTTAAAAACCTAAAAATTAAAAAAAAAAACTATAGCACCCAAATTAGATGGTGGATGTACCTAGTCTACCTACTATGTAGACAACATTTTGACCTTTAAAAACACATGTCACAACACTGAACATAGCTCAAAACCATTTCAGGAAGACACTCTTCATCCCTCGTCGCTCTCACTTAAAGTACGTGATCAGGGGAGTCTAATAAATTGTTATGGACCTACCAAAATTTGTCGTATTGTAGTCCACTGAATAGCATCCAGATTTTGATCCCTAAAATAGTAGAATTAGGGTCTAATATACGGCTTGTTGCCGTTTCTTATAAGGGGTGTTACAAGCAGTAGGGGTGCGGTAATTACCTACTGTTCGGTAAGCGACGACTGTTTGCGTTTACTCCAGCCATGGAGGAGTTAAATAATAACAAATACATTGTTTGTAAAGTGTAATGAGCCTTTAGCGGGCGGTCTGATAATTGCTTCTTTTATGAAAGTACAATAGATCCCAGTATAATAGCAATCTATTGTGTGATTTTAGTAACTTTATAATAATTATGTTTAAGCGATTTTCGGGTGTTCGATACTTGGAGACAGTGAATGAGTGTTGTAGTTTAAGTGTGGAAAAGAATCTCGTAGTACTATTTCTTAAATATTACTGACACTGCACTATTGAGAACTTAAAATTAAGATGATTAATGTTTATCTATAGGTATATTCAAAATAATTCTGTCAACTACGAAGCAATAAAGAAAATCATAAAAATATTACAATATTTTAAAGTGTTCCAAGACACTTTAAAGGAGACTACTTTAATCACACTTTTGAAAAATAATAAATCGTATCTCATGAAATAGAGTTAAAAACTTATTCCGTATTCACACAAGTCGCGAACTCAGCACTTTATGGAAACGTTAAAACTTAAATGTGGAGCTTAAAAAGACTTAAAACTGACTGACTTACAAGTTACCCTCACGCTAATTGCGTCAGCGAACCGTAATGTTTTAAAACACTTCATACGAGAGTTAACGTGAAAGTTAACGTTAAAGACCGCTGAAAATATGTTAAGAAAATCGAGGCAAACTCTTTAAGGGCCATTTAGTATGTACGATACGATTAGTCGTTTTTATAGACCTTTAACTGAATATATTTTGCTTTCTTTATAATTTGTAGGTATTTTATTGATATAAATTAAAACTATTGGTTAATTCCTATCCTATTTTTTATCCTATTTTACATAAGCTTATATTAATGAGGAAACGAAGTAACTACTTTTATAAAGCTATTGTCTCGTTTCAAAATTTAAAAACATACATACCTACGGGGATACTATTTATTTATTAGAATTTTCAGTCGTATCGTGTACCTACTGGAAGCATGGGTAGTCAAAAGTGACTACATCGCTAAGTGACAGGTTATGTGTCGGGAAATTCTCGAGTTACCGTTAATGTATTGAAATTGTATGTTTTGAGACTTTCAGCTCAGCCGAATTTGATTTTGATTGATGTATGTTAGCTGACTTTTACATTTAACAAGTCTGTTAACGTGACGGCTAAGTCGCACATTCGTAAATAATTTTTCATATTTATTTATTCGATGGGTTTTTTGAACACGTTGGTACCTTTAATATCAGGGAATAGATTTTAATACTTCCTTATACTTACGCTTATATTTGAAATTATAAATATAAAACTATGTTTTAGGATTTTTTCGTTCTTTTATTTTGATTTTTGCTTCTAGACGTTTCGAATGCTTGGAAAACCAAGCGGATTTCCTTCGGATACCTATATTCAAATCATTTTGAACATTTTTATAATTACCAAGAGGTAAGCATCAATCTGAAGGTGAAGGAACAATCATTTAACGGATTGAGAACCTAGAAAGCCTGTTTTTGAGAGCCTAGAAAGTTTCGAAAGATAGAGGTATGAAGTCCGGCAGCCCGCTTTTTGCTATCGTCTCGTATGCAAAATTACATTCAAATATAAGTCCTTTAATAGTAGTTTCTATTAAGAATAACTTAATGAGGTAAACTATAATCTCTTCTAACTCGCAAACTTTATAAGTTATCTAAGTTCTGTGTAGCATAAGCTGGAATGAGTTTTTAATGTGGAAACTAACTTTACTCGATGTAAATAAATGTTATGTTCATTAAACATACTACTACTAACACTTGATATAGTGAATATCATAATATGTAATGTTAGTAATATGTAATATGTAAACTAAGCACCTGTAACTGATTATATTTATTTTTACCCTATACCATTAAACATGATGCCTATGATACCAAGTTCCGTTTTTGTTAATGACATTAATCAAAATCAAACGTCACCATGTTTTAATTTATTCGATTTATAAAATTTATAAAATCTATCTATAATCTTAAAATTAGAATGTAATCGAACTACACGACTAATACGATCTCATCAAACCACCTTCATATATTATGTGTATAGTATGTATACCTACCTACTTATTAATAGTACAGTTCTTCAGAGTTCAACATCTCCACAGGAATAATAATAATTGTATCTCTACAAAATCACTGGTAAATAGTGGTCCGTCTGTCTCTACTGTAACTTTTAATTTTTACTTTAATTCATAGGCAATTCCTTAGTACCGATAACATTGATCAAGATTTCCTTTAAAAAGCTAATTAGGTCAAAATAATCTTGAATCTTGAAGTCAAGGTAATTTTTTATAAAAAGGGTTTTCTATAAAACACATAGATAATTAATAGAAACCTAATATGTAGCAAGAAAATAAATACACAAGAAATTCAAAGTACATACAACTATAAATAGTAGCTATAAGGCCACAAAATAATATAACTTAGAACAAGTTTTTCATAACATGATCAGCAAGTGAATCCTCCGCGCGGGGATGAGGCAAATCTTCATGATCCGACTAACATCCGAAGCTTCTTAGCTTTTTACCGCAGTAAAGAAATTTTTGGATGCGTTATTTTTTCTAATTTAATTCTTTAGCTCATAATATATAATAATACATACTTAAATAAATATGTAACCCTTACCAATTAGTATTTAATATAGTTCGTTTATTATTTTTTAAACTGTCTACTCACTTTGCTCAGGTTCATCCAGTACGTTTTATTTTTTGAGCGGAATCCTAATTTAAGTAAACTAAAAGCAGTCAAAATAATATTGACATCAACATGAGAAAAACAATTCAGACCATAGTTTATCTGTGTAATAAATTTCATCCAAATCATTCCAATTATTTCAACGTGAACTTACAGGCACAAAAACAAACCTTAGCACTAATTACAAACAGTACTTCGATTTAATGTATAATTAGTAATAGGTAATATTTTTTCCTGGTAAGGTACTTTTATTGTGAGCTGATGTTCGCACGTATAACGCATCCATCCTCAAACCTTTCTGCACTACTAAGTAATTAGATTCCGAGTAGCGAGTGGTGTAATTCGCGTAAAACGGAACGTGTATCAGCTAATATGTTTACTCGTAAATTATCCTTCTACGTCTTGAGCTCCTTAAGCGATGAGGAAATTTTAATTAGATGCTCATTTATTAACGACCTTAAGACTATAAACCGATATTACTGACTATTTTAATATTTACTAACACTAATTAATTATACTCGTGTGTATAATCTACTAGCGGTGCCCGCGGCTTCGCTCGCGCTAAGAGTGAATAAAATAAACATTTTTGCTTATATACTGTTACTTATAATGTACCAAGGACTGATTCCCCATTTAAAGTTCTGGCCCTCTTAATTTGTATTGCAGAGCATTATTTCAGTGTCACGCAAAATATTTCAATAGAATTAAATTTCCCATACAAACTTAGCCACCCCCTTTAACCCCCAATGGGGGTGAATTTCGAAAAACCCTGAAATACGTGTTTCATCAATTGTAATAAAAAGCATTAATTCAAAGTTTCATGCAAAAATGTGCAATAAAAATATTTTTCTCATACAAACTTTGCCACCCCTTTTAACCCTTTTAGGGGTTGAATTTCCAAAAAAATAATATGCCTATTTCCTTCTCATGAATGCAAACTATCTACATACCAAATTTCAGCAAAATCGGTTGGGTGGTTTAGGCGTGAAAAGGTAACAGACAGACAGACAGACAGACAGAGTTACTTTCGCATTTATAATATAGTATAGATACATATTATATAATAAAATTCTAAGTTAGTCGAATATGTACATTGAATATTTTTTGGAAATTATTATTGGAATAGTAATTATTATCGATATAGAGGCCGAATCAATAGTTTTTAGAATTTTTATCTGTCTGTCTGTCTGTGATCTGTCTGTGACCGCATCACGAGAAAGACCACTAGACGGATTTGAATGTTTGGTATAATGATAGCTGGTTACACGGGTCAATATAGGATATGTTTTATTGCGGAAAATAACTCATTTGTAAGAAAAAGATAATAAAGGCATTTACTTCTTTAGAACGCGAGAGGAGCCACGGGTATCGCTAGTGTTAATAAATATTATAAACGAATATACAGCTATAGTCAAATAGTATACTATACCTTTATACTTTATATTTTCGTATATAATGACCGTATAAGATTTAACCTCTTTCAATAATTGTATCTATAGGTACTTTTATTATTTATAGGATAAAATATTCATAATACAAATTAAAATTATATTATGGTTGCATAAAAAAAGGATATATAAGTGATAGTATAATTTGTTAACATATAATTTGATCGCATGATAAAAACCACCACATTTATAGAGCTGGTTTCAGGCGACCAATAATTAATCAATATAAAATACGAGTAAATGTGAAATAGGTATACCCTGAAATAACTTCAATTCCATGGCAGATTCATTAATATATACTTACATATTATAAAACAGTAGGTAATTTAAAAAAAAACTGTGTATGAAATATTTTTTTAAAACAATGTCTGAAACGTATTGTGTATTGTGTGATAACTGATATAGACACCAAACCAATAATTATTAAAATGTTTGATTGTATGTTATCGTTTAACACAAAACGTAACACAAACGACCCATTTTAACCAAATTTTGCAAATGCAAAAATCATTAACTTTCATTCAAATCAGTTCAGAAGCTTTTCGATCAATAATCGATAATCGGTTCAGTTGATTTTTCACATCGATCCGCTAAGTTACTGTTTTATTATACGAGTATGTGTAGAAGTATGGATTTAACATTTGATATATTAAACAATTCTTTCGACCAACAACGGTCCATAGAGCGTGGTTGATACGAAGACAGTATTGTATTGACTTAAACTTAAGATGAAATTGAAAGAGCACATTAGTGGAAAATTACCTCGCCTTAATCCTTATTGCTTTTGAGGGCTTCATTTAGTTTTGTGTAATCTATTTGGAGTTGACTCAATGACACAAGTACTAGACGATTGGCGGAGTTACATCTGTTTTTGTTATTTATCATCCCTTTACTTTATAGCATGTATTTAACCTACAAAAAATGGTCGAATGCAAGTCAGACTATGTCACTAGAGTTCACTTTTTTTATTCAATTCCCCTCAATATATTTTTTTATGATAAAAAATTAAAATTAAGTACTAAATTTCCATCTAACAGGTTTTTCTGTAGTGGAGACTTTAAAAAATACACATATATTCGGGAAAAACAATAACATTCGACTGAACAGCAAGTGTTCGTATAAAGACGTTATATTGCATGTGTAAGTAGGATTCATCTATGTCATAAAAAATAGTGTCCATTTTATAGTATAATAACATGTGTTCAAAATGGTAAAATAATATAAAGGGTTACAAACCACAGCATCCCACGCGTATACTGTTGCGTAATGATGAGGGGTTAATTTTATTAATCATATTATCAAATATATTTTATTACATTTATAAAACCTGCTATAAGCTTTATGCGTGTATATTATTGATTTTTGTTTCAACTTAGGGACTTTTAAGTGGATTTTGATTTTTTTTAATAACGTACGTATCGTGAGATGAAATTAGAAAGTCTTAACTTACTAAACTAACCTCTGACTTCCGTTCATTTATGCCGAATATTTTCTTTTTCTAAATTTTATGTACCTTCCTTTATAAAGTTATTTAAAAATGTACTAAACATTATCCTACACACTTATTGTAAAAAATATTCGCGTTGGCATGATTCGTTAAAACGTACCTAATACTGAAAGTACTATATACATATAACATAATATACCCAATACACGTAATAACGCTTCTTTCAACACTTGATAAAATCATCTCAAGCATTTTTCAAATGAAAAACAAAGGCTCTTCTAAACAAATGAGTGCGAATATAAAAAAACAAAGTGACATATTTCATTTTCACCCCCGATTTAATTTGCGAAGGGAATGATTGATAAAGAGAGACGAGTGCGAGCGCGTCGAGTGGAAAGAGCGAAGCGGGATACTTAAAGAAAAATATTTTACTTAAACGTAGAAAAATAATATTGTTTTAAAAGTTTTACTTATTTTAAAGTAAAAGTATTTCATTTTAATACATCTAGTTAAATAGTCAATTTCAAGTAGCTATCTACGAGTATAAAGCATTGTGTTAGTACAAATAATTTAGGTAAAATAAGTATATCAGCTGCACAGATGAATGTCTTATGGAAATAGGACAAGAATCAATATTTTTTTCAAATGACGAGTATCGTCGTAGTTTTATTTATCACTTCTTAAAAAAGGAAATGAATGAAGATTTTTAATTAATTAGGTACGTATATTAATTTTATACGAAATATTATATATCGAAAAATTATAATATACATTTAAAAAATAAGATGTAGTTTATCTAATTAAAATAATTATCCATTATATCGCTTCGTGTAATTCTACCAATTTTAGAAGAGCTCGATATGACGCGTCGTTAGCAAATGTCGCACGGGGTAGGGTTGCACCTCTGGGGTTTGTGACCAGCGCGATGGAATTTTATTATGATTAAACTAGATTGTATGATTGCACCCTCTCATGTGAATACTAATTTGATATCTACCGTTAGTAGCATTATTTACTGAACTGTACTAAAAGTTACTGTTGAGTTGAAGGAGATGTCGGAGAAATATTATGTAGATAGAAGGTGTAAAAATTAATAATAATATATGTTTTATGTCGACCTTTTTAAAGAATATCAGCATGCAGGTTTCCTCACGATGTTTTCCTTCACCGAGTGATAATCAGGTTAGAAATGAGTCTCACATTAATTTTTTTGTCATACTTTAAAAAAAAACAAAATTTAAGCCTACCTTAAAAATGTTGCCTAACAAAATAAACATAGTAAGTGGCAATTTATGCAACACTTCTATCATCTTTAATGAATGGCGTCTAAACAATGTGACGCACTCTGTTTGCGAAACACTTAAAAATTACAACTCGAGGGTCACTTTACAATAATTAACAGAACATTATAGGCAGCCCTTAAATTCCAATAAGGTTACGCTCTTCGGGCCCTCGTGTGAGTGTTGTCACGCTTTGTCCCTTTGTTGTTTGTTGTTTACACGCCATTTGTCTCCGTTGTTTTGTTGTAGAGTGCTCAGTCAATGTCATTGAGACAGAATTGAGTTTGTTCGTAATTTAAGATTTTTTTACTTTTAATTTGTAAGTTGTACCTACTTATAATCATTAAAGCTTCATAATTTTCATTTTTAATAAAAAAAATAAGCTTCTCACAATACTATTAAAGGTAAATGCGAAAGCTTGTAGGATGTAGCTTCTTTGTTACTTCATCAAGCAGAATCGGTTGGAGTGTTTTAGATGAAATTTAGTTATTATTTATATTTAATATCTTAGTGTATAAATTATTTACAATGAGGTTCACGCAATTACAATTGAAGCCATGAATGGAAGACGGCTTATCGCCAAATTCTAAAATTGAGTTCAAAATGTTATGATACACCCATAACACCGACATCTATGCATAAAACAGCTTTGAAAAAGAAAGAAATGCTTAATAAGCATAGTAAAAGTTCATTTATGTGCAATATGTTCTATAAAAGTTGTCCAAAGAAAAAAGAGAACATTCAGTAGTGACAAAAACTGATGAAAAACACCTAACTTTAACTGTATCTAATAAAACATGAAGCAAATAAAATGAAGAGACATTCTCATACAAAATACTTTTTCATTTATATGGCACTTGTTACAAAAATACCTATATAATCAGAACTGAAAACACTCGGACCGAAAATTTGATACCATTTAGGGCATTTAGCGAAACGGTATGTTACTGACGTAATCCAATATGGCGGACAGCTGTGCCTTTTTATATTTTTCGGGCGAATTATCACCGACACGGCGAGGATGCGAATCAAATTGAAAGCCGACTCAATTATATTACTACGTGTAGGGCTGCCTAGTTATACATGTGCTACATTTTTATACCAATTAAATACGCAAGAAAATAAAACTCTTCATAATCGTATTAACTACAATATATGTCTAATTGATTTACTTAGTTGTAAGTAAATACTGAAAACATGCTTGCTTCCCACGCCATTACTCTAACAGACATGACATATCTGTGTTCCAAATTTTACCAAAAACTATCTAGACGTTTCAATGTAAAAGATTAACAAAGACAAACATACAAAAAAATTTATAACGTCAGTCTACAATTTATTCAAAACTCGATAGCTAAAATACTGAAATGTTAATGAACATATACATATACCTTCTAACTTCATACGAGCTTAACACGAATCGTACATATTAACGACTTAAGAGCTTGTAAAAGTTTGATTTATTAAAATATGTTTTTTTTGAATTGAGAGTTAAGTATAAAAAATGCTTCTCTTACGAAAAAGATCTTGTTTTATAAAAGAAGTATAAAATTCGCATAAAATAACCGAAAAATCTTATCTTATTTGTTGTATTACTCGTAGTTTTCAAATCACTCAAGATATGGTCTAGGTAACTAACTTACAATCTTAGCTAACGCGACATCCCTAATCCCAGGGCATAGAGCGGGGAACGTAATACCATTTCGAGATGAGCGACTTAAACGCGTTACAGACCGCCAGTGTATACTGGCCTCCAGCATCTGGTACATTAGGTAGAGTAAGAATAATAGTGACACTTTCTTAATGTTTCAAAGAAATATTTCTGTTCCTACCTGGTTTTGATATAAGCGATTATACCCATTATCTTTACTTCCATCCGGAACAATTGTAAGTACATATATAAAATGTTCAAGTACACAGGTCTTACTAGCTGAAGCCTCTCTCCTTGAGTTAAATATTTTAAACTGACTCTATTTGATTAAGACTAGACGTAAAAAAACTTTTCTATTAGGTTATATTATGTAATTGCCCAGTTAAAAAATTAAATAGCATATGGTTTAATATAATAATCTACTCTATGATTACGTATTTCAAGGTGTGTGTATTTAAAGAAGACGAGAGTAAATGTGTACAAAAACGAGTTTATTCGTAACTAGATATCAATATAATTTATAACAATACATTAATTTATGAAAATAATTCGATCGAATAATTAACTTTGAATAAATAAAAACATTATTGACATATTACATAATATGTCAAAATATATCAGTCATAATGCAAAGATCATGTAACACTGGTCACCTTCAACTAACCTGTTTCGTGGTTTGGTCAATCGAAGTGTATTTTGACAATACCAGTTAACTAATGGATATCGAAGTTGGACGATATTGGATCGACTAGTTTCGCTGAGTGCACTTGTTTGGAGAGCAAATTGACGTGTGACTGTTTTATGTGAGTTTGATATGATATTCGCTTTGTATTAATACTTTTGAATCAAATTTCAAATATGTTTTCTGTTAATGTCGAATGTATTTGTTGCTTATTTTTATTTATATATACATATTATGTATTGAAATGATTTATATTTACCTAGTGTGGTATTAGTTTGTGGTATATTTTAAGAATATTCTGAATAAAATATCAAGATATAAAAATAATAAATAACTTCACTACTACACTATGCAATGGTAACCATATTATTGTAAGCATTTTCATTTCTGAAGTGCGTCGTCGTCCACATTCATCTCACATTAAGCTAACCTCTTAAAAGCGTAAAGCGTTACCTAAAACCATTACCATTCAACTGATTTCCGAGTCACATTCGGCGCCCATAAAACGTGTACGATAGGCGAGCCACTAAATTGTAGCTTTCGCGTGTTCTGCCGTCGGAATTGCGCAATTTTTACTTCAACATAAATAAAACAGCGTGCGTCGGGCAATTTGACTAAAACCGGGCGTGACGTTGCCGCCTCTAACCGGTTATATCCGGATGAAACCAAAATGCTACCTACATTATGAATTTTGGGTTCTTAAGGTTGTAAATGGTGGTTGCTGCTTTGTGACAGCCCAAGGATACATGAATAAATTAAATTGTTAAGATTACAAGAGTTAGGCACTAAAAGATTGAAAAAATTGGAGTGAGTTGTAAAGCACACGTGCCATTTTTTAAAGAAAATGTGATGAAAAAATAATGCTCGAATTTATATATGTACCTTAGAAAATAAAACCGTCAATTTACTAGCGAGAACAGAACGCTGCCGTCACAGCGAATGACACTCGAGCGATGTAACACGGACTACCGTCTGAACTACGTAAATTTTCTTACGTATGCATAAATTTGGGTTTTCTTAGATACATATATAATGTTTTATATACATTAAAAAACAAGCCACACTATGTTAGTTTATTCTGTATCTATATTAGTTCTTATAATTATATTCAAAAATATTTCTTTTAGGCACGATTAAGAAACTTATCATCACTATTTTTATAAGTGCCAATTTAAGAGCTGAAAAAATAATCCGAAATAATTTGTAAGAAGATCTCTATAGGTATAAAGGTTTTCATAGAATTAAAATGGCATAAGACAAAATCCTACCTGCACTCTCGCTTCAGTGAGGTTAATTTTGAGCGCGAGATCCTCCCGCGTAAACACGTCAGGATAATGCGTTTGTGCGAAGGCTGTCTCCAACTCTTCAAGCTGTTGAGAAAAGACAATATCAGCAATATTTATTTGCAATTTAAGTGTATTTATGTATGTTTCAGAAAATATTCATATCTTTTAATGTAGAAAGTGAAGGTGTTTCGATATTCTTAGGTTCAAAGAATATTTAATATATAGATACTTTAGTATCATTTTAATAATTTCTACGTGTTACCTACACGTGGTACTATAATTGTTTAACATTTCAAGCGACTCTTGAGCCTAGACTATATCATACGGCTCTACTAGGTATATAACCTATATAGATTAATTTTAGTAAATTTCTTTTATGAACTACATAAAAAACTATATACATAGGTATTTATTTAGTTTCTAACTTTTACCTGTTGCAGCGTGAAGGTAGTGCGGTTTCGCCTTTGCTTCCGACGTACGAAAGTGTCATCGTGTATCGCCGGATGATAGGAATAGCTTGTATCTGCAAAATTGATGTTATTATTTTTCAGGCTGCCTCAAGTTATTTATTAGGATCGAAGCCTGTTTTGTTTTATTATATTTGCTGACTCGAATAACCATCTATCATCATACTAAATGTCATCAAAATCGGTCCTATTGTTTTCTCTTGATGCGGTTACAAACAGACTGGCAGACAAAAAGACGGAGAAAAATTCATAAATTATATAATTCGGCTTCTATTTCCATAACACTTCGACCGTTTGGAATAAGATGGTTCCATCTGAATTTTAACATTCATGATTCAGATGGAACTTTTTGAATCATTAATTTCACAAATAGAACTTTTTTATGCAGCTAATTCATTAAGGGTCAATAGATGACGTTCAAAGGTTTAGAGAACAAAGTTATGGTCACAATGGACAAAGTTATGGTAAAAAATCAAAATATAGAAAAATGTTGGATGGAACCCTTTTATTCCAAACGGTCGACTTCTCAAAAAATATTTAATTTACAGATTTGACTAATTTAGAATATTATTATACATAGGTATCTGGTATACATATCATGTAAAACTTATAAAGCAAGATTAAAAGGCTCTTGAGAACATAATTACAAAAATAACATACCAAATTACAATATGAATGCATGGTGGCTATAAAATAGCGTAAGTCCGGAAAGACCGGGCCATTACGTCGAAGTGCTAAATCGCCAGCGCCCCTCAGACATTATGTTAGAACGATAGCTCGGAATGAGGACACCATTGTAGGGTGCATATAGATTAGCCTTTACTGTTTAACCACTTGAGTGGGCTTGTGGATAATATTTTAAGATGAAGTATGTTATTAATTGTGTTGGTGATGATTCATGTTCATTGTTCATCTATACATACTTTTATTAAAATTTTGAGTTGAAGCTGTACATTAAATATTCTTTAAAAAAATTATCTGTCTATGAACGCATCACAAAAAATTTGATGAAATTTGGTATGATAATTGGTTATCCGGGTTACATAGAATACTTTTACTGTATGAAAATATATCATCTTTGAGAAATAACGTATTCGTAGCAAAGGTTAGTTGCTAGTTTCTTTTAGAAAAAGCTATATTGTACGTAGTGTAAATACTTTTTTAAGTTATGTAAAGCTTCTTCTATATAGTTTTATTTATTTTAGTGTTAAAATTTTGAGCTGCTCAATATTTAGCTAGAAATTCATAGATATGTGATCTTTCATTACTAACTAACTAGATTTTATTCATTAAAAAAATGTATATTATGACGATTCATATAAAATACAGAATAATTAACTGTCTGTTTGTGTGTCTATATTTTTAAAATAACACTGTAAAAGTGTTTGTTTAAGCAAGGTTAATTAAAATAAACTAAGTATTCCACAAACCGGTGTCACCCTAGCGCAATAGAATCAATGACAAACGTTGGGGCGGTCCCCTCAGTAGCTTTTCTATTATTCTTACTCATAATGTCATTCCACCACGACAAAATTACCCTCAAAGCACGGGATTACAGCTGTCTTCGGAGTAATCACTTTATCACGTCAATTACTTGAGTACGATTTATCGAGGGTACTCAATAGAGTGTACGTGTCGCTTATAGAGCATTTTTTATGTTGTATAGCTGATGTATTATGGATAAATAACAAAGCTCTAGAATAATAATGCAATAAAAACTTGTAATTTATAGTATTGTGAGTCATTTTCAGTTTTAATACCATGCCACTCTTAAGATAGATAAGCTTAACCTTATTTTTAATGCAATTATCGTTTCCTTATTCTTACTAATATTATAAATGCAAAAGTAACTCTGTCTGTCTGTCTGACTGTCTAACTAATAAACGGATTTAAATGAAATTTATTACACAGATAGTCTGGAGCCTGAGAAAGGACTAAGTAAGGCTACTTTTCAAAGCGAAAGCCCTCATTTTGGGCTAAAAGAGGGCTGTAAAAGGTTAAAAGTTTGTGTTGAAATTACGTCATTTTTAAAGCTTCTAACTTGAAACTTATGTTTTAGACTTTTGATTAGATATAAATAAGTATGACATTCAAAGTTTGTAAAAATTTTATACTAAAGGTTGTACCTAGGGACGAACCCGAGTGAAGCGAGGGTGATTCGCTAGTTAATAAATAAATACGTAAAAGTTAATGTACAGACTAGATTTTTTAATTTAATTTCAATGTTGCTTTGCAATAGGGAATATGCATGATTTTTTTTATGACTTAAATCCATCCTTTACATCATTATAAAGTAGAAAAATATATAAATAGTCTTGAAAATATATAATTTTTTATGCAAAGTGAAATTTAAAACATTGACTAAATTTAAGCCGTTCAAACGCCACCAGTAGCGCCGCCACGTCGATGACGTCATTTGTCACACGAATGTCTTTTTTACTTTAAGCTTTTCAGTTACTTCTTATATATCTTCCGTTTTAATTGCTATACACAACATTGAGGAAATTAAAAAACCTTCTTACAAGTATTGTAAGTACAAAACCATTATTAGAAATACACCCGATAAAGTGTTTTTTCGTATTCCAAGCGATGCGACAGTAAAAGAAAGAAAGATGAAAAGATGTTTTTCGTTCGTTCAAAGCTTTGATAAAACCAGTTTAAGTCACCGTCCTTGATTCACTATTAATATTGATTCACTAGAAAACACCACAGGAACACAGTTTTAAAATGTTTCTAACATATACTACTTTTTAGTAGTATAGACCAGTGTCGATAGTTTTTGAAACCAAAAAAATTATAGTAGAATAAAACCCACTAGAAAAGAATAAAACCCACTAATATTATAAAAATGAAAGGAAAAATAAATTACGGGCGATCTGAGGTCGGGAAGGGGGAAGGGGGGCGTTTTAAGGGTAAAAAACTGTTTATCTCGATTTCCGGCAAAACTACAAGTCCTATGGAAAAAAGTTATATGGCAATGTTGGAGGTAATAAAAAGATCTAAAACTTTTGTATTCACACTTTTTTCACATAACCTCAAAATTTATGTAAAAAATTAAAAAAAAATCAAGGTTTTGGTTTTTTATTTTTATCTTTTACAAAGATAAAATATTTTTCACGAAATTTTGTGAAAACTTACCTTTTTATGTTCTAAATACACTGTATTTTTATTGATTTAAAATATTTATTTTTTACACCTTATTTTGACTTAATATCAAAAAAGCACCCTAGTTTTCCATCGAAAGTTCTGACGTCAAAATATTTGCTTTCTTAAAAAAATTAGTGGGCTTCTGTTTGTTAAAATCTCTACTTTGTGATGGTGTAAAAATATATATACATTATCATAGTAAATTTTCTCAGAAAAGCTGCCTAAACCTGGTCTAGTATGAATATCGACGCCGATAAACCCAATGTTTTGACAACTGACGTCATTTTGCTTTCAACCAATGGTGGCGCGTTTAGGAAGTTTCGATTTCCCGCCGTTAATATTCACTTTTTATACAATATTTTAAGGGTTTAAATAATAACTAAATAAAAAAAATATCTTTTAATCATAATGTGACGATAATAAAGATTAGAAAAAAATATATTTGAAGCAAAATTAAATTTTATGCATATTCCCTATTGAGATCAAAACCAATCCGGACTGGTCATTTAAACCTGGCTTAAATGAATAAACAATCGTTTGTGAATTTTTGCGCGACTTCAAAGCTCCGGCCGCTTGGCTGGTAATGGAGTGAATTGATTGAAACGATTTATATATCAATGTGTATCACTTTATCAATTGAGTATTTGCTGTTGTCATTATGTTTGTATTTTTTTTATATTATGAGTTATCTATTTATCTCCCTATATTCTATTTATTTTCTAGAATGTCCAGAGAATACAAATACATACACCTACGTAGGTACAACAAATTACATATGTCGAAAATAATATTTCGCTGTTATTCTGTTTTTTATCTAAATGTTTGACTCAGTTAGTACCTGTACCTGTGGTACCTGCTCTCTCTGAAAGTGGTATCGAGTTTGAGTTCCGCTGAGGCATAATTTGTGCGGCACGAATATTTGTACCTACTCCAGTTATGGGTGTGTATATTTATGTTATATATCTATGTATTTAAAGTTATAAATGTGTAGTGTATCAACTCTGTGGTATCCATAAGATGTGCCAACATATACAAAAAAATATAACTCTTTTAAATCACCTCATTTAAGGATTTTTTCTTTTTAGTTTATTACGATTCATAAAATAAAAATTAATTTTTGCCATTACAATTCTGTGCTTACCCAAAGCTCAGATTACGAGATTGTTAATATTACATTAATTGAATATAAATAATGGAGCGTTCATCAGCTCAGAAAAATCCCTGGGCGGCGGAAATTAAAAAGTGTTCGGCTTCCGGCGGAACGACCCGCTTTAAGTGCAGCGGGAAAGTTTGACCGCCCACGCCGAGACTCCATGCAACCAAATTATGCAGGATGTACGGTCTCTTTTCTATTTTTATAAGTATATTATAAATAAGACCAAGTGATTTAAAAGTTAGAAATATTTTACTACTTAGGTACTTAAAAAATATTATTTTTATATATTTAATAAAAAATTTTTTTGTTTTCGTGCGTGTGTTTCGTACTTTGTTCTAAATCTACCAAATTATCTATATATTATTTGCATATACAATATCTGTATCGTATTAGCATTTATTATATATTAATGGTTATAAAGTGAAGATATAATTAACTCGAAAGAGGTTTTTTTTAATCTAGACAAAAAATACAGAAATAAGGTGTCCGTCGCACCCGTGATTGCGCTAATGAGACCGCCGTCCGAGCTCTACAAATTGCTCGTACATATTTTATAACTTCGTTTAAGCCTCTTTTTATACCCACTTTTAAAACTTCCTCCACGAGCAATTCCTTAATAAATATTAAAAATTAATACATTTACGCAATTTGTGAGTCCGCCCGTCATTTTAATGGTGTAACTCAGTTAAGGTAGTAAAAAACGTGACGCGACGGGGCTAATTCGAAGTGACATGATCCTTATTAAGTTAGTTTGGGTGTAACAGAGTTAGAGCGGCGGCGCGACTCAAAAACTATTTTATGAATAATAGATGGCGCCGGCGGCGACCAATCCCGGGGGAGCCACGCCCTTCCTCCCCACGCAGGCACCCCTGCCTTCTATTCATTAGCACATTACCACCCCTTGGAGTTTGGACACGTGAAGCAGTTAGAAACTGATTTTTGCCACTTTAATTTCTTTACCCCGTTATCGCTAACTTGCGACGAAGCGTACACTTAAGATTAGAGGAGTCAGGAGACGGTATCAAGTTTTTACGACGCGAGTAATTTATACTATGATAACGCACTATAAATGTATGGAATATATTCTTTTATATGGGTTAAATTTATTTAATATGAAAAAATTTAAGAATTTACAATTAATAAATACCTATTTTCAAAATAAGAGCAAACAAATGAAAAAAAAAACATTATTTTGTTATTACGTATTAAATAAACAATATTACTTAATCAAAATTTAATATAGATAGCTAAAATTGAATAGCGAATTGAAACAAGAAGATGAACGGAGCATAACGCAGTTAGTCCGAGAACTGCGGCTGCTACAAATTAATTTAGGAAAGTTTGCAGACCTACAAGTGAGCTAATCGACGCTCTCTTGGACTATGCAATTACGTCTTGTAGTCGGAACTACATGTGTTTTTAACTGACTTATTATTATTTTTTTCTAAAGATCGATCGGACGCAGTCGCTAGTTCGATTCTCGTACCTTTCAAATATAAGTATTCTGCGTTTTGACTTGTATCGTGTAAATTTTTCTTTCTTAATATGTAGAGAACAGTTGGAAAAACTTACATTCCAACTTTGCTGCCTTGAATCCAATATAAAAATCCCGTTTTATAAAAATATGTATTCAATAAATTATTATCAATCATGACCACAGACCACAGATCGGACAGATCGGATTTCCAAATAATTGAGAACACTTACAAGGGTGTGAAGCGGAGAAAGGGTACTCCAGTGTGGGCAGGCGGTGTTGGTGCGGCGGCAGGCTCGGCGGGCAGTGGTAGCAGAACAGTCCACGACCGCCAGCACCGCCGCTCGCCAGCTAAGAATACAAATATTGGCTATTAAATATAAGTAAACAATTTTGTATGTGTTGATTACTAAGATACCTACTTAAAGCATACTTGTAGATGCATTTTGAAATTTTCATTATCAATTTTTTTTTTCATTTTCAATTAAAATTATATTATTAGGAATAGGTATAATATAGAGAGAGTTTTAACTCTTTCAAAACATCACCAGATATTAATCATATTAATTACTAATAACTCATTATTCTGGACGACGTTAAAAAAACATCTAAGTAAAACATTTAGTATGTAATAGCAAAGCCTATGAAACATATAGTCGGCCCACGGACGTGACAGCCAGCCCAAGCTGCCATAGACTCGCTAGGGACATTAGCGTTGACCGATTATATGGGAAAAAATAACTTATTATTGTAGTGGTGGGTAAATAATTATATCAAGTTTTAAATACAAATAAATATCACAAGCACGTACCCATCAATACTCTTATCACCTCTAGCTAATTACACATTAACATAAAGTACAAGGGTACGTCAAATAGATCCCGTGGTAATAACAAGGCGCTACAATCAAAATCGTAGTCTATTATCGCAATAATAGCGCAATTGTATCGGCTCCGAGGCAATCACAGGTTGTTTATATTTAATATGCAGTTTGATTGAATATTAAGTTGTATGAATTGTGCCATGGATACCGACACATAATGCATTCTTTGTTCAAACGTTACTATAGTATTAATGTCTAAGATCAAACGAATAGCATTTACTTAAATTTTGCACGCTTTTAATAGAGAGACGCAGGTATCTCAGTGGTCTAATATACTCGCTTGGGAAACCGAGTGCAGTGGGTTCAAAATTCAAATACCGAGTCTTGCACATGTGATATTTTCATGTACGAATTATTCTTCTTCCGTGATTGCCCCTTGAATTTGCATCACGGCAAAGGAAAACATTTTAAGAAAACCTGCATGTCTGGGAGAATCTACCAAGGTTGTGAAAGACTTGTGCAGTTATAGCCACCTCACATGGTGAACTGGAGGAAGACCCATTCCCAGATTTTCTTATTTACATTAGAAATATACAAGAGTGTTTTTTTTTTCTCGATGATATAACAATAATAAGACAAATAATCGACAAAGATGACATTTTATGTGCTACAAGATGTTAGAGAACAAGTGAAGTCAAGGAGAGTCTATTTGTTCTTTCATATAACCACGATTTTGTCACTGCCTTTAATCTTTTACAATGTTCAAATAAAGCTTCATTCAATATATGAAGGTATCTTAAAAGCCGATAATCTCGCATAACTCTGTTTAATAAAGGGACCATATTTTTTTTCAAACATTAAACATGAAATGAATGATATTGCAAATGCATAACTTCGTTCACTGCGCCGCGCTGCATTGAAGCAATTTGCTGATCGAAATTAATTGATTTATGTGCGTCGTGTCCTTTATTGCACGTAGTGATGAACCACGTCCGCTAGAAATATTGTGCAAAAAATTATCTATACAGATAAATAAAAATGAAATGTCTGTTCGTAATGTCAAAAAAGCTCTTTACTAAATGACATTCATATCAAAGAATACAATAAATACAAAAAAAGTAAATTATACTTTTTTTTGTCTGTTCGTCCATATGTCTGGCTGTTTATTTGGACTGGTTTTAGAAACAGCTGATACTGTCAGATAGCTAATATTATAAGGAGTAACATAGTTAACTTTTATTTTAGAAAAATTGTGGTTTCGCGCAACCATGAAAGTTCTTGGATCGCACCCGAGTGAAGCGGGGGTGAATCACTATAATAATTATATCCCATATTTAATTACTAAAAGCAAATGTATAAAAATATGTTAGAAAAAATACATTCATTAACTTTAAAAATTTTAAATGATGTATGTACATAGCAATTAATACGTACTTGACACAATGAGTAAATTTCAAAGTAGTATGCCATTTGCCTGGTCAAATATCCTCGAGATAATTTAATATTTGCCTAACAAGATGTAATTGTTATACATTGAAAACCTTGATTCAATCACGAAACGAAAATTAAATCTATCAGTTGTAGTTATTAGTATCGTACTCGTACAGTACGTAGTATATTCATATTTTTTACAATCTCTCAGTGACATAAGTTTATTTGCGAGAGGAAAATGACAATGAAATTCAATTGCACACATTACTAGTGACCCACGTGCGGATCGCGACGAGTCGTTTATATAAATGACATTAATAGAGCAATGAATCGACTAAACGATGCGCGGGCGCATTCGATGCCGCTGGTGACGTCAGCGCACTTCGCTCGGATTTTAGGATTATAGAGTTGCTATAGTTTCATTTATTGTTGCTATATAAATGAAAATAAACTGCATTTGTTAGTTTTTTACATCGTAAGCGAACATTCATTAAAATAAGGCTAAAAGTATGTATAAGTATTGCGAAATTGTTTGATGATGTATTTCTCGCGTTAATCATCCTTAAATGCATTTACCTATAAGAACCGATGTATGTGGCAGGTATTGAATTATAATTTGTAACTTCGCTTCGCTTTACGCGACTAAGTATTCATTTTAAATAAAACTACTTATCTTTGATTTTTTTGGTGTTTTATTTTATTTTTTATTCCCAACGTTTTGAATGCTTTAAAGTCATTCATAGTTACGCAAGACCACAGATTTAGAGTAGTAGCCTTTAAAAATCTGTGCGCAAGACCGTCTCTCCGAAAATATACTTAGATTTATATAGATTTAATTTAATAATCCTTAAAATTTGGTCTATGAAATAGAACACAGCTGAGTGTGCAAGCCAGTATTGGCTCGTCCTGTCTACGCGCGTGGGGCCCAATCCGCTAATCCTATTTATATAATACTGTGTCATTACCGCATTACACCCACCACAGCATCCGCGTCTGCTGCACCAACCTTGACAGGGGAAATTGCAGTTAGTTACCTTAATCATATTATAGTATTTCTATTATAGTATTTCGTTGTTTTTGATGACACGTTTTCGTCATTTGTTAAACACTGATGTTTGTACTCCAGTCATGGGTATTTAATATTTATATTTATAATTTGTATGTATTTAAAGTTATATAAGTATATCAACAATCTGGTATCCGTAACACAAGCCTCGCAACTTACCATGGAACTAGATGGCGCTGTAGTAAAATGTGGATATAATCATCTCCTCAACATTATGCCTGTACACTTATATATGTAATTGATTTTTTCTTATTTGTCTATTCTCTCATAAGCACGACAGTAAAATTCAATTGCATTGTTTTAATAGGATAGAGAGCCTATTATTTATCCTCTTAAAAATGCCTGTGTTTTGAGAACTATATCAGTAATCAGCATTAGCTTCACAGATACTCTTCTATTCAATAGGCATCTTACAATAATAAAATTAATCTACCAAAAAATCATCTTCAAATCCTTAGACATTGCTCTTATAAAAGATCTCACGCCATTCACATTCATATATAGGATCACATTTATTCAGCTACTTATTTCATTAAAAATAATGAACATCTTAAAAGCTAAAGCGTTTTGTGATTGTACAAAAAAAACGTATTTTTAAGCATAAACCAAACATTTATTTTTAGTAGGTCCTTCATTTTCCATTTGTCTTTAGAGGCGAGATTATCGACACCGGTAAAACACTTAAGCAAATAACGTGAAAGACTCTTTGGGTAAGGCCGACGTATTCAGTGTCAGAAATGATCACTATCGCTTAAGCAATCCTATATTCCTTCATCTATATTGTAAACATGAAAATACTTTTATGAATACTAGCAATTCCCGCGGCTTCGCCCGCGAATGAAGGATGAAAAAGGGTTATAAGAATTTTTTGATGCCAAATCATAAAAAAGTAAAAAATAAAAATTTGGTCTTAAAATTAAATAAAAATATCTGGAGAAGGCCAACATCATCACCTAGGTCCTAGGGGAATAAAAATAGCCTACCACCTATTCTCAGACCTAGCAAATATACAAAAAAAAGTCATAAAAACCGGTCTATAAGCTGTTTCTGAGGAGTTCGATAACAAACACTGTGACACGAGATTTTTAAATATTAGATATATTATACCAATATAAATTTAATATAATTTATAATTATATTTTTTTTATTACCAAAAAGAATTTGGTATCTCAAATTTTATATCTGACTAGTGACTCATCCTTAATCCGTTCTGTGTCGTCCCTAGATATATTTTAACGATTGGTAAAGATTTCTCAGATTTTTCTCGCAGTAAAATGTATCCTACATATTAGTAAAAGTATCCTATAAACAGAGGAAAGGAAAAGGAAAAAAAGGGCTGAGGACAACAACACATGTAGTAATCATAATAGAAATGATTCGCACATGAAAATATCA
Source organism: Boloria euphrosyne (assembly GCA_951802675.2). Lineage (NCBI taxonomy): Eukaryota > Metazoa > Arthropoda > Insecta > Lepidoptera > Nymphalidae > Boloria > Boloria euphrosyne. The sequence goes on from OX637885.1 coordinate 10,039,170, forward strand.
GAGGTGCGAGGCCTGGATTTGAACGCGCATCACTCGGTTATACAAGCGAGTGCGTTACCACTGCTACTTGTCTTACGGTGAAAACATCGTGAGAAAACCTGCATGTTTGAGAAAAACCTAGCAAGACATTCTCAGTCCGCCAACACGCACTAGGCCAGCGCGGTGGGCAATGGTCTGATCCCTCTCGTACTGAGGGAGACCCGTGCCCAGCAGTGGTATGTTAAAAAGGAATGAAGATCCTATAAACCTGAATAACTATCATCGTACTAAATTTCATCAAAAACTATAATATAGGATATATTTAATGTACCTACATATTCGTCTCAGAATTTTATAATATGTATAGATATAAGTAGGTTCCTCTATAATTTTAATGCGCAATTGCGAGGGACAAATTATACGAGTAGATTATATCATTCCATATAATACGAATATAATGTTAATATTTAAAGCTGATTTCATAAAACAGAATTCAGTTAATTAGAACAAAAAAAAATACTTTGACTCAATTGAAAATTGGATGCTAAAATTAATTGATATTACGTTAATAAATTTAATCATAACTAAGTACATGAAAGCTACATAATTATTCGATTTGATTCGAATTAATCCAATTGACTTATCGGAGGCGAATTGAAATTAAACGATACAAATGTAATTTCGCTGTAAATTGTGTTTGCGTTCGTTATTGAGATTGATCTCGATGTTTGATCTGCAAATACTGGGAAGATGTGTTTAATTTCACAACTTTTCGATATTCCAGTTGAAAATATTTTTATACAGATAAAATAAAATGTAAATCAACATATTTACACATATCAATGTATATTTTTTTTACCCACGACGGAACGGAGACGGTATATGCGTTAGGGTGAGAGATGTTTGTGTGTGCGTTTGTGCAAAGTAATGTTCCCATCTATCTTCTAAACTAATGATCCGATTTTGATGCAGTTTTCAGTTATGGGTTTGGGTTAGATTGCTGCATGTTCTTAGATAGGTATTACGGTGATCACTCACCAGGGGGCGCTGCAGCAAACATTATTTAAATGATGGTTCACTAAGAATGTACCTAATATAAGGCACTGCTCTAATGGTTTATTAGTCAAGTATTAGTTTTTTTCTTAGGGCTGTTATGAAATAGTTAGGATTTGTATAATATCCTAAAATAATTTTAAAATATACAATAAACATAGAAATAGCAAGTAACTAATATGACGTACCGTTAGTAATTTAACTACAGATCCAACGAATGACGTATAAATTCATTCAATTCAATTGAAACAAATTATTTTACGATTCAACCCGCTCAGTATCGAACAAAACAATCAATAATATTTAATCACAGTGCCTCTACAGCTCGTTCATTTAATATCGGAGTTTTATAAAGTGTAATGGAGATCAATTGAACAGTTTAAATTAACTATTAATAACGGACAATGATTCTATCGGGGCGCGACAATCGGATAGCAGATAAAAAATATATAAGAATTTTAATATCCAGAGATCCTTATACTATCTGTACTTTTATACCACACTAGTACACTCTATTGAAATGTTTAATTATATTTTTGTTAGTTTTATTTATTGCTAATAAACGAATTCAAAGATATAAATACACGGTGTATTTTACAAGTAAAAATACCATGTATTTTAAAAGTAAAAATATCTAGCAAATTTTTTAACAATTATAAATAAATCATGATATAAATATAACTCCTGTGAGACTATAAAAAGTAAAACTGATATGCTCCTAAGTGAATTAAAATTTAATAAAAAAAATGAGCGTTAACCCTGGGCGTAGCTGTCAGTCACAATTTGCGTAAACGGGTCTCGGTGGCCTTTAATCGGTTTATAGGACGATATACTGGGTATTCCTTTTGGTCTTCGCCTATTTTGTTTTCTTTTTTCAATGTATTTTAATAAACATATTTTTATACGTTTAAAAATTTTACGTAAAAAATTATTAGTTAATCTTTAAAAATAAGTATAGAAATAAAAAAGGAAAGATAATTACTACGAGTAACAGTTATTATTTAGATACGTAGCTATTCGAATGGATCATAAATGTAAAGGTTGCCAAGACTGCCCAACAATATGAATCGATTTCAAAATGGAGAGGGAGATTATTTTAATTAATTTAGCTAATTAATACTTATTTTTCGACGTCCAATGTATAAAGCCAATCTTTGAATTTTTTTAGTGAGACTTATTTTAAAATTTTTGTATCCAACGAATATCTTACAGCAATTATTTTACTAACAAATTTATTAACAAAAGTTTTTAAGGTATCCAACATTAGCGCAACAACATATAATTAATTAAATAAAATCTGAAATTATATTTTTATTTAGTATATATTTCAGTTTTAGCAAATAGAGTAGCATTTGTTGATGGACCTTTGTATTGTAGTCAGATCGTACTCAAAGCAATTACAATCAATTATAATGCGGACGCAGCGTCGCGACGCAATTGTCGTCTATTGAATAAAGATCGCGGTGCCGGATGACATCGTGCTCTTTCATGATTATGATATCGATAGTTTTTATGTATTTTAAATTATGTGTTGCGTGTGTTTAAAGCTTTTAATTTAGTGTTATGTTAAAATCGAACATTAAATCAATTTACGAATATTAAAATAAATTTAAGACGAAGAGAAAAAAATTGACATGTTTAAATCAATCGTTGAAGTATAAATTAAATTTAAATTAATAATAATAAAGTACAAGTTTTGTGTTTTTATAAAATAATTTACCTACTTCGGGTATTCGTAATAACAAAATATTAAAATATTATAATTTATATCCAGCCAAAGCAAAATAACCTTAAATAGACACATATTCGATTAATCTATATCTATAATATTTGTAAACATAATCAAAATACCGTTCGAAAGTTCCTTGCAAAGGCAAGATAAGTCTATCCGTCTTGGCTGGCACCGACTTCAAAATTAACGAAGTTCTTAAAAGTATTATTTTCTACTTTTTAGTTTAGATTTGTTTAGTTTTGAAGTCGGTTTTTGTTTTTTGTTAAAAATAATTTATAATTAATACAAAATGAAACTCAGTTGGAAGTTCGTACAACAAAATTTGTGACAAACTCAATTGTGAAGTATCGAGATGTTGAGCTAAAGCCGAGTATACTGATTATATAATTTCAAATTTCAACCTGAATGGTTATATCTTGAATAATGTTTTATAATCTATAAGTAAGTAGTAAGTGAACCCACTTATAATTTTGTTTTATTAATAGGTAGATACATAATATGTACAATGTATGTACTAGGTACATTATGTACCGTACATATAAAATTCTGATTTATTAGAAATTTTTTTTTGTGATAATAAATATTTGCGATCGGTCATTGGACTATAAGCGAATTGGTTGTGAGTTGATGGCTTTTATGGTGAGGCTGCCAGCGCTGCCCCTACCAATCAAATAAGGTGGCCTCTTCTAAGTCTCCTGACCACCGCAGACATGTCCAGCTAATCCGCTATAAGTGGATTTTGGTGTAAAGTTATTATTATTTTTTTATTAATTATTATTATTAATTCAATAAGATTTTTTAATAAGACCTTATTAGAAAATCTTATTGAATTAATTATTATTATCATTAATTCAATAAGATTTTCTAGAATAGAAACTAATAGATTATACAGAAGCCGAATCTATAGTTTTTGGGTTTTTTATCTGTCACTGGACAGATTTTGATAAATGCTTTCTACTGCAAAAATTATCACATCTATGAGAAATGTTTATTAACCGTTAAAACATATCTAGGGGACGAACCCGAGCGACTCGAAGGTAAGTTACTGATTTTTACAAAATTTATAAGTAATAACAAAGTTATTCTTTAAATTCTTATAACAATGTAGAGTAATATAGGCTGCGCTTATGGGTGTGTGCATGGCAAGCAGAAACGCTGACAAAAGCTGCTTAAAAATCTGGATATAACTGTGTACTATAAGTAATAATATCCTTCTGGCAGATTTCGGATACGGCAGTCGATCTCACTGAGACTATGTGCACAGGAGAAATTAACATAGCGTACAAGTATGCGCATCAAAATCCGGATCTAAGCATACGTAGGGATAGACAGACAGCGGGTAGCGACTTTGTTTTATACTATGTAGTGATGACTCATTAGTTTTAGCCCACAAGTAAATTACACTTTAAAGATAGATAGGTATGTCATTTGGCATTCATACAAAGATTACTAAACGTTATAACCAAATAAAATATATAGCAGTAACAGTCTATATGAAGTTAATAAATTTATACAAATTATAATAATAACATCGAAGTATACAAGGCGTTGCGAGCGACGCTAACAACTCAATTTGCACTACTTACTTATTCACAAAAGCACATAATACCTACACTAGTTTCAAAGCGTGCATATAATTCCGGAGTAGGTTTAGTAGATCGAGTTAGGGTTAAATTTCGAAGCCTTTCTACCTTACGCAAACAAAGTTGCGATAAATAAAGTAGTGCTAATGGAAGTTATACTTTAGTTGAATATTTCTCATATACATATTATGAATACTATAAATATTGTATTTGAGTGTTATAATATGCTTAATTTGCCATATATATTATGTCATTGATAATAAAAGCAGTGGTAGCCCAGCGGTAACGCGTCGCTTGTATAACCGAGTGATGCGGGTTCCTCTGATATTTTTATGTGCGAATTATTTCTATCATGATTACCACATGTATTACGGTGAAGGAAAACATCGTGAGGAAACCTGCATGTCTAAGAAAACCTAGCAGGTTTTCGTAAGACATGTGAAGTCTGCCAACACGCACTGGGCCAGCGCGGTGGACTATGGCCTGATCCCCCTCGTACTGAGAGAGGCCCATGCCCAGCAGTGTAATGTTAAAAAGGGCTGATGATGATGATGATTATGTCATTGTGTATAGGAAAGTCTTGGACACCATTGATATTTTGAAAAACAGGAACGAAAGGAACGGACGCACCCGTTAAGTATTTGTGACACGTGTCTGACTAGCTAGAGCAAAATTTTTATTACAGTAAGTCTAATAAAGAAATAAAAAACTAAATTTTATTTTGATTAAAAATTCGTGAACGCAGGTACAACACCTTCACATATATGTACCTAATTATTATCATGAAATGCATGTACTCTCTTCTAGAAATTCAACAAAACTAATAATTTAAATAATATGTGAAGACAATATGTTGATACATTAAAATAATATCAAATTCAAATAAAAAATTTCAAAGTAATGAAGTTCTTTTTAATTTTTATAGATCGCTATTATACTTACTTTACTACTACCTCAGTCTATAAATTTGTACACTGTGCCACTACTTTACTCTGCGTAGCGTTTACGTAGAGCGGCGTAGGCATTTCGTAGCTAAGTACTATTTGCATCGATATTCCAAAGAATACGTAATTATATCGGAAAAAAACAACGAATAATATTTTTTATCATTGTCATTATTCAAAATAAGAAGATAAGTAATTTTTGAAGAACAATTTTAATTTTTTTTTCTTCTAGTTAAATAAATATATTATAAGTTTTGATAAGCAGTTTAGTTACGGGGTAAATTTCATAAATACAAAAAGAGAGTAAGTTTCTTCTTATAAATAGGTAATATATGGTATTGCTTATTGCACTAAGCAGGTGCTTTGTGACAATTTATTTTAAAGTATACATGTTACAAACACTATATACTCGTAGATATTTAATACCAGTATAGAAAATTTTATTTGGTGAAAAATATTTACATCTATTTCCTTTATAAGATATGCGTATGTACATAACTATGTAGAAGCAGATCATATAGCGCCATCATAATTGCGTCGGGCGCCTGCGATTGCATATCAATATGTCCTGTAATTGAGCTTATTGCTGGCGGCCTTTTATTGGCCTTTATTCTATTACCACTGACCGAACGCACAGTGCTCAATGCGTCACATTTTTTACCAATATATAGATGAACAGAATTTCAAAATGGAATACGATTATAGAATTTCTATACTAATTTAATAAACTTAAAGAATATGGTCTAAACTTCAAAAAATATATAATTAATGTAATATAGCAACTTTAGATATTATTGCCATAGGTAATATTAAACTTAATGATACCAGTACAATTAAATATTAGGTATGTTAGATTTTTGTTAAAAAAATTACTCCTTTTTTTTTCCAATTTGCCTTTATAATTATAATATTTTGGGCTAACGCATTTAATTGTTGCCTGAACCAAAGTAGGTAAGTGAAAATCAGTCAATAATTTGTTACGTCAAAGAATCAACTCGACGATTATAAAAGCTTTTAAGTCTATTAAATCGTAATCTCTACCAAAATCTTAACCTTATATTTATATAAGGAAATCATATCCTTAAATTGATATAGTATTTTCGTATCTCAAGAGTACTCCATGCTTATGTGGTATAAGACATTCTATGTTCGTTTATCATTAAGAGTCTTGGTCCTTCGATTGATTGACTAGATCATTTTTACGATGCTTTAGCCGCTACGACATGGTGAGGATGCCTTAAATTTAAAAAAAAATATTGGGATAAGAAAAGGAAGTTTGTTGGTGGTTCGCCTTATGAATTATCGTCTCTAAATCAAAATAATAACTGTAATGTAACCATTATTCAACGTAAGCGAACCAATACCGATCGCTAGAAACATTACATATGAACATTCAAGAAACTAACCGTCTCAACGTATTAATTTATAAAAATTAGTGCTCCACTCAAAAATAAAATAAAACGGACAAAATTGCTAGTTACTTACTTACTACTAACTTATAAATTCTAATGTAAAAAAACATAAATTGTAGTAATTAATTACATAAATTATAGTACCAACTATACCGAGTACAAACTCTACAGTCTGTAGAGATATTAACAGAACTCAAACTAATTAAAAAGTTACGCTGATTTTTAAAGCCACTTAAGTAAATGAAAATAAAAAAAAGAAACATTCGCCCCTTTACAAAAAGGGGTGTTAGTACCTACTTAATAGCTAGAAAGCAAATATATCTTTGATCAAACAAAGCGTCTTAAGACAATTTAGATTTTGTAATAAAAATGAAAATGATCAAGCCTTTCCGGATTAAAAACAAAAAATATCCATTTCATTCATCTAATAAAGTTTTATTTTACTTATGAATTTTATATATCATATTTTGACTAAATTAAATAGAACTAAAATATTATGTATGAATGCAATTATCCGATTGTACTTTTCTAAACTCTTATCTATTAGATATCTTATAGGTAAGTGTAATCAAAAGTCAAAACATTTTTCCGCTAATTTCATGACCGCTTATTAGATACGTATTCGTAAAGTTTGAAACTTCCTCTTGAGATAGAGCGCAACTATTTAAATTATTAAAAGTTTTTTTTAACTTTACAATGATTATATTTGTTATATTATTATATTTATATAAATAATAATTAAGTATTACTTTAAAGTATAATAAAGTTGTATACAAAAGACCAGTGTCGATTCACTGTGCTTAGTCGCAAGTTGTTTTGAAGTATCTTTCAATGATAAAAGTTTAAGCGAACTATAATAATTAGACTAACTTTAAAAACGTAAAATAAATATTTAAAACACGAATTACCTTATTAGCGTCTGAAAATATTTTGTTGCGTTGTGGGCGGGAACTTTTCCCGCCTAGCCGCGTGTGAAAAAGCGCGGTCACCGCGCTGACATCATCACAATGCGTTCGGAAACACGATCACAGTGCGCGCGAGCGGTGACGACTGGCGACTGGCGACTGGCACCGCACTCGCCGCGAATACCGAACTGCGAGTAATCGTTCTGAAACCGCCCTCGCCAAACATAACCCCACCCGTAAAGAGCGTTTTAGCACGCGCCACCCCCCTCCCGCGCCCTGATTTAATAGCGAACGCGGGCACTGATTCACTTAACGGAACGCAACTACCCTCTCTGTCTCCCTCACTCCTACACCAACGCAATCTAGCCACTCCTCCGTCTCACTCTGACGTGCACGCGCAAGAAGTGTGAGAGCGAGACGGCGACGTCGCGGACACTTCTTTCCAACTCGATTTGCATGCGGGGGTCGCTCGGCAAACTTTATGTCCTCGTTTCGTAAATTATTTATACGTTTGAAAATACTTTTAACGTGCTCGGGACGCCGAAAAAGATTGAATGCGAACGAGATAAATTAAGTGACCGGCCGGTCGGATTACAGCGCGGGACGCGATGATAATTAAATTTGTACTTGTTCTCTGATCAGTTCTGAAACTTAATTTGGATGTTACTCGATCCGTTCCTTCAATGTAAATCAAATTAATGTCAACTTTTCTTTCAAGTTTTATTAATATGATTTCAATTGCTAATATTTAATATATTACAATATATTTCAAACCCTTTATAATTGATAGCTATAACTAGCAAAATTTTATAAAGTCGATAAAATTAATATTCAAACACTAAGCAACAACACGTAGAAATTGATGTATATTGTCCTTCACTCAAGTTTATTTATTTTTATAATAAACTTAGTTAAAGTTTATTGAAAAATACTAATGATACATAGTAATTTTAATTCCATTTTCAGCAAGTAAATTATATTTTTTAAGAAAATCTATTCTATTTAAGTACTATCTACTCACACACCTTATTAGAGCCAATCTGCCAGTGTTGAGCTATCCAATTATCTTCATTACGTTATCCGCTGAAACTAACTCCTAAAGGCGCTCGTGACGCCTTTACCAATTCTTAAAACCAATATCGTACTACTAATATGAAACCTGGATATTTTTATCAAAAAGAGAGTGAAGAGCTTTTAATGTAGAGTCCACTTTTCAGTTTCCTTATAATGACTTTTTATAATATATTGTACATTATAGTCCTATTTGCTATAGATAGCAAGACTCTTAATTATTTATAGTAGATTTTAAAAATCTTTCCTTAACATTAAATTATAAAACTTTTTAATGTAATATTAATATTTAACTGGGTGCTTTTTACACTTTTTAATTTTTATCTTTTTAAACACATATGTGAATTACGTTAAGGTCCATTAATCAGTGCAAAGGTATTTTTATCCAATTTTACATTAGTTTAATACATTATTTATTTATATAAAAATATCGTGTCACAGTGCTTGTTATCGAACTCCTCCGAAACGGCTTGACCGATTTTTGTAAAATTTTTTGTGTATATTTGATAAGTCTGAGAAGAGGTAGTTGGCTATTATATATTTTTGATTGATTTCGCATACTTTTGGCAAAAATACTAATAACCATAAATTTTCATCTTTTTACCACCAATCCCTGTTTATTAATAGTGATTAGAACGCGGGCGGAGCCGCGGGAATCGTTAGTTTATTTATATAATATAGAACACTTAACTATGTAAATTTGAAATCAAAATTTTAAAAAGCTGAAAATTTAGTCCAAGTTAATTTAAAGTTCTGTAAAATATATTTTCTTCGGGGAGTAACATTTCTATTAACACCCATCCATTGCCTAGATTTTCAAAAAAATGGAAAATGCATACAAAAACTCATTTTGTAATAATTCAAAAAGAGTGACAGAAAAAAAAATAGTTTTTGGATTTCCAATGATTTTTTATATTAAAATTGTAGAGTTACGTACTATCCTATAATAACTTATTCTAGGTGTGTGTGTGTATAATTATTCAAAACTCTATGACAAGAAGTTTGACATCGGACTAGGTTATTTTTAAGTTTTTTGAAGCTCTACCTACTGTAACGTGCATTTAAAGTAGTTCCAAACTAGTTTTTGGTTAATGATTTCTTCTGAACATTTGGCTAAATTGGAAAATTATAATGGCTACATTTTATTTCTATCTGACACACAATGTAGAATTTAGAATAGTTAAGGACTCAAAATCGAAAGCAATATTTTAGATTAGTTATGTATTTTCGTTTTCAAACGTCATCAACGTTCTTCAATTTCGTCATAAATTTGGGGAATCCAAAGTATAATTATTTTTAAAGAAACCTAATAATAAATAATGTAATGTAATAAAAAAATACCTTAAGCAGTAGATAGTCATCGGACGACCTGATTCTCCTGTAACGTAAGCTGACGAATATTTTACAATCGCTCAATTAAGACTATCTTAGATTAATTAAAACGTTTTTTATTAATATTCCAAATTATTACATAAAATTTAATTAAAACAAATTCGCGAAAAAATAAACCATACTCATATAAAAATATTAAACCATCCCTTAAATACGCTTACAAACAAACGGAAGACAACATCATTAACAAATTAAACTAAGACAATCCTAAATAAGCTTCTTATAAATCAGACGCCGATTGAAAACATTGTTATCTCTGCGAGATCGGGAACTAGAAGAATGAACCTTACAGCCCCGTACAGAAACTAAGTCGGGTTAAGATAACAGATTTTCAGCAGTAAACAAATCTTTGGCGAGGTGTAAGTGACAATAAAACGAGAGCTTAGCTCGGGGCCGTCTTGGAGTGGAAGGGGGTTAGAGAGAGAGCATTGAGAGGAGGAGCCTATAGCTACGTCGCTCTGGCGGGCCGCGAGTCGCGCTCGACCGTTTTATTTCTTGTTTGTCCGACGCCATTTGCTACATAATTTATTTTGAGCATTTAAAAAATTGCCTCCGCAGTCGTGTTTAGGCGGGAAAATGGAGTTTGCGGACACCTAAAGAATAATATGGTAAATTATTTCATTTGAACGGTCTTTTCGTGATCGTCGACGTAATGGCGCGTAAGTCATGACACCATTGCATTGTCCGTTTACATTTACACTGAATTTATTCCTCGGGGTTTTATCGTCGGTTTTATCGTTTAAGCTTTTCCATACATATTTAAAGCTTCCGTCGCCCAGATACAATGTCGTTCGTATTTTTATCTCAATAACTAAGTACGAATTATTAGTAGAGTAAATATTTATTATTTTATGTTTAACATTTTATATTGAAATAGTTCGACCAAGGAAAAAAAATTAATCAAAAGACTATTGTGAATTAATATAATGATGTTATTCGTATTAGAAAGAAACGAACGAAATATCAAAAAATCGTTAGATATATTTTTTTTCTTTTAAAACACTTTTAGGCTTATAATTTTTGTTACAGTAGATATTAATACTTATATATTTCATATGTATATATTTTGTTAAAATATACCTTAAAACATTGTAATATCGACTTAATAATGTACTTACCTACTTAATTAAAATTAATCAAAATTTCATCTCAACTGAGTTATACATTATTATTAAGACAAATTAATCCGTAGATCACTGCGGCTAATTAATTTTTCATGCTTTATAAATTAAACCATTTGTGAATTAAATGTTTGTGCTTAGTAGGTACCTACCTATAAATTACGTAGTTTTATAAATTAATGAAGCTAATATTAAACAAAAATTATATACATTAACATTTTCGTATAGCTAATTATAACAATGTAAAAATAAAATCCAATTTATCCACTATACAGAATAATAATAATTGTATCTGCATGCATCTAGTTATCATCATCATCATCATCATCAGCCCTTTTTAACGTCCCACTGCTGGGCACGGGCCTCCCTCAGTACGAGGGGGATCAGGCCATAGTCCACCGCGCTGGCCCAGTGCGTGTTATATTTATCTTATATTACTAAGTAGTTTAAAATACTTAAGACGTTTAAATTCTAGGAACATTGGAATTTAGGTGGATAATAAAGCTATACCAATATTGTTTAAAGAAAATCTCTAAGCATAATTTTTTTGGTAACTATACCCTCATCTATTGGATTGCAATGGGAGGTTTCACGCCAAGCTCAGCTCAGATGGCGCTATCAGCGCATAACGTCACTAACGAAAACGCGTTTATTATTATGGAATGTTTTCTAATTAAGGTTTATGTGTCAATACTAACTACTTCCCTTATACAATTATAATTTAAATACACTTATTGAATCTCGACCAATCTCCTTCGTGTCTTCTCCATTCCACGTGACATTGGCGAAGTAATCTGTGCTCAACTGGCACGCTTGAAGCCATTAACAAGAGAATTGAATTGAATTATTATAGAATAGTTTAGTTAAGTTTTGTAAAATCAAATATAAGATGGAAAAATGTTTTAACTATTGTTGAATAAAAAAAATGACCTCGCAGTGAGACATCCCATTGTAAATAATTGTGAGTCACGTGTTAAAAGCTTAGCGCACTGCGCATGAAACTGTAAATAATGTTTAATCCCAGTCGAATGTTCTCCATGTTATGACATGAATTGAATCTCCATCGAATGTCCTCCATTCTATGATATAATGGTTGGTACCTAAACTTTGCTCGACCGATATTCTTAATAGCTAAAATAGAAAATTGAATGATAAGTACATAGTAAAACTAACACTGACTGACTACGAAACACACAGCGTAAAATCGAAAATGAAAAGAATTTTGAGGAAAGCTATTATTTAAGTATAATATGGTTATGATGTTTTTACTATAAAAGGTAATAATTGTAATGAAAGTATACACAAAGAAAAGACTGAGGGTTATAGAAAGTATAGGGTAAAATATATTCAATACGATAAGTATTTTCCTTAAATTGATTCGTCTACAAATTATTATTATAATAAACAAACAATATTAGCTATATGAATATCCAATTACAATGATATACCAAGTATTTAGGTAATCCATTTATCTACAATGTAAATAATAATAATTAAATAATCCGAATACATTACATTGATTCATACGAAAATATCATTACAAAAAAGGCAGACATACATTAAATTAATAGAGCAAATCGGACGGTAATGACCCGTACGCTACAAGACGTCAACAATGAGACCGCAAGGGTTTAAAAGCTTTCTCCAATAAATCACAGCAACCCTAACGTACAATAGGCAATTACGCAACTGATGTAGTTATTACAGAACGATTAAGATTCCCACTAGTCATTGGGATACCATTTGTTCACTTCACTACTATTTACTCGAAATAATATAAGGTTATCTTATTTTTTTGTTAAAGAGGAGTGTTTCTAATTCATAATGAAATGCAGGATGTCCTGTTTTCTGTAGAGTAATAAAAACAAAAGTACTTACTATAAAAAGGTTTAAATTTTTTATATTATTTAAATTTTTTAATCATTTTTTTATGCTTTATGCTAAAGGCCTGTAACGTTTGTTCAAAAAATGTTACCACCCTTGCTCTGAGGATTCAATACCGTACCGTATAAAAGTTGAGTAATATTTTGAGTAAAGATTTGAATACTTATGTGTACCAAAATAAATAAAAATATAAGTTATGAAAAAAAATCAATTGTCTTTTCATCATCCACCGATTTCTTGGACACGGCTTTACCATTTTATTTTTTACTTTAAACAGTGTCGTATTAAGGTGGTCCCATAAAATTTTCTTTAATATGGAGTTGACGTTTGGAGAAAATCTGAAAAAAGTATGTTTTCAAATCTAATTAGACTTCGTATATTTACTTCGTTTGATATTCTTATGATAATAATTTGGTATAATCATAAAAGTTGATCTCCCAAGGTTCCAGGGCCTATAGACAACCGGCATTCGTTATGAAGCGATTCGATTTCTACAATAGCCATCGCTTAAACGCAGCGTATGCATCTTGAACTTTAAATCACTAATAATAATTGAAATGAATGTATTATACATTGTCTATCATCATCTATTCGTTGACAACAGATCACGTGACATATCTAAGTCATATGTCAATCCCATACATTTTGGACTTTTCTACTATCGCTTTCGCTAATCGATTGTTACATTGTCTAGGCCCTCAGATTAGAAGAGTCAAATTTAGTTATTCAGTCTTTCTGTTTAGTAAGGCTGCAGAGTAATAGCCTGGAGTTGAGAATTAGCGGTGTGTCAGCCCGTACCTCGGAGAGCACGTAAAGCTGTCGGTCCTGCGCCTTAACTCCAAGTCCTCCAAGAGTAACTCCAAGTCCAGTTGGCAAGTCTCAATGAAATTGGCCACCATGGCCGGAGTCAACATTATTATTATTATAATAGCTCTTAGAAATTTAATAAAAATAAAAAAATTGAAAGCGTTTTACTCCTAGAACTGGATTTCAACGAAATCATCGATTTTTCGGCGAAAAAAGCTGGAAAGGTTCCGTTCGTTAACCCTAAAATTTAATTTCGGATAATTCTTGTTTCCGTTTATATTTGTATGTGTTTGTTCAATACTAAGGGAATCTACTTGGTTACACAATAAATTATTTATTGAAAATCTCGACTGAAAAAAAATTGTTTACTTTATTTGGAAAATAATTTGGGGCGAGGGGGCCTGCGCTCCTTTGTTGCCCCGAGGCCTCTGGACCTCTAAATCCGGCCCTGCTGGTACCTACCGACTTCGAAAGTATCTTATTATAGATATCTAAATTAAATGAATAACACCCCACCCCGCCCCCGTTCGGTTATTTCTCAACTTTTTTCTTATATGTACTCGTTCCTACTTACCTAAACAAATCTTGCAAGTAAGGAAATCCTTTTGCAACATAAATGAAGCATTTTGCATATAAGTATATTATTATACAAATATACATAAACAATATAATTTCATTGAATAGCTAATATGCTAATAGAGCCTAAATATAATAACCAGGTTCCTTCGAAATCCAGAATTTATGTTTGAAATTGTTAGAGTTTCGATGAGTGGTTTGCCAACTGAAGGCAATCAGAATGGGGACATAATAAAAAATAACGTAAGAAAAATCTTGAGCCGGTTTCTTAAAATATTACAGACCTTATTTGACTGGAATATTAGTTTTAACTCGATATTCAGCTGATGAGCGATCAGTGTTTATAATCAGTAGGTAGATACATCAGTACATTTAAATGAAATTAAAGTGTCTGTTTTTAATTTCAAATTAACAGCTTTTCATTAAATGCAAATTATGAAAGTACGTAACTTACATCAAAAAATCAATTTTGAAATTTCTGTCTGTCTGTTTGTTCCAGCTAATGTTGACTTGACGGTACTTTCTCTCGCAGATAGCTAATGTTACAAGGAGTAGCTTTTATTTTGTCAGAAATTTATAAAAACCACTAACGCCCTGCGAAGCGGGTTTGCTAGTCTAGAATACCTATAATATCTCGGTGTCACTCCGAAACGGCTTGACCGACTTTAACGATCCTTTTTGTATATTTTATATGTTTAAGAATAGGTCGTAGAGTATTTTTCAACTTTCTACCTTCAACCTCCATTTTATATGAACAAAACAGAACCCGACCAGTCGGGTCGGCAAACAGAACGTTTACCGGGTCAGCTAGTACCTAAGTCATAAAAACTGTATCAAGATCATAACGATTTAACCATAACCAAAATGATTTTAAAAAAGATATTCTCATTCTAAATGTAACCTATGTAGTATTGAGTAATTGTGTATTATATTAGTGTGTGTGTGTTAAAATATCAAAAAAGTATTAATAATGCAAAGTTTAAAAAAATATAAGTATTACGAGAATAAGATCATTGCAATGAACCACCGCCCACTTCCAAACATTTATATATGCAGCAATATACTCTATGTCCAAACTCCAGGCTGTTACTGAGGCTTACGAAACAGAAGGACTCAATAACTAACTTGGCCCGACCCAGGACTCGAACCCAGGACCTCTCTGTGTGTGACCGTCCATGCTCATATTATATCATATTGTGTATTATATCATATATATTTATATATTATACAAAATATATTTTTGTCCGTATTACTACACATAATGTATTACTTTACTATGAAATTATGAAATAACATTCGATATAGTTACTCCATCTAGGTAAGAATTGTAATATGATACCGTTGATACAGATAATACAAACTAATTGTAATACTTAGTGACAACAATTTTTCAAATATGTTCATTAGCGTTAATATCGTAATAAATAGGTGCATATAAGTATAATATATTATATATATAGATTAAATTTACAACTTAGAAAATAAAGTGCTAAACACAAAATATATTATATAGTCTATAATTGTTGTATGTGGAAGTTGGTACGCGTCAATCAAGCGCTTATGCTGCCATCTATTAGACTTACATTGTACTGTGAAATCGGTAAAGCAGTAAGGCTGAAATAGGTAAATAAAATAAGTAATAATGTTCATTTTTACCACATTATAATATAACTTTTAAAGAGTTACTTTAAACTACGATAATCTCCATCATTTACTTATTATTACCAATGTAATTTTACACGAAATAACACATAAAATGAAAAATTTATATTTCGCGCCAATAAATGGCGGCCATTTATCCACGTTGCGAACCCCGCAACAGGAAGTGAGTGATGAAGGTGCTACGCAGGCGCAAATTGACCTTTCGGTTGAAGAACCCGTCGGTCACATGTGAGTGTCGATGAATATCTTAGTTTTAACGTGAATCCGCTTCGGATAGACTTAATTATTGTTTTAGTAAGTATTTTCTAAAGTGAATACAAATTTGTGAAACGAGCGCGTTGCAACAGTGTGAATTATGTGTTAAATTTAAAAATATATAATAATGCGGCGCCGCCGGCACGTTTGTCAATTTTGCTATTTTTCTTTTGTGATGTTCAGATTGCATAAATAATAACGTTAAAATCTTTCTTGCTTTTTTTAAACGTGGCTTAATATATGTGTATAAATAAAACGTTGATTTTTATATTTAAATTATTCCGTGAAAAGTCATGAAGACATGACCAAGATGTCCCTATGAAAAGCCACATGTCTGTATAACACACGGTTCGCACATCGCTGTCATGTATATAAATTCACGTGCAAATTAGTTCTATAAAGTTTATAGTTTGTTTTTATGCATATATATAAATTTTCGCCACAAAGCATTACAAAGGGTTAGGTCGTCTAGCATATCTTAGTATTTTCATGTCTAGATATCGAAGACAGGCGTGACTTGTAATTGTCTGCAGGGCTTGCGCGATATTTAACATTAGTGGCTCTTGTGATTTGTGACGTGTATACCACATTTATACACTGTACAATATTTATCGCTGAATTTTACATTTAATTCGTGAAACTGTAAGTTCTCCTTAGTCATGCTTATTAATAATTTCATGGATAATGGTTATAGTTTAATTCTATGCAGATTCACCATGTGTTTGAAAAGAATTTATTCTTTTTTTAATATTGGCCTGTATTAAAATCTCTATAGTATATTTTTTTAAGATTGATGAATAATTAGACTACTATAAATATCTATTCTATTGCTAAATTAATTTAACATGTTATCATAATTATTTTTTATGAAATGATCTAAGCAAACATATGGACAATCTGGCATTAGTGACAAAAAAATACTGAATATATTATTCCTAACTCTGCATCACACTTGAGTGTGAAATAACACAAGAAGTGCTCAATCTTATCATATCATAGGCTTTTAAATCAAATTTAGACAGAATTAATTAAAAGTATATTTTTTTATAAATTTGAAAAATCCAATTTGCCAAATTACTTCTTTTAAACCTCATGGTGAAGTTCACTGACATAGAGGTTATTAACCTATGTGCTAACATCTTTGGTCATGTCTTGGCTTATGATCAATGATTAATGCCAAGGTTGAATTGGTTATGATTTAGGTTATAATAATATTACTAGCCATTGACAATCTTATCAAGTATAAAATTTACAACACCTTATTTTACAAACAAGTGCAAATATTTACTTTCAATTCCTTTGTAAACAATAAAAAAAATGAGATAGTTTTAGACATTGTTATTATGTACATGCTACATAAATTCTACTATAGAGGACAAACACTTGGTACAATGAAAGTGTCTATATTTTTCTTTCTGTTTGTAAAATTTGGATCATTTTAATGCTTACATTGTTTATTTACATTATTCCCAATGTCTACTACAACTTGCACCTCAGCCTTGTGGCTTAGTTGCAGCTGCAATTTTCATATTGTATTTGTGCTGTGGTTACTCCAAAATAAAATGTCAATTCCATGTATCTATATTATGGGATATATATGATAATTATCTTAAAATTTCAATTATTAATGATGACAACCATTTGTCTGCAGATCAGTCCCTCACACCCTAGATAACGATATCCTTCATCATGGGGGATATCGAAGATACACACTTCGAAACCGGCGACTCCGGTGCCTCTGCCACTTTCCCCATGCAATGTTCTGCTCTGCGCAAAAATGGATTCGTCATGCTCAAAGGACGCCCCTGCAAGATAGTGGAGATGTCCACCTCTAAGACTGGCAAGCACGGACATGCTAAAGTCCACTTGGTTGGCATTGATATATTCAATGGAAAGAAGTAAGTGTTTTATATTCATTTTTTTGTTTATATAATATGTTTGTTTAAAAATATCTGTAAATATAACTTGGTATAATAAAAAATACGAGCCCATAGAGTCGCGAGTGTGGTTTAATATTGCTCTCGTGCTGAGGGTACTCGAAAAGCAAACACCAAGTCCGGCTATGCGTCTCATTATACAACTGTACTGTGGGATCACCGTTTAGGACTACATAAATTATGATATTTCCGAAATAAAAAAGATCTTTTGTAAAACAGATTGTATATAGTCTTATTTCTTTGTGTTGCCAGTGCTATTGTCACAAAATTGCATATATTATTTATTCTCAATGCTGTTGTGACATAAATTATTCAAAAATAAAGTGAGTTCTACTGTTCAACATAACAATATGGCCTAAAAACCGTAGTTGTGTTATTGATTTTCCAACAAATGAAAGTAGAATTGCTGTTCTAAGTTAATAAATAATTTCTTGGCTAGTTAGTGTACTGACTTGAGGCCTTGACCTCTTTTAAACATTATTAATGCAAATTGTAATTACTCAATATGTCATTCAAAGAATAAGTACATATTATAATATATAGAAAACCAAAATATTTAAATGATAGATTTCATTAAGTAAGTTAGGTAAGCTTAAAATAAACTTCAAATTGGTCTCTTGAAAATAAACTTCACTCTGTAATGTTATACTCATCTATTATTATTTTTTTATATTTTTCTTTCATAGGTGAATAATAACTATACTATTTAATTGAACAATAACACTTCTCTCCAGATATGAAGATATCTGTCCATCCACCCACAACATGGATGTGCCACACGTAAAGCGTGAAGACTACCAGCTTACTGACATATCCGACGACAACTACCTCACACTGATGGCCGACAATGGAGATCTGCGTGAGGACCTGAAGATTCCAGACGGAGACCTTGGTGCCCAACTCCGTTCTGACTTTGAGAGTGGCAAAGAATTGCTGGTAAGATATTGTTTACAAAAGCTTTTCATTATTTAAGAGTTTCATTTCATTTTGTGGTGTAGAAATTGTTGAAATTGTCCAGGCACAAAAATTTACATTTAAAATCTAATATATGTAGAATTTGGATTTTTGTTTGCTAGATCTTGGCAAGAAACAAGATCAAAGATGACAGACAAACAAATCTTTCGTTAATACATTTTTTACTATAATATTGGTTAGAAATTTTAAAATGTTTTGTTTTACAACCATACTGGAAAGTCGTAATTATGTGAATGTCCAACATTAAATTAATAATGTAAAGGTTTGAGTGTAGAGTCTCTGATACATTTCTTAATGTATTGGTGCTAAATTAACTCGTAAATAATAAATCCGCCCTTTACCTGAGCTAGTACTTTTTACAAGCTATATGGACCATGGGTTTGAAGACAT
This sequence comes from Boloria euphrosyne, assembly GCA_951802675.2. Classification (NCBI taxonomy): domain Eukaryota; kingdom Metazoa; phylum Arthropoda; class Insecta; order Lepidoptera; family Nymphalidae; genus Boloria; species Boloria euphrosyne. The sequence goes on from OX637885.1 coordinate 10,058,848, forward strand.
AAGTTTTTATTATTAGATCATCTGCTTTTAAACTAAATATTATAACTAAACAAGTTTTATAATATAAAGCATGATGGGTTTTGAAAATTGATTTAATTTCAATAAATAATTATGGGTAGGTACTGTTACAATATTACAGCTTAATAATATGCTAATATGTAGTTACAAAGGTCAGCAGGTTATCATGTTATATGGTGATTGCCAAAATGTAATATCATCTTTAAAAATACCTGTACTTTTATGTTTCTGCTTAAACTTATAAAATTTGAACGAATATTCTCTCTCTATTTCTCTTCAGCCCTTTTTAACGTCCCACTGCTGGGTCCAGGCCTACCTCAGTATGAGGGGGCCCGGGCCCATCAGTGGGACGTTCAGGCCATAGTCTGAATGAATATTAATATTTGAAAATTATTTAATAGCGAGTGTATAAAATACTTTCATTTTTAATAAAAAATGTAAGTTATTTATCTTGGCATTAAATTCAATATATAATACCTTTAAAGACGTGGTATTAACATTTATGTAATGTGGTCAGTAACTGCCAATGCTATCAAGTAAAGCTGTGATAAGAATGATGAATGTTATAAATTCTTTTATTTTAATCTCTATAAATATCTTGTATGAACATTGGCCATGTGTATAAAAAGTAACTTACAAAAAATATTAAATTAATTGTTTGTAAGTAATAATAGTAAATAGATTATAAGTTGTATGTCTATAAACAATGGTTATATCATACTTTTCTTTCTTTCAGTGCACCGTGCTGAAGTCTTGCGGTGAGGAGTGCGTCATTGCAGTGAAAGCAAACACAGCCCTTGACAAATAAAACAACTCAGCATTTATAGGGATATAACAAGCATATAATTTTTTTACAATCAACAACTCTTACATAAATGTAAAACATAATATTATGTATAATTTAACGTAAAATATGATCGACGCGGCCCGGCCGCGCCTCAGCGCTCACACAACCGACGGCTCGTGACGGAAGATATCTGGCCCTTAACAAATGCAATAATTAATTGTTCTAAGGGCTCGGGAATCCCCGGGACTCGCGGCCTGGCCTCTGGTTCTTTTGGCCCGAACACTTAACAGACTATACTAGTATACTATTATTAGAACAAGGTTGTGTGAGCGGTGAACGTGTCCCGGAATTTGTTTTTATTTTTTTCGCTTAAGTCTTAAACGTTACGTTGCGAGCCGCAAGCTGAGCGTTTTCGGTGTGGAAACCCTTATCGGGTATGCGACCCGACATGAACGCATACTTCAAATTTTTACCTTAACGCTAAATTAATTACATATAACAGAACCGAGAAAAAAGTAAAAAATTACAAAAAAATAGAAATAAAGAAAATTCTTGAATGTGGTGTGTGATTGATTAGTCCTTTGTTCTAACGATAATCTCGGCGTACCCTTCTGTGGAACACCTGCGATATGTTCAAACGTTCTAAACAACTACATAATATGAAATCTTTTTATATCATGATATTACGCTATCACGATGTAGTGACAAAGACTGATACTGTCACGACTATCCATTTTAGACTGAAATGCATTTTTTAAATAGTTGATTAAATATAAAGTAGCAGTAGAAGTATTCAATGTCGGCCTTTCCTTGCTCTCTGGTTTGAACACGCGAGTGTTGCCTCTGGACAGGGTACTACAGAATTATCGTTTAACATCCAATCGTCAAAGACGATTGATATACGAAATATTATGTAAGAATGTAAGGTAAGGCCCTATAGAAAAATATTTTTTTATGCATTCAAAATCCTTAATCGCAACTAGTAAATCTAGGCCGTTTAGAACTACACGGTGTTTTATGTTCAATTGTAAATTAGTTTCAAAAATTGCATAATCGTTATTGTTGGTGAAGTTTTTATACTTAGCAGCTTGTAATCAAGATTTTTTATTTATTTACTAAAGTATTTGTGGACATCGGAAGGTGTATAATAAAATACTTTAGTAACGAGAACATTTTTCTTTTATACTTACATTAACTCACGACAAATTACTATGAAATGCTTCATATTTTTATTTTTTACATTTTCAACGTATAACATCTATTTGTGGTTGTGAGTCGAATATTCTTGGTTTAGTTTGTTAGTCTCTACAAGCTACAATAGATTTTATTCTCATAATTGCGAAGGGAAAATAAAAGTATGACTGCGAATAACTTTTCAACTAATGAGTTTTGAATTCTAAGTATGGGCTTTAATTTATTATAAAAGCCAGTCGTGATATCAAAAATTTTACAAGGGCGGATCCGTAGATTTAAAATTTGCCTTTTAATTTTTTTTATTCAATCGGTATATTTAAATTCACAGTGCCAATAAAGAAAGCTTTGAAAACCCTTCCCTCTCCCGTTTCCATACATGAGTCGGGATCCGCCCCTGCAATACTTGTAAGTATTAGCGTTTATTTACTTTATGGGCAATGATGGATCGAAAGTGCATTAAATAGAATTGTATATACGTAAGGAGTTCGGAGGTTAGATATAAAACTTCAATAATCCACAATTTGTGCAATTTTCTACGTGTATTGTTGTGTCAATGTGCGACATTACCGAATTTAATAACATCGGCTCATGGATAATAGTGAATGCAGGAAATATTTAAAGTCTGTCGAATTAAATCTGTACAAAATGAAATATTCGTTGGTCATTCTTTACTTTTTTTGGTTTGATTTAGTTGTTTTTTTTAGTTTTGAACCCTTAGTATAAGTTGTAATTAATTACTCAAAAGGAAAAATATTAAAAGCTACATTTTCGATTACTTATAATTAGTTATAATAATCGTCATAGTTTCACCATATTCGGGTAAAAAGTATAAGCTAAAAAATGGTGTAAATAGAGGTTCGATTCCTTCACGTTGTTGTCTTGAATTCTTTAAATAATTAAATATCATTTTTATCCAAATGGAATTAAAAACTATAATATAATACTTGAGAAAAATTTTACGATTCTAAATTATATATAGCAGTATGTATGCAGTGAGGCTGAGCTGAAGGAACTACAGTAGGTAAGTACATACTTTACTGAAGGTTAATTTAAATTGTAGAAAGAAGAAGAATATAAAGACTTCAAATTTTATTGGAGTAACTTGATCAGAATATCTCTGACAATGATAATCGCCTACTTCAATTAATAAAAGGGAAATGCTTTGTTCAAATTTTTACAAGCAATCTGCAATGACATTACAAAATATAAAAATTATATGTCAGTATGAAGTTCTGCTGAAAATTACCGGCGAGATACTCTACGGTTATTATGTAAATGGTTTACAAACGGTTTGATTTTTGAAATAGAAACCGGTTACTTCGTCAATGACAATTGGAAAGTATTTCCTAGTTGATTCAATTCTCTTGCTAATGGCTTCAAAGTTTGCCTGGTGCCAATTGAGCACAGATTACTTCGCCAGTGTTACCTGCGTAAAATTCCTAGTGGATTATACGAAGAACGGACTGTCAAAACAATTCAGAAGGATGCATTTGGACACATTACTTAGACCAACAAATCGTACAGGCTAATGGTAAAAAATAATTTTCAGAAAGGTGGCGCTGTTTAATTATAAATAAATATATTGGGACATTATTACAACAACGCCATCTAGTTCCGAGGTAAGCTACGTTACGTGCTTGTGTTACGGATACCAGATAGTCTATATACTACACACATAAATTTTAAATAAATACATATTATAAATATTAACACCCATGACGAGTACAAACATTCGTGCTCAACAAATGAATGCCGCCAGCGGGACTAAACCGCTGGCGCAGAAAGTAGGGTCACTACCGACTGAGCCTAATGTGTCGTCATTATATAGTCTAAGATCTAAATTATAGTAAATAAGGCACGCCCGAAAAGCTTAAATAAACGACATACAAGTCTGATAAATAGGGTATTTTATGATCTTCGGTTGTAAAATAATATTATTAATTTTTTTTTCCGATAGATGGCCCAGTTCATAAATGTGTCGTTCAAATGCCAGGTTATCGTTTACCTTCTGGGACATCCTGTATAAAAAAAAAAACATTTTTTTTACTAGCCACGGCTAAAGTAGTGTAATTCAACATTTAAAAAAAAGCTATTTACGAGCTTTAAGAATAAAATTCGCAGTCGTAAAAAAATCACATTTTATTTTCCTTTTATTGTAATTAAAGAGTATTATATAAAAAAAAGTATATAAATAGATACTTGCCACATCGCTCACTTGAAAGAGTTAATCATGGAGATTAGAAACCAGGAGGACCATCGCTTCATACTAAAGCATTACCCGCCTGTCTCTGAAAATGTGTAGAATTTACAACGCGCTGCCGGCGGTAAGTAGTATCTGTGAAGTTAGCTATTTATGAGTACTGTCACTGTTGTGACAACGTGAAGTTAGGCATTGAGACAACATAGCGATCGCCTCCTTGGTTTGACAATATTTCTGAGACACTACATTGTAGGGCCTTGGTTCTCCTGGTTTCTAATCTCCATGGAGTTAATACACAATGAGCTACGCAAAATGTCCTCACTAAAAGAGCACCTATTTACTTGACTTTTAATTTAAGTGTTCGATCACTCCAACAGAAAACACTAAACACGTAAGGTTGATTTTTTTATATATATAGACCAGCAAATTTGGTTGTAAAAACTTTTTGCTTTCTATACATGGCTTTTGACAACAACTTTAAACATTGCATTTAAAGTTGAGCTTCATCATAATTTAAGATCACATTCAGTTCACAAAAATAATATGAACAAATTTAAACACTCGGTATAAATATATTGTTTGCTAAATAATCATGATTGTTCCTCATCAGAAGAATCTGAAATTTCTATAATACTTCAATTCTTATTATCCACAGCACTATTTTTAATATTATCCGCACATTGATTATCTTCTATATTTTCTTTTGGTTCTTTCTTTATTTTACCAATATTTGTATCATTTGAGTCTGTATCTGGTACTTTTTGTTCATTCCTATTAATATTCTTATTCTCTATCAGTTCATTATTGTCTATGGCATTAGCATCGAAGCTCTCATCAGTGCCTGAATCTGAAAAAATTTTTTCGTCATCGCCAACTTTATCAGATCGATTTTGCATCATCGAAAATTTGCATGATTGTTCCTCATCAGAAGAGTCTGAAATTTCTATAACAATTCGACTCTCATTATCCACAGCGCTATTTTTGAAATTATCCCCAGATTGATTGCCTATTATATTTTCTTCTGGTTCTTCTTTTATTTTAACAATATTTACATCATTTGAGTCTGTATCGGGTACTTTTTCTTCATTCATATTAATATCCTTATTCTCTATCAGTTCATTATTGTCTATGGTATTAACATCTGGGAAACTCTCATCAGTGTCTGAATCTGATAAAATATCTTCTTCATCGGCAACCTTATCAGATTGATTTTGCATCATCGAAAATCTGTAATATTTATAATTTTATAGAATGATAAATATAAATGTAACATTTAATTCCATACCCTTATAACAGGTAATATGAAAAATAAAGTTAGTAGTGTCGCGTAACGTGTGTACGTAACAATAGCTTAATAATTTAATTTTTTAAAATTTCCCGATATGAATATTTAAACTCTCGCTATGTCGTGCACTTGGTGTGACGTCAAAGTACACCATAACAAAGCCAGTGTTACCAATTTAGCCATAGACGACTTTAGCGTACACAATTATTATAGCTACAATCACTAAATTTGCGATTCTGGCTGAGTTATTTGTATAGACTTGAGATTAATGTAATGGACAAAGAATACCCTATCCAACTGTAAAAGTAAATTGCAGGAAGGTGTAAGAGAGATGAAACAAGCGGCCAGTCTTTGTCTAAAAAAAACTATTTCCAAGAAATATAAAGTCCTAACAGCTATCATTACTACAGCAAATCTATACTAATATTATAAAGAAGTAAAGTTTGTGTGTTTGTTAAATTGTAAGGGGTAATCTCGGGATCTATTGAACCGATTTTAAAAATTCTTTCACCAATAGAAAGCCACATTATTGCTGAGTGTCATAGGTTATATAAAAAACCGAAAAATAAAAAGGCTTTTACGTGGTAGTCTGTTTTGCAAAGTGAATCGGAGAAAAAACGGTCGAATGAAAGCGTTTCTTACGAACGCTTTGAGTTCTAGAGAAAAGATGTGGAGCTTGAAAATACCTACAAAAAAGTCAACGACAGCATATGTCTAACTTTTATATTTAAGTTACAAGAAGTAGTTTTTTTAAATATTAGTATAGATAATTTAATATTAATAAAATACCTACGTATAACCCTCCTTTTGGCAGTTAGAAATTAAAACATAACACTCTGTACTAAAAAAGGATTATTAACATTATGCCCAACGAAGTGGGCACGGGTCAGCTAGTATATCATAATAATTATCTTACCTTTGTAGCACTTCCAACTCCCTCTTTATTGCAATTTGTTTGTTCGCCTCCAGCTTAGCTCGTAGCTCAGCGTCATGGTCCGCTGGGTCCTCTTCACAGTTGTCCACCTTGCTTAAAAGATCATCATATTCTCTCTTTTGCCGGCGTTTCTGTAGTGCACGACCACAGTAAGTGAATAGTGCTCGGGCTAGGTATACAAAAAACATTTTTTAAAAGATTTTCTTTAATATTTTTGAGTTAATAGAAGTAGAGCTAACTTATAAAGTTCAACTATGGAAAACTGCTTTGTAACCAATTATTTTTGACTTTTTGATAGTAAATATGTATTGGATATTGTAAAAACTATGCTCTCTCAAAGCTTGTCTATTGGTACGATTCGAATAATTTGTTATTAAATAAATATTATATTTAAACCGGTAGCTATTATATTAAAACCGGTACAGCTTACTAAATTCCTAGGTATTATCATAGATTCGAAATTGCAGTGGGATCTCCATATTGAGGAGCTAGCGAATAGGCTTAGCTGTGTGCTGTGTGGCTTAGCGTTCGCAGTTAAAAAAAATAGATTTCTTACTGACGTAGATACAGCTCGCATAGTATACTTTAGTTATTTTCATAGTATTATGTCATATGGAATCTTATTATGGGGAAATGCAGCTGCCGTTAATACAATTTTTGTCCTGCAGAAAAGAGATATTCGTGCAATTTATAGTTTAGGTCCTAGAATATCATTAAGAGATAAGTTTAAAGAAATAAAAATATTGACTGTTGCTTCTCAATACGTGTACGAAAATGTTATGTATGTTCATAAAAATATACACGAATTTCCCAGGAATTGCGACATGCATACCATTAATAATAGGAGTAAACATAAACTTGTAATGCCTGTGACTCGCTTACGCCGAGTCAGTAATTCTTTTTATGGACAATGTATACGCTTATACAACAGGATTCCAGAAAACGTTCAACAAGCTTCTATTGCCAAATTTAAAAAAATTGTGAAAGAATGTTTGTGTACTAAAGGATATTATACGATTAACGATTTTTTAGAAGGCAGTACGCCTTGGAAATTATGTGATCGCCTCCAGGCTATTTCAACCCATAGAATTATTGTTCATTTCAATTTTAATTTAAAAAAAAATTAAAACAGACAAAAAAAAATATTAGTCCCGCTGAGTTTCTTTCGCCACTTCTTCTCAGGTCAGTGGCTTCTTCTTTCCGAACTGGTAGTAAACTCATGACGTTCAGTAAAAAAATGTAATAATTTTATGCTGAATAAAATATTATAAATTTGATTTTTTTTTGAAAAACACTATCTTAGTTGTTAAGCCATAAAATAAAAATATGTTCATATTTTATATATAAATCAAATCAAATATCACTATTGTAAGCTATTCGATTTTCCAGCCAGTTTTTTTTTTCCTATTTTTTTTTACAAAACAAAAAATATCAAATCAGCCAGTTTTGAGATCAAGCAAGAATAAAAACAGCAAAAGATTTTTGGTTAATTGATATACTACCTTCGTTCATTACTTTTGCTTTACTCCATCCCAAATTATCTTCCTTATTTGCTACTAAAACACATTTGACTACTTCTCTAAAATTAGGAAATGGTGGTTGTCCATCACTGCCAATATTATCATTTAAAAAGGTTTCCAGCCTTTTTAGAGGTCCAGAAGGATGGCCTTCTATGGTTTTTATTTGCACTTGTCGCCTTCGAACTGGGTGCTCTCCAGTCAACTGACATAACTCTTGATACAACATTACTATGTCAGCTTTTAATCTGAAAATAGAAATATTAATATGTACATATTCTTCTGTTTTTATAGTGATGAGTTGAAACATGTAATGTCATCTATTATGATGTTATAACTAAATTATATCTATTTATATAAAAGCGAACAACACTCACTCATTACGAAATCTCGAAAACCGCTAGATGTATAAAGATGAAAATTAGCAGGGAGGTAGTTTATAAATAGGAGACGTCTGCTAAGAACGGATTTTTTGACAGGGCCGGATTAGGGTAGTCTCTCGAAATTTTGTATGAAAGTCTTTCATCTTTTGTGCTACAAACTTTAAATATGGCAGGGAGGTAGTTAATAATTGTTAGTAAACATCCGCTTAGAACGAATTATGCGACAGGGCCGGATTAAGGTAGTCTAAAGGCTCACGCAAGTTTGTATGAAAGGCTTTCATTTTTTTTGTGCTACAAACTTTAAAGACAGGGAGGTAGTTAATACTTAGTAGGTTCTATTAAAAAAATATTACGAATTTAAAAATAAATCAATCTAAACAAAATACTAATACAAAAATAAAGTCCAGCACAGCAAACAACGGAGCGAGGGAAGGGGCGTCAAGTGCCGGAGAGGGGACATATGTGAAATGGGTAGCTGCACGGCTCATGAGTATGTTTACGATAGGTTTTGAAATTGTTGGAGTGATTTTGATGAAATTTTCAGGCAATCAATAGATCAACCCATCGAGTGATTGAGTGAAGTTTAGTAGCGATTGAAACCATGAACGCGGGCGAAGCCGCGGGTATTGCTAGTATTTATATAATTTAAAACAGTTTTGAAGAATTTTGTGTGTGTCAAAAAACTTACTTTTCACTCTGCATATATGGTGATCTCTTACTGTCATTACATACTTCTTGCTCATCTAGCTTAGCAATTTTTCTTTTGCATTTTGCAATTTTCTGCTCGAGTTCTTTAATTTTTTCTTTAGTATTTGAATTGTTAGTAATACTAAATTCTAAAGATTTTATAGGTTTAAGAAGTTTGTTTTCATCTCTAGATTCGTTAGAAAGATTTATATTTTCATCCAATTGATCTTTATCATTTAATGTTACCTCTTTTTCTGTTTCTTTCAAATTCTCTTTATCCAAATGATTGGTGGGAATAGATTCTATTGATAAAGAAGGTCCTAATACTTTACATTCATCATTATTTTTTTGTTTATTCAAAGGATTTTTCTGGCAATTCAGTGTATCAATACTTTGTGGACATATTTCAATGTTATTTCCTACATCTATATTTTTTTCTATATTCAAACTATTCGAGGGATTTAACTCAACAGATTCATCAGGTACATTAAGATTGCTAAGATCACTACAGGTTTCCAAATTATTTGCACCTTTGTGTATAACTTTAGCTTCCTTAGCTTTTTCCTCACAAATAGGATTTAAATAATCTATGACTTCAATGTTATTACTTTCATCACATTCTAAACTTGAGGTACTTTTTTTAATTTCATCATCATTTGTTTTTGGTTTTTTACTACAAGTATTTAAATCATTTTTTTGATCTATTTTTGGTCTTTTGCAGGATAGCATTGGAAACTTATTTGCTGTAAAGGAATCAAGATATTAATATTATAAAAATAATATTATAACTTGTTTGTAACAGCAGGAAACATAATATATGGAAGTCAAATTCTCATGTGCAGACTTAACTTGTGTTAGAGACTTGGATTTTTTTTAATTTACAAACAAATAAACACATTTTTATTAGATTCTTTAGCCATTTAGTTTAAATTAGGAAGTATATAAATTTATAAATAATTTAATTTTAAATTTAAGCTCTCAAATTACAAAGAAATTTAAGAGAATACAGGAAAACTTAACATAATATCTGGTAATGGTTTAAATAAAGATTATATACCTGTTACATTTTTGTCTAAAGTTATCAACTGTACTCTTTTCTTTTTAGGCCAGTCGGATAAAAATTTACATAAAAGTTGTATATGCTTAAATTTGAAGTGAGGTTCATTATTCAATTTGTCAAGAGTTTCCTTGAAGGCCGTTTCAATTTTTACAGAAGTTTTAACACTATTTTCTAATCTATTGTAACAAACTACTAATTTTTCATTAATAAGAGTAAGCATTCCTTTCGAGTTTTCTAAGTTTAAGCATTTTTCTAATATTTCACAAAATAGAAGATTTTCCTGTTTTAAATGATGATAATTATTTATATTATTCGTAGTAAATATCACAGATTCTATTACCTAAAAATAAAATACTCTTAAATTACAGAAAATAATAAGGTTACGAATAAATATGAAATTATTGATAAAATATGAACAACATACATTAGACGACATTACTTACACAGTCATCGTCATATTGCGTTAAATCTATTACATTTTCCATGATATTTTAAAAGTTAAACATGATAACATAAGCATTTTAATATTGAAGTTACAATTTGATAATTACAATTTTCAAAATTCAAATATAATTAAGTTTTGTTGGTTAGACGTTAATTTTATTGTCTGTGGTTAAATTTCAAAATCAACGAGACTAGACTTAAAAATGGGCGGTAATAATGTATACTATGTGATACAAAATAACTAAAATTAATTAAGGTTTCAGACCTAAAAAAAGTGTGTGTGATTACACAATTCAGACACGCTAGAAGAGAAATTTTAGAAAAGTATCCTACGACAGAATGAAGTAGATAGAGTATCAGGAGTAATTAGAATCTTTATAAGGTTTATTAATATTTTTTACTTTTATCTAGCTCGACCTCAATTGTTTTATATTTTAATGCAAAATATGACATTAATTCATATACAATTTATTAAATGCGTGAATAAAATACACGTTGATTATAACACATTTTCTGAAGGCTTCAAGACTTGAGTATTCTATCTCATTCTCTCGCAGGCAACAACCTACTTAAGAATTAGTACGTCCCTCAGTCTCAAGCACCTCAGTTTAAAAGCTCACTGGCCTCTATAATACCACTGGACTGGCTGTTGTCAACGTGCTTGTGTGGCTGCTTGATATTCGCCATTTTGGCGCTGTCCGCCGCTGTCGGACGTAGCGAGAGTTCGTGGTACTAAAACTAATGATGTCGATATAAAGATTTTTATTTTTTTATTTTTATTAATCAATAACCGTATCATCATAATTACTACTTATGTTATATTAACAACGAAAATGCAAAATTACTTTACAGTACACAAACACTTCTCGCTGTCATTTGCAATATACGTCAAAATTAGTTCTCGAGACTCTCGCTAGTGGCGCTTCAAATGGACACAAAAAATTGCTGTCATTGGGTATTAATTATTATAGAGGTTAGTGTTAAAAGCTACACCTACAGGTAACGTCTCAGGTTTGTGTGTCTATGTCTTAGTTCAATGCATTTTTGTCGTATCATACTAGAATATGGGCCCGATAATCGATAATGATGTATTGGATGATCATAGAAATATATCGATTAAATTGATAAGCAAAGAATATTTAACAATTAGAATTCAATATCGCAAAAGAATTATCTTCTCCTGTAGAAAAAGTAAGGACATTTCTAACAAAAACTATATTTTTTAAAGGACTGATTTTAATTTTCAACCGACTTCCAAAAGGAGAAGGTTATCAATTCGTCTGTATGTTTTTTTTTTAAGTTTGTTAGCTCAGAACTTTGAACTGGGTGCACCGATTTTTATGATTCTTTTTTTATTTGAAAGATAGTGCTTCCCGTGTGGTCCTAAAACCTAAAAGTCTTAAATTTGCATTAAGTGTGTGCGCGACAAATGGACGAATAATTCAATATCACGCCAACCGATTTAATTATTTTTTTATTGGAAAGGATGTACTTCAAGGGTAGTTTGATGAGATTGAGGTAAGGTTCTGATTATGGGATCCATGACAAAGCAACGGAACTCTTCAATTCTTAGGAGCAAATTAACGATGCTCGGCCGAATCTTTTATCGGCTATTCCGATATTAGCGCCACGTATCGTAACTGCAGATAATGGAAGGTACAACTCCTCAACTGTTAGCAGTTTAAAGAAAGTTCTTTTGTTTACAAACTACGTTTGCAAATTTATAGATTAATCGAATATGTGTCTATTTAAGGTTATTTTGCTTTGGCTCGCACCGACTTCAAAATTAACGAAGTTCTTAAAAGTATTATTTTCTACTTTTTAGTTTAGATTTGTTTAGTTTTGAAGTCGGTTTGTGTTTTTTGTTAAAAATAATTTATTTTCAAATTTTTAGCGGAAAGTAGATACTTATTTTGTCTATGTAAAAAAAAAGAATTTTCCAAATCAGTCCAGCTATCTTCGAGTAATGGGGAACATACATAAAAAAAAGTTCCCAACGAATTGAGAACCTCCTCCTTTTTTGAAGTCGGTTAATAAGAGCCTGAAAGAATTTAACTATCGGTCTTCAATTACGTATAGTATTGAAAGAATTTTCTTTTAACTTCTGACCGTTGAGGAGTTGTACCTTCCATCATTAGCTCAACCACAGGAGATGATGATTATCAGACGCAAATACTTGAAAAGCTTTAGGAAATATATGAAAAACGTAAGAAGTGCCTATAAAATTTGAGAGTTGCCTTCGATTTCCCTTGGATCCCATCATCAGATCGTGACTTGGTGACTATTGGGACCAACTGGAAACTATACCCTTTCAAACAAAAAAAGAATTTCCAAATCGGTCCAGCCATCGTCGAGTAATCTGGGAACATACATGAAAAAAAACAAAGTCCCCGACGAATTGAGAAACTCCTCCTTTTTTTGAAGTCGGTTAAAAGTGAGTTCTTTATTTCCGTAACACACAAGAAAAAAATTTTTAATAACTACCTATTACTTGCAAGAACCCCCTCATACCTAGGTTTACCTAGGTTTAACCTACATACCTAGGTTGTCAATCGCCGTTCACTGAACGGCGATTGACAACGGCGTTCAGCAAGGTAACGCGGCGAGTGTTATAAGCACTTTTGCGTCAGGTATGGTCTTGGGCTTATTTGAGTGTGACCTGTTACTTTGTAATTAATTAAATATTCACTCAGTATCTGTTCCTATTTTATACGTAGTCTACGATCTTATACCTACAATCTAAACCTAGAAAACTACAATCTAAACCTAAAAAATTTAGTGTAAACTAGTTTTGACTAGTTAAAACGCGTTATAACTGAGAACGGGTTTTAACTGTAACATATTATACAAAATATACATACATACATATTATAGCCTATAGGTACAAAATAAAAAAGCTCAGTGACACGCACTGGGAAGCAAGAATAAGCTGTGTGAAAGCTGTCCGATACCAAATTAGTGCCATCCGTGATGCTTTAATTACGTTAGCAATTGAAACTCAGAAAAATTATGTCCAAGTCTTTTACGAAGCCGAAACTCTAGCAGAACTGTTAATTGGTATTTGGTTGTCTGGTATGACCTGTTTTATGTTATTTCAGATTAATGTAGGTAGTAAATCTCTTCAATCAAAAGACATGATACGCGGTAAATGCGCTAAAATGTTGAAAATTGCTGCAATTTCATAACACTACCAAAATACAGGCTTTTAAAGCGCCATTTTTACTATGAAGGGACTTGCTGAAGAATTAAAAATTAAAGCTCTAAAGCCACAAAAAAAATGAGGTTGAATTTTTCAACAGTCTTTTGGACACTAGATTACATTAAATGCAGCCAACGAAAGGTTTAACAATTTAGAGTGAGTACTCAGCATCATGGTCGTTTTTGTACAATATAAAATAATACCAGATAAAGTAAAAACCGGACCTTATCAAACTCTGTCGTGTTCTACAAATGAAATTATCTTAGAGTTAGACTCTCAGTCAGATATAGATGGCTGTATTTTGTGTGATGAACTTCTTAGAACGAGATTTTTTTTAATAGCGACGTAAATTGGTTATTGGTCGTTACATTGAAAAATATATTAGATGGAATATAATTAAATAGAATTCTATTAATTAAGAAAATATGTTTGGTTCAGTGTAGAATGTTTAAATCTACTTTCAAAAAATTAAATTAATTCGTGTTTAATACATTTTTTTAAAATTGTTAACTGCATAATTGGATATAGTTATGCAGACCAGAACCAACCCACAATCGGGGTGAAATTGAGTTAAGTACACAGATAGGTCCAAAATTACGTTTTATATATGCTAAAAATATCTAAGCTATCTAACGATTTTTTGAATGCAAAAGACACTGTCAACAAAGATACCAACCCACATTTCGTTATGAAAATCGATCATATGTCAAATTTAGTCATTCTGTGGGTTGGTTCTGTTCTGCATAACTATGTCCAATTATCAGACTCTCTCTTTATAAAACAATATATGTACGTCAAAAATATTTTTTCTCTCTTTTCTATGTAAAATAATTTCATAATTAAAAACTTTTGTGCACGCGATGGTATTCTGAAATGACGAACCAATAGCGCGCCGGCATTCAAGCGCGCGGCTCGTGACCGCCGCCCGCCCCCCGCGCTGCGGCGCGTCATAACTCATACCACCAAATTGGCCGATGAATCGTCTCTGCGCAGCTTGACAGCCAGCGTTCTTTTTACATGACGCGAACTGAGCGTGAGTACTAAATTGCTTGAGTGAGTCAGAATAAAAAAATATAGTTTGATAAATATATCTTTATTTAGAGAGGCCAATTAAAACTATTGTTAATAAAAAGGAAAACATAAAAATTTCCCTGAACGGGTACAATTATAACATTAACAATTGGCATACCGTTTCATGCATTAAAATAATCATTGTATTAATATGCAGATTTCCTATTAAATAGATTATCTTAATTTTAACTCGTTTTCTAATGTACAGTAAAAATACTAAGCAATAAAAATGCAAGAGATGGACACTAATATTTTGGGCTAATTCAGTTGCGATTTAAATGTTAATCTATACA
The DNA here is from genome assembly GCA_951802675.2 of Boloria euphrosyne. Taxonomy (NCBI): domain Eukaryota; kingdom Metazoa; phylum Arthropoda; class Insecta; order Lepidoptera; family Nymphalidae; genus Boloria; species Boloria euphrosyne. The sequence goes on from OX637885.1 coordinate 10,073,920, forward strand.
AAAAAGGGCTGTAACTGCTACTTTCATCTATAATATAATAATTTATGTACTATATAGACATATTTAACTTCAAATTGTAGATTTTTTAGAATAATGTTGTACGAGCTATTTTCAATAAATATTTACTATTAAGGTATTTACTGATTTTCTATATAGGGTCATTATTAATACTGTATTGTTAAGAATGTTGCTTTTCAGTTGCTTTAACAATATTATTAATTATTAATAATATTACTTATTTTTATCATTATATAGCATTATATTAACGATAATGACCCTATACAATGTCTGTTTAGACAAAATTTTATAAAATTATCACTAATTATTACATTAGTGGCTGTTTCTGAAACTAACGACGACAGATTGTAATTTTTAAAGTTAATTTATTGGCTGTAAAACAATTTTAAACTAAATATTGATGGTTGAAGTTGGCGTATTTAGTAGGTACTATTCTCTGCCAATAAACTGTCAATAGAATACTGTGAATTAGAGCAAAGACATGACAAATTAAGAGATAACCCATCTACTTATTATTAAAATTGTTTGATTATTTGAATGAGACTTTTATATTGACCTTCCACATAGATGTAATCTGGCAATATTTTTAATTTCTAAGCCCTTAGTGAATATAACAGAAATATTTTTATATTTATTAAAAATAACAAATATGGACATTAACAGCACCATATTGGAGCGTCATATACAATTTATACAATAATTAAATGTATTGACATTATATATTCTATTTAACATGAATGCTACGATTTTGAATTATCTTCTTGAACTATGTCGTTGTTAATTTTTTAACCCAAAATCTCCAACTCATCTGAAAAAAAAGTTTATTTAAAAATTAATTAAATATTTAGTTAGTGACTAGTTAAATCTCTACAATTTTTTATTTTTTGTAAAATCTAATTAAAATAGTTAATGATTAACGATTTATATATTTCAAATCTATACTTTTTAGACACCATTGTACATTGTACAGATGAGATTTGGTATGATGGTAGCTGGTAATCTGTCATTTTATAGTACAATTCAAACTTAATGGCGGCTTGGAAGTTAGCTGCGAGTGCAGGTACGCGCATGTACAGTCAAGGACGTCCCGCTGATAGGCTGATACGTAAAAATTGCGATTTGCGCATCGAAACGTACGATGTTCGGAGCCGCCATTAAGTTTGAATCGTACTATACTGCTGGAATATATTACATTTCTGCGAAATCTCCAAAAAAACATAACAAACCGGCTATAAAACATCACACGGTTTGTGAAATCAGTATTCGGTTTCCGGTCTTTAGAACGCGAGTGGTGTTGGGGAAAATGCTAGTTTATTTATACAGATGGAGGATTTATAGCATACCGGAGTGGTCGCAGTCTCAGTCGGCGCGCGCGCCCTGCCGGCGCTGCAGCAGCGCCTCGGCCAGGTCGTGCTGCAGCGCCGCCTTCTGCCGCGCCACGTTGGCCGGCACTGTGGACCGCAGCCCGTTCACTATGTCCTTTGTTTTACCTGCAAGTGTTACGTGTTATAGTAATTATTGGTTGTAGTTGAGCAGAATGGACTCAAGCCACACGATGATCAAGATTTAGTTTTACCTAGTTTGTCCTAACAGTTGGTCATTCAGCAAAAAAGGTGCAAGAAATAAAGATACCATTGATTTTTAATGATGGGAACCAAACCTCGTTAAGGTAGGTATCTCTTTAGAATAATTACTCTGTGAGTTATCACAGAGTAATTATTCTCTGTTAAGAGACTGCTAGTTGATTTTAATAAACACAATTTTAAAGAAGTAGATATAAATTTCCTGTCATTTCCTTTCAATGTGGCTTAAAGTAACCTAAGCTATTCTAGGTCATTACTCATTGTCCATATTGTCCAGTGATGTTACTAGACTTTAGCTCCAATTCAAAGAAAATAAAATAATATGCAGTTTAGGAAACTTTTTTTGCATTTTAGTTTCCACTTATTGAGGACTGTCCTCAAAATTATTAAAAAGTAAAAAGTATTGTTTGTGGCCCCAAGGGATTTCAAATAAGATAAGGATAAATGTTTTAAACAAACGCTAATTTTAAAAAAGCAACAGTGGACTTTATCGCCAGCTATATCCATCAGAACCGCCCAATCTGGTGGCAACTTTGTCTTAGACATAGATGCTCGCATTTAAAATGTAAAAATTCATAAGGTAAAAGTGATCATAATTATCTGTTTTAATAATTGATTAGATTGATTTATCACACAACAAAGTAAGTAGTAACTTCAAAAAACACTGCATTATATATAATATTATAAATATACCCAGTTTATTACACATAATTTATATTTTAATTAATATGAAATTCACATTTAAATTACTCCACATATCAATCAGTAAAGAAAAAAAATTGAAAAATGTGCACTTACCAAAATAGATGTCATTCAAAGTATTTCTAATCTTATTTTCCATATCCTCAACCATGCGACCGATGTTGGCAATGTGTGGAGTGACATCACTTACAGCTGAATCTTGCTCTGCCTGGAGAAAAACAGCATATAAAGTAAATTTTATTGAAATACCTTAAAAATAAGCAAGAATAATATTATATACATAAAAGTTATGTGACTAATGATTTTTAAACAGTTATACTTTAATTATCCTAATAGATGTAACATTTTTATTAAATATATAATATAATAATATGTATTTAATATACAATATGATACAATCTGCATTTATTTCGATTTGTAAGGATTTTTTAATATATCAATACACTATTTTGTAAATTGAAATTTGATAAGAGAGAGATGAACTACAGTTTGACATGATTTTTGAGTGCAAGTTGACAAGCCAAAATATTTTGCAGAGTATAATTTAATTTATCAATAAAGTATATTTTGCTTCTCTTTATAAGACTTAAGCATCTTGCACACATTGGTTTAATTATAATATTAGAAGTACTAGCAGATACCAAAAAAAAAACTCTGTATATATTATGTTATCATTGTAATTACAATTATTGTTTCTATAACTTTACCTGTCTGGTAAGACTGCCTCCAAGATTCATGGTACCACTGCCTTCCTTATTAGTTTGTAGCCAAAGCATTGCAGTAGAGGTCAGTTTATAATGAGCATTGCGTCCAGAGCTCTTCTCTACAACTTCTACAACATGGATAGAGTCCCAGCATCCCTTAATCTTTTGAGATCCATCACCAGCTTTTTTTATTAGGATTACTCCTGCAAATCATAAGTATTTGGTATAGTAAAGATTATATACATAAAATGCATTATGAAAATGAATAGGGATTAACAGATTTTCCTCTAAATTTGAATTTACTCCTCCTAATCCACAATATTCAATAAAATTTGAGAATTATATGAATAGATAATTAAAAACAGTTAGTATCTTTGTCATAATATTACTAACAAAGAAAAATATATAAATAAAATAACCTGCAAAGCCATGATCCATATCCCACAAATACACAGAGCTTACTCCTCCCTCAAAATACATCTCTCTGTATTGGTCAAAGGCATGATTTGCTTCAATTTCTAATTTCCTCAGCCTTTCAGAAGGCATGGATCCGTCTTCTAAAGGAGGATCGTATGTGTTCGACCATGGCGACCGGTACGAGTCACCATCACGATTGTAATCACACAACAAGTAATCCTTTCCGTTATTACGGTCTTGTGCTATTTTAAGGGGTTGGTCGACCGATGATAACAAGTCCTCACATAAACTTGGTACTAGGTCAATCAAATCCGTTAAATTTTTCTCTATTTGTTGAGGAGGTAATCTCCTCATCAAGTCTAAAGCACAGTCCATTTGTTGTTCTGTCTGTAATAAAATAGTTGCTTTATAAAATATAGGAGATATCTTAAATGGAACAAGTAGGTATTAGTCATCATAACAAATATTTCATGCTCTTATCAAACGTTATATTGTTATAGAATGGAGCAACGTTTACCATGGTTCAACTTAAACTTTAAAAATAAAGTTTAAAAACTATATGTTGGAAATAAAAACAGCCGTAGAATTTATCACGGTATGCAAAATTGTAAATTGCTAATCCGAACTTGGATGAAGTTATTAATATGCACAGAGTACATTGGTATATACTAGTTAATATGACATTTAGTTTAATGTTGCTTTCGTTCAAAAATAAATCCAAATTCTGTTTAAAATTAATCTGGAATGCCTATGAAATACTTAAAAGTAATAAAAATTTTACAATTGAGGACGAAAAAAAAAGCGTTATTATTAAAATCCCATATTATACTCTAAATACATTTTTCTGTTTAGAAACAAAGATGTGCTACGTCATAGGGAGTGTATGAATGTTGTCATTCTTGTTTATTTAAGTGACGGCTTAAGTTACTCATTCTCTATCCTTGTCATTTTTAAATTAAAAACGTTGGTTAGAAGAGAATCGTTATAGTTTTGTAAGTATATTTTTATTTAATAATAATGTGATTTTAGTTTCCCATATCCTGTAAACTGTCAGTTTGTCAGTCCAATGTTGTTGTGTCAAACTTTTGTTGATAGTACTTTTAAATAAATAGGTATTGTATGATAATTTATTATAAAATTACTAAATGAATAATTACTTTGCATAAAAACAGTGATGCTTGTTAATTCATTAAAGTTCGTTATATCAAAAAGTTTTCTTTGTGCTTATTCAAATGATTCATGATATGGGAATGTTCGGCAATATAACACTATTATACGCGCCCAAACGGGAAGTAAATCACATAGCTAAAGACCATTGGGCTTAATCAATGATAGATTACTTATTGTTCTTTTATAATTAACAAGAATTATTTCATAGGTTATGCAAAGAAATCTTACTGTAAACCTGTAACCTAAGGAATAGAGATTTGAAGATACAACTTACTTAAAAATTGAAACTATGTCTTAATATCCAATTATTTATTAATTTTGTTTGCCTTAAAATAGTTTAGGTATTCAGACAAGTTTGTTAAATATCTTATTTTTGCATTCCAGAATTCCAGATAAGTGTGTCAAGTAATTTTGTCATGATGCCGACTCAACTTGTGGGCCAGGATAACCATTCAAATGATGTCAGGGTGAAAACTGTGTATAGTGGTGATGTATTTATCACCTACATCAATCATAATATCACATTAGAAGAGTTCACTCAAGAGATGATGGCTATTTGCCGCTTTGTTCCTGATCAGGTACACATACTCTAAATAACTTAAAACTGCTTGTCATCTTTTTTTACTACTAAAATTACTGTTGCTATCATAAAATCTGTATTGAAACTAAAACAAAATTAAAATTTTCAAATATTGACCTTTTTGCCTGTGTCTAAAATCTAAATATTACAATTTATTATAAATTAAAAATATAGTTCACAATTTGTATTAAGTTAAAAGTCATTGCTCTTAGAATGTCATGCTTGGCTGAAGTTGTTTTGTGGGGCAATATTGTATTGAGGTTCAAAAAAATATATAAAATCTACAGTAGGTACAGTAAAATTTTGCTAATATAATAAGTTTATAATGCTTTTGGCACTATCTATAAAAACTTAAAATATTTAATTATACATTTGATTGATACAGAGGCCAAACATACAGTGTTTAGAATTTTTATCAGTCTGTGTGTCTGACACTGTATCACAAGAAAGCTATGAAGGTAGCTGGGTGTCCGGGTCAACATAGTGGATACTTTTTAGTGTGGGAAAATATCTAAATTCTGAGAAATCAATATTAATTGTTGACATGATCCTAAGCAACAAACCCGAGCAGAGTAATTGTGTGTCTCTAGTTAGTAATAAATTCAAACCATTGATAAAATAGTTTGTTTTTAAAGAAATTATATTGCAATATTTTAAGTTCAGACCTACTTTTTAAAAGCTTCTTGACAAAAGTTATAGATGCAAAGTTTGGTGTGTTATACTTGTTAGTTAATCTTCGGTAAAATTATTAATACTTTTAAATTTAAATGTTAAAATAAGGTTTTTCATATTAGCAATAAAAGTCAGACTATAATATTGTGTTTATTGTAAAAAATTTCTACCAAGAAGAGATTGATAGAGATTAATAGATTGATATTGATATTTAATTTTTAATGAAATAATTTTATAGAAGATTACATGCATTTATTTAACTTAGAACTAAGTTAACAATTTATACTGTTTAATATTACTGATTTTACTATCATAAAAATAACTGTTAAAAAGAGATGGGCAATGTCTTGAATTAGTTTACTAAAACAATCATAGATGGCAGTGATTCTATTTAATTAATAAGATGTGAAAAATAATTTACTTTACTAATTTAATTTTTATATTTTTTACAAATTATAACTTTGTTTTAGTCAATACTAACTGTAATACCTAAAAATAATTTAAGATACATTAAATACATAATATCAATAAAATTTTATTTATACTATAAATTAATTAAATGAAGTTATTATCTCCTACCAATATTATAAAAGCGAAAATTAGTAAGAATGTATGGATGTATGTTTGTTTGTTACTCTTTCACGCAAAAACTACTGAATGGATTTTGATGAAACTTTACAATAATATAGCTTACACATTAGAATATCACATAGGCTTTAATTTATAAAGCCGCGGCTTCGCTTGCGCCAAATCTAGGCACGAACCCGAACGAAGCGAGGGTGATTCGCTAGTTATCAATAGATGTTTATGTATAGCAAGTTATAGTGTAGTACACAAATTCTGAGCTTTTCTATAACTTACTTTACATTGTTCTTAGGTGTTTACTATGAAATGGGTAGATGAAGAGGGCGATCCGTGTACAATATCTACGCAGTTGGAGCTAGATGAGGCGCTGAGGCTGTATGAGCTAAATCGTGACTCGGAACTAACAGTTCACGGTAAGTAAAATATGTTTAAAATATGCTTTATTCCACAAAAACACAATTTATTATTATTTTTTGTTGGCCATGTGAAACGGCTGGAACTATTATAACAGGACTTTTACTGGCAGATAGCCGATGTTATAAGGATAGCCTACTTTTATTTTATGAAAAAGTTCGAGGGTTCTGCTTAAAAAAACCAAGCGTATCTTTAAAACTGGCGTCGAGAAGGTTAGTCGCTAGTACGTTATTAGTAGCAAAGCTAAAAACACCGCTTATAGTGCCTTGATTAACATAATGGCGGTTTTTGGAATTGCAACAGTGCCTTTATACAGGGGACCGACAAAATAATAATAATTATATTTATTTTATTCGTACTTCTGTGGAGACATAGATATTATGTATTTCATAAATGTCATAAACTGATTTAAAGTTACTTTATTCCTCATAAATTATTATTTATGAGTCACACTTGCCGGTATTAAATTTGAAAACCACAAACAAATATGAGATGGACATTGGACAATGGACATGTTTTCTCAATGTCAACTTTGCTTTTAATCTGCACGTTATTGTTAGTTTAAATGGTTTTGTTTTTGGATTTTTCGCGCATTTATTATGAGTTTTGGTTATCGACGTTTCGTTCGGCTTCGATCGCCTTTACAGCGATCATGGTTATGGGATAGGCGAAGGGCAAACGTATCAAAGATATCATATAGTTGTTGCAGTCAAAACGTTGGAAACCACAAATAAAAATAAATTCGCGAAGAATCCGAAAAGATACTTTTTTTCAAGATGAGCAATATTTGCGTATTAATTAATTCTAGAAATCATTATGATTTTTGTCCATAATTTGTGATTGCTGGTTATAGCTACATCATAGGCCATGTGCTGTATCATAGGCACATTAGGTTGATTTACACAGGTTGATTTCACACTAAATCTTCAATTAGTAGTCCAGTACAATTACGCTTTCACGTTTGAAAAAACACGTATTCTTTCTTTAGACCAGAAAAAATAAATTATGCATTTCACATTATACCATGTCCCCTAGCCAGCTAGCTTACATTTCCAATTTCAATTCCTATTAAAGAAAAACATCATAAGAAAACCTGCATCTCTGAGAGAACCTTAATCTGCATGTCTAAGAGCGAGTTTTAGAAATATCGCTTGATTTGAAAAGGGAAGACTGTTAAAAAGGGCTATTTAGAAATTTAAGCTTTAATCTTACCAAATTTATATGGATTTACTCCCGATTTATGTCAAATCTATAATATAATATGTTGGGACATTATTACAACAGCGCCATCTAGTTCCGTGCTAAGCTACGAGGCTTGTGTTACGGATACCAGATAGTTGATATACTACACATATAAATTTTAAATACATACATATTATAAATATAAACACCCATGACTGGAGTACAAACATTCGCGCTCAACAAATGAATGCCCCCAGCGGGACTCGAACCCGCGACCGCTGGCGCAGAAAGTAGGTTCACTACCAACTGAGCCAAACGTGTTGTCAAATCTATTCTTGACTTCGTCTCATCTTCTTATTGACGTATTAAAATCTGTTCATATTAAAATGAAAATTATCTAGCTTTTATATTCAATTCTTGTGAATTTAGACCAGAAGTGAGCTTTTTTTAAGTAGTATGCTTGTTTATACTAAATCGACCTCAATTTATTTTAAGAACTGAAATGGCTAAAACACAATTTAACTAACTGAAAAGACAACTAATCTACCAACAATGATATTTTTAGAAACAAACCGGCAGAGTAACAACCTAATAATGCTACCACGATACGTGTCATGACACAACTACCCCCCGATGCCGGTTATGCATCGACATTTATAGTTTTTTCCCCACTCCAACATCCTCTTTTCTGTCCATATTCCACACAATATTATTCATATAATAGATAAAAAAAATTAACGATAGGCAAATTGATTACACAAACACAGGTAATAGGTATATATAAATCATCTAAAATTAATTATAGGTAACTGGTTTTTCTATAAATTCCAGACAAACATCCAAGTTAAATTAACAATTTGATTTTTTTTAACACGCAACAACCATAAAATAGATAAGAACGACTTATCAAGTGACATAATGCTTATATATAAACCTACGTACATATAATATTGATCATCTTAGTAGTAGAAAATGAAGATATCTGACTGTCTGTATCATATTATCTGCAATAGGTATTAGGTATATATAAAACGAATTTTGATAAAATTGATATAATTTTTTTTCACAGTAGTAAAGTTAGTACTTAATTCGAATTACTTAAAAATTGGTTTGAAACATTGTCACTATAAACAGCTTATTTATTTCAATGTAAAAGCTCTTAAAATTGAATAATATTTTGTTGTATTTAGTTGGCTATTTTCTCGTCAGGCAATTTTTTAGAGTTTTAACAATATTGTCTTGAACATATATTATGACTTAAAATGTTTTTTCCCGACATTTTTGCATCTACTCGTAGAAATATGAACAAACTCTATTAAAAAGATCGAATACGATAACAATATAAATAAATTCATATAAATGAAATACAGATTGTAACAGACATATTAATACAACTTGATTTGCGTCTCCGAGAAAATTTAAGGAAAATATTTAATTTCGATAACGGCGCTGTGTTGTCCATTATCATAAATGAATAATTTATTCTTCAGGAAATAATTTATTCGAGATTCGACGTGGATTTCGATTTGTCAACCAAACGAAACATTAAAAGCTACATCGGTTACGTTATCGAGCGTGTCCCGATGACACCACGTTACATACTTATCGTGTATTTCGCGTGAATATGCCTATTTTCACTGTTTACCCGGGAGGGTATTGTAGATTTTCGCTATAAAATCCTTATCTGCCCGCATTGCGAATCCGGTCGGCCGCCATTACCATATTCAGATTGGTATTCTGTCGGCGCCGTTCCTCTCCTTTTTTCACCAAACCCCTAATCACACGTATATCCAGTCACGTCCAATGGGGATTCAATCCCACTAATAAGTTTGTTTCTATTCGATTGATTGTTTTAGTTTTTTCATCTAGGAATGCACATTGCGATGTATCGACGGACGTTGATTGTGGTGCAGCATTTTGCATTTATTAGTCTGAAAGTCGTACCGACGATATTGCTCTCGATCTATTTATTTTTCCATATTCCTACCCAGAGCAAAGGACACCGTACGCTTGATAGTGTCGTATATATCCCAGAGGATTTAGGCGGGCCGTTAAAGTTTGAGCGTTCCAAACCGAGAGTAAATAAAACAGGAGGCGCCCAAACTTGTAAGCAAACAGGGGCGGAGGAACTTGCTCTAATAAAGTACAAACATTGCGGAACGCTTTGGCGCCCAACGTGGGCCAAGTTTGCTTGGCGATGCTAGTCGCTGTCGCTGCGTAATTAGGGACATTTTAATTAACTTTGTGCGCGTTATAAACGCCGATTTCAAATCCTATTTGTGTTAATTGAATATGTGGCCCGTGTGTTAAGCCGCCTTTGTTTGATATTATTCATTAAATCGTTCGCTCTGCCAGTTCGGTAATTGCCTTTTTGTCGGCGACGGGGAGCAAAGTGCTTTAACACAAGTTAGCATAACATAAGGAGTTTAATAGTTTTTCAGCGTAACTGAAAATTTAAATTAGTTATTAATTACGTGGTTTGTATTTCTCATAGTATTATATTACGTACTATTTAAAAGTTTGTACGCAAAGCTTTTTAATTGTTTCAGTAAGAAATATACATCCAAGTTTCTCGATAACATAGCGCCAGGAACTTTATTTGAATTATTCCGCAATAATCTTTGCGTTAAGTTCAAAATTCCAATGAAGTAATCATTGGAATTTTGAACTTATCTCTAAAATGATTACAGCTGAAACTCACGGAGCAGGATTTTAACAAATTAATTTTATTTTAGGTAAATACTTGGATTATAATAGAAATTGAACTTTGAAATGTTATAATCCGATAGCAATATAACACAAATTTTGATCAGAAATATTCTTAGAGATTAAACTATATAAAATTACACCAACAAACTTTTCAAACAAAATCAACATCTGTTAATTAATAAGTCAGACGTCGAGACTTTTAGTATTGGATTTCAATTTTCCTTACTTTCCTTTATTTCCATCTGTGAACATTTTTGTGGTTTTATTTGTATTTAGTTGGTAACGAAAGGCGTAGCTAGTCCAAGGCTTTGTGGAAACAAACACTCGCACGACTTCGTTATACGCGGGCTTTGAATATCATTACGTACAATCATGAATGCGATTGTCGAGTCTTGTGTGTCTTGTGGAAAATGTAACGTCTGCATTCACATTTGTTGAAATAAGCAACGATTTTATTTTATCAAGATTGAAATATATTATACATATACCTAATTGTATAGTGTGAATTATTCGACTGCCTTGGTGGTCTATTAGCTAACGTGTACTGCTGCACAGCGAGAGGTGCTGAGTTCGAGTCCCGGGTCGGGACAAGTTCAGAGCCTATAGACAACCGGCATTCGTTATGAAGCGATTCGATTTCTACAATGCGGCTTAAACGCAGCGTATGCATCTTGAACTTTAAATCACTAATAATTGAAATGAATGTACATTGTCTACCATCATCTATTCGTTGACAACAAATCACGTGACATATCTAAGGCATATGTCAAACCCATACATTTTTATTTTGTTTTGTTACATTATCTAGGCCCTCAGCTATTGATTCCTTTTCTCACTCATGCCGTCGGTCCTGCGCCTTAACTCTTACTGGTGGGGTCGAGTGCCTTCGACATTATTATACATAATTAAATTGGAAGATTATTTTGTTTTTACATTTACAATTTTGTACGCCTAAACCGTTTTAAAGTATTTTTAGTAGGTTTTGAATTTTGATTAAATAATTATTTCAATAAAAGCCATTATTTGTTTGGCCGTTCTAACCCGCGTCGCGTCGTAGATAATATCATCTTAAACACTCAAATCTTTCACATATTTTTATTGATCTTACCGGTAAAACAGTTGTATATGTATAATATTTGGTACATAAAATAAATAAAGTACCTACGTTATACATTTTATTCGCTTAGAAAAATAAGATAGACTTCTTGTTAAAACAAGTTTAACTCCGCCGACCACAAATGCAACAGGTCTAGTAAACTTATTTATTCGGTAAAACTATTCTACGTGTCTATTTTACGTCGGTTTTTATTTTGTCACATACGAAAAACTAATTTTCTGGGGTTATTAGTGATCTCAGAAATTCCACTAATAGCAATATATTTTTGTTGAATGAATTATAGCAAAAAAAAAACTTTTGGCATACGTGTAATTTACACAGTGTAAGGGGTTTTCAATTTCTCGATATTTTAATTATAAAACGGAACATTGTAAGTGTAGTGCGAAGTGAGGGAGCGTCAAGTTGTCAAGAGTTAATTGATTTAATCATCGAGTCTATTGCGACTACGACGCGATGCACTCTACTTACGTTCGCTCTTACTATAAATAATAATATCAAACGAACTTCGATGTTACATACGTTCATATAGCACTTAGTGTGAATTTGATACAAATATATCAAGGAGTTTAGTTAGTGTACATTTGTTAGGGATTAGATGTTTTCTTGCAATAAAAAGTATCCTTTGTGTACCCGCATATTTAACTATTATCGTAACAACTTAATGAAAATTTGTTTAATGTCAATGTGACATCTTGTGGTGCGGTTACAGACAAACAGACAAAAATTTGAAATTCTAAAAACTATAGATTTCGCCTCTGTATCGATAATAATATCTAATTAAATAACATTTTCGAATATATATATTTAATAGAGGTTTGACTCCTTTAGAATTTTATTCGCACAAAAGTCCGCCGAGTATTCGAAATACTATCATTATTGAAAATTTGAGGAAAACGGTATGCCTGTATGAATTGAATTTGCCCGTGTATACTTTTTTTGTTGAAAACGCTAAGTCTCGTCAATAGGTACCTACTTAAAAATATTTGATAAACAGAGAAAAAAGTAGAACTGAACTTTGTTTTTGTTTTTTATCCATATAGAATTGAAAAACCTATCAATATAATGAATAGTCAATAATTTTTAATAGCATTAATTTTTATTTATAATAGGTGTATACAAACTTTAATTTTACTACAGAATTTTATTGGTTAATATATTGATGACCTCATGTTTACTAATTAAGTTCCGTCTAGTATAGTATTATGTTATCTGTGGTTCCGTCATATACGATGAACACGAGGGGCTTTGGCGCAGTAGTAAAGCTTAAAACATTAGTAGTTTCGGTTCGAACTTTTCGTAAGCACATTTCAAATCACTATTTAGGCCTTCAAGTGTATTGGAAAAGTATATATTGGAAAAGTATATAGGTATTCAAATAGCAGTTCCGTACTGTTTCTTTCATCTGCCGTTATCATCGCTCCTTTAAAATGCAGCAATTTTTGAGTATTTATTAACACGTAACTAATCCCTCTGGCCTTGCAAACCTATAGGAACTACGGTTATGCTAACCTTTTTACACAGTACATAAAATATACCACAAATCAAAATTTGTCCAATAGTGATGCGATCTCAGACTCAGACAGACAAAAATTTATTTTAAAAAGAAATATAGGTTTGGCTTCTGGGATAATAATATTTTTCAAAAAAAAAATTACGTACAATTTCGACTCAGTAAGTCTGTTATTATATATAAATGGAATTATTTGACACGTTTGGCTCAGTTGGTAGTGACCCTACTTTCTGCGCCAGCGTTCGCGGTATATCTATGATATGTATGTATTTAAAATTTATATGTGTAGTATATCTGGTATCCGTAACACAAGCACGTAACGTAGCTTATCACGGAACTAGATGGCGCTGTTGTAATAATGTCCCAACTTATTTATTTATTTATATTATTTACCGTCTAAATATTGTAATTGAGTCATAGATGAAACTGAGGATTATGAAGTGTTTAGTATTAATTTAATGAAAACGATTTATTAATACAATTGCCTAGAGTAGACCTAGAGTGTAAAAACGAGTAGGTTTAATCTAGGCTTTCAGATAATGCAGATAAGCCCTATGTTTATGGCACTTTCCAAGTTTCAGCTCTAATAATATAGTTACTATAAACCGTTTTTGTAATTGAAAGTATTTAAGTTAGATACGGTTTTTTTACTGGTTATATTATGAAAACATTATTCAATTTTTATATACTATATACTATAATATTATAAAGAGGAAAAATTTATATTTTTGTATGTAACGAATAAACTCAAAAACTACTGGACCGATCTTAATGAAATTTAGTACACAGACAGTCTAGAGCTTGAGAAAGGACATAGGCTACTTTTCGAGGCGAAAAAAGGGGTATAAGGGGTTGAAAAAGGGGATAAAAGTTTGTATGGAAATTACTTCATTTTTGAAGCTAGAAGCTTGAAACTTATAATTTATCCTTTTGATTAGATATAAATAAGTAAGACATTCAAAGATTGTTAATATTGTTTGCTAAAAGGGGCGAAGGTGAGTCGCTAATGTAATATAATAATAATATATTTATATATTAGGTACCTAATTAATTACATCTATTAAAATTTCTCAATTATATATTTTTTTGTATTTAAAACATCGTATTCGTGTAACCGCATTCTAGCGACGAGTTACTTCATTTTACTAAAAGCTTTTTGTGAAGAAAATGTACTCAAAGGATAGTGAAAGCCTTACTGAAGTTCTTTGATTTGAGCATGTGATTTAGCTGTGACGGGTAATACCATTATACGTCTTGCAATGTGCCGACAGATACGAGCTCACTTTGAACTCCTAATAAATCCTTTTCATACAATCATACCTAGTTAACTCTACTTAGAAGAATTAGTTAATGCATTGCTAAAGATTATATAAAATACTAAATATTTACCATCGATCCGCTCAGGTTCCGTCACTAGGTACGTTTTAACTCTTAGTATGAATTTCTCAGAAATGAAATATTTTCCGGCAGTAAAAAAATATCCATGGACCTGGATAACCAGCTATAAAATCTTAACATTTTTTTTTCAAAATCTGTCCAGTGGTTTTCTCGTGATGCAATCACAGAGCAGACAGACAAAAAATAATAAAACTATAGATTCAGCCACTGTATATTGATAATAATGACTATTTCAGTAGGATTTTCAAAATAATATTTAATTTACAGAATTGACTCAGTCAGAATTGACTTTATTATATTATGTATAGAAAATTAATTGAAACATGACAATAAATATTCTAGTGTTTCGTCGAGTGACGTCCGCTCCTATGCGGGCTGTTTCACTCACATCCCGCCAACTTCATCTCTTCATAAAAATGACGATCCGGTTCATACCCGATATGATCGCTCAGCGCGACCAATCATCGTCTTACACTCGATCTCGAACGTCCGAACGGAAAACAACTCTTAATGAATCTTAATAACATCGTTACACTTACACGCAGTTACATTAAATAACTTGGGTCATTGTTCCAAGTTTGAATGGTTACCTACAATTGAATGATCGACGAAGGCCGCGAGTGTAATTGGCGGCTCCGCTCTGACTCCGTTCTCATCGCATGGGAAACGTTCTAAACAGTGGCGCTGTGAAAATCTATGCGCATACGCGTGTTTTTCGCGCGCCAATGCGCTCGATCGAGACGACGAGCGTGCCGGCGACAATTTCGCATTTGGAAATGTCCGCGCTGTGCAGCGAACGTAGTGTCCGCGAGTGAAGTGTTTGTGTTTCGATGATTACGTGAATAGTGCTGCCAGAATGGAAGCGTTGACCCCGTCGTCGATCGTGTCGTCGACGTGCAGTACGACCGGCGAGGTGATTTTGTGTTTGTTTTTGTGATAGAACTGTTCTTGTGCAACGCCAGCGATGTCTCGGTCCTTTGTTTACTTCGTTGCGGCGTCTAAGATAATACCGTGGATGACCCACATCACGCTGTTTCCAAATTTCGGAAAATTAAATAGGTATATTAGGCGATAAGAGGATTTAAACGTATTGTTTGTTTAACGCCGGTAAATAGCGGATGCAAAGTTTGCGAATCTCGGCTGTTTAGGATTAAAATCGTCGCATTTCGAATTGAATCGATATTCAATTGAAACGGCATTAGTCGCGTCGATAGGTATGTGAAACTGTGCTCAAACATTTATTATGTACGGATCACTGTGCGCACAATGAATTCACTCGTGTTATCTAAACTGAAATAGGTAGCTGATGAGAAAATACAAATGTGGACCTATACATGTACGACGATGTTTTTTGTTTTGGTTTTTCATGTATTATAGTTAGTAAACTGACCTTTGTATACAAAAAGTGTAATACACATTTAATGAGTGCTCTCAAGTGTACAATTTTTAACTAAATAATAGTGCTAGCGTTCTGGCATTGGAAACAAAGGATATAAAATAAACATTTAACGTTCTACCATAAAGTAATTTAACTAACGTAATATCTGATCATATAAATTATATTCATGTATTACTAAAATTTTAACAAAATTTGCTTTTAAAAACAATAGCTAGTCTTGTATACATTTATATGCGTATGACATCAGACATTGTTTTATTATCGAAATATGCATATAATGAATTCCAGTCAGAATGCTTACTATGTAACATTATTATTTGTGAACTGATAAGGCTGTAGTTTCTTGAAATTGCGTAATGTTCTTACTGTATTTATTATTTTTTGATATCAAAATTAATTCTATACAAATAAATCAAGAGAAGTAATATATTATGCTTATTTATTAATTAAGAGTTTTGATTTAAAACAAAATATATAGTATAGTTTAACATTTATGTTCAGGGCCTTTTAGATATTGTGTATCTTGTAGGCCAATATCCTGCGAAGCCTTGATCTCAGTTAGTCTATGAGTCATATGCAGATGTGGACTGACCCTCAACAAACAACTACGATACGTTCCATTCCAAATAATTTCATTGTTATGAAATCTATGCATAATTTTGTTTATCATTAACATTAATTATTTCCTTACGACTTCTTTATTTGGGATTTGTTTTGGTATCTTAGAAATACTTATATTATTTTTTTAATTTGTAGTAGTCAATAGTAAGTTTTGCTTTAAATCTAAAGATAGATAAAAATCACTACATAGTATAAAACAAAGTCGCTTTCTCTGTCTGGATTTTGATGCGGTTTTTTTTAATAGATTGAGTGATTCAAGAGGAAGGTTTTTATGTATAACTAGCGGAACATACGGCTTCGCTCGTGCCTATCTTAATTAAATAAATATTCCCATATTATTACAACAGCGCCATCTAGTTCAGTGGTAAGCTACGTTACGTGCTTGTGTTACGGGTACCAGATAGCTGTTGATAAACTACACGCATAAATTTTAAATACACACAGATTATAAATATTAACACCCATGACTGGAGTACAAACATCCGTGCTCAACAAATGTATGCCCCCAGCGGCAGAAAGTATGGTCACTACCAAGTACCAACTGAGCCAAACGTGAATAGATGTAGAATAGATGAAGTTTAAATTAAGTGAAAAATTATTATCTTTAATAAACATAATATGCAAATGCTAACATCACAAAATACTTTTTATTTCAAGATGTTTTGACTTGTCAGTTTTTCAACATCGTCTTTTTTAAATACATATGTGCATGATTAGTGCAATATCTCAGGTTTTAATGCTTTTTAAGGTAGTGAACTGCGACTAACAGCTGATTTATCTCGTTTTTCTCACACAAACCTGTTTGAAGTCGTGAACAGCGTTTAGACTCGTATCACATACTGCCATCGAATCTGCTAACCTGTAGCTTTAATAAGTGTGCGCTTATATAAGCATTTCACTTAAAATATTTATTATTATACTCGTTATATATGTATAGCAAAATACTCAATACCGTTATATACAAATTAATAAATAAATACTGTAAAATATTTTTATAGACTTCTTTTAATTGTACGTACGGGATGGAATGAAATGAAGTATTATAAGTGAAAATCTGAATTATTAAGTTGAAACGTATGAGCTATAAAAATGCAGTGATGTAAATAATACGAACTACAAATTATGTAGGTAAGGGCTCATTTTCATTAGTCGTTAACTCAGTCGTTACACCGCAAGCGGGGAGTCCCCGAATTCGGGCTGTCGACTAATGAAAATAGGCTATCTATATCTCGGTCGTTATACGGCATGCGGGTATTCCCTGTGCGTGGCCTAACAACCAATGAAATTCGTCGGTTGGTTTAAAGCATGCGTGGTGCGCCGTGCGGGGACTCAGTTTACGAATGCAATTGTCTAACTTCAATGAAGTTAATAATTTCTTCTTCAGTAAATCACAAACAGATAACATTGCTCCACACAACAATAATTGTTGATCCATAGCAGGTACCTACGTCTACTCAGTCCCACTCTTTCAAAATAAATGTGCAATGAAGAATATCAAACAATCCGCAAGCGGGCCCTATCGACTAATGAAAACGGTTAACGCATGCTGGCCCTATCGCATGCTTAACTAGAAATCTCCCGTACCTCGTATGCGAGCCCTATCGACTAATGAAAACGATTACAGCATGCGGTCCCTATGGCATGCGTGAACAGTAATCACCCGCACCCCGAATGCGTGCTCTAACGACTAATGAAAATGAGCCCTAATGTATGTAGGTATAGCATAATTTAAACTTAATGTGGACAATTTAACTTTTTTTAATCTCGGTGAAATCCTTAAACAATAACGCCGTTGGAACCAACAAAGCGCGAAACCTTCAGATTTATGAGGTAATACGTGAAAAAAATTCAATTGAAAGAAATTCAGAGCGTAGCGCCGTTGCGATAACAAAGCGATGCCATTAGGCACCGCAATGACACAAAGACAGCAATAAAATATATGATGATTTCTTTTTTATCTCCAGATGGAAACAAGTAAATAGGTACTAATGCTAAACTTTTCAAAACAAGCTTTTTTGTTAAATTGTAGCAGACCCGGAATCCGGATAGACGTTCCTGTGGCACATTTGTAAAATAATTCCTTATCTAGATGGTAGAATTTCTAGCTTTATGTAGGCGTTTCACAGATTTTTTGTCTTTATCATTCTCATGAAATTCGGTAATTTTTCAAAAAAGTAATAATTGTTCGATAAAAACTATCCTATTTTGTAAGTTATGCATAGTTGGACATGACATTAAGATCAGATAAGTAGTTTCCACGGGAATTTTATATACTAGTAAAATCGTGAACATTCTGCCGTACTTGATAGCTTTTGCAAATGTAAATATTCATTTCAGAAAGCACCTACTAACTTCTAAGATCCTGCCTGCTCCGCCTGTAGGCAGTAGTTTTACTTTTAATCTTTCTTCTTGAATTAACTTCAATGGGGCTAAGCTTTTCAATTCGGATTGCTTCATACCACTGGTCATACAATCGTAAAAAACTGTCTGTCTTTGTAAATTTAATCCGTAGATTCCTCAAATCGATTTTTACGGAAGTTTGAATGGCGAATAATGACTTCAACTGTAGCTTTTTTAGTAAAATATATGTATAATTGGTAACAAAACCGAGCACGAATGGTAATTAAAAATAATCTGTTCACAATTTTAATATGTTAATAGATTGTAATTGTAGGTACTCCAGATAGATAATCTTAACTGGTTCCAAGTTAACAAGTAGGTACTCGAACAAGAAGTATTTATCGCTTTCACATTCCTTTCATGCCAAAAGTTCTCCTTCATAAAAAAGTTTTAAATTTTAATGGTATCGAGTTACATATAAATCGATTTTATCACATGTTTACCGCTAGCAGTCACAACGAATAACAAACGACGATATGTTCCGCAATTACTTTCACTCAAGGCCGAAAATTGTATTTTACCCACAATATAATCTTTATTATAAAGCAATAAGATCTACAAAAGCTTACATTATTTGATATACAACAATGAACTTTATGACATATTAGTAGTGGCTATATTAACTTGTCACTTAGTTCTGCATCATTTGACATCCACGCGTGCAGTGTTTGTGTCACTTTCCCTCCTATAGTATTTATTAGAGACGGATTCAGGGTTCTAGGTATTACACGATCTAAACAGTTGAGAGAAAGTCAACGTAACTGGACAGCTTTCTATCAATATTTATATGATTTTTAGGTAATATTTATGTAACATCTAAATTAGGTTGTACTCCTTAATTAATACATAATTCGTATTAAAATTAATGAAACTTAACCTATCGTAAGCCAAAACTATCACAAACAGTTAAGTTGATAGTACGGGAAGTTACGAACAAACCTAAATATACAGTAATATTTTTTTATATAAATAAGTCAGGTATGCAGTTTTAAACAGATCGCTTCACATTACTAGTTATTTTAAAGTCATTACTTCTGAGACAGTAAAAATGTAGGTCACGCAACTGGTTATAAACGCTGTAATAAATTGTATACTTAAAATTATTGTGCAAAAATTATTTTGACCTCTACTGAGGATATCCTCGTGCTCAGGAAGCAAAAGAATTATAGCCGTAGCCGATATAAATAAAACCAAAAAGAATTTATATTTATTGAATGTAGAGTAGTATATTATTATTATATGTTGAATTTATCTAGAAATATAAAACAATGGTTCCGTCGCATGATACATTAAAATGCATTTTTAATCGCAACAAATATAGATTTTCTCCTTTACTTGTGCTAGGATTAAGACAATGCTTCTTATCGATTCCAGCTTGAAGTAAAGTAAGACTGTAATTAATCTATCGGTTTTTATTTTACGATTGTAAAAATATGTAGTTTGGTTGCGTTTATGAGAAGTTTCTTGAAAACTGCCCCGAAGGATTGCAAACCTTAGTATTTGATATTAAAATAAACTTAAACGAAGTAATTTAAAATGGTCCCTTATTTCTTTTGAAGTATACGGAACTCAAAAAATTAATATGGAAGCTAATGGATAAACAATAACATTAAAAATTTTCTGATGTTCGTCACATAACACTTGACATAGCAAAATTCATTAAGCCTATTAATCTAAATACTGTGTCAAAGAAATTAAAATCATACCTATAGACAGTCATAAAACATGTTCTCCATTTTGAACAATTTGAGCGTGTAAATTATTTACCGACTGTGTAAAATGTGTGTTTGATTTTTTTTGCTTATTCTTTATAGTTTTACAAAAGCAAACATTAGAAACATCATATTTATTTAACCCAGTATACTGCTATCAGACCAACTTCTTGCCACCGATAAGGCGTTCTTACATATTAATCTGTTATATTGTTGTAAAACTCTTCTTTCTTTGTATTATGTAATGTCGTATAAGTAAACGCTGTATACACATAATAAAATCGATTTTATTAATATATTAATTATAGGCATACAAAGGCGTTACACCATAGAAGAATGATTTATTGATAATTTACCGATACCGAGTTTAACAATAACCTTTACCGATTTAAAAAGGTTATTTTCCGCCATACAAAATTAACAGTTCATAACTTTAGATTTTCCAGCCACTTTGTGGGTTTTCCCTATTTTTTATTCTAAAAGTCCTCTAACGCACCACTAAAACAAAAAAAAAATATCGGCTTAACCGAGTTTTTGAGTTTTAGCAATGCTAACGAACGGCAATTGATTTTTAAATATTACATAAATTATAATACTTTCTTAGATTTACGCGATTATTCGACATTATAAATGAAACTACTTTTTCGGATTTTGATCATGGTCACGGGAGAGACTCTCCCGTGACCATGATTGCATTGAAACGTCGGGAAAACGTCATTGAAAGCATTCGAAACGTCGGGAACTAAAAATCAAAATAAATCCGCGACAAAATTCGAAAAGGTTTCATTTATAGTACATAAATTTTTATAAAATAGATTTTTCTTTGTTTGTAATCTTGATCGCATTTGCTAGAGGCGTGTCAGTTATTTTGTAATAAACGTCTTTAGTAATGATCTACTACGTTTACGTTGTAAATCTGTTTTTAATTATTTCCTCTGGATCCATGTTGTAGGCGAGTTTAATAGGTTAAACATTTGGGATTGAAAAACGCTTTCACGTTACTATTAATCGTTAATATTTATGTTGAAGCATGTTATAGATTTGTGTGTATGTATGTTTGTATGGTAGTTTTTCCTTTAAATTCTAATAGCTATGATCTTTTCAAAGGCTTTTTCAAATTATAACAATATTATTTATATTAAACGCTGTTGCGGTATAAGGTTTGCTACTAATATATAAATTATATTGTTATGTTACTGACTAGAGAATGTTATGCGTTTATGGATTTGTGTCCCATCTCCAATTAAGTATGACGTCAACAATCAAGATGTCCTTTCTTCAGTATCGCTACGACTAACTCACACGTTTAATGTACCAATTTAGCTTAATGTCAAATGTGTTAAGGCCGGAGTATACTAGCATGTATAGTGGCATGATGTGTATTAAAAATATAATTTACAATAGTAATTATTCATAAACAATTAAAAATTATAAGTTTATTTTTTGTTTTGTAGTTATGAGAGAATAATCTCTTAGTAAGTAGGTACATACATATATATGTTTAAAGTACATATTTATGAGTTCCGTCGTTATCATTTGGTCGATTTTGGTCGATTATTAATAGAAGCTTTGGTATGTGCATGATGGTAGGTAAAATCCAGCTTAGTAAGGTTTATAATTTTTTTTTGGAAATCCCACATAAAAATTGCACACTTTGTTCTACACGAAGGCAATTCATGTTATTGTCTAATTAAACTCATCCTCCGGAATAGACTTACGAAACAGGATGGTAACAGTAATATAGCGGTATTATTTTAATTTAATGACCAGTTTGTATGAAACGATTAATCTAGATAAGAACAGTACAATGAAAAGATGAAGCTGTAATGAATTCAATACATAACATGCATCAAGTCACGATGTAAAAAATTGAAACGTTGTTGATTTATTAGTGCTTCTTTTGCCGGTAAGTACGTATAAACGGTTAGGTTAGGATTTCTCAGAGATGATTTCTCGCAGTAAGAAGTATCCTTATGATACGACAAAAGTATCCTTAAGTACCCTTATGTTATGACCCGGAGTTATCATCCATATCAAATTTCATCAAAATCTGTCCAGTGTTTTTTCCTCGTTATGCATGCTCAGACAGACAGATGAAAATCGTAAAAACTATAGATTCGGCATCTGTATCGATAATAATGACTCTTTCGATACAAATGATTACATTTCAAAAAGATTATCCATAAAATATTTAATCGACAGATTCGACATATCGAAATTGTTTTCCTGCTTTTATCTTTTTTCTTTTTCAATATATAAATATTAACAACGATTCATTTTATTAATATTCATTTCGAGTTATATTCATAGAATGAATTTCAATAGAAACAAATAAAGTAACCGAAACTTGGTGTACCTCTGACCTTAATATCTGCTGAGATAATTGGCCGCAATTGCTCAGGCCTCCTGTGCTGATTTAGAATGAGTATGGCGGCTTCATTCTTAATAGCGTATATTATTTTCACATCTTTAGGCTATCGTGAGAGAGAACAAGCATGATTAATTTTGTTATTTTTTCAAAAAATGTAATGACATTTCTTATCTTAAGGAAATGTTTTTGTAACTTATATATTACTAGGGGCTCACCCTCGCTTCGCTCGGGTTCGTCCCTAGGTACGTGTTGTACATATATTTACTTTGCACCGCCCGCTATTTTTTGACTTGATTATAATTTGAATTACCATTACACGCAACATGGCAACGGTCATAACATGATACGTCAAACGGCGTTAATTTTTTAAAGTTTTTCATCAATTTTATCATTTTCCGCACAACTTTCTAATTTTTTTTTTCATAAGAACCAATGATATTATAAGTAAAAAGGTGTAGATACGTTACCTAAACGACATTCTATCTTCAAAAACGGCACACTAACGCACACATGAATAACTAAAAATATTGCAATAACACTGAACACACTACATTACGATTAGTTGTCAAAATAGGATGGCATGATTCAAGTATCGCCAGTGAAAAAGAGACAAATATAATTCTCGACAGTGCTTCGTCAACGCGTTGGTAGGCCAATAGCCTAGTTTTAGTGTGCCACTTTTTGAGCGCGTATGACTTATCTACACCTTTTTTCCTAGTATATCAATGATAAGAACCTTCTCCTGACAATAACAAACACAACAAAAAAAGAATTAGCGAAATCGGTCCAGCCGTTCACGCGTGATGTCGTGACCAAGGAAAATAGGGATTCATTTTTATATATATAGATTACCGGCTTATCACTTTAATATGAATAATATCTAATTTTATGACGACACGTTTAGCTCAGTTTGTATGTACCTACCCTACTTGATGTGCCAGTGGTCGTGGGTTCGTTTCCCGCTGGGGGCATTCATTTATATGATGTACACGAATGTTTGTTCTTCAATCATGAGTATTATATTTATTTGTATTATATAATATTTTATGTATTGTATAAAGTATTTGGTATCATAACACAAGCCTCTCAGCTTACTATGAAATTGGATGGTGATATATTTATTTATTTATCTAAAAAATTAGCTTGTAAAACTGTAACATGCTATATAAACTCAAATTTTGCTTTTTAAGCAGACTAACCAACCGTACTGTAATAATTCATAGTAAATTGATCCAGAAATAGAAGCTTGCAAATCAAAAAGTATAACAAACGGACATAAGTTACACAGACTTATATTTTATTTTTTATTACATATATGTTTGCGAATGTCGTGTCCGACGGTCATGGATCGCTGGGCGCATCCGGTGTGAAAATAGCTAACTGTCGCTACCAACCAACATTACAATTATTAACAATAAATATATTGTAACTGGCAACTCTACAGGCTACAATAGGTCGGATCGGATTAAGACATAGATATTCTTAATTTTGTTATTTATAAGGCTGATTACTTTAAGATGTATCATTTGTACTTAGTTTTTCCAATAGGGGTGGCATGATCACTTTGTGACTAAACCTCTTTAAAATAAAGATAAAAAAAAAAACTATGTCTATATATGATATATTAAAATTTTTATTTTGAATATATGTAGGTATATTAAATAATTTTTGGGAAATTTTATTAAGAGGATCACTATTATCGATGCAGAGGCCGAAACTGAAGTTGATTTTTGTCCGTCTGTATCTTTATAACCGTATCAAGAGGAAACCACTGGACATTGTTATAATACTTTTGCAAAAAAATATCTCATCTCTGAAAACTATCATTACCTAGAGATGAACCCGATGTGGCGAGCTCAAATATTATTAAGTGTCACATTCATATTATTTTTTGTACCGTCACATTTAGGTTTCAAAACTATAAATGTAATACAAGTATTTCTTACGAATACAAATCTTTATTACACGTACGTCGTACACACTTTGATGTAAGGTCATTATAAATTAACCCGAAGCGTTAGTTATTTTCAACATTATAAAGCAGACACAAAAAGTAATAGAGTTAGCGATATTACTCGACAGTCGACAGTCGACACTCATGCGTATACAAGATCATAGGCATAAAAATAAGTGTTATAGTCTAAGCCGATGTGGAATTTAAAAACCATTAATGCGATTTTCAACTTTAAGAAATTATCGAATCATAAAAATGTTATTAACTTGATAAGTTTTCTAATTGATCGTTTATTTTTTAAGAGTCTTATTGAAACTTTAACATTTTTCTTTGAAATATTATATACCTTTTTAAATGAATAATGGAAAATAATTGGAAAAGTATTATAGTAAAACTACGTTAAAAATTTGCACGCGTACTCTTATAAGAGGCAGCGAAGAAGAAACGTTCTATTTAAGTAGTGACAAAATTTTCATATAAATAACGTTTTATATAACGTTGAATGTGTTTCAATCATGCCGTTGCCGTATCGGGCTGTCAGGGACGAGATGGAATCGTAAACTGGAGCCTCCAAGGGGATTCTACTAAAATCAGGATATTGCTAAAATAAAATGTTATTCACTGCTGTTTTTAGGACGTCTTTACACGAAGAAACGTGCGGTGAAAGTGTATTTGCCAGAAAAATTGTGCTCTGGTTTTATTGGGAAAACAGTTGTTTCGCTTGTTTTGTGTGTTGTGACTGTCAAAGGAATCGTAACTTTATGTTAGTCATGTCTTTTGGTAATAGCTTCTTTACTGCTGTTTCTTTTTAACTTAGGATTACATTATTACAATTTAAAGTTTTAACTCCTCGATAAAAAAAAAACTATTATCTATAATATAATTGGTGTTAATAGTTCTTCGGATACATCTTCCTCTATGAGAGTAGAGAAATCTTTACATTGTACATGCCCTCAAAATAAAAATATTTACATATTTAATAATATTTAATTTACAATATACGAATAGCCGTCTGAGATCTGCTAAGAATAGGTGACGTAACGGTATCACCTTGAGAGACCTTGCGATTTTTAAAAAGGTTAATATTCATGATTTACATAACGATTAGCAACAGTTAGTGTTCTGGAACTTAAAAATTTTATGCTTTTTATGTTTACAGATGCATTTTGTAATTTTGTTTGACGAACAATAAAGTTGTTTATGGATACATACATTATTATGTGTTTAAAGTGTTTAAAATGAAAGCATATTTTAAAAAATGAATTAATTGTAAATAGATTGTAGAATATTTATATTTATTATAAATTGTATCTTGTTGTTTTAATTTAATGTAGGTAAAATAATAAGGCCGTTGATATTTACATATTATTTAAATTAAATATATTTTATGTTATAAACTAGATATGCTCCAAAAAGCAAAGTTGTTTAACAACTTTTGTTATTATAGCTATTTTAGTTCTGTCTAAATATAATTACTTTCTTTGCATATGTTCTCTAGCAAAGAATGCAATAAAGATTATGAGATTGCGAGTTTTTAAAGTTAATTTGTTTTGTTGTAGTTTCTTAGTATTTTAAAGAGTATTTCGAAAAACTGTTTCTAGTTTAGAAATATGTAGGTACAACTTGTTTTTAAGTGTTTTCACCTTTTTTTTTACTATAACATTCCAAAAAATTAAAAGTTATTTAAAGTAAGCCTATTGCTCCGTTGGATGCGCTATAGTTAATCAGACGTGCGTCGCGTCGGCAAGTAATGCTTATGCGTTTGGTTTCATTTTATTTTCACTATTCGTTTTATATATTTAGCAATTCATATTCCATTCGAAAACATGAAGTGTAATATCCTACCTCAGATGCTGCACGAGCGAGCCAAAATCGTTATCTCAGATTACGTTCAAATAGCGGAGAATTATATGACTATTTTGATAAAGTCCATTGCTTTATTCGGAATTCTTTCGATTATAGAAAACTATTTAACTTTTCAAGCTATTAGGCACAAAGGTATCGTAAAATGTAGCGGGCTCCTTGAACGCTTTCAGTGCAGTTGCAGCGTATGTGAAAGAAGTCGAAATATATTTTTACCGGTTTCCAGTTACTATAGAATAGACCAGTTCACTTTGTCTAGTACCTACTTATACTGAGTTTACACGGCTTCAGCCAAAGTGCTTTTTAATTACAAACGTCGTTGTCCACATGTTTCGTTTTTTGTCGTGCATATAGTTAAGGTTATACACATTTTTTGACAACCTTTTGAATAAACGTCCCGGTTGTGATTTCAAAGAGTTTAGATTAATTTCGTTTTAAGAATCGTATTGATTTACTTTATTTTTACTTCAAGTATCTTTAAAGCGCATGAAATTAAGCTACTTTTCAAATAAGATAGGTACTAAGTATACAAGGACATTGTAATATTAGTGAATAATGTCAGCTGCCGTGTTAGAATGGAGCGCGCAGAACAGCTTTAGTATCTCTGATAACGTTTACGTGTCTGGTAATTTTATCAGGCGCCGCCGAGACAATTCCGCTTTATTCCTGGTGACAGATGGGATTTACCACCCACCTCGCCTCACCTCGCCTAAAACAATCCCTACTTAGATAAGCTGACTCACTTTGAATGTAAGATGGGCCTGCAAATATAAAGTATTTATTGAAAGTTTTTCATGTTACATAATAAATATTGAATAAAAAACAAAGTTCTTTATTAAAATATTGGTACTATTTTCATATTCTCGGTGTATAATTAAATTATTTTTGGCGTGCCATGTAAAATATAGTAAAATGTCGCACGATCGCGACCATTTAATACAAAATCACCTCGCCTATATTTAGTGTAAAGCATCAATAGTGAAATAAGGAATGCAGTGATGGAATTTATAACACATTTTGGTACGTTTAAGATAGTGAAAATGATCGTGCTCTCGAATATATTCCGCGGAAATCATCCGCAGCAGCAAGTAACAAGTGAGTTATCAGAAAAAAGCAGTAGAGAAAGACCTACGAGCCTAGTGTCGCAAGGTTCGCTATCATTGAAACAACGGACAAAAACTCACGACAATATTAAAGAGACTTTAGATAATGAAGACGAAGCAAAAAAACCAGCCTGTGAAAAAAGACTCTCGACCAGTGTGGATGCCATAGTTACTCAGAATGATGCCAAAAGCAAAGTGATATGTAGTGCCAAAGGTTTATTAGAAACAAATTTAGATGACCTATTTAATGATGTACAGAAGCTTGATGGATGGGCCGTCGAACCAAAGAGTTTAGGTGCAAGCGAACCTATTTTAAGTTTTAATGAACAAAATACAAAAACTATTAATAAACGCGAATCTCTCGTGTCTGAGAATGACAGTGAAGGTGATACGGCGACTGATAGTGATTGTATGGATGATGTAGCTCGAGAGCAAAGGAAGTGTATGGGGGCGCGGCGGTTTGGACACATGCTGAGGAGAGTGTTATCCCGCAATGGTGAGTTTGCAATTGACTTCCATTCATACGACATTAAATACAATAAACATGTATTTATTTAAGAGTTGCTATTAATATTTACTTTCAATAAAGTAAAAATCGGTGAACTAAACTGAGATAACGTACTTTTACATGAATTTAATTAATAGATACAATACAATAAATTTTCTCATGGCGTCTAACAATCGAAGTATAAGTTGACATAACTTTCTACCACGAGTCGCACCGCGTAATAACAAAGACCATTATGAAGATAGAAAATAAAAATAAGCGGTAAAATACCGAGGTCGAGCATGAGATGTTGAATTGAGGCGGCGTCGTTCATTTATTTGTTTTCAATTGTAGCAAATTGCTTCTGCCGCTCTGATTGAGATGGTCTGTATATCTTGTTACGATCGCGGCGATCTTATCTTGACGCCTTAAATTGGTTAGATGGCATTTTTTTGTGATTTGTCATTTAGTGTCGACTAACTTTATATATTTGTAAATTAAGTATTTTAGCTGTGTCGGCAAATAAAATCTAGAAATGGCAAAAGCTATGTGTAGGTCCGTGACAATTTGATCAATCAATATTCAATACTGCACTAAATAAAAAATACTGCAATAAATCAATAATAGAAATGTAAATGCAAGTGTAAAGTTTGTTCTCTTTCAATTATTTAATAAATGTGATCGTAAAATCTTTATGAATGTGCTCTGTTGTTGTCTGTGTTTAAGATGTTATAAAAATGACGTTTAAAAAAATCTATGACAATCTGCATATATTTTCGAGGTTATTTAAGCTCAGAATGTATCATTTATTGATGGCTAGTGATTTAAGCGCTTGGGTACGGTATAACATAAATTCATAATGTCCAACTTCGAAGTGTAAGTTGTTTGGAAATCTTTAGAGTAAAGGAAAGTGTAGAGGAAGTACGCAAAATAGATCCCTAAAATGTCATCACAATCGATTAATAGCTTAACAGCATTTAGGGGACGAACGTCTTAAAAAGCAAAAAAGAAAAATATATACAGATAATTTAAATATTTAATGAATCATACTTTAGACTTCCTTTGCCCATATTATCATCTTCATATCAAACAGTGCTGAGATCGTTTGAGGAGCCTGTTTATCTATTTAAAGGTCCCGCAATTAATCATCACGCAGTGAATAGATATAAACCACTTCATATATCACATTCTGTATTGGTAGACTCTAAAATTAGTTTTACTTAATTAAATTCGACAATTTATTTAAGTAGTAAATAACTTTTAATAGTCTTGACTGTTTTGAAAGTATTTTAAACTTTCTTTCGTAAGCTTGTATTCTGCTTTTGTCTCCGCGGTATTAGAAAACTGTTGTTTTTAAACAATGGTATCACAAACTACTTTTTAGTACATATATTTTTAAGATTTTAATGACTTAAAATGTATATGGAATCATGTAAATGGAGGGGCTTTATATAATTCATTTCCTTGTTTTTATAACATCTATTTTTGTATCTGGTCACGTGTAAGGCTAATGTAGTCTGTAAGATATCATAGCAATTCTAGATGGTGTTGCTAAAACTAGTTATCTCAAGGCGCGCTCCTCTGCGGCAATTATATCTTGCCACGTGGCTCGTTTTTTAATACAGTTGTGTTCGAACTGTAACTGTTATAACTTAGTTATGTTACGAATGAAGCTGCAGTTTGTAGTAAAATATGTTATGATTAGCCTTTAATTGTATTAATTTATACCTACAGAAAAATAATTGAGTGTCTGTTTGTAACATCCACTTAACGGTTTCTTACCAATTCCATAATATAATAATTATATTCGGTAGGTACTTATAAGAATAACATCTTTTTTTATATTTTCGTCTGTCTGCCTGTTTTCCCGTTAATATTTAAAACGGATGGTCCGATGTTTACCTGACTTTCACTTTCAGATAGCTAATGTTATAAGGAGTATACTTAGGCAACTTTTAATTAAAATAGGGACGAACTCGAACGAAGCAAAGTAAGGTGAATCGCTAGTTAATATAAAAAGAGTAGCTCTGTATGAACTTATAATTATATTTTGTGTTATTTAACTTATTAACCAAAACTTATTTGAAATGTAATAACATAAAATTAAACTTTATCAATTAGACTTTTACAAGCTCTTTTTAATCGTCAATTTAATTTAAAGAGCCCCGGTGTACTTATTCCTCAGGAGGCTACCAATGGCTCGGGAAACAGTTCCGTTGAGAAACGACGACACACTCAAGAGTTGCTCTTTTTAATTTACATTTTATTAATTTTAATAACATAAAATTACACATAGATAGCCCGTATATGAGTCGACATGTCTCAAGTACACATTACCATCAACAAGCAACGGTAGAGTAGATTAATATTATTTCTTATTAAATATTTAGGTACCTATTCAAAGAATTAATCATAAAACTTTGAATTAAAAAAATAAGATTTGAGTAATTAAATAAATTTAATTTAGTTCAAAATGGATATTTAGGTCATTAAGCTAGGCCTTTCAAAAGCCATTTCATTATTTATTAATTTAAATAATCCATCTGAAAAGATGTTTCTAATGACTTTAATAATACAATTTCGCACACGAGCTGCATGAATTATGTCTCGTATTTTGTCATTTGTAATTCATACATATTTCATTTCTCACTGTTGCGTTGTCGCTTCTGTTTTCACATTTAAGATTTATATTCGTTACAGCTTGAACCACATAAGATCTTTTTAAGTGCTGTTTGGTTTATTAATTATTAATAAGCTATAATTTTGTTCTTTTTACGATTTATAACATGTATTACTGCTGCGTTCGTGTAGTTTATAGATCGTGAAGTCCCGAATTCGAGTCTTTGGCTGGGTAAAAGCGATTGTGTGATTGATTTAAAAGTTTCCTTTGCTAATAGCACAGTGGACCGCATGTTGTGGTCTGCTAGAGTGTCGGTAGAGTGCTTAAGTGATCTTATGGCGACTAATTAGGATGGGGTTATATTAAGTTTTAGTGTATGGTAATGGCTTTTCTGGCCTAATAGACTCACATAACCACCTGTATGTATGTATGTGGATGGTAAAAAAGTTTTCGAAAAACAAGTAAAGTCCGCTAACACGCATTAGGTCAATTTGGCCAGAGTGGTGGACTATGGCTTGATCCCCTCGTATTGATGGGAGGCCCGTGGCCGGCAGTTGGATGTTAAAAAAATAATATATTTGTTTATTTATTCGTAGCATGTTATATGCTAAGGAAATGCACTATTTTTGTGACCACCGCCTTCTTCTATTTAATCTCAAATTACAAGCTCGTTAACGAGCGGATGTAAAACCTTCAAACGGTTGTATGGGTTGTACTTTGTGAATTTTACTTACGGAAAAGCATAGCAATTACCCCGCTGAAAGGTTTATACTTGAATGAAAAAGGCTAAAGTAAACTTAAAACCGATCTTATTCTGATACTAATTAATTTTTATTTAAACAAGATATTGTAATATTATCGAAATCTTTTTCAGAATCATCGCTATTATAATACCTAGGAGATAATAACTTGAAAGCTCCATCTTCTTTCACATCAAACACTTCATCTTCTTTTATCTGATAAATTGTACATTTAATCAGCTCGCTGATTATTATCAATTAGACTAAATTTAGTGCCTTAGTTAGATCTCAATAATTGTCAAACACACAAACGGCAGGGGCGCATTAGTCACCCAATTAATTGGCAAGTTCGACTACTACACGAACTACAAACTAACTCTAAACAATAATATTAATAGTAATATAAATTATTATCTTATGTTCTAGTTTTTTACTAAGTTCTTGAGCTTTTTCGTGATAGATTTTTAAATAATTATGTACGTTTTAATTTTAATGTTTTCGTTAACTTTCATATTTTTATCTTCAGTTGTAGTATAAACAAAAATTGAACTTTAAATTCACTGCTTATATGAGGTTATGTATATAAATATGTACTAAGTTTTATTATAATTACCAATAATTTTTATTATAATATATAAATGAACAATTTTTACGTAAGAACAAAAAAGAAAAAGAAGAAGCTCTGTACCGATGGCGTGATCTAGTTACATAATAAATAATTTTAACATAAATGATTCACTATACTATAGTAAAGTAGCATTTCCTACATGCGTGACCGAATGAAACTGGGCTTTCACGCCGCGCCTCCGATACGGACCATCTAGCAAATGGTGCAGGCGTGGCAGATTACCAGTTATATCATTAAAAGCCATAAATATTAACTACTATATGTATTCAGTATTAGAAATATACAAGACAAATTATGAATTAAGTTTTATAATATGAATATTGTTGGGTTTTTGGCTCATTAATTTCAATTAGATCATACTTTTTTATAAAATTATTCCTTACGTTAATGCCACAGTTAAAATGAATCCAACGGTGCCTCATTTGTTATTATTTATCTATCATCTATTAAGCTATTGAAGAATGTGCTTGAGATATGTGCTAAGGATGTCTACAGTGTATACACACTTGAAAACTTAATTTTTCTCGTACATACTCTTTTGTTCTTGTAATGTATAATGACTTCTGTGGAACGTATTTTTTTAATATTGTTAATTTATATGTATGTTTTGTTATACAGTTATAGAGCATAGATTAAAATATTTGTGTAAAATTGTATTAAAGTAAAATGTTTGATGGATAATTTTAAATATTTATACTCAGGCATTTTTGTCACTTTTTTATTTTGGGGCAAGTCTCAAAAGTAGTAAGTTCATAATTTTTATTCAATCTCCCCCACCTCTTGCCACTGTGTTTTGAGTTTTACTCATCTTTTTTTTTTCAAAATCCTTCGATTTTTCAGTTTTTATAGCTATTTTTATATTTTCGATATTCCCTTTGCATGCCCCCACGTAAACAGCCCTGCTTATACTAATAAATCAAGTATTTCATCTATCGCAATATACTACAAAAAGTATGTACATATAGAAGTTCAGATTAGTACATAGTAGTAATAGGACCTACACAGTATTAAATAATAGTAAGATCAAAAAATATGTCTACTCGACAAATAAAAATGTTATTTTTTACACCAATTGATTTTACTTATATGCGTATGTGAATCAATACAAATAAACTAGTATTTTAAGTGATATTTTTGCGACATACTCTCCTTTCGTTCTAGCGCGTCCCTAGGTACCTCTATGTGTTACTCTAGGTTTTATATAGCCTGTGTTACATCTAAATTCGTCATGCAGTTTCATATTTATACTTTCGTATTTACCAAAATAATGTGATATACCATAAAATAGTATATTTTGTAAGTAACAAAATGTTAATTTTGATATTATTCTAGTGTTGTTTTCTGTAACCACATTATTTATAAACTGCACCGTTGATTTCCCGTTAATTAAGCCGAAAGCGCCATTAAAACATAAAGACGTTATAAAAATGTGATTATAAAAATATAATTGCGTTTTTGAGGGATGCTAGTAATACCCTTAAAATTGTGGGACCATAAAAATAGTGTAAATTATTCGTGGTAATAATTACCTATACCTAAGCGTTAAATTTATCGTGCTTAGCACGAGTCTTCACTTAAGACAAGAGCAATATTGGAGCTATTATCCACCAGCTCTATTGCCTGCCAATTCAACATTTGGCCATCCACGTTTGTCAGATGTGGGATTAGCGATACATATCTTTTGGAAATCAGTTAAGTCTTCTCAGACATACAGATTTACTCATATCTTTTTCTTCTCCGTATCAGCACCGTGATAGCAGGTATACAACCTGGTATCATGTTCAAAATGTCAACGTGGAAAGTTATGAGTCGGTTTCTAACCCAGTTCATTTGGATATTGAAGAACGTGTACCAATAACAAATTTTATTTATTTATTCCTATAATATATAAGTTGGTCGAAAGTGTTGGTGGTCTGAGTCTCCACTTTCGACTTCAAAATCGAAGTTAGTTGTGAGTAGATTTGAAATAAAAATTTATGTCGGTATATGTGAGTGTATATATTTTATAACGTTCTTATCAAATAATAACTATAAAAACATTATCAGAAACAATAATATGAATTTTCAATATAATATTTAGTATATATAAAAGAAATGCAATAACTTCTGTGAGCTTTTCAGTAGTGCAAAAGGAAATCTGAGAGAATTATCACCTCCGAGGTATCAAAGGTAACTAACGCTTACTGACTGCTTTAAAGGGTGCCAGAAGGAATTTGTCTAGCTAAGATCAAAGAACGTCGAACACCGCCGTTCCTACGTTAGTACGAATGCTTCGACAGACGTTTGAAAGTCATTAATCTTTTTCCGACTAAAAAGATGACTTTTTAGGTTGCAAAAGCGCTACGAACAAAAGTTTACCTGATTTCCATTTAAGATTTCTATTCAGACTTTTAATTTGTAATCCATATATAAATTGTCATGACATTTAGAGTTATAAATATGTTGCTAGTTTGTTTACCGGTCGGAATTAAAGTTTGTGATTTTTTCTTCTTCTTTAACTTGTCATTTGGAAAACTTAATCACGTTTTTTTATATGAACTTTATAAAATCATGTTAATCCGTTGTTTCGAATTTGCATTAAAACAAGACAAAACTTTTAGTTAAAGACATTTTTTCGTTAATGTTTCAAAAAACTTCAAATTTATAACTCGACTCCCTTTTGTTCTATATTTTAGGCTTCTTCTAACAAACTTTTCAGGGTACAAAAGTTCAAACATAATTTATAAACTTTGGTCGATGAAAAGAAAGAATACTGAAAGGTATTGTTTGGAAAAGCTGTTTATAGTGAAAGCTTTGTTCCAAAATATATCGATAAGTGAAGAGTATTTTACTGAAGTAGCTTTGACTGTTAAAGTGTTAATGGTTCTATACTATATAATAACTTGGATATATATGCATATGATCCCACGACTTTACATAATATGGTTAAGACGTTGGCATTTATTACTTTAGCTTAAAAATATTTCTTTTCAAATTCTAATAGAAATGGAGGTTTTATTCTGTAAATTAACCTTGAATTGAATGTAAGAATTTCGTAAAATGTGAAAAGATGTAGGCTAAAACAATGGCTGTGAAGACACTATTGTCCAGCGCCGAAGGTTCTAAGTGACGTTTCAGTGAGTAATCATGGAGCCCAATCCATCGTAACAATGGGTAATAATTTCCATGCTCCAAGAGAGGCATTCATGGCGCTTCAATAGTGGCAATCTCGAGAGTGGACTATCTGGACTTTGACTATTGTGCATGATAAGGGTTGTCGAGATAGGTTTTCTTGTTTATTTACATTGAGTTCTTAAAATCCGATATTGTATTCCTTTTAATATGAATACATGCAATGAATATTTATTGTCTATGCATGTTAGTTCATATATTTACTAATTTTATCCGTTGAATCTGAAACTTAGCGTGTTTAAGTAATAAAAAATCTAAATTCTAAAGGACTATAAGTACCTGTATTCGTCTAAAGTGTCGTAGTCTCCGATTTGAGAACCTAAAACGTCCAAAACGAAAAATCGCCCGGAGTTCTCGGTTTCTCCCAACTATGAATAGTTGCAAAATTTCGAAGTCAGCAGTATTGAAAGGAACTTTTTTTTATTTTTACCCTATATGAAACCAGTATAATGTATACATCGTTAAATGCGTCATATTTGGTATACGATATAAGTCAGTTATACATAAAGATATTATATTAATTTTTCTTCGGGCGGGCGAAGCGAGCCCTAACACTATCCCACAATCTGAGCATTTTGTGGAATACTTTACTGAAAAACTATCACGCCTATAGATTTGTGCTATAACATAGTATCTAGATGTGTTATCTATCAAAAAAATATATTTTTATAACCATTAAAAAAAAGAACATTAACAATTTTATGTTCATTGGATAGAATGTTATTGTACTACAAACGCCATCTGTTAGAAAACCAAAGATTATCATGGTAACATTATTATTTTTTACCCGTTAGAAAAACTACGAGAGACCTCACAAAGCTCAGCTTTTTGTTAGTATTATCTCATAGCCTAATTCAATTTTTATGACTTAGTCTAATACACTAGCTACTTTTTGGTTTAAGGTTTTACTTTTGTATGATTATCACATTATCATTGAGATGACTGTCAAAGTTTTGTAGATGTTGACAAATCCAAAATCTAAAATACATCATTATCCGATAACTTTCAAAAATCTTTATGGCATTGTAAATCTGAAACCAATTTCTGGATGTAATAAGATTGTACTTATTCGTAATATTAATAAAATTAATATACTAAAAGTTTGTAAAATATATAAAGTTGGATAGAAAACATTTTTATATTAGTTATTTAAACATAAGTATTTCTTTATGAACTTACAGGAAGTGCTATATACCTATATCACTATATGTCAAATAATGTTTAAGTAAAAAACTATACCTACTCATGTATTTGTTAATTAGCAGCCCTAATTGCTAGCACTAATTACAATCCAGTCAAAGATTAGAACCAATTAGGAGAAGGAAAAAAAATAAACAGATGATTACTTTAGGAAGTTAACTATTATTGTACTTTTAGGAACCAGAAGTGGATTTTATTAAAAAAAAATAGCTACTAAGAACAATTTCAATGTAATCAGAAAAATATCGATAGTAATTAGAATACACAAATAATAATTAACAAGATGATACGACACAGCTGAGACGCGTGAACGCTCCGACGTTTGCCAAGGAAAAGCGCCCGTCATCGGTTTGACACTTCCTTTTATTGGCGCGATACGACGGGCCAAAGAATGAATGAATTGATTTGAATCCTTTCTGTTCATTCCTAACCAATGATGTTATACAGGACTAGATACGCAATGTACGGCGTCGGTACTTGAAAAGGTCTAATATGTCCGCTGACATATTAGACCTCAGTTGTCAGCTTGATGTCATAAGAGTGATTGCTTGGCAACAAAAAAAATACAAAATGGTGAAATGTGTTGTTAAAGTGTGCCAATCACGGTCTGAAAAGATAAATACAGCAAGTGGTGTTACTTTTCACAAGTAAGTTTGTTAAATTTTCTTCAGATTATCCATAAAAACATTATAAGACGAAATAAATTTTTCAAACATCGTTTTGTCATTGATGACACATTAATGTGACCAGAATATTCGATTTTGAATTTCCCGGATTGTTGGGGGTTTAGTGAATAACGTATGTACTCGTATGTATGTTAGTGTAAGTGTAAATTTATTATTAAAGTCTGTTGTGTTAAACGCACTGTAGTATCATACTCACTCATTGAACGAAAAAATAACACACTCACGTTCACAGTTTACTTTACCTTAATATAGAATATATACAATAATATTAAAACAGCTTTGTTGCAAAAACGCTTATAATTTCGGATCCCGAACCCGTAGTACGTAACAATAGTTATTACTTATTTCACCTTGATTTTACAGTTTTGAAATACATAATATAAATATAATATACATTTACGCATTTTTTTAATCATCCTAATCTACCTAGTCATCCTTATTAACTTTTCTAATTCTTTAAAACTATTGAAAGATCCATCGTACAATATTTCATAGTAATTAATTCAAGCCTCGTGCAGCAAGAAAAAAAAATCAAACCTTCATTCATTCTGGGGAAATTATGTTGATTAATGACAACATCTGATCGTTTGTCAATGACAATGTCTTGTCTCTTTCCAACGTAATAGCTTGGCGTTAGAAAAAAATGAGACAAGCATACATTATTTGATCGTATTGACATATTTATGTATCAGTTTCAAAGCTACGACTTTAAACTCGTAAGTTGACACGTTTTTTTGCAATATTTTTGTTAGACATTGCTACTCTAGTCTTTTATAACTCAATGTTCCTAACAGTACAATTATTATGACTGCTAGCTTCTCGAGACGGGTAGATACAAGTATTATATAGGTGCGTAGTGAATTTAAACTAAGTTCTCTATGTGAAATATAGTTTTAGTTGAGATTTCTTTAGTAAAACTAAATGATTTAGGTCAATGTTTTATCTTCCTGCTAATATTTGTTAACAAAACTTTTAAATTAGACGTTTACAGGCGTGTCCCTTTTTTTTCAAAGAAAAATGTCGCTCCAAAGGAATAATTTTTGAGTACCTATCATATCTTATTTTCAAATCTTTGCCACGTTCCGTCTCGTTAGAAGGTTCAGGTGTACGTTTCTAATTAGCTAATTCTGTTAATGCATGCTTATGAACGTATATAGGTACAAAGTGTGCTAAAATTATCAGCTTTGATGTTTCCGAGATGTTCTATTAAGGTCGTCGTATTTAAAAATTTTACATTACTTTTTTGTGGAAACTTATTGATTATCTTCAATATTTTTTTCGTTTCTTACTCTTAAATACATTGAATAAGTAATTTAATGAAATATATAAATGTATTTCAAATTGGATTTGAAAATCCAATAAACTTAAGAAGTTCTAATGATGTGATTCTTTTAATACTTTCTTATGTGATTCTTTTATAAATCAACACAAGAATTTGCGTTCTATGATCATCACAGAAGATATATTAGCATTTTATGCTGTCATTTCTCTCAATAACCGTCTTTACTGATATTTAGTTTAGTGTCATTTTTTTATATTATATAACAAACTGTTGTTTTCTTACGTGTAATTAGCCTTTTTTTATCTTTTTTTACTTACAGTTAATATAGAGTTGAATAGAATATAATACCTTTTTACATAATCTGTTAACATATAGTGTTAAGTCACGGATATTAATAATGTAATATGTCTTCGAATACCGTAATATAATTTATATAAACGGTATCACTAATTGTTCGTCCGTTTCACTTTCCCCATTGTTTTTGGTAAGCGACCAGCACCGATCACTATCGTGGCTAATCACTTTACAGCTACTGCAAAAGTAAACTATTGCAGAGGAATGCTTAGAAGTAAATAATTTTCCTTTGAAAACATTAAAATCGTCACTTAATCGCTTGAGCAATTTTGATGTTTTTCAGCCAAAAAACAAATGGCGAACAATTTTCGTCCGTTCCAATCAATTCCGTCATATTATTCGTATCGTAATGAAATTACGTCAAAAGGAATGATCCCTATGTAAAAATTGAGAATTTAATTAAAGGGTATTTATTTTAACGTATGGTATTTAAAAACTGGAAAGACTACAAAAGAGTTCGTTTTATTTTTGCCAGTATTCGCCAAGTTCTATCTTCGTGGACTTGCAAATATTTTAAACTGAAATACTTTTAAAAAAAATCAACTAAAATACTTTGAATGAAAGTGGTTTTAGGGAAATATAGGTCGTCTAGTTTTTAAAATATCTTCGGCTACAGTTTTGCTTAGTTTCGCGGCCGCAATTAATTTTATTTTTTATAGTATATTTAAGTAAGTAACTCCGTGACGAGTTGAACTCACAGTATATGTACTTATAAAATATTGCTGTCATAATTATTATAATAATACCTTCTTCTATCTTCTAATACATATATAAAACCCTCGTGTCACAGTGTTTGTTATCGAACTTCTCCGAAACGGTTTAACCAATTTATATGTTTTTTTGTGTATATTCGGTAGGTCTGAGAATAGGCCGAGGCTAATTTTTATTTCCCTAAATAATAAAGGTGGATAATTCTCCAGATTTTTTATTTTTATTTTGAGAACAAATGTTTTTTGTTTTATTTTATTATGACTTGGCATGAAAAAATACTTATAACCCTAAATTTTCACCCTTCTACCACGATTAGAATTACTAGTAATAAATATAATAATTATTATAATTATTAGTTATTTTTCATAGAAATGGCTAGTTTTCATTTATAAGTCTAGCTTTTAAATACTTACTGACGCAGTACAGATTATAATAGTGTATTCTTTTTAATCGAAAAAGAAAATATTAAGATGCACGTTATTAACAAAACATCAGAGCTTATAACATTTTATCCCCTTGTACATTATTAGCATAAATTTTCCATACTAAAAAGAAAACCATTAAAAGCGAATGGATCCAGTGGTCCGCGAAATAATCTCCACGTAATAAACAGGTTCCTTTGAAGATCACAAGTTGGCTTGGTTTATCAGTACCTACATATTAATAAAATTGAAGTGTCTGTTTTTAATTTCAAATTAACAGCTTTTTACTAAATGCATATGAAATTATATAAGGTACTCACATAAAAAAATCAATTTTAAAAATTACAACTGTCTGTCTGTTTGTCCCGCTCTGAAGCGGATGGACGGATTTTGATGAGAGTTTCACTCGCAGGTAGTTAATGTTATAAGGAGTTGCTTAGGCTACTTTAGAAATTTTATTTTATCCTGTAGTCCTCGCGAACTAAGTCGCGTATACAGCTCGTAGGAAATATAAATTTAAACCTTTTGTATATATTAAATTTGATAATTTTATTATTTCAGGTAAGTACCGCGACCTGACCTGAGGTAATATTTGGAACTTCCCACCAAAATTAATTAATCTGTTCTGCGTGAGAGCGATATGAAAATGTGAGTATGAAGGCAAATGTGTACTGAAAATTAAATTGAAATGTACGGAGAACATTTTAAGTGCGATAAAAGGGTTTAATTACTCGCTAATTAAAGTATGTTTTATCTGGCTTTAAGTAAAAGATGTATTGTTTTTGCGGGCTTTAAGAGTATAATAAGCTATGTAAACCTAAAAAAGCTGAACCTCGATGATTTTCACTAATATTCACTTCATTCTTTTCCTTCACATGTTGTGTACATT
Organism: Boloria euphrosyne; assembly: GCA_951802675.2. Classification (NCBI taxonomy): domain Eukaryota; kingdom Metazoa; phylum Arthropoda; class Insecta; order Lepidoptera; family Nymphalidae; genus Boloria; species Boloria euphrosyne. The sequence goes on from OX637885.1 coordinate 10,115,294, forward strand.
TTTAAAGGTTGTCAGCAAGAAGTGTAAGGAAATATATTTTTTTCTATTTTTCTATCGCTTTTTGAATCAGCGTTACTACAGTAGATACATATTATAGGATTTACGTAACACTTACCGTCAAAAATACCATAAATCTTCGGAAGATAAAGTGCTTTTAAAAGTGTAAAAGTTTCAGCCGGCGAGTTTCAGCGCATTACGCCGCCTGCATTTTTCAGTGCAGCGCCAACGCCATCTACAATGCGATTGTCACTCGCCCCTTTCATACTTTGTGCATATTTCAAAAGCTTCCCGATGCAATGGAAGTGAAAAGTTTACGCTGATCCGTATTGCATTTATCTGGGAGCTTGAGACCTAAAAACCTAAAAAGTTATTAAACTAGACAATGGCTGTGGTCTACATTTAAAAAGGCAAAAAAAGTATTTCATTGCCTCTAGATTTATGTCATAAAATAAATACTAAGTAATAAAACTTTCTAACAAAAGAGATTTTATAACTTTTTTCGAGTTTTATAATTGTAGAAGAGTGACACTGCTGACTATAGCTTTTTTCCGACGTTTCGATTGGGTTTTTCCAGTCGTCGTCACGAGGAGACTGCTCGTGTCATTTAGTCATTCTTATAGGGATTTTCTATGGCTAGTGATTCTGTGTCAGTTAATATTATGCGGAGTAGTCGATTACAAATCTAAACAAGTATATACCAACAATCATAATATTTTTTTTATTTTAAGATTGTATTTAGAACGCAAAAGTAGAAAATATGGGAATAAAACTCCTCATTTACATATTGAAATTGACAATATAGAGTTGTTTATTTAATAGATCCAATATTTATTGATAAACAATACAATCGTCTCGCCAAAAGTAATCGGGGCCCGTCTCAATTTGAATATTTTATTTTTGATGTCGAATTTATAAGGTGAACAACTTTCTGTAGAGCTTTGAGGTATTAGGGGGAGACTAATAGTCTTACTGAATTCTTATTGACAATTTTTACTGTTATTTACATTTGAATTAAGCTATTGTATGTCATTTTCAATTGTTTAAAATTTGCTATCATAACATCTTATATATAAAAATCTCGTGTCACAGTGTTTGTTATCGAACTCCTCCGAAACGGCTTGATCGATTTTTATGATTTTTTTGTGTATATTTATTTGGTAGGTCTGAGAATAAGTCATAGGCTACTTAAGATGATCATACTTATCACCTAGGGTATCCTAGGTGATAAGGGTGACCATCTCCAAATTTTTGAATTTTTATTTTTAGACCAAATTTCAATTTTTTATTTTTTTTATTATTTAGCATCAAAAGATACTTATAACCCAAAATTTTCATCCTTCATTAGTGGTAACTAATGCCTTTTTTCAATAGTGATTAGAACGCGGACGGAGCCGCGGGAATTGCTAGTATAAAATATAATATATAATTAACTGGTACGTTTACATTACGGCTAGGTGCGTTTTAACCATTAGTATGGATTTTGCATAGATGAGATATTTCCAGGCAGTGGTAGCCCAGCGGTAACGCGCTCGCTTGGATAACCGAGAGATGCGGGTTCAAATCTGGGTCTCGCACCTCTGATTTTTGTCATGTGCGAATCATTTTCTATTATGATTACCACGTGTTTAACGGTTTTCGAAAGACATGTGAAGTTCGCCAACACGCACTAGGCTAGCGCGGTGGACTATGGTCTCGTACTGAGGGAAGCCCTTCCTCAGCAATAGGACGTTAAAACGGCTGAAGATGATATATTTTCTCGCAATAAAAAGTAACCGGATAACCAGAACCATCCCATAATCTGTCCAATACCTTAATAAATTAAGTATTTGAATAAATTATAAACATTGAATACATTTGGAAATAAATTCTATAAAAGTTCGTAACTATGTATTAAATATATAGTCAGATACATTAGCTATAACGCCTTGCCAGTGTAGAATTTCCTTTTCGCCCACAAACTTGTGCATTCCCGACTAAGTGTAATTCCATTATCCTACTTGTGCTGTTTGACTTAACGAGGAATTCGGAACCGATGCAAACTTTGTTTAATCATATTTGTGTACCTTGTGTATAGTTTTGGCTCCAATTATTATTGACTCTGTTATTAAATGTAGATAGCAAATGAATAGTAACGTTATATTCCGACCCGAAATTGGTATTTGGATGTATGTTACTCATGATTTATTTGAGTCCTTTGTAATGTACATTCGTTACAGGATATATTAAAACTTGGTTAAACATTAAATATATCTATGTATGACTGATTGATTTATTGACTAAAGATTTAAAATATATGCACCAAAAGTAAACAAATGACATATTGTGTCATATATTAGTACCCAATAAGTTAAATGTTAAAAAATCCTAATATATTAATAAATGAAGAACCAAAAGAAATATAATGAAAACTACCTTTAATGTTTTGCTTTTTTTTATAATTATAATCATTATTTAAGTAGGTATCGAATTAAGTTTGAATAGGACTAAAGTTAAGCAACAGATAAAAAAACTGCCCTAAATAAGCCGGCCCCACTCTAGGGAATACGACGGCTTCTTATTTTAATGGGAAATTAGTAAATAATAAAGCCATGTGTTCAGTGGGGTTAAGAAAATCTTCGTCTTAGAGTCCTATTCGCACTTAAACAATTTTTCTATATATTTTATTTATATAAAAACAGTTTTAAATGTGTAAATATATATTATTTATTATAATTATATTTATATACATTTGTTTTAAAATGTTTTTAAAGTAACCTATTGGTATAAGTATATTTTGTTTCTTCTTTTTTACAAATGTAGACATCGTAAAAATGTGTATAAAATCAGCGTTTTCACTTTTAACGGTTAACGTGTTACTGTTGGGCCCGAGACCCGAGACTCTCTTTAATATAAGAGGGGTCAGGCTGTACTCCACCATGTGCGGGTTGGCGGACTACACATATCTTTCGAAAATTTTCTAGGTTCTCCTCACGATGTTTTCCTTCACTGTAAGCATATGGTGTTTTAATAGATTTGCACATGAAAATATCAGAGGTGCAATACCAGGGACTTAGCATATACTGGTGATTTTCTTTTAAAAGATTTGCACATAAAATAATAAATTTACTAGTGGTAGTGCCATGCTTGTTACTTTCGGGTAGAAGCCGAATGGGCCGGCACGCCCCGTATAGTAGGTACCACTCTCTCACAGGAGACCGGCGTGAAGTGGCAGCTATGCTGTCGCGTTTCGTCCGGTAAGTGAGAGTCCGGGAGGCCCACTCCCCATCCCTCCTACCTTCCCCCCTCATTCCCTCCTCCCTTCCCCCCCCCCCCCCCTCCCTAAAAGGCCGGCAACGCATCTGCAAGCAGTTGCAGATGTCCATGGGCCGAGGTAATCACTTTCCATCAGGTGAGCCTCTTGCCCGTTTGCCCCCTTAGTCCCATAAAAAAAAAAAATATCAGAGGTGCAATACGGATTTAAACCCCCCTCACTCGGTTTCCAAAGCGCGCTCGTTACCACTAGGCTACCTACGCGTAAAAAATATTTTTATATACCCATTACAATATTTAGGCACATAAGGTCGGCATTCGAGCAATACAGTACGGTGTCGTAATTTTGGATCTGCAGCTCAATAAACTTGCCTATTATTTAGTACGTTACGTGGCGGTCTAAATCGTAGAATTTATTGTTAGATGATAGATAGGCTATTACACATCCATATTTTAGGACCAGATGTTCATCCCTGGGGTGGATGTATTTTGCACATGTATTTTTATATTAATTATCTATGGATAATTTAGTATAACAGGAAAATCCATTACTATTACTGAAATTATAAGGCTGAAGAGTTTATTTGTTCTCAATTTCAAGTGTGATTGGAAAAACTATAAAATCTGAACGAAACCATGCGAAACGATATATAATATGTATAGATATTACCCAAAGAGTTATAGCATATACTTAAGCATAATATTGAAATGATGTTTTGGAGATAAATAATTTTTGTACTTATTTATCTACGAGTTATGTAATCTATATAACTTTATTTTAAAATGTTTTTTAATAAAAATGTTATTATTATAGTAAATTATAATCTTGTTTTCGAACAAAAACATATTTATATAAGATAATTAAAATACAAACATAAAACCAGTTAATTAATATTATTCCAAACATTCATTTCAATGAAATGGATGATTAAATAAACTTATTTCACAAGGGGCTTCCATACATGCGTTTGAATTCTGTTTAATTTCAGCCGCACGGGAGCGCTTGCGGCATGTAATGAGACTAAATGAAAACTTCTAGTACGAAAGTTGCTCATATGCTGTAATAGAACCTTAACTCTGCCTATAATTTTGTTAGTTAACTCTGCCTTTAGTTTTGTGTTTTGTAAAAGCTAATTCGGTTTGTTTATATTTTGATCGTTATTACTTGCCTGCCTCTACTTGCCCTTTTTAACGTCCCACTACTGAGCACCTCCCTTTAACGCACGGGTAATCAGGTCATAGTAAGCCATGCTAGTAAAGTGGCGTACTTCACTTGTTATACACAATTATTTATGTTATCTCAAACTTCTTTACGATGCTTATGTCCATAATAAGGTTAACAATGATAAGCATATGCAGATATCAGATGTGTTAGATCCGGGGTTTTGAACCTGCTTCGTTTTTCAAGCAAGCCTACTACCTCTGCGCTGCCTCTGCATCATTGGCTGAATTACTTCTAATTACTTATTTATTTAAATCTTAGAGAAATTATAATACAAAAATTAAGTTTAAGTCAGTGGAAAGAAAATATAAATATTAAATGTATAAGGTAAAGGATAAGAAATTGTCCTTAATAATTTACACTATCAGGACAATATAATATGATTAAGTTTCGGGCGGCATCGTATCCGCAATCTCTGCGATAATAATCTTTGCCAGCGAAATACACATTTCATTTCTATGCAAATGTAGCATAACATTAATAAGTATGTTTAATGAAATATTACGAGTATATAAAAGAAAGAAATTTTTAATTTTATTTTAATATATAGTTTTATATACTAAAGTAAGACGAACACTTAAGAAAATTGAATAAGTTTTGTTACGAACTTCTCGAGTTCCTTTAATAAGTGTGTTTCAATTCTTATATTAATAGCAGGGGTGAGTTTGCCAAACCGTGCAGCACGAAATAGGTCAGATGCATTCACACTCGGCGGCGAGTTTGGTATCTATTGAATAAAAACTATCAGCAAATATCGTTTGAGCAAACTGTGGCTGAATGCATAGAGTAAAACTAAAGCTTTTACATATTCAAAAATAGGTACATATTCTTAAGTCTAAGTCTAGTTAATGAAATGTAAAATATGGTAATATAAGTATTTGGTATATGACTGATATTAATCGTATTATTCGAGTAAGAAATATCTTAAGTATTAAAAATATTAAGAAAAAACCGCCTTCCTTTTTTAATGCGTGTGAATTGTATAGATACTAGGTTCGTTTTAACTGTTAGTGTAGATTTCTCTGAAATGCGATATATTCCCGCAGTAAATGTATCGTAGATGCATGCTGACCCGAAAAACCAACTATCATCATACCGATTTTTATCAAAATTCGTCTAGCGATGTACCTGTAATACACATGATGGCAGACAGGTAGACAAAAATTTTAAAAACTATATAGGCTTCTGTAATGGTCTAATAATGACTATTTTAATAAGGTTTTCCAAAAAATATTTATTGTACATAATTCGACTCTGCTAGATTTTTATTATATGTATGAAGTCATTCTCAGGCCTAAAATATCTCGGCCCATTGAAAATCAACAAACATGCATTTATCGTATTAGTAGGGATTCCTTTCATAAAAGTCCACAGGATTGTAGTGAAGAATTCATTTGGAAAATAGTTAGCTTTTGTGGCTTGAATTATTTTCCAAACGATATTTCCACTACGTTATATGATTACAATGCGAATCCTTCGGGTGGAATGTAAGGCTATTATAGAGTATAAAAACGTGAGCGAGACTCTTACGATAATAAACTTTACCTAACAACCCTAACTACGATTGTCTAAGTAAGGTATCTAAAACAACACGTAATCAGATGAAATGAATTCTTTTATTTTTTTAGGCTGTCGCCTTCCACCTGGGCATACTTGTTTTAGAATTTTAGTGAGATAAGCTTAAAATGGGTTTCGTTCATATAGATTTTGTACTTTTGAATAGTCCATTAAGCACTTATTGTAAAAGCCATTGTTGTCAGTCCACGAAGAATCTGCTATCTAATAGAAGAGTTTATTTTATTGTTGTGTAGCTATTTTATTGTTCAGGGTTGAGCAATCTAGTTGGACATGTCCAATTCTTTTCATGTCACGTTTATTTGTTTCACTTATACAAGTTTAAAGAATAGATATTGTACATGTTATAGAAATGTTGTAAGCTATTAAGTATAAATTATTTTATGCCATTTTTATAAAGAAATTTGAGAAATAGATTTGATTCCACGGTAAAGATCAAACGCGAGTAAGAAATCACTATGCGAATATACGAATATAATAAAAAAACTAGCACTGTTTGTCTGTCTGTCTATATAATATATATAGCCGTATGTGAAAACAAATATTTCAAGAACTTACTGAAATATTAAGAACATATAAAATTTTGGTTAAAGTACAGTTTTCTATTTCCGTAGGTACATCTTTGAGAGGTTTTAGAGTAGCGTCCTGCATCTATTGTTTAGGTTGCAGTGTTGGCGTTGACCCAGTGGAGATAATTAGCTAACAGTAGCCAAGGCAATTTTATCTTGACACAGTTTATGTGCTCGGCAGCACCGGCTTTTCGTATTTGGCACAAAAACATTTGATTTACGACCTGAGCCTTTACCAACTTGCCTATGCCTGACCTAAGTGTGTTACAAGGTTTTTTGAAGTTAACATTTTTTAAATTTCGTATTATCTCATTGTGTGCTATAGCTTAAAATCATTTTTGGCAAATGTTATTATCGATGTATATAAAACAAATTATAGTAAAAAACATACTACAAAAAGACTCCGTTAACGAGGAGTACTAAGTCTTTGTACACAATTTTTGTAAGCTGTATAGGTAAGTCAACGTTTGATATCATATTCCATGGAACGTTAAAACTCGTTAGCATCTGTTACGTGAACATTAAATTAATGATCTTTAGAATTCCCTAACATTCATTAAAGAAGACTTTTTAAAATTTAAATGAACATGTCCATTTATTCAAATTATTTTAAAGTGTAAGAACTAGTAGGGTGTCTTAATCTCTAGCTATTATATCAAAGCCTACCTACCTATATCAAAGCCTATGAAACATAGTCGGTTAGTTAGCAATAAACTAATGTACCAAGTGAGTGTACGGCAGCTTGGGCTGGCTGTCACGTCAGTTGGCCGACTATATGTTTCATAGGCTTTGCCTATATTATCTACACTTACATTATTAATTATTATATGTTAATAAAAAATGTTACATACGTACAAAAATATACTGTTGCAGTACTGGACACGTAATAATAATAATTATTATTTGTTAATAAAAAATGTTACATACGTACAAAAATATACTGTTGCAGTACTGGACACGTAATAGAACCTAGAATATGCTTTTAAAGCCATTTATATTTTTGAGACCCGAGATGTAAACCCGCTTCAATTAGTATAGCAAGCGTTTACCAATTTTGTATTGTTAAAGTCGAGAAACATTACTATAGTGTACTAGCATTTCCCGCGGCTCCTCCCGCGTTTTTAAGACCGGAAACGAAATTCTTAAATTTTACATACCATGTGATGCTTTACAGTCGGTTTTTAACGGTTACTTGAGATTTCTCAGAAATTAGATAATTTCCAGAAGTAAAAAGTATCCTATATCCTGACCCAGATAACCAGCTATCATTATACCAAATTTCATCAAAATCTGTCAGACTTTTCTCGTGATGCGGTCACAGACAGACAGAAAAAAAAATCTAAAAACTACGGTTCGACCTCTGTTTTGATAATAATGACTATTTCAATAAGAATTTCCCAAAAATATTCTAAGTATAGATACAACTAAGTAAGAATTTTATTATATGTATAAATTTGTATGATATCATCGACATAGATAATTAATAGATATATAGATCCTTTATACTAACAAGCAATGTTATCTATAAGTTCCCTTTCATTTTAAACTTTCAGCCAAGTTACATTACATATTGTAGTAAAAGTTCCCAAGTTGGCAATGTCTTTGGTCGCCATGACTTTTAAAGGCTCATTATATAATATCTACAATATAAAATAGTTAACTTTAAAGGTTATCAGATAAAGTATACATAATTATAGCTAAGTTAAGCTGTTGTTATACATTTTTTTTCTTCAGATTTACAAGTGTTTATTGATTTGATTTTCTTTTATATCTTGACGTTGACGAATACAGAAACTTGTTTTTAATAGAGATAGTTTATAGGCCGGAAAGTGACCAGACCAGTCTATTTACTTGGGCAGGTGTAGTAAAAAATATTACTAATGTGGGGAAAAAGTAAGTTTGACTGACAATTAGAATGTAGAAAGTTTACATATGGATATACAAGATTAACATATTGTTTTTAGCGCCGAATGTATTATACCGACGTATGAATACTTTTTAAAATATTTATTTACAATAATGGAAATTACAAGTAAACTTAACTATATATATACAAAGCAAATGTACACTTAATTATTACTGTACAAGTCGTGTCCGCGTGGAATAGTGGCAGGAATGCTAGCTGCATTCCCCCGTTGAATGGCAATGCCGATTCTTTGGGCGAAAAATGAGCCAGCTCTCCTGTCATCAGTGGAGGCGATAAGACGAGGTGTTATGTCTTTTAAAAAGTGCTTAGCACTTTGACTCCATGGGCCAAGGATTTCTACAGCAAAGGGTTCAAAAATATAATTTTGAATAAGGGAGGCATATTTACGTATCTTGAGAAGTTCAGCCTTCTCCGCTGCAGCCCCAACTTTAGACGCCGTCTCCTTGACATAGGACGGGGCCAATGTGTCAACATACTTGCTTACTTACCAATGAATACTTACATATTAATATATTTGTCTTATAGTAATGATAAAATTTTTACTACTATACTCTAGTAGTCATTGTATTTTCTACTATAAACCAGATCAAAGCTTTGCTTCTGAATTCGTAAACAAGTTTAGAGGCCGTTCATGCAGTAACCAATAGCGCGGCGTAGTTTGGATCTGTAGCACTGCGGCCGTAAACTTACCTATTATTTAGTATTCTACGTAGAGTCCTAAACTTAGGCAGAATTTACTGCTCGATGACCGAAGAGGATTTACTCGTTGAATATATCGAGTTTCGAGACATTTACTTCTAAGTTTACGCGATACAAAGTTTCACTAAGACACCAAGAAGCAATATTGTTATTACAGTGTTATATAAAGCGAAGCAAAAAGTTAAGGTTTATATTATATGATTATTAAATAACTATGAATAACAAATATAAATATAATCTTATTTTACGATATTATCGGTTTGTTTTTGTGAATTTATTTAGATTTTTGGGTCCCGCCGTTAACATGCTTTACAGCATATATGTGAAATTTTAAAAAATAAAATTTAGAGTAACCTAATTTTTTTTGAGTAAAATCTAAAAATATTTCGTAATCCACGTTCGCACGAAAAATTTAATTGAATCCACGATACTCGTATATATATACAATATCAAGCCATCAAAATACACATACACCTCAGTAAATTATCAAAGAGAAGTACTGTACACTTCTTTTGGAATTCAATTCAACGGAGATGAAACAAAGTTATGTCTCAAGGGCTGTTTCTGAACATGCGCTCAAATGCTGTTTAATTTCAGCGGCACGGCAGTGTTTGTGGGGTGTAATGAGCGCACATGAAAACTTCTCATGCGAAAAGTTGTGGTAACGCTTGGTGTAGAGGTCCTTATATTATTTTAGTTAAACGCCTATTTATTTAACGATCTGCTATGAATTTCGTATTAATTTTGTACTAGCAAACCCGGTCACGCGTTGCTGTGGCATATTATGACGACACGTTTCGCTCAGTTGGTAGTAATTCTACTTTCTGCGCCAGCGGTCGCGGGTTCGAGTCCCGCTGCGGGGAATTCATTTGTTGAGCACGAATGCTTGTACTTGTACTCTACTGGGCTCGAATGCTTGTACTAAAGGTCTGATGACATGTATAATATATCAACTATCTGGTATCCGTAACACAAGCCTCGTAGCTTACGCCGCGGAACTAGATGGCGCTGTTATAACAATGTCCCAACATAAAAACTAGCTTAGCTGTAGATTTTTTTTTTGTGTAGCCGTTTCTCAAATTTTCTCTCCGAAATCATTCCTAACAGGATAAAAACTATCCTATCTTTTAAGTTTGAGCAAGTCACACTTTAAAAAAAAAGAATTTTTATGATCGGATAAGTTTTCAGAGTTCATCCCGGACCAAAATCGTGACTCGAAAATTTTATATATTAAGATTAGATTGTTTCTGTACTGGCTTCGTTATATACTTCACTTCACTTTATTGTTACAAAATGTAAGTTTTATTTTATTTATATTTATCAAGCAAATGTAAAAGTTTCTAAATCATTTGGTCAAAATTGTGTTACTTTTAAAAGTTTTCTTGAAAAGTATGTTTAAATACTCACACAAATAGCAGGGCGAGTTCGGTTACAAACTTTGCTGCAGCATGAAATAGGTCAGTTGCATTCGTATAACTCACTCTGAAGTTTGAAATCTATCTGACAAAAACTATTTGCTGCTATATTCGATTTACTTAACGATGCGGTCGAATAGTGGCTGCTATAGTCATTTTCTTAACTTATTTGAATAATAACCAGTGACTTATCGAGGGTAAGTCACAAGTTGTTATCTTCGCTCCGGTGCGTTCTTAGCTACGCTTTAAATAGATATAAATAATTATTGAGTGTATGAGTTGAGAGATTTATGTTTTTTGCTATTTTCTATATGTCTTCTCGTAAATTGATAGATGTATCTTTTAAGGTTTAACCAGCGTTAACCAAATTAGTAAATTTTTAACTACGGCTCGATAGAACCAGTTATTTTCCATGGGAATGAAGGATTTTCGTGTAGTTAAAGGTATCCTAAATGTTGACCCGAGTAATAAATTATCACTACACAAAAATTAGTTAAAATCGGTTCAGTGCTATTTGCGTGGAACACGCACTTTGATATCACTAAGTTATTGTTTTATTATGTGTATAGAATGAATAGCGTTAAAGAGATATACCTACCTATACAATTTTTATTATGAAACTGTATAATGATTTATATGCATTTACTTACCAACTCTTACAACGACTTATATGGTTTTTCGCGTCAGTGTTATAGATCTATTATTTTTCTTTATCTTTGATCTATTTAATTTAAGTAATTTCAAACTTTAGATGTAACTACTTCAAAGTAAAAAATTGAAGAGCTTGCAGTAGCTACTACTATTAAGTCGTGATTTTTAGTATTAGAGCTTGTACTCGTTTTTCTATTGTTTTTGTTAAGTATATATTTATTTTCAAAAAGCTTATTTGTACATACATGTATAGAATTGAGTTATGCAAAATGCAAACTATAGTAGGTATTAATCGTCAGTAAACTAGCGGGGGGCGGTCGTAAATATCGCGAGCGGGCCGCTTCCCGTCCGTTAAATTTAATAGCAAAATTAACCATGTTCTCGTTACATTGTGCGCGCATGCCTGTTACATTGTGAACATATTCTTTGCGAAATTGTTTACATAGCTTTAGTTAATCATTCTATATACACTTTCGGAATTAATCACATACGAACATATCATATAATATTGTAAAGCCGATTGAAAATCTAAAGAATTACCTGATTTATTTTCATGTATCTGAAATATAGTTTTAGCTGTTGAGGCAGGCATTAGGCATTCATTCATTCAGTTTAGCACGAATGTTTGTACTGCAGACATGGGTGTCTATATTTATAATATGTATGTATTTAAGGTTATATATGTGTAGTATATCAACTATCTGGTATCGGTCCCACAAGCCTCGTAGCTTATCTCGGAACTAGATGGCGCTGTGTGTAATAATGTCCAAACAATATTTATATTTACAATATTTATTTGATAACTTGGAAACGAGGGTACGCTTTCTTATAGATGTATTAATTGTGTTTTGTTAATTGGTATTAAATCTGTAACTTAATTTAACATCTTTTATTGAATTATTAAGGATTTCACAAATCGTAAAAAGTACGTACCAAAATCAGTGTTTTTGTGCGTTGATATACGCTACACTTATATACGCTATGCTTATACGCTATACCTACTTATACGCTATACTTTAAAGTTTATAATTAAAATAAAATAAAAATTAACAGTGGCATGATTTTTTTACAGATTTAGAAGCCAATGTAAAAAGTACCATTTAATGCCACCATATGGCAAAAAATACAATACCACATCTAGAAAGTTACAATACTAGGCATGTTTTGTTGTAAACATGTTTGCGTTTTATGATTTTCGTTTTCCTTCGTAATTCGCTACAATGAGTCTTTATAAGACATAATCGATATGCGTGCTTACTCGTATGTTGTGAAAACAAACAATTATCTTGAAATTGAGTTGTTTACGCGTATTATATTATGATACAATATAACGTATTTAATATATTTCTGAACAATGAGGGAATATTCCAACCAATTTTCAGTTTTATTTATATTACACTAGTGTATGCCCCTCGTTTTACTCGAGTTTGTCCCTAGGTACGTTTTAGCGAATATTAAGTGGTACGGAATATATATTATATAGACTATATTATACCTACATAGGTAGGACACGGTTTCACGTGAAAGAAGGGAAAACAAAATAACACTTTAAATAGATCAATAGGATAATACGAACACTTGGACAGTTTTGTTTCTTCTAGCTGATTGTTATGTCAAGACTATATTACACTAGCGACTTACCGTCGTTTCACTAGATGCCTTGTATATTTATAATATTGGAGTATGGAAATTTTGGGTCATAAGAATTTTTGTAAAAATTAAAAATTTGGTATAAAAATAAAAAAATAAAATATATGGAGAGGGCCACGCTTATGACCTATGGGAATAAAAATTAGCATACCATCTACTCTCAGACCTACCAAAAAATTTTATAATACCTAATCGGTCAAGCCGTTTCGGAGGAGTTCGATAACAACACTGACACGAGGTTTTTATATATTCATCATCATCATCATCAGCTCTTTTTAGCGTCCCACTGCTAGGCACGGGCCTCCCTCAGTACGAGGGGGATCAGGCCATAGTCCACCGCGCTGGCCCAGTGCGTGTTGGCGGACTTCACATGTCTTACGAAAACTTGCTAGGTTTTCTCAGACATGCAGGTTTCCTCACGATGTTTTCCTTCACCGTAAGACAAGTGGTAATCATGATAGAAATAATTCGCACATGAAAATATCAGAGGTGATATTTTCACCTCTTTTTTATTTGATTTTATCGGAGGTATCGGATTTGAACCCGCATCACTCGGTTATACAAGCAACGCGTTACCGCTGGGCTACCACTGCCTTTTATAAATTAGAAAATATGTAAATATTTTATATGTTAGAAAGATATAAATGACAGCTTCTCCCTTTCGCAAACTTTATTTCTAACAGTAGCTTATGTTACTCCAAGTCATAGCTTATCGGTGTAGCGGTGTCAGCGTGAATTACTGCTAAATATACATGCAAATTTTTGCATTTATCAGACTCAGGTGATTAACTATATAACATCAATTCAATTTCACACTTTAAAAAAAACCTAGCATTAAAAAAAAAAAAGTAGGGTATTTTAAAGTAAAATTAGCTTAACCTTAAACACTCTTCCGCCTGAAACCCATCACATTTATCGAAATTTAAATGGAATAAACCTCGCATCGCTAGCCTGAAGATTGAAATGTATGGGAATAGATAAAACACACGCGCTGTATGTAGGGTAATGTGCGATTCTCGATTTCGTGCCAATTCTGAAAACGCTTCAAAAGGCAAACTCAAAGCCTACTTTAAATCAGCTCAAGACGTAATCAAACATTATAATGATTTACTAATGTTAGTGAATCATACTAGTAGCTTACCCTGGGTTCGCTTGATTGCGTTCTATACTTTAAGAGTTACTTAAGTCATGGCCTATTTCTGAACTAAATTTAATCCAAATTGGTATGTATACACACAAAATTTTTTAATCAAAATAATCGTAATGAATCGATATTTAAATAGTTTTTATGAAATATTGATGAAATAGATGAATATTTTGATAGGTTTTAAAGTGCGATCATAAAATACTTTTACTATTCAAGCGACTTTGATCCTCTAAACAGGATGTCTAACACGCAAACAAGACAGTGTATATCAATCGCACGCGTAAGGTCGTAAATATTTTAATAGCTATAAAGTATACCTTCATATGAATTGTTAATATGAACAATAAACTTTTATGATGTCTAGGCTAAAAGCAAAATGGAGTAAAGATTAAATTTTACAGGGATATTGCTGATACTTATTTTTCATTTAAATACAACAGATAATTTATTTTTCTATATATTTATTTTGTACATAATTATATACAATTTTCAATCTTATTTTTAATCTATTACTCTATATTGATAGAACCTCGATATATAACTTTTTCCCGCTAGAATTTGCCGTAGTTTCAATTAGTGTGTCTGCACTTAGGACGAGAAATACGGGGCGCGGTCCTGTTACATTTTCTTTGCAGTATACTGTTCTACAAAAACTACTCGATGTACTTAGATAAAGTCCCAGTCCAAATAATTAAGGATCAGTAACTTAATAATATGTGATTTTTTTCTACTACATATAATTTCATTATCTTTATTTTTGTTTATTTAACACAACTAACTAGATATGAAACGGATATCCGGCAACTATACGGTATCCGGCCTATCCGGCCTTGTTTTCACTATCTGGCTGGATACTCAAAATTAAAAAAAAAACTCATTATTTTACACAAGGATAATCATACCACAATAAGTTTTGAAAACCGTTTATTTTTGTAATCGCATGTCAAACTTGTTTGTTTTATTATTAATCAGTTTAGTACTCAAAATTAACAAGTGGCAAATTGTGATGAATGAATACTAAATTTTCCGCATTTGTTGGTAAGAGGCAATTTCGCTTGGCTTCATATACCAGACCAACTTCTGAAAATAACCTTTCGCTGTAAATAATACTGCCAGGTGCTGAAAGATAAATTCTAGCAAACCTTGACAAGTGCGGGTACTGATTTAAGTTAATTGACCACTAAATTGATGTGTCATGATTACGATCGATTCGATATGCCTTTAAAAAAAGTCAATCTCGTTAGCAATTGGATTTTGTTCCAAAAAGTATTATGAGCTTCGCGTGTGAAGTTGGATCCAGGTTCATCTTCTTTCATTCGTTTAGCAGTATCCGTTTCATCTCTACTCTAAACAGCCATTGCTAACTTAGGTTATTGCCTGGCCTAGTAGACAGAAATGAAAAAAAAACTGATTTGAATCTCTACATCAAGTATTTTTTGAAAAATCTCTATAAATAGTCATTATTATCTATTCAGAGGCCGAATCTGTAATTTTTAGAATTTCTGTCTGCGTGTCTATCTGTGACCGAATCACGAAAAAACTGCAGGTAAATCTCATCTATGAGAAATCTATATTAAGCATTAAGATTTCCAGATTCGTCTCTGGATACGTACCAGAGACGAATCTGGGCGGACCGAGGGTGAGTCGTTACTTTTTATTACCTAAATAAGATTTGACTATGAAAATCGAACATAATAACTTATAATATTACATAAAAACTTTGTAAACTGCCTATATTGTGCGATTACTTGTTTAGGACTGTTAAAATACTGTTTAGATCCAGAAATAGGAGGAATTAGAAAGACGAGTACGTAATGCTTGCCACTAATCTATGTCAGTAACATCTTGACAGAGACCAATCGTACAGTTGCAAGTGCTTTCGATCTGCGATTCTATCTTGTAATTGATCAATCTGTGTCGCAAGTCAACTGTGAACTGTGAAATGGATGAAGGAGTTTTATTAAGACCGACATGCAATTTATATGTTATTAATGAAATATCAGAATATTTTAGACAATTGATCACTTAATAAATAGAGAGACAGACAGGCTATATAATGTTGAATATTTTTTTTTAAATACATACGATTGCGTCATAATATTTGTTTCGAACAATTCTTTATCTTTGTGTAACTAGATATTAATTTACAAATAACATAATAACATAACATCGTTTAGTGTTCTTTCCTTTAAGTTTCTGAACAAACTACTTTCAAATTAGAAAAGAGACCGTATTCTTAATATGGAGCATTTCTTTATTCCATTTATTTAAAAAATATATAAGAATTTTTATACTGAAACTTAAGATGACAAAGATTTATTAATTTATTTTACTTTATAACTTTACCTTCCATACTAAGGCAATGACATTTTTTTAATTAAAAATATAGCTATAAAGTTTTGGCGTAATAAAACCGAAGACGTAAGCCCTGTCACATTCAATTCACACCAACATCCACTTGCCGAAATATAAATAATGCGTAGCGATCGGAAGAAAATATTTTACTTCCTTTCAAAACAACATACGTGAGAGTAGCAACGTGTTCGAGAGTTATTTGTTAGAACTCTTACTATTGTTACATATTTTTTTATCCTCAACGTTTCATGCGTTTCGTTATTTTTTCTTACAAAAACATTTTAACTTAATAAAACTGTACAAATCATATTATTTTTACTTATACGTATGTTCCTACTTCCTATATATTATATTAAAATTAATTGATGTTCATTAGTCTCGCTAAAGGTCAAAATGGTGGACCCATTTCAAAAATTCTTTTTTTTTTGTAATGGGGATGTATTATTAGAGGTCGTTTGATTATTATATAAAACCAAGGAAACAAATAAACTCGGAAAATTCAAAGTATTTTTTATTGAAGTCACCGTAGAAATGTATTTTTTAAATACACTTACGAGTATCACTTATTTTTTTTTAAATCTTTAGCCTTTACAGATGAAGGCTCTATTAACTAAACTATTCTCTTTATAATTTATACTGCCATTTAGAAATGATGTAAATCATAAATGACAATGCATTGTAATATAATAACTAAGAAAAATCTTTTTTTTTAATTATATTTTTGCAGTACAATTTTAAAACGATATCTCATACTGCAATGTATATATTAGCCTATATATTCAATAGTTCTGCTTTATGCGCTAGATACTGAAGTTACGAGCTGATATTAGAGATCATAATTTTACCAATGCCGCTATACATGAGCTCACACGTTGTAGTCTGTTTAGTCTGTTCCGTAATAAAAATACTTTATCTTTTCGTTTCAGTATTAATATCGCTTGAAATACTGCTGGTATTTTATATGAATCGTTTATATTTTGTTTGGAACTATTTTACAACGGAACCTAATTATAATTATAAGAAAGTTCAATTAAAAATCAGTGGGTCGCTTGGAAAGCCGAGTAAAGTTGTTTCAATTACCGGCTCTCACACCTCAATATTTACATATGCAAATAGTTCTCACCATGATTACCACTTGTGTTTGTTAGCGGTGAAGTAAAACATCGTATGGAAACTTGCATATCTAAGAGAACATAGCGAATTTTCAAAAAACTATTGATGGGGACGCCTTTGCCCTATGCCCATCATCAGTACGTTGAATTCATATTATTACTTAGGGCTAAGAGGCTACGCCGGCGTACAAAATATATTTTATATTTATTTATACACCTATTTATAATTGTTATGTTCGAAGCGCAATGTTAAATATGTTGTCGTAAATAAAAAGGTTAAAAAAAGATAAATTAGTTTTGTAGTTTCAGATGCTATTGTGTTCAGAAAAATTTATTTTCATAAAGATACTATCATTTTAGACCAAAATAATTATAATTAAAATATTAAAAATATCTTTTTTAATTCTATTCAAAAAACTACTGTTTAAAAATAAAATATTATAACGCAACCTTGGGTATAAAATTATGCCCGATGTCAATTACAGTTCCAAAACTGGAGCTAACTTTGCCGTTAGGGAACGAATACTATTTAAGTTGATAATGCTTTAATTGGTGTTTTACTGTCAGTTCGTGCTTTTCGCGCGGGGAAAAATTAAAAAGTTTTACTTGCATTCCGGATAAAAGGGTCATAAATTTTAAATACTTTATTTTTTATTATTATGAGAGGTAACGATGATAAAGTTATGTAACCCATTTTTTTCTCGGCTCTAGATATTTAGTACAATATACAAAATATTTTAAAACTTCACTGTTTCATTTGGCGGCAAAAGCCTTTTATCCAGTGATTTCCAATTTAAGTCCACTTTGGCAACTTCTTTAAGCTGTGATTAATGGTATAATTGAAAGTTACAATTTACTACGACTCACCCTAGCTTCGCTCGGGTTCGTCCCTGGGTACCCCCTTTAGGATAACATTTTTACAAACTTTGAATGTCTTTTTTATTTATATCTAACCAAAAGCTTAAAAAACAAGTTTCAAGCTTCTATCTTTAAAAATGCCGTAATTTCCACACAAATTTTCATCCCCAATTTCAACCCCTTACAGCACTTTTTTCGCCTTGAAAAGTAGCCTATGTCCATTCTAAGGTTCTACTATCTGTGTACTAAATTTCATTTAAATCGGTTCAGTAGTTTTAGCGTGAAAGCGTCGGATAGACAGACAGAGTTACTTTCGCATTTATAATATTAGGATAAGGATTATTGCTACATTTTATAAATAGCGTCGTAATACAATATTTTTCTGTATAAAGAGCAGGTTATTACCTGTTACTTGATCTAGTGGCTCTTTGGCGCCGTACACATTAGTTCTAAGCTGAATCACCTCAACGTCTTTGTTTTCCGTTTTCCGTCTTCCTGCTCTCATTACTAAAATCTTTCGTCGTAAAATATATTACTTTTGATCTCAAAAGCTTATTATTATAAGAACATTTTAGATAACTTAAAGCTCATTTTTTATTTTATTAAATCAATATTAGTTTTTAAATGAAATGGCTAAGAGCTTTACCAATCATTCGCTCTTAGATTTTGATTAATATTAATACAAATACGTAATAAAGTCTAGTTTCATAACAATAAGCCCACTCACGATGTCTCTTCGAAAATAACTCATAAGATGCGAACATCACGTAAGATATATCAATCCTTTATCATCGCATATGACCTAAATTACCCTAACAGACACACTTAGGGTGCAGATAAATCACGAGGCAATTTTTTCTGCTAATTTACTGCTTATTCGGCGCCGACGCCAATCTTACCTTCGTCTCGTCTTTTGATTGATCGGTAATTTTGTATTTATACTTATATTTATGTAAAGAAATCTAATGAGATAGATATTTACATCTTATCTCTTACTAATATTATAAATGTTTGCATGTACGAGTATGTTTGTAACTCAATCATGTCGAAAAAGCTAAACGAATTTAGATGAATTTTGGCACAAAGGTAGATTATAGTGTGGAACAGCAGACAAATGTTGATCCCGGAAAAACGGTTTTCTTTGGATATATTTGTTTTTCTTTTACACTAGCGACCATTTTGAGCAAAGCGATGGTGAATAGTTAGATATTATAATTTACTGTAAATTTCGAAACGCTATGAGATAAAATTTGGTGTGGCTTGTTTGCATAATCTACATTTCAATGAGTCATCGCAACTTTGGCCAACCCGAAGCAGTTTCCATGCACTTTAAAATATTACTTTATAAGTTAAAAGTAGGAAATTTGAAGTGGTTTTCTTTAGTGTCTGAAGTTTTCAATACTGGACTGAAATGCTTAGCCCAATTATTATTTGGTATAAAAACATTCGAAAAATAATTAAAACAATATTATGTGTACAATGCGATGTCTTAGAACGGATTCAGATGCGGACAAAAAATGAATGGAATTGTTTAATTTCCACGGAAGGGAAGATCGAGTAAACATCAATAATAAAAAGATTTTTTGTTAGACATGTGTATTTGTAAACGAAGGGAAGGGAAGCGATATAAAATATGAAATATCTTAAAATGGTGGTAATATTGGTTTTCTCCTGATTGTGGTTAAAATCGTAGTGCAAAGTTTTTAGTTCATTATCTTTCATTGCCCTTATCTTATTTTGTCTATATACAAAGTTTATTTGTGTTTGTTTACTAGCCTTTCATCTCTCCTTATTTCATAGTCATTAACATAGTGACATATGAATTTTCACTGCGTTTTGATCTAACCATGGAACTAATATAATTTGTTGATACCATTTTGTATTATAGCGTTGAAAGTTATAAAAAAGATTAAAGTTATTTATAGAGTCAGCTAGAAAAATATACGATTTTGTAAACAAGGGATTTTGTTTCATATTTTTTCGCCAATATTTTTACTATATTATTAAATGTAATGGTCCCTCATTACCCCCAATGGCCTACAGTACAGAGGCACCATTGGAATGTATTCATTAGTCAGAAAGAGGAGCTTCAATATTTTAGCGAGTGAATAGCAGAAATTATTTCGCATCGCAACGGCATTCATTCGATCGTATCCATTTTTGTTCTAGCTATCGGAAATTATACTTTACACTATGGGAATAGGGAGCAAGTAATTTAGATTGACTTTTCGTGTATTCATTTTTAACTCGCGGCTTAAAAGAGCGATTGATGCGTGAATTTATGTGACATGGATGGGTGTGTGTTTAGCAGGCATTTTGTGGCTTTATTACTTTTTAACACACCGATTATATATTGATACTGGTTTATATTTTGTTTTTATACTGTATATTTGTTATTTGATCAGAAATTTTCTTTTTATATATGATAAACACATAAATAGTTTAAAGTTTGTGAAGTGTACTATAATATCATAGTAAATATTGTTAAAACACTCTTGCAAATAGCTTTACATATGAAAGTTTCTATGAAATTTCCCTAAATGTCATCTCATGTTTACATGTTGTACATAATATATGCAATTATCATAATAAATAAAAGTCTATTAGGCTTATTAGATGATTTTTCTTACACCTATATCGCTATATTACCGAAATTGTATATAATTTCAATGTATAAAAGCATATTGTAATGCGATTCAGCGCATGAAAAACAGCTTACACTTAACGATATGATTTCTCATAATCGTAGAGCGTGACAAATCACCGCGACGCGGCAACGCGCACGATTTATACTTGATTTATCATTTACCATTACTTTATATTACAGAAACTACTGGCACAAATTGCTTTCGTCTTTCCCAGACACTCTGCCGACATATGAAAAACGTTATCAATATAAATAAAAACCAACTTGTACTGAATAGCGGCTGATACAAACCATTCACTAAAAATAATCGCAAATATTGCTTGCAATACACTACTATGTATTTTTTTCTTAATAATTAGTTTCTTTTGTATTGCATTTTCGATAAAAATCTCATATTTGTATTATTTTTTGCAGGTAAGTCTAACTGGCATCTATCTTCTGTTCGTTATGAAGTTTGGATTCCACTCAACAAAGGTAAACCAATTAGATTTCTTTATAAACAACTGTTGTACAGAAAAAAAAGAAGATTTCGACAAATATAATCGATTCTGTGTTTGTTATCTCGTAATAACTAATATTATTAGTTTTAGTTTTTACCGATTTATTCGTTTTATTATAGGTTTGATTTTTTCTTGGAAACTGTAGAGAAATCAAAGTATAATAACGTAGTCCTAACTGGATATTTTACCAATTTTATTTACCTTAACTTTTACATTACATTTTGTTTTTAATTACATACTTGCTTTTTATTCGAACTTAAAATATTGTATTATTTTATATTAAACTCAATGGCTTAAAACACGTAAGTTATAGGTACTATAATTTTAGTGCTGAATATAAACACACCTGATAATCAGTTTTAAAGCTGTTGTTATTAAACTACGTATAGTGAACTACGAAATACTTCAGGTTAATTATGTGTTCAATCTGGGTAAAAAATCTAGATTTTAATACGGATACAATGTATAATCGCAGCTTTATGAGCTCTACCCCGCGGCTCATTGGTGGCGGTCCTTTATTAACGTAACCTCGAATCAACGTTTAATATTAATACTGATATTCAAACAACAATGACTTATAACGTCCTGACATAGAGACTAGAGTCATTTGAACTTACTTCGTGATAGCTAAATTATACAGTGTCTCACATTTTTAACCGTTCCGAAATATTAGAGAGAGGGTTGATAAAATTCTTTGTTGTTTACAGCACTTTAAGACTGAATGATGGGTAATTTTTGCGTGCAATGGATATTGCTATAATGCAAATTTAATAGTATTACTTTTTAAAATATATAATATATACGAGTAATATACTAAACTTACTTATTTAAGCTCTTCTATTTTAGATATTATTTAGAATTTCATTCCTAGGTACATTTTAAGAGCTTTTTTAGAAATAACATATTTTCTCACAGTAATATGTATTATGTATGTTAACCCGCATAAGCAGCTATCTTCATACCAATTCAACAAAATTTTGTTCAATAGTTTCATGATGCGTTCTCAGACAGACAAAATTAATAATCTCAAAACTATGGATTCAGCCTCAGTATCATTATTAATGACTATTTCAATTAGATTTTCCAGCCTTTCACGTTGATGTCGTGACCAAAGGAAATACGAATTTATCTTTATAAATATAATTGATTATATTATTTTTAGTTATATAAATACAAATGATATAATTATTAAGTAAGTATCTTTAAAATATAAGGTTCAATAGAACTCTCAATTTTATTGTTAGTAAGCATTATTGAGACGTGGAGTTATCGCGACCGCGGGCGCGCTGTTCTATAGCACTCCAGGGTCCCTAAGTCCTTTTCAGATACTACTTACTGAGAACTTTGCAAATACGTCTGTGTTTATATCTTATCGCTTTGACAATTTCGCTGATTAACTGAAAATATTAAATTTCATCTATACATATAAAAAACATCATTCAAAATTAAAATATATATAGCAGTGGTAGCTCAGCGATCACGCGCTCGCTTGTATAATGGAGTAATGCGGATTCAAATCCGGGTCTCGCATCTCTGATATTTTCATGTGCGAATCATTTCTATTATGATTACAACTTGTCTTACGGTAAAGGAAAACATCGTGACGAAACGTGCATGTTTGAGGAAACCTAGCAAGTTTTCGTAAGACATGTGAAGTCCGCCAAACCGCACTAGGACAGTGTGATGAACTACGGCCTGCTCTCCTGATACTGAGGGAGGCTCGTGCCCAGCAGTGGGACGTCAAAAAGGGGAAGGCTAACTGAAATAGTCATTACATAGAATTTTAGTCTGTAACTAAACCAACGTGTTTAAAAACTATATAAAATCTCCGCATTATTTTATTATTTCTCATTGGATTACAGCTAGGATTTTTCATGAGAAGCTTTGTCCCGACGTCGCGCTATCTTGTCAAATAGTTAAAGGCACTCGGGGACCTCTAAATCCTATTCAGATGGCGTTAGAAACTTGAGAGTGAACTATTGTTTAAAGTTTTATTTACTTATTATTTTTATAACATACTAACTATATATTCGTATTGCATTAGATGACATTAGAATATATTTTTATACGAGTAAAATTACAGTAGACTTGCCATTTCTTAATTATAATTGTTATAGGCTTTTCGTGTACAAAGTCAATTTAATTTACAATAGTGGGTACTCGTTGTAAAATAAACGAAATTCTTGGAAAAGCAAGTTGACTTATATATTTGCAACGGGTAAGGCGTGAAGTCAAAGAGATTCAATTACAATTAGCGTGAGGCGGGACTACCTGTGCCCTCATTAAGAACTCCATCATTACCGGAGTCTCGCCTAACATACTAAGTGTAACCTGTTATAAAATAACTTAAGTGCCCCAAAATAATTTACGAGAAGAAGTTTAATCTAAAAAAGTTCGATTCATTACTATATGAATAAACGTCATATACATATAAGTAAATACACGAACAAACATGATGTTTTACATATTTATGTTGATAAAGTAAAATTTTCATATCTTAATTCATAAAATACTCGTACTAGAATGTTTTTGAAAGGTCCAATTATAATTTATGTGAATAAAATATTTCGAATATTGTATACGTATTTTATGTTATAAATATTTTAAAAACGCTTTAAATAGCTTTTTGTTTCTCAAATATGCAGAACCACTCGCCACCTGGCCTGACAAGACACGCTTGAGATTTGTTTTCATATATTATTTAGAAAATCACAATTGGTCTTTCTATATCCGTGTTTATAAATTAATGTATTTATCTTTATCTACACACTATAATATAATTTAATTAAAACATATCTGCCATGTTGTTATTCATACTGCAGTGTTTTTATTAAAAGCTTCGTAGTTACAAAATTAACATTTCTACATGATAAATAATTCAAGCTCTTATAAAAGTGAACAGAAATGGCGTTTATTACAAGCCGGTGCAATCCTGACAGTCACTTCGGGAAGTTATTATTTATGGAATTGGAAATGTGACAACGACTGTTGCGAGCTCAAAATTCAAATTGTCGCTTTTTAATAGATATTCATTTATTATTGCATTTTTTTTTTCGTTTTCTTTAGTATTTTATTCATCGCAGACCCCTAAAGGCAATTGGTTTAAAATATTCGGGTTTGTCAAATGTCATGGTTTTATTAACATAAGATACGACTTAGGTACTATTTTCCCTCATGTTGTTTCCTTCATGTATATTAGAACCAGTGAACACGTGTTTTAATTGCTTTTCTTAAATAGATTACATTTGTAAAGCTGTATTTACGTACATATGTAAAACATTACTAGGCACGAACACTTGCGACGCGCTGATGGCCGTATTTACGAAATCGTAGTATAGGACATGTATTATGATGGACCGAACTTGAAAAAATCGTGAATGTTGACTCTTTGAAAAAGGCTTTCATTGAACATCACTGATCTTTTTATTGAGCTGTTTCCTTATTATATCATTATAGCAATTATAATTTCATTTGTTTTAATACCTTTAGACACATCTATAGGAGAATCATAGATTTTGGCATGTTTGGCTCAGTTTGTTGTGACCATGCTTGCTGTGCCAGCGGTCGTAGATTCGAATTTAGTCATAAATGAACGTTAAAAAGTATTATCGAATTTAGTTGTTTGTACTCCCGTCATGGGTGTTTATACTAATAATATGTATATATAAATATTATTATATATGTGATTTCCATAGACAAACCTCGTAACTTACTATGGAACTAGATTGTGCTGTGAGTTAATCTCCTAACATTTTATTTAAATTTTTCTTTACTATTTTTTTTTAAATACGCAATATATATTTGTTGGACTTAAATTATATTTCAAAATATGTAACTCTTCCAATACAATTATTTTAATTCTCACGTAAAAACGACACGTGTTAACGTTCAAACTTTAGAAGTTTAACACACGCTCCACGCGGTGTCCCAGTTGTCTAGACTGCTAACGTTATTATTTCAAGAAATCAAAGGTATTAATTCAAAGTATTATTAAAGGAATTTATACGGGAATTTATATATTCTTAATAAATTTCTCAGGAATAGACCAACCTAATTAGGTTATTGGTGTTTTGCTATTTTCTATGTTTTGTTTTAGAGAAATGGTTTTAACTGTATGCATTGAATATAGATTTATTGAAATATATAGTCATAATATGAGTCTTTCAAATTGAACACTATGTACGAATATTTATATTCATTATATTTATCGCAGTAGGTGAAGTGGTAACTCGCGAAAATTATAGCGTCGCCTTCTCTTCATTAACGGCCGCCATGGAGCGTACAATCTGCACTGGAAGCAATTACTTGTACACGTTCATTATAGACGAGACTACCGATATATTTAGATTATTTGATGATAGAAAGTTAGTTTTTACATGTACATATATGTAATTTTTTTTCCATTATTATATGCTTTGCCAGCCAAAGCAAAATAACCAAATAAATAGGTACATATTCGATTAATCCATCAATTTGTAAACATAATCAAAATACCGCTCGAAAGTCAATTGCAAAGGCAAGATAAATCTCTCCGTCCTGGCTGGCACCGACGCCAAAATTAACTAAGTTCTTAAAAGTATTATTTTCTACTTTCTAGTTTAGATTTGTTTAGTTTTGAAATCGGTTTTTGTTTTTTTTTTTGTTAAAAATAATTTATTAAGACCCCGTTACTGGGCACGGGCCCCCTTTAGTACGAAGGGGATCAGCCCATAGTCCACCACGCTGGCCAAGTGCGGGTTGACTTCACATGACTTTGGAAAACTTGCTAGGTTATCTCAGACATGCAGGTTTCCTTACGATGTTTTCCTTCACAGTAAGACAAGCGATAATCATGTTAGGAATGATTCACACATGAAAATATCTGCATCACTGGGTTATGCCAGCGAGCGCGTTGGGCTACCACTCTTTGAGGCAGATATAAAGGTAAACTAATGTGGATGTTTTGTTTCAATGTATGTTACAGAAATTTAAATATAATGTACATCATCTTCAGTGCTATCCATAACCGAAATGTAAAGAAGTGAAACTGTGTAATTTTAAGAACTAGTATTAAATATAGCAATCTAATTTAATTTGAAAGTCTCGTAAAAAGCCTTCAATGAGATAAAAGTTACAGCAGACTATATTTTCATTTAATTTTTCGTGAAAAGTTTTTCTTCGCTCGTAATAAAATATACTCTCATTATATTAAGACTCGTAGTCCGTAGCCGTAGCGTGTAGCATTCGTAGCACGTCTACGAACGCTTAAGTCGACCAATCGCTATGAATCCACTTCGAATACATTCGCACCAATATTTATTTAATACCTGTCGTATTTTATTTATGAGCACCCTTTTTTATTAATATCTTGATGTAGGCAAGGATGTGGACTTTTTTTATTGTAATCACGAATGAAACGCCGATTTCTTAAAAAATATTAATAAACTTGTCATAAAAATATAAATCTGTACCTAATATTTATATAACGGCAACTGTTACAAGCCGATTGTTTTCAGCAGGACTTTTGTCTGAGCTATTAGTAGTTTCCTTAGAGAATGACCACTTTCTTTTGAATGTGTATAAATTGAATTGACAATCAAAAAGTAATTGTATAATACTAAATAAATAAACTTTAATTTCTCATTCTGTATATTATGTATCTCATAAAATATGAAAAGAAATTAAGATAAGTAAAAGTGTATTTAAATTTGATATAAAGCAAAGCTAAGGATTAGCGCTTATTTCGCACTCAAACAAGACGCTTACGGGATTGTGCGGTTTTTAATTAATTTTTCATCTCGAACAAGCCTCAGTTGCGAGATCGTTAAAAATGTACGTGTTATGTTTGTATACTAATACTTTATGTGGTATACTTTTAAGCGGATTTTGAATTAACAATTCGCATATTTGATATATTACTGTTTTGTGTAATATTGGGCTTTATTGTAGGATGAAATCTCTCTTCATAGAATATGTGTGAAGTATATTTAACTTATAAAAATCTCGTGTCAAAGTGTTTGTTATCGAACTTCTCCGAAATTTATTTGGTTGGTCTGAAAATAATTTATTCCGCTAAGTGATAAGGGTACCCAAAATCCTAAATTTTCAACCTTCTACCACCAATCCCCATTTTTAATAGTGATTAGAACTCGGGCGAAGCCGCGGGAATAGCTGCTAAATGTTTTTGTGTTGTTGATGAGGATCGTGCATCTTAGTCTCCCTGTTACTGCTATACTCGTAAAAGATAGTGCTAGTCGGGTGTGCGTGAGAGAACTTTATAGTATTTTTTATACTAGGGATTTTTATATATTTTTATCTAAAGTATGTGATATTTCGTATTTTTTTATTATAGACACTGTAGTTATGGATATATGCTTAATTCGTCTAAGTTTAGGTAAATTTTATACTGCGTTAAATTAAATTATACCTTTGATCTTAAACAAAAATCCTTTTCTTTTTAGTTTACAAAATTACATCAAGATCTGCCCAGTGGTTTTCTCGTGATACGGTCACAGAAAGACAAAATTTCTAAAAAATCTTAGTTCTGCCTTAACACTTCATGTACAGATTGGACTAAGTTACAATTTTATTATATTTATATATATAATGTATATTTAAATGGATTGTTTTTACCTATATACACTATTTATACACTATTTTATCTTTCATATGTAACAATCAAGAATACTAACTCAAAACAAGAAAGAATAAAACTAATGGTGTGGTAGTATTTCCTTGACCGGCTCGGCTTACAGAAGGACTTAGAACGCGCGGGGTGAATGTTTTGTATTTACCGTAGAGATGTTTGTGGTTAACATGTAGCGTTTCATTCAGATGGTACCAACTCACGTTCCTTAGATGCCAGTCTTTGTCTCTACCACGCAAGGAAAATTTTCGTTTCACTTTATTTTTGTGCTTGTACTTTGTTTTAGTGAAATTTTAAAAATATTTTTATATAAACGTGTATATATAGCAGTTATTACACTATAAGCTGTCACCTCGCTTTAATATATACATATATGTACATATTATGTTGTATAAGCAGAACGGATCTCCATCACTTATACAATAATACGTGAGCGAAATTGTAATTTTTCCAATTTTCTCTCCCGGATAAAGGCACAAATAGATAAAGTGGGAATTTAATATTCTTTACCTTTACGTACAATTCTTTTAAATTGACGCAAGAAATTATTTTCACTGTATGCTTAGATCATGATGAGGCTATTTGTTTGCTTAGAAGTTGCTTAGTTAGTTAACATCTTACCATGTTACTTTGCTTGTCATTGTTTCAATTACAAAAATGGTATTATGGAATAATATAGTAGTACATACTCAAAATAAGGGTCAATCTACAGTACTATAGTTTTAGTTTACTTCTTTAAAAATCTCGTGTCATAATGTTTGTTATCGAACTCTTCCGAAACAGCTTGACCGATGCTTATGAATTTTTTTTGTGTTTGGTAGGTCTGAGAATAGGTCGTAGGCTAATTTTTATTCCCCTAGGTGATAAGGGTGGCCCGCCCCAGATATTTTATTATTATTTGTTTTATGATTTGGCATCAAAAATGTTTATAACCTTAAACTTTCATCCTTCGGGCGCGGGCGAAGCCGTGGGAATTGCTTGTAATTTATAAAAACATTCAGGAATTGTCAATGTTCCTTACGAAACTACTATAAATTAACTTAATAAATCCGCTTAACAATTAACGACGGCCCGGATATCCGCATCGACAAAAAACTTCCGGTTTAGCGCTACAAAAACATCGTTAACTTAAAAATCCTCTTTAACGATACACTGTTAACACGCTATTAAACGCGATTACGCCAACAGACATCGCTTAATCAGAGAGCGTCCGTAACGTAAATAAAAGCGAATTTATAGATAAATGGCATCTATTCTGTGTAATTAAAGCGGAATGTTTAACTTTTCAATATTCATCGTAGCACTGTTCGTATAACATTTATGCCTAACATATACGAGTATAACATCAAACGGCAATTAGCAATCGAGCTAGTTCCATTAATGACTTAAAAGCTCGGTCGGAAATCCAAACTCCGACACACCCAACTATAGGAATAATAAAAGCTTAAAATACTGCAATGGATGTCTATTAACGCGTCGTTTAACGCGATTACTAGCAACAGGCAACCATTAATGAGATACTATCGGTCCATAAACAAAAAAGGAATTCACTTGACTTCATTGTTTGACAACTGCGGTCAAAGATTTCAGCCCCAGGCTATGTGAAAAAGTTCAAGTATTCTTCTTCAAAGAACTTAATAGTACTTAATTAGAATAGAAGTCCCTTTGCATTACTTAAGGTCGGCAATCGCCTTTCTACGAGTAAATACTTCTTTGTTTGGGGCTAGCCTGAGCCATCCTCAACTATCTTTATCCCGCGCCATTTATGGATGTTATAGAGCCAAGGAAGATGTTTTGGCACTGTATCCGTTGGAGAAAAGATATAGATTTTTTTTATATTTAGCTTAGGGGCAGAAATTATAGATTAGGGTAGCAGTTTCTCATGCCTCTCCGGGTATGAAAATTGTTAATTTTGAAATAACAAATTGGATAATCGAGAGATAAACTTTGTCAATACGTTCCATTATTTTGTGTTTGAGAAAGGACAGTAAATAACACCGTTTCACATTCACAATATTAGTTATTATAGTTAGTTAAGCACATAATATGTACATATCTGTTTCTACATTAAGAATTGGTAAATTTTCTTATTTCATTTGAATTATTATTTGCTTATTGCTACATCAGAGTTAGTTCTAGTTTTAATTGTTGCCCATATAAATATAAAATATTTTAAAATTCAACTATATGATACTCAATTATGTCTGCTGCAGTCCCAAGCATATGCCAATTGCACGCCGAAGTTACCCTTAATATACATATTTACATAATATAAATACTTTGTGCTTACTAATTTTATACTTTGTCGAATATAGCATGAGTATTTCCCTGTATGGTGTAGTCGTAAGTAATTTGTTTTGACTCAAACACAGCCTCTTCTTTTGCATTTTCATAAGGATCGGATGATGAGACCCGGAACATTTGCAGGGGCTTAATTAAAAGAGCTTATTTTGTTGCTACGAAGCCACGTTGTATTAGGATTTAGGAAGATACTATATAGTACTATAGTCCATATTTTTTTAATCTTTAGAGAATTTTTTTGTTATATTTCGTAATAATGTTTTCATTATTTTCTTTTATATCCTAAAAGCGTACACGAGCAGCAGATATTAACGAAAATAATGAAATAATAAAACGATAATGTTAACTGGTAAGCTAAGCTTGTGCTACGGATACCAGATAGTTGATATACTACATGTATAAATTTTAAATACATACATATTGTAGATATTACTGTAGTACAAACATTCGTGCTCAACAAATGAATGTCCCCAGCGGGACTCGAACCCGCGACCGCTGGCGCAGAAAGGAGGGTATCTACCGACTGTGCCAAACGTGTCGTCAATTCGTTCATTAAATTTTTTATTACATTTTAAAAGTTTTTAAGTTATTATAAATATATTGCCCGTATGGCGTAAATATTCCATTGATTTACTTAAGTATTTAATATTATTAAATAATAATATATTTCTGACAAAAAAAAATATGTCAAGACATGTTTCAACGACAAACTTCTCCGCTACAACTTAGCACTCGGTGAATTCATCTCGACCAATTTCCACCCGCTCCCGTCAGTGAATCCGATAGGAAACGTCATAATCATATGATAGGTGCGGCGCATTGCGCCCACCTGTCGCCGCGCGTGCGTCCCACGGTGACGTCACGCGACCGCGCCCGACCACCGCCGGGGCCGCCCGACACGGCCAACCAGCTACTTTGAATTGATCCACCGACTCTACACCAATTGCTAATCAAATATCTTTAATATTTCAAAATAATAGAATTATTTGTATATGAAAAAAAAACTTTCTCCTCCGATTTTCGAATTCATGTTTTCAAATCGTCTTTTTTGTCTTATCTAACTAAAGCTAACCAAAAGAAAATTCATTGGCGAATTATCCTGGCATGTCTCGCTAGCTTCTTATCTAGTTCTTAATCCAAGATAAATATTACATCAATCGGGGGTGGAGACGGTGGCACGCAGGCGCGCCGGCCGGCGGCCCAGTCCCGCTCCGGCCGCGCTGCCCGCCGCACATCGCTTTCGCGGGCGCCCGACCCGGCGGCGACTCGCACGCTGCCTTATAGAAACCTCGTAAATAATCGTGCTACTGCAACCAACGTACGGACCGCTCTCGAACGTTGAAATAGAAAACTCATCCGAAATCGACCGTCGAACGCTCATCGCTATCCACGTGCCCACGTTGCGTAAGTCGCGAAAACACAAAAAATATCATCCGAATCTCCTTTGACACGCAAGAAAAACAAATAGCACAAACGAAATCGATCAGTGTTTATCATTCTCGACTTGCGAGCACAGTCGTGTTTGTATTGCGACCGAAGTAAATAGTGTATCGGGTAAAGCGTGTTGGGGAGGTTAGAAGTGGCTTTCCTTTTTAATAGGTTAATCCGCAGACTGCGGGCGCGGTCTTTTTAACCTTATAGTACAAAAGTGCTGGTTGACCTTAAAACTGCGCGGCGACACTTGATTTGTTTGCCGCTAGAAACAGTTACCCTATGTTCTTTAATTGACGCTTAGAGCTTTTCGAATAGTTTGTGTTTACAAAACACACTTCATCGTTTTTATAAACATGTATATTCTATTTGTAATTTTTATTAACGTAATGTGTTACCAGCTAAAAAAAATAAGTTAATATATCGTTATTAAAATATAACAAACGTATTTATTATACACATTTATTTACGACCCAAAACTACTCAACACTGTTGAATAAACAAACTTTTTTACCCATTCGACAATTTTATATTCCAACCAGCCACTTCACTTTTTTAATTGCCTCTAACGACTTCTTACCCTAATTAATGGTGCCCGACGCTTAAGGAATTAGAAATTTCGACAAAAATTTGTATTAGCTCTTACTGCCGCTTATTAACTTAAACTTTTTTTCGTTTCAGACTAAATTATACAAATCCTCTTCATTTCTTTTACTCTTTTGACTACATTATCTCGAATGTCATTAAGATTCTGTGTCATTCAAAGTTGGAATTTAAAATTAATGTTATGATATTTGTAAATATGATTTTCTGATGTTATTTCTTGTAAGAATTTGATTTTAATTCAAAATAATATAAAGCTCTTGGGCTTATAACTTTTTACAGTAAACCTATACTTTCATAGAATATTGACTATATATTATCATAATAAGTTATTAAATTTAAAATTCGGGCACGGCACGGGCCTGCCATCAATACAAAGGGGATCAGGCCATAGTCCAACACCCAGACCTAGTCTGCCAAGACTTCATATGTCCTTGAAAAATTTGCTAAATTCTCTAGACATGTAGGTTTCCTCACGATGATTATTTTCATCCCAAGCATAATGGTAATCATGTTAGAAATGATTTGCACATAAAAAAAATTGCGAGACCCGGGATTTGAACCCGCTCCACTCAGTTCCCTGAGCGAGCGCGCTACCACCACTATAAAATCTACGATGAAAATTATGTTAAGAGTTGATCATCTTATTTAGTGTTTTCTTACCAGTTTAACTCCAAATATTTTAAGTAGGGTTTTTATAGAAAGTAATAAATTAAAGATTATTTCACTAACAAATAAACGATGCTAAAATAGTTACGATATTAAATGGTTTAGGAAAACAAGATAAGCAGCTAATCCAAACAAATGGTTTGTTTCTTTTATAAAATATCTTTTCTTTTATTTATGTTCAAGGAAAAATACCATACAAAGTATAAATCAAATGATTTACTATGGCCTAGTAAAGATACAGCGTTTTATTCATTTCGCTTAAATACATTTATCATTTACATTAATTGAAAGAAATATTCAATATTTTTCCCTCTTGATTTTTTATACTACTATAACTACTATTTAAATAGGCTTAGAAAAATTTTAAATGTAGAAAAAATGCTTACTTTTTGAAAAGAAAATTCGGGTTAGAGATAGCCTGCGTTCGGATGTACGTAAGCTTTTTGTTTGAGGACGTGAAAAGGTTCCCTGTGGATAGAATTTATTTGAAAATCCTGTTAGTTTGTGGATAGTACTCAATGGATTTCGATTTAAATTCGTATTTTTAGTATCATTTCATACTAGTTTTTATCCGTAGCTCTGCTTGCATGTCAATATGGGTGTATTCATATATTTTGAACGTATAGGTACGTCGTAGGGTATATTCATTCCCATAATCCAATCTACAAATCATTCATTCAATGTAGGACAAAGGCTAGATGCAAAATAATCACTGTACGATACTTCGCCTGTAAATTTTAGTCTAAAATCTGAACTCAGGGTATTTTTTTTTAATCCAAATAACTTTGGCTCCACTAAAAATCACTAAACCTACATGGGCGTTAAATCGATAGGTATTGAAATCCTTCGACTCCCCGACCACTTAGATCATCAGTCACGCCATATATTTTATATCCTTTTCAGAATTCGTTCTTATTCAATTATTGATAGATAGAATAATTTTTACATTTATAATTTTGAGTTTGAATTTTGCTCCAGAAGAGGTATTAAAAATAACTCTTTTTTTTTCAAAGTACAATGCTAATACATATAAGTATATCATTCTAATAAAGACATAGAGAGGTCACTTCTGTACTTAAATATAGATTAAATAAATTTAAATTAAATGTGACCAAATAAAAACATATGGAACTAGAGCTGATATTGTCACATTCAATAAGTATTGAGGTTTTATACAAAAATACCTTTAAACTGATATTTCCCTGAGGAGCTTAAAAATATTTCTAATATTTCTGACAATTGCAAAAAAGAAATCACCCAACTCGGTTGAACCGCTCCTAAGTGATACTCCATGATACATGTGGCAATTGATTTTTATGTATATATACGAGTATACTAGAGATTTACCCTCGCTTCGCTCGGATTACCTCCTGCATTTGTTTATTTGTTCAATGGTTAGTATAGATTTCTTCCAAATGAGATATTTTGCCTCAGTAAAAAGTATCTTATATATATTTGGATCGGATCATCAAACCATACTAAATTGCATCGAAATCTGTCAAGTGTTTTTTTCGTGATGCGGTTACAGACAGACAAATATTCCACAAAGTAGAGATTCAGGATCGATAAAAATAACCATTACGATAATACTTCTTCAAAAAATAAATGTTTTAAATCTGACCAATTTGGATTCAGTTAGAATTTTAATATAAGTGCATGTTTTTATATATGATTTCGCTTAAGTCATATAAGGGAAAATTTATATTGAAAATTCATACAATTAAAATTAAAGGACAAAATAATTGTGTATTTTGTCGAGTATTGTATACAACTCATCTATTTAGCCAAATTGTATTCATTTATATTCGTAAACAAGGATATGACGGAGAACAAAGCACGTTGCTAGTTCCAACTTCCTGCCTACAATCCTTTGCCCCAATTTTGAGGCATTCAATTTCCATAAATTGATACTCAATATGTGCATACGTTTATATTTCCTTATTTTCTCATTTTTATATCCATGTAACATCGATTTTAATCATATTCTAGCATTGAGAACTAGAAAACTGAAGTTTTCTTTATTGTAAACTATTTGTTACGTGCAACTTCGCTTGTCTTATTAATTTACGTTATAGCCACACTACAATCATTCGGTCATACGAATATAAACCTAATTACATTGAATAAAGAATTGTACTGAAAGTTCCAGAACAACGCAATTGAAAATTAAATGAATCTGAAAAGTTAGTTTTTTTTTATAATATCAAATATTCGCGTAAATATTAAAAAAGTGTCATGCGATTTCTCGTTCACTCTTGTTTACAAATTCAAAAATCACTTTTATTAATCTATTTTTATGTGAACTTTGCAATTATGTATATAGTATCTCATAAAAAAATCTAATTTATAATCACAATTCTATTTTTGTAATGGTTTACCATTACTCCCGAATTTCGTTTAGTTACTATAATTAATTGTTTCAATTAATCGTAGCTATATTTTCAAACGTTCCGTTATTGTTAAATAGAAATAGTGGTAGAAGTTGGTCAGGAAGTCTATAAGTGGAAACGCTCAACCGATATGTACCGTAGTCACGGAACCTCGGCATAGCTGCAGAGCTATGAAATAGAATCAAGAATTTAACCAAAGATGTATTTATATTTTAAAAAAAACCGTTTGCGACAATAATTCTCTATGAAGCGCTGTTCTGCTATATAAAGATAATAAAATCGCGATTAAATGGGATGGGGGTAGGAGGGTAAAAAATACTATCACATACTATGCTGATACCTACCAAATATACAAAAAAGTCATGAAAATCGATCGAGCCGTTTCGGAGGAGAGCGACTACAAACACCGTGACATGAGATAATAAATTTTGTCTCCTCTGTTTGGCAACCAGTTTTCTTTTTTATTTGTTAAACCGATTGACGATGAAATTTAGTGTATCAGTAAAACAAAAATAGTTTATGAATAGGTTAATCCTATTCATATATATGTTTACCAATTTCGACCATTGGATGAACATTAGTATAATTAAATGTTTGAATATATGTACAAATACAAAGTGATTCCATTTACTGCCTACAAATTAATGACCAAAATTGTTTACTAGTTATTAAAACCATGAACTGTTAATCAATAGTTTCAGCGAAAGGTATTTGGGTCTTAATTAAACCTTCTAGTTTCTATTCGACAACAAGATTACATATTGGGTGCGCGCGCGAAATAAGGGTTAATTCAATGAAACAATTACAAGTTTGTTAATTTTCATTAGGAATTATGTAAAATATAACTAAAATTCGTTATTAACAGTATAAACTATTTTCGGTTAAATTAATTCAAATCTAATGGAAACTACTAGCACAGTGGTAGCTTGGAAAATAGAGTGTAGCGCGTTCAAATCCCGGGACTGGCAACCCAGATGCTCTTATTTGATTCGCTCATGGTTACCACTTATTTTACGGTGAAGGAAAACATAATGAGGAAACCTGCATATCTGAAAGAACCTGTTAAATTAATGAAAGGCATAGTCCGACAACATGCACTTGGCCGGCGTGGTGGATTATGGCCTGATCCCTTCACTTTGAAGGGAAATCCGAGCCCAGCAGTGAGACATTAAAAAAAGGATTAAATACACAAAAGGAACACTGGCTTTCTACCTTTATATAGCCGTGGTAGCTTTATACAGCATTGCTGTTTCCATTTTATTCAAATATTTTAGAAATTTTACCTCAATTTTATTGTAAAGGTAAATCAAAGCATTCAATGCTCGCTGTTAGAAATCTAAGAAACTCAGAAAGAACTCATTTTATCTTGTTTATCTTCGCTGCTTTCTCAATACCTCTTACGTCACGTGAAAATTTACAAGTATGCGATTTAAAAGGTTTGGAGATGATTGCTCAAACACATTTTCCTACCTTCCTACGTTTTAAATTTTTATACATATATTTTCCAAATATGCTTGTGGGCTTAGTGTCAATGTATTGTTTATATTGCAATTATATATTTGTTATATGATTCGTTTATTTATGTGGAATAAAAATTACGTAAATTCATAATATCACGTCACATATACCCCTAGGTTAACATAGCTTACCTGTGTTTTACATTCAGGTCAAGC
Organism: Boloria euphrosyne; assembly: GCA_951802675.2. Classification (NCBI taxonomy): domain Eukaryota; kingdom Metazoa; phylum Arthropoda; class Insecta; order Lepidoptera; family Nymphalidae; genus Boloria; species Boloria euphrosyne. The sequence continues at coordinate 10,152,562 of OX637885.1, forward strand.
GGGGGATTATACGCAACGCGTCGGCAATAAACTTGGACTTTAATCCTTGTAATTTAGAAATAGAAGGTACTATAACTTCAATATAAGAATATGATTGATCGTTTTGCCTTAATAATTCCGTTTATGTTTTAATACAGCAGTGCATAACCTACTAAGAAATTAGCTTTACGTTGTACTTACAATTTACATGGGTTGATACTGCCGCTAGATACCTACCCATGGGATTGTTTGTCATGCCATTTTATGGAGCTCTAGTTTAATCGGGTGCTGTTTATTCTGCTGAATTATTTATGAGTGAACTTGTCGATCCCAAATCTCCTATGCTTTCTTGAGGGTAGATAAAGTGAAGACAAAGGTTCAGTTATTAAGAAGATTTCTTAGTTTGGATAGACTGTTATAATATCTTGTCATCAACCCTGTGCATGACGAATGTTACAGCAAATTATAATGTAACAGATTCATCTAGAACCCTTGCTTAAACTCTTTTTGCATCCCTCGGGGGTACACTCTCCCCGAGAAGCTACATTTAATGAATATAAGTAAAAAGCTAGAAGCGTTGTCACTGATGTGTAAATACTCGTATCTCAGCAGTCTATCTATTATATCCTAGTTCCTTTATGTTTTAAGTATATGCAGCATGCAGCTAATGTTTAATTCTGAAAATTTTCCGGTTGTTGTTTATATTAACATAGGAAAAAGCTCTAAGAGAGCTTAGAGCTTCTGCTTCGTAGAAAAGATTAATATGAGTTAGACTTTTACGTGTAAATTGTTAATTAAGTTTACGGTTTAAACACCTTAACAGGAATCGGAACCTCAATATAGTTTTAAAAAATATGCTAGAAAAGCTTGTATTTGAAATACACGTTAATTGTTAAATTTATGCGACTGGCTTTTGATGCTTAAACCTTATTTGATGATCCCCCTACATTGTCAAACATAGACTGTGACTATTTTACGCGTTCACAAAGCGCAGCGGATTTTAAGCCACTTTACGGTCGGTTTGCCGATTTAATGAGGACTGTCCACCAAAGAGTTACCGCCACATGTTGTAGTACAATGTTGAATTATGTTAATAATGAAAATAGATTTTTACTATGTGCGGTAGTATTTACGTTTTGATAATTTAATATAGGTAGGTACTTAGATATGACTCGAACTAACGTTTTTCCAAAGAAAGTTTTGCTTCTGTTTAGTAACTTAAAAAATTAGAAACATTTTACATACTGTGTGGCACTATTACAAGATTAGAGATAAATATATCCATATTTTCGCAAATGTTAATAATAATTGAAATTCATTAATACTAAATAAAAAAGTTTAAGACCCGAATTAGATTTTATCTGTTAATAATCTGTTAAAAATTCAATATAATAAGAATATTCTCATTTCCAACGCTGTTTTCGTCCCTAATTGTTTTAAATAGATTGATGAGGTTAGACGAACGTGTTTCTGTAATCGGGGAAATGTCGACACTTGCTATTAACTAATTAATGGACCATTATTATTATAGGTCAAATAGACCAAATTACGATTACTTTTTGAGTATTTTTAAATATTCGAACTTTATTATATTGTCCAAGTTTTTTTTTAATTAATCAAATGACTGTGATTTGTGTGTGACAAGTGACAAACTAACAAAAGCTCAGCATTTTTCAAATTACATCTATCTAATTTAGTAACAAAGTCAAACGCATTCAGTAGAATACGAAAGCTTATTCAATATTTACCAGCATCGGGTCCTAACTCAACCATACATCTTAAGTAGGGCCATGAGCGCGTTCGCATCGTTGCCTAAATATTAACATACATGACATTTCCATTTGTTTGCTTTGCCCGTACCCTTGCCTCGTTTTATCATACATGATGTCAAGAACTATATGCCCTCAGCGGCATAGCAGGATTGAAATAGGTCTTGGCAGCTTTCTGAATCCCCAGTGACGATGATATAAAAGGACAATATGATGAATCAAGACAAGTCTGTGAAAACTACCGTACAGATTTTGATAGAATTTTATTTATTACTAGCGATTCCCGTTGCTTCGCCACATTTTTTGATGCGTAATCATAAAAAAATAAAAAAATAATATTTGTTCTAAAAATTAAAAATTAATAAACTGGAGAGGGCTACTTATCTAACTTATCACCTAGGGGAATAAAAAAAACCTACGACCTATTCTCGGACCCACCAAATATATATACAAAAAAAAATCATAAAAATCAGTCAAGCCGTTTCGGAGGAGTTCGATAGCAAACACTGTGACACGAGATTTTTATATATTAGATTATTAGAACTTATTTTATTTATTAAAAAATATGTTTTTATATTTCAAATATTCGCGTAAATCTAAGAAAGTATTAATATAGTTATTATGATTGGGTTTACACTAAAGTATCACGCAATATTGCTTTAAGTATATTAATAACTCAGTTTTTCGTTTTCCGTTAGTTTAAGAACATTGCATGCTCATAATCATTAACATTCGAGCATCGAATTTGCCGTTACACAGCATTACAGTCTATCTTTAACCACCTTAAAAAAAGGAGGAGGTTATAATGTTCTACTGTATATTTTTTATATCAGCGATATTAATAATAATAATAATAACTTTATTTCTTAAAAAGGTTACACATACAAATATATATTAGGTCAAATTATGGTTTCACATAACAGTGCATTATATATCAGTTGGATGCCTCTGCTGCCGTACTAGGATAACCTGTGTTACGGCAAACAGCGCCCACCCCTCAAACATGGGCAAGAATGATAATGTAAAACTTAATTATATTTTTATAAAGAAAAAAAATACAGAGATATAAAGTAAATGTGTGTGTGTGTGTGTGTGTGTGTGTGTGTGTGTGTGTGTGTGTGTGTGTGTGTGTGTGTGTATGTGTATATGTATGTGTGTGTGCGTGTGTGTGTTTGTGTGTGCGTGTGTGTGTTTGTGTGTGTGCGCGCGTGTGTGTGTGTGTGTGTTGTGGTTGTCATAGCAATGTAGAAAGTGAATTATATCAATTGCAGATGTCTAAGAGGTTTTCAGTTTCATGGTATGATAGGTTCAAAAAGAAGTTAACAAGTTTCATCTTACATATATTACTATTGACAGAGAAAATATCTAATTTTTTATTAATTTTATTATAAATAAACGGTCCCAAATAACAGTAAAACTTATTAATAAACATAGTTCGGAAAGCTTTACTCTCGACGCAAGCTGTTTGATTTCTACGTTTATTTAATAAATTTGGCATATATTTCAACTCGGCATGTTGTTTTAGAACAATATTTTGTAAAAAAAGTTGGCGTACCGTTAGAACTTCACAATACTTATATAGTTCATGAGTTGGATAAGCAAGCGGCATATGTGTGCAGACTTTCAGAACTATTCGTTGAGCAATCTCAAGACATTTCAGTGTAGTTTTCGGTGCTCCACCCCATGAGGATATGCAATACGAGATGAGTGATTGACATAATGCAAAGTAAACACGTTTTAAAATAAGGGGTTCAACGATATTCCGTAGGTTTCTAAAAATACTGGATAATTTACGGATTCGATTTGCTAAATTAGAAATATGCATTTTAAAGTTGAGATGACTGTCTATAATAACACCTAAATATTTAATGGTTTCGACTCGTTCTATAGATTGACAGGAACAATTTGAACTTTTTCTACAAGAATGGGATATCAGTTGATATTCTACACTTGGTCTTCTTATATTACGAATAGAATGAGCTATATACTTGGTCTTTTCTGTGTTTATTGTCAGAGTATTGTTCCATAACCACTCATTAACCACATCAAGACCGTATTGTGCAGCAGCGAAAACATCGGACCAGGTATTTGCAACAAAAATTAAAGCAGTATCGTCTGCATAAGAGATTAATTTTCCTTGAGGGAAAACTAACGAAGCTAAATTGTTAATATAAATCAAGAATAAAGTTGGCCCTAATATACTGCCCTGGGGCACTCCATGATTAACCGCAAGACTATCGCTAACGTAATCACCAATGCGTATAGATTGTGAACGTTCAAAAAGGTAACTTTCAAATAGTTTTAATTGAGTTCCCCTTATTCCCAGATTCTCAAGTTTGTAAATTAGCTTAGTTATAGAGATCGTGTCAAAAGCTTTTGCTAGGTCCAAAAATATTGAAATTACTTTTTTACCCTTATCTAAATTCTGACTCACAAAATCAGTCAGTGTAAACACTGCATCATCTGTGGATTTACCTTTGCGAAAACCGAATTGATTCATTGAAAGTAGATTATTAGTTTCCAAAAATTGAATGAGCCTATTATTTATTATCTTTTCTAATATTTTCGATAGAGACGGTAAGATAGATATGGGTCTATAATTACAAGGTAGTTTTTATCGCCACTTTTATGTATAGGGTGAATCTCCGATTTTTTGAGAATTGTAGGGAATATTCCTGTGTTAAGACATAAATTAAAAATATGTGTTAGAGGCAGGCTAAAAAAGTCAATATGATCCTTAAGAAACCTATTTGAAATAAGGTCCCATCCAACTGTTGAAGAATTTTTTAAACCCCTTATCAATTGTCTAACTTCTTCTTCTGTCGTATCGAGTAAGACAAAAGATTTAGAATTTGAGTTTCTGTCATGCTCAGAATAATATTTATTATAACTTTGCTTATCAATTAGGTGTTTCTCTGCTAGATTCTTGCCAACATTGATAAAATAATTATTAACTGAATTAAGTGAATTTTTAGGAGACGAGGATATATTAAGCAATTCATTTGAGGTAAAACTATTTTTATTTGATGTATTTATTTTAGATTTTAATATTTTCCATAATTTTTTATTATCGTGTTTAGCATTATTAATTTCGTTTGTTTCATAGTTATTTTTTATCTTCCTTAAAAGGGTGTTGCAAAAATTTCTATACCGGGTATATATTAGTTTAAGTGTTAAATTATTTGGAAAAGTTTTCGAATTTTTATGTAATTTATCTCTATTTTTAATGCAACGTAGTAAACCTGGTGTGATCCATGGTTTTAGTATTTTCTTTCTAGACGATAGTGTAATAATGGTAGTGTTATCTGATATTAATTTAGTAATAGCATTCGTCAAAAATTCAATTGCATAGTTAGGGTCCTTTGTTTCAAAGACCGGGGTAAGATCAATTTTTTTCAAGTTAGATATGATATTTTGAATGTTAATCTTCTTATAATTAGTACTAACATACGATCGATCCAATTTTAGATTAACTGATATAAGAACAGGATTATGATCAGTTATTTTTACTTTTGGAATCATAGTTATAAAAGAAAAATCGATATTATATACCATTATGATATATTTATTAAATTTTATTACACGAGTAGTAAATACACGAGTATTTCATTACTTACTTATCCGAAAAGGGCAAGTGATATTTTGCATTACGTTGCGTATTAAATATTAAGTTCCTAGGCTTCGCTTGACGTAGGCGCTCGTTCAGTTCTCACAACAATTTATGTGATGGCGCTATATACTTAACAATGTAAGCGAATCGAAAAAGCTCTAGTAACGAGTTAAAGTCTTTTCTGTGAAGTCTTTTAAAAAATAAAGTTTAGAAGCAAATATAAGAAGCATAAAGCTAAATGTAAAATTTGATCCAAATTCGCCGTTTCTGTTTAGATACTTAAAAAATTTTTACTTATTTATTATAATTTAATATTAAATGACAAGATTATCAAAAACAACTGAGTTTGTGACTTTATAAAGCTAAAAATATTAAAATTTATTTTATTTAAAAAATAATTTTATTTAAAATAACTTCAAACAATATCAAATTCGTAAAATCCCAAATCACGTCGCACACTGCAACCGCACACCCTCATCTGACGGGCTTAGTCTGTCAGTCTGATCCACGTGCTTCCGCTGTACAAAACGATATACTGTTTATATATAAATCTACGTACTATTTTCTGATCGTGGTTTCTGGTGGCGTAAAAACTTTACTCTCTTTCAAAGTAATTGGATAAACTAAGTTTAAAATTATCTTTTTATGAACAATGGACTCTTTTTAAAAGTGTAAGTCAGTTTCATTGTAAGCTTATTTAAACTTTTTCTTTAATATTTAAAGGCCTCTTTTTGTTTTCAAGTTGAGATAAAGATAATTATATAGTATTAGGTGAAATTATATTATAGTCCATATTATAAGATCAAGTCTTAAAGGCAGTGGTAGCCCAGTGGTAACGCGCTCACTTGGTTTACCGAGTGGTGCGGGTTCAAATCCGGGTTTTGCACCTCTAATATTTTCATGTGAGAATCATTTCTATCATGATTACCACTGACGGTAAAGGAAAACATCGTGAGGAAACCTGCATGTCTCAGAAAACCTAGCAAGTTTTCGAAAGACATGTTAAGTCCGCCACACGCACTGGGCCAGCGTGGTGGACTATCCCCTCGTACTGAGGGAGGCCTTGCCCAGCAGTAGGAAGTTAAAAAAAGGGCTGAAGTCATTATTAGATCGTACTGCAAAGTGCTAAGGGTTATGTTTGGTAAAGCGACAGTGTTTTAAGGTTTCTAGCCAGCGTAAAGCATGTAATTATATATTTAAGTAAAAAGTCATTCTAAAGTCTGCTTACTGCTTGCAATTTAACATAATGCTATAAAAAATATATATAATTTTAACTTATTTAACATATTTATAACTTGCTATAAAATGTATACAGTCTTGTAAAAGCTAAGAACGCCAGCCAAATCACCAAGCTATCGTGTATCGATCACACGTATCAATGAATAGAGGTCCCTTGCTTATCACATGTATCGACAGAGTTTCCATCTCATTTAGCGTCCTGAAACACGTTCAACTTGGTTAAGATGAGTGCTCACCGACAGATAAGTTTCTCATTTGATTGGAATACACAATGACTTTTCCCAGAATTCCTACACGAAAACTTTACTTTGAATCAAAAGTTATCTTTAGTTTATAATTTAAATTAAAGAAGTATATTTAAAGTGGTACCGCCTATTTAAAAGTGATACACAACGCATTTGTATATTATATACTTATGATATGTATTATTTTATATATAGAAAAATATTCTGACTAATAAATTATTATTTAAATGATAGTATGCATACTTCCTAACGTACTCATGTTAGTCACACGTTCTCTCATATTATGTCGCAAAGTGTCGGGATAAGTACTTTTTGCAGCATCGGGCAGATTGTAATTAATTTGAATGGTCACAGACTGCGTATATTTCAAATTGGAAATCGATTATAGACAAAAAGCTCCCTTCGGTGGTTTCGCTTTTTATCTCATATATCATTATTAGGTTCTGGTCATATTCGATTCTAATTTATTTTATTACGCAAATATGTCTGGAAAAGAAAGATCAAAATAGATCATAGAAGAAATGTCTTGTTATTTTTTATTTGTATTATATGTATTTATTATATTGTAATTTATGTAAATAAATGAACGATTTAGGAAAAAAAACAAAGAATGAGTTTCTTAGAATTCTTAAATAGTATTACAATATTCAAATTTAATTAATAAAAATAAATTATAATTGGTGCCTTTTATAAAAATTATCACTATATTTAGGCTGGTATTACAACAGAAAAGCGATCCTAAAGTAGTACAATGTCGCTCTTGATATAAAAGTAGCGTAAGTCAGGTTAATGTCATAAAACTGCCAATCCCGTTGTTTACGGAGCGAGTGATTGATCTACGAGCGACCGCAACGTTATCGACAGCTGCAACGATGCAATGCAGCCTTTGTCGTAAATTAGTTTGTTTTAGAAACTGACAAGGAATTTTTGATATCTAAACAGTTTATTTTCTCATTTCTGTAGACTCTCTCGTTGCCATGTATGATGTAACGCATTCGAAATGCCAATGACCATATTTAATAAAAATTCGCGTTAACCCATAAAAGTATTATTTGCCTATTAATTAAACATTCCTTGCAAACAGTGGATGCTTATTATACCTCATGACAGCATGTTCAGATTGTATTGCTGAATATCATTTTTCACTTCAAATTTTATTATTAATTTTCGTACATTTCGAATATTATTTATTTATTAAAATCATTTGAGAAGAATTCAATTTGCAATAACAAGTTTTTATACCAACATTGTATATAATTTTTATTTTAGATCACTAAAGAAAATCACTGCGCTAGGTGAGTTTAATTTGTTTTTCATTAACATAAGTAGTCGTTCGAGGTAGAGGGCTCGACGCCCACGAAACTTGAACAGTGTTTTAATAATCGTGGAAAGCGGACAGCACGAAGAGGGGAAAAGCGTGAAGCTATATATTAAATTACTGTTTTATAATAATGTTAACTAAAATAGGCCAAATAAAATTTATAGTAGTTAATAAGATATTTTTGTAAATTAAAACTTCTTTGCACGCATGAGGGTAAAATTCTTACGGATGAAACGCGACATGAAACGGATGTGAAACGTTTTTAGAAGAGGGAGACAGCGATTGAGACCGATTGAGAGAGAGCGAGAAAGGGCATTGGTATTAATTTTCGACACTTTTATTATTTTATTTACAAAATCATAATCTCATCTTCCGTTTCCCTCCCTCTAAGTCTCGGAAATCTAAAGCTTATTAGAGACAAACAAAAACGAGTACCAGTACAAGTACCAGGCACACAGAGACGGGGAGGAGTTAGCGCCACCACCCTTCAGACGGTCAGGATCGCAGGTCGGGGGTCTCGCTCACCGTAAGTCAGTGACATTTCTAACTCTGTGTAACTCCTGGTTCTGACCGTCGCGCCATCTCCCTCTCTCAACGAGCTTAGACGGGGTTAGTTAGTATAAATATAAACGAGATTAAAAAATTAGTTTGCCAAAGAAGTTTTACTTCTGACATGTGTACTTTGTAGGGACACACTTTAATTTTTTTTATTTGTGAAATCGCTGAAAATTCCTTTCATAATTCGTTATTTATCTTCGCTTAAATTTAAAATACGAATGAATATTCTTTATATACAGCTTTGCATACATAATGTTGCTTTTATACTTACTATATGGACAGGAACGCTGTGAACCTCAATATATTGAGTTCGTGATTCTATCAGCGCAATGAGATATAAAATAAAGCTCAGTGGTCGCGAATGAAAGGATTACTCGTATGCTGGAATTAATATCATTGCTATAGTTTTGCTGGTTTGTTTTGGCCATCAATGACGCATATTACCGTTGCTTGCAAGGTTTTAATAGGTTTTATCTCGTTATTATATATATTAATTGCAACTAACTGCCTGTCTTTATACCGCTGAATACGAGTGCAATACGCATGTTGCAATTTACTCCTACCATAAAACTTTAAAGTTTAGTATTTTCTTAGGTTTACGCGCATAATCGACATTATAAATGAAACTACCATTTTGGATTTTGTCGCGGATTTATTTTAATTTTTAGTTCCCGACGTTTCGAACGCTTTACAGCAATCATGGTCACGGGCGAGACTGTGACCAAAATCAAAATAAATCCGCGACAAAATCCGAAAAGGTAGTTTCACTTAAATTTTGTTTTAAAACTACACTATTTCTGTAACCAAAATACAATATTTTCCTCTTAAATACAAACAACCGCAGATACAATAATAACATATTACGCGGTATGAGGTGCTCGTTCTGTAATGTAACGCACCGCAACGAAACTTCCGCAGCGACGCCGAAGTTTCCCCATTCGGAAGTTACGATCGCGCAATCAATAAAAAACCTACTGATTGAACAGACCGCCACGCCCGTTCTACTGAGAACCGTGGATTAGATAAAAGTACAAGTACTAGTTTTTTTTTCTTCATTTATTGGTCACCGGGTTTTGTCATTTCAATTATAAATTCGATTCCGTTTGCTTATAAAATGAATATCAATAGTCTCGCAATATTTATATTATGAAGAAGAAGTTAAGATCCTATCGTAGAACAAAAAAGTATTTCTCTTATAAATATACAAAGTTACAACGTTTTACAACGTAAATTTTGTATGGTCACAAAGCCGACGGGGCTCGACTAGTTGCGACGTCAAAGGAGATTAGGTTCGCTTACACACTTGTCTTCTCCCGGCTTCTGATGCTCGGTTTACCCGCAGTCAACTAAGTCTTCCTATATATGGCTAGTGGTCAGTGCTAAACAGTGAATAGAATATAACATATAAACATGGCGTGGGGATATTGGTCTGCATCATCCGTGATGCCGGACCGCGGTCGGAGTCCGCGACGCGCGGGTACTTCAGTGGTGCACTCTCATCCGAACCCACCAACCGCGAGGGAGGTGATGGAAACACACGACGAAAGTATTATTCATACAGCATCCACGTCTAGAGATAGCCGCGATCATTCTGCCTCTCCTCATTCGTCGTCTAACGGCGGTCACTCTCATCATCACGAAGTGCGACACGCGGTGCCGGCTAGTGCTCTCTTCGGTGAGAGCTATGGAGAACTGTCTCGAAGACCGTCTCTAGACCTAGGTTCTGTAAGAAGTGCTCTAGCCTCGTGTTCTGGTGGCGGGACGCTAAGTGCGGGGTCTACGTTGACACGTGGTGGGACACTAGCAGACTACTTGCCGCCGACTCCATGCCCGCATCACCACAGAGTGTACGTGGATCACCACAAACACTACGAACAGCCAATACAACCCGTGCATGTCGGTGTGCCTCATCACTCACACTCGCATGCCTCAAGTAGACATCACACGGATGACGAAGATGATCTCGAACCGGCATATGCTACAGGTATGGTATTGTACTACTGTATTGAAATTTGTTTTTTTTTTAGTTTTTGCCATATATTTAGTATGTTTTTTACATAAATTGCGATCCGCTCTTGCCATAATAAGCAGACATGTAAATAATAATATATCTTTATCAATATATTAGAATAAAATATTTCATGATATTAAAGTAGATGTAATCTTTACAATTACACCTATATAAAATTAGTTTGTTTGTAAATAATATTAGACCGAATTAAGCTCATTGTTAAAGTTTGCTGTCACACGTGACGTTATCCGGTCGTTAGTTGGACGCAGACGGGCGCATCTACGCCACATTAGGCGGTAAATGAAAGCGCCGCGATGAATGCCCGCAGAAAGTAGGCCACGGGCCACGAAACACATTAACGAAGTAGGATTAAACTTTTATTAATACGATATTTTGCTATTGATCGCCAACTATGTAAAGCTCATATATGAATTTTAAGTTTAAGTAGAGAGAATATTTAAGTGTTTAAAGAATTAAGACGAAATTATAAAGGCATGACATCATCGTTCGTCGATCAGTCTGTCATATTGTCATCTAACAAGAATTGGGGAAATTGACAATACCCGCCTACTGAGTCCATCTACAATAGCTAAGAACATAAGTACACAAAGGACCATTAAAAATGGATCAGGCCCTTTAGGAGGAAAGCACTATAAACACAGGAACACCGGATATCTACTATATATAGGGATTAGGGACTAATTAAGATTTGAGTAATCTACCACGATTGCCTAAAGTTTATATTCCCTCTTTTTAAAGATGTTTTTTTTTTACTGTTCACGACAAAATAATACTACTTCATAACTTTTCTCAAAATATCGTTGTAGCTTGTGATATTGCCATATTTTGAAGACATTTTACAAAATGTCTTTTGTTGCGAAAAGAATGACACCTCGTCTTAATTTAGGTCAATAGTGCCAAATGACCCGCGTAGTGCAGGGACGAAAATAAGTCTGCGACACGTCACATGAAACTCATATTGACGCGGTCTCACAACATCACACTGTACATCCGATGTATGGCAATTAAGGTTAATAAAATGTTCCATGCATTCGTTTAGGCTAATTAGTTTCAACTCATTTTTGTTTCAAAAAACCTAATTTTGTATGACGCTAATTGTGACGCTGTTTTTACTTCCAAATATAAAATAAAAATAGAAATAATCTCGTAAGAACACGTTAGCATTTATTTGAAAGAATCTTCACATGAGCTTATGCTATAGAATCAGACATCCATAGAATCATAATTAAAAGTAGTGAAATATTACTTATTCTTCTCGGGTCCACTCGAATTATATTTCTTTATTATTTCTTTTTCTTTACTATAAAATAATAGGCTAATATAAATTAGCCTATTATTTTCCATTGCTGAATCAAGTTTTCCTAACGAGCGCCAACTCTCTCTGTCTTGGGCAGTCCGCTGCTGCCGGCCACCTTCCTTAGGTCATGGATCCATCGTCATCTACATTACGCTTTCCTAAACGCGGTCTCCACTCTAACACGTATCGGCTCCATCAACCATCGGTAAGTCTGGAGACAAGACCGGCCCACTTTCACTTCAGCGAGTTAATTCTGAACGCAATGTCGGTTACTTTAGTTCTTTGACGGATGATTTCATTACGAATTCCGTCTGCCAGAGAAACCCCACTCGCTTGAGTAGTTTATTTATAATTATGTTATTGCTGCTTCAAAAGTTCGTGGCTTTGCTATATAACCTTCAATTAATATTATTTCATGAATAAATTTATTGATAACAACAAATCTAGAATTTGCGAAACCAATTATCCTAATTTGGTATTTCCGGAGATTAACTCTTTAAAAAGGCTTTTCATATAATGTGTGATGAAACATTATAGTTCATTTTGTTGTCATTTTGAAAATTGTATAATATTTAAGTCGTACTGTTGTAGTGATGTTTTAAGTTACTGCTCACGAGAAAGAGTTTTAACATAAACTTTCTCAACAGTCTTTATTACATAAATTAATACTGAGAATTAACAAACATTAATAGCTAGTTATAAAAAAATATAAAAAATATTTTGTATTTATTCACCATCATATAATTTAGCACTCAACAAAAGTCATAGAATATTATATAAACTAAACATACTATTAGGTGTTTGTTCACAAATTATCAAAGTTCATCAACCATATTGTATCTAACAAATAGCGATGAAAGCGATCGAGAACAATCACATCGGGCAGACGATATGAGACCTCGTTATGTCATTCCACTTCATTGCATAGATACAATGGCTGGACCCAACGGAGCTAATAAATTGTATATGTTAATCAATTGCTATATTCTCTATATCACTTTTCGTGATCTATTTTTTAAGTAGAAAGTAGTCTAGTCTTTTAGAATCTTCTGGCGGGCTTATTTAGAATTTGGTTTTCAATGTTTTTAATGATTTACAAAATCACAGACTCGTAAAGACTAAAAAAAAAATCTAAGAAAGTATTAGATCTTCATCAGCTGTCTGCTATTACTCTACCTCTATACGACTTCTTGTTGTATTATAAAAGACTCTAAGGTGGACTATAATAAAAATTTAAAACAATTCTAAATAATTTAAAGGCAACAAAAATTAGAATGCTATTTATAGGTTTATAAAAGGATATTTGTTAAGCTTCCAAAATTCTACTAATAGACACTGACAGTTTCATTGATATTCCACTGAATTAAAACTGAAAGCTGAACATAAAGCTTTTACAAGTCTATATATAAAGCAAATCAAAATTTAAAACATGACACATTCCATTTTAAACTTTTCAAAGGGTTTTAAATAACGGTTATTACATTTTTGTTACGTTTATTTATGAATTTAGCTGATTTCTATAATCATAGCTCGTAATTCGTAGTAACAGCTTTTGTGCTTGAAAGTTTATATTTAAACAGTTTTATTTATCACTGTGTCGGAGTAGCGATGCCAAGCCTCATTGCGTCATTCATCTCCACTACACAATACAATGACGTCAGAGGTTGTCTTACTTGCCTGCTAAAGCGCTCAAAATATTTATAAACGCTCGAGATTCAAGCGTAATCGTAGTATACACTTTCCATTTGTGAAAATTTCAGTACTTTCCATGAAGCTTACGGAATTATCTACAAATATTTAATTAAAAATGTAATTAATAAAAATGTTATGAATTAAAAGCTTACAGTTAAGCTAACGCTTGTTTGTTTCTGTAGAACCTACAATTAAAAAAAGTATTAGGTATATAGTTATTTTTTTATTGGTAAAAATATATGAACATGAATAATACAATTATTTTGAATAAGTTACTATCAAATATGATTTCCAGTACGATATATGTATGTGCGCTTTTCACTCAGTTTTCCTCGTACTTACCCGTCGGAAGGCATTCAATCCTTTTTTACTATGGGACATTTCACAAAAACTCTTTATACATTAAACAAAACACTTTTGTAACATAAAAGGCTGGAAGCGTCTTTAAGTAATAGATTATATTTTCAATGCACAAAAGGAAAGTAAAATTACTTCAAACTGCTTACATTCTACAGCAGGTAACATTGTAGGCGCCCAAGCAGCCCCAAGCGACGTAAGGCCTTACATCGACCTACTTTGCAAACGTAAACCTATTTGTGCGAACACGTTAAAAGTTTTAAAATGTTCTGTAGGCTTTATAAACTCAACGATTTCTGTGTGAAGAAAACTATGATGTAAAAGTTACGTAATTATCCAGTGCCTTCATACGGGTGGAACAAATGGATGAGACATGAAAAAAGTACTTAAATTTTATATTATAAAGAATTACTCAACGGAAACATGATTTAATTCCAACATTAATAATAACTTCATTTAAATGAAAAAAGTAATACTTTACACAGGAATCAAACTAATTTAAAAATGTAAAAAGTACTAAAAATAATATTTTTTTTTATTCTATATCTTATTATTCCAGTTAATCTAGCTTAAACCATTATCTGACTAAGTCTCGTCTATTAACTCAGCGTGCCCGCTTTACTTGTGTTGAAGTAGAATATGTCATCTTTATGTCTTTATTAGCTAAAGTAAACGACAGTCATATAAACTAACGATAGACTTCAGACCCCTTAATTCGGCCCTGTCGATAAATCCGCTGTTAGTTGAAATCTACCTATAAAGTACCTACCAATGGCAAACTTACCTGGCAAATTAGCAACTCTATAGAGTTAATTAGTGACATTTGTTCATGTACAATGTACATATATACATATGTATGTATATAATTACATATTGGATTTTAAAAGCTTATACGAATATTTATGTCTTCTCTAAATACCACAAAAAAATAATGCAAATAAATATTTTTTAGGGTTTCGCGCTGTTGAAAAATAACAAGCGAATATCGTTTATATCAATTTATTATATTTTTAGCCAAAACTTACACATTGGCATTTTGGGAATAAATAATTTTAATTTACGTAAAACAACTTTTTTTTCTCAATGAGCGAACTTTTGTCTATACTATATAATAATAAAGAAGTAAAATTTGTGTGCTTGTTAAATTGTAAGGGGTAATCTCGGGATCTACTGAACCGATTTTAAAAATTCTTTCACCAATAGAAAGCCACATTATAGCAGAGTGTCATAGGTTATATAAAAAACCGAAAAATAAAAAGGCTTTTACGTGGTAGTCCGTTTTGCAAAGTGAATCGGAGAAAAAACGGTCGAATGAAAGCGTTTCTTTCGAACGCTGCCTTAACTATGAAAGATATATTTTTGAGTTCTAGAGAAAAGATGTGGAGCTTGAAAATGCCCATAAAAAAGTCAACGGCAGCATATGTCTAACTTTTATATTTAAGTTACAAAAAGTAGTTTTTTTAATATTGGTATAGATAATTTAATTTTTAATATTAATAAAATACCTACGTATAACCCTCCTTTTGGCAGTTACAAATTAAAACAAACACTCTGTACTAAAAAAGGATTATTAATATTATGCCCAACGAAGTGGGCACGGGTCAGCTAGTGTGTTATAAACTTACAGTACCCAAATTAAAGTACACCATGTCCCATACACGCATCACGTAAAATGTGTTATTCACTTGAAGTAACAAGTAAAACACGCCTTGATAGGGATATTCAGTACAGATATCAATGGTTGAATGAATGAACGCAAGAACGGTTCGCAATTGTTTTCTGTTGAACCGTCGATGCCGAGTGAGTTAACAACGATCAAGCGACCTAGTTCACTTTATTCAATTGTATTTGCTTCATAAATATTGCGTTTTTACCTAAGAATATAGTCTATTAAATACATAAGTACGACTATGTCCTATGTAAAGTCATGGTTTGCTTCATTTCATTTGATAGGAAAAATAAAAATGACTTTGCAGAAGTTTTATTTTTATTATTTTAGTAGCAACTAACGCTTCGCTCGAATGAGTAGATGTGCGGATTTCACATGTCTTTCGAAAACTTGCTAGGTTCTCTCAGACATGCAGATTTCCCTACGATATTTTCCGTCACCGTAAGACAAGTGGAAATCATGTTAGAAAGGATTCACACATGAAAGTATAAGAGGTGCTACTCGTAGACCTGTATTTGAACGCGCAACACTCGGTTATCCAAGCGAGCGTGTTACTACTGAGCTACTTCTACCTTACATTGTTATGCGTATAGCCTATTGTCGAAACTTATCCAGCCGCTTAAGCAAGTAGTAATAAACAAATATTGAAACACTTATACACATATTCGCTAAAACTATAAATATAGTAGAAACTAAAATTTTAAGCTGACATGGACAAAATAAATTTAAAAATTGTATAAATATACTTGTTATCAATACAATGTCTGTATTCATGTAATGTTTTACGATCTCTGTTATTTTATATTCCATTCGCAACTTCAGTTCCACCCGTAACTTTTCATAACGCTTCAAAAACTCATTTTACAACCTATCATACCTAGACTCTAAATAAATCCTAGCTTAAATAGATTGTAAGGGCAATTCAGTTAGCAAGTGTCTGTCTTTTTGCTCATTTATACATACTTTTATAAAAAAATTTATTAATTTTGTAACATTATTAATAATAAGTGAAAAGTAAGACATTTAACATCGACAACGAAGTACGCTCTTCAACATTTTCTCATTAAATCAAAATGCAGTCCTGTCGTCTAATAAAAGCCGTAATTGGAAATACTCGTACACGTCAGTTATATTGACTACGGGGACCTCGGCACGCGCGTTAATGTCTCAAATGTCATCACATATATTATACAAGAGACGTTCATATTATTTGATTTAGGCTTAATGGAGAATACGATATTCAACAATTGTGTCAATATCCGTCATTAATAACCGTCCGCTTTTTAAAAAAATTTGTTGACAATATTTTTTCTAACTTCGTGTTTCATTTAGTTTCAAGATTATATTGTAGCCAATTTGTTTCAAGGTTTACAAAAATCCTAAACAGTTTGGCGTAAAATAATTAGAAATATCGATCGATCTTCACACACTTTCACGACTATAATACTAGCAGCTCACCCTAGCGTTGCTTGGGTTCATTCCTAGTGGAAAAAATACATAGTTATGGAAATGGAATTCATATAGGTATTATTTCTCTGGATGTTTGTGCCAAACATCTAGATCCTTTCAGCCGTTCTGGTGTGATTGAGTAACAAACATCCCTCCGTCCATGCATCCATTCTCACAAAGTTTTGCATTAATATTTTTTATAACATTAGTAGGAGAAGTAGTATTTTATGTTTTTCTTCAAGAACTATTTTTCAAAGAATAATGAATCATGCAAATTTTCTGCGAAATAGAAATTCAATATTATTCTATTGCAATATTGAATTATAAGGTCGCAAACAGTTGAAATTATCGCAATGCGAAAATGTAGGATGCCAAATAAATATGTAAACGGTTAAATTAACGAAAATGTTATGTCAGGATTACGTATTAAACTGTTTGTTCGAATAATATTAGTGTTAAATAATAATTTCTTCTTTATAACATTATTAATTGTCACTATAAATTCAATTTCCAATTTCATAACGGAAACAGCTATTCATATCGGAGCATTCATTTATACTCGTATGTATTATATATGTACGATTGGAATAAAGCCCAGTTTTCTATATAGCTTTAATTTGAAAATAACCGACATTGTTGGCGATGAATTAAAATACCCCATGGGTCGCGTGATACTATACATTGAATGTGGACGATCTTTATGTGTTTAATTAACATAAGCATTTATTGCCCATAGCTCTGGTAGCGCGGAGCATATCATGTTACAAATAGAGTTAATTTTTATTTAAATATTGTTCTCTTTTAAAAAATTGTGTATATTTTGTATTTATTTATATAGTCTAGCGAATCGCCCTCACTTCGCTCGGGTTCGAGATATTTTCACGTAGTAAAAAGTTCCTATATATGGACCCGGATCTTGCTCTGAAATCTGTACAGTGGTTTGTTCGTAACGCGGTCGCATACAGACAGACAGACAAAAATTGTAAAAACAATAGATTCCAAAAAATATTTAATGTACTGGTCGGGCACAGAATTTAATTATATGTATGTATAGATGTAAGATTTTACTAGCTTCGTTTACTTTTTTAAATGCCCACAATTAAAATATAGTCAGGATTTCTTTTTCTCGCTTACATGCATTGTTGTTGGACGATCTTCCGCCAGAAAATTTTCTCTGATCTGCACATTTGTCTTGAATAGATATTTATGTAATGGTATATGACACAGTAGCGTAGTATAAGCAATATTCATACAAATATGGCTTCAGCCAATGTTTGCTTTACCTGTTAAACTATGTTCACGTAAGACGGCACAGCGTTAGTGGGGTATGCAATACAACCTACAACACAACGTTTACTAGTTTTATATATAATTTTATAAGTGAAGAATTAAAAAAAAATGGTTTGATCTAAGAAAGTGCCCAGATGAGAAGAAAATGTGATTAAATACATTTTTAGTTTATTTATCAAAGTTATCCTTATATTACGTTATCACCCTATCTGTCAGGGGCGTTTTCCACTAATCACTAAACCTAGGGACAATTTGATTGATACGATATGCTAGTTTAAAATATATAGAAGATTTGGGCGATATTATAAGTGAAATATTTATTTTGTGGCAGTTTACAAGAAATTTTTTCATCGGTTTTTTTTTGCACTTTAAGGTTAAAATTTAAATCCCACGTACAGTACCGTACATATGAACTGTCTGTAACAACAATATAATTTTTGAAACGTCTGTAATTTGATTCTCTTGTTAATAGCTGCTAAATATGCCAGTTTAACGCTAATTACTTCGCCAATGTCACATAGTTAGTCTCTCCCGTGACCTTGATTGCTGTTGAGTATACGAAATATCGGGTACAAAAATATAAAAAATAAAACTATAAACATAGTTTCATTCAAAATACTCTATAAATGTAAATATTTTGTGAAACACTTCATTATTCTACTCCTAAACAGAATTAAGGTTGACAGTACAAATACTAGTTACAGGCAACACGACGTATTAGCGACTTGGGAGCCAACCCATTTCTGCGTACATTGTCCAAGCTGACAGTACCAAATGTAAATTATGACCGCCTACATTCTCTTTAGGTGTTGACTAATAAATTATCACGACCTCATGTAATAACTAACTCATTACTTACTCTATATTTAATATTTAAAGATTTGTTTTTGATTTCTCATAATCGAGTTAATGAAAAAGCTCCAAGTGATAAAAGCTTGTTATATCATTATAAGCTGTTGGTTAAAATTGACCTATTTATTTGGTTCTATTTTAAACGTGTAAAATTGAGTATCATAAGTTCTTTGTTTCAACCGACTTCCAAAAGGAGGAGGTTATCAATTCGTCTGTAATTTTTTTTTTTATGTTTGTTAGCTCATAACTTTGAGCTGGGTGAACCGATTTTGATGATTTTTTTTTTATTTGAAAGGTAGTGCTTCCCATGTGGTCCCATTTTAATATTTTCCAGTTCTGATAATGGCATCCATGAGAAAACCATAAAAGTCTTAAATTTGCATTAAGTATTTGCGCGAAAAATGGACGATTAACTCAATATCACGCCAACCGATTTCGATGATTCTTTTTTTAATGGAAAGGATATACTTCAAGGGTAGTTTGATGGGAGTTTGGTAAGGTTCTGATGTTGGGATCCATGACAAAGTATCGGAACTCTTCAATTCTTAGGAGCAAATTAACGATGCTCGGCGGAATCTTATATGGGCTATATGGATATTTGAGTCACGTACCGTAACTGATGATGAAAGGTACAACTCCTCAACGGTTAGCAGTTTAAAGAAAATTCTTTCAATATAATACGCAATTATGGACCGATAGTTGTATTCTTTCAGGCTATTAGGTTTACCTCATAATAGAAGGTAAATTTTTATAGTCATTAACACAATACGTATCTACTTTCCGCTAAAAATTTAAAAATAAATTATTTTTAACAAAAAAACAAAAACCGACTTCCAAACGTAATAAATCTAAACTAAAAAGTAGAAAATAATACTTTTAAGGACTTTGTTAATTTTGAAGTCGGTGCCAGCCAAAGCAAAATAACCCTAAATAGATACATATTTGATTAATCTATCAATTTGTAAACATAATCAAAATACCTGGCTGGCACCGACTCCAAAATTAACAAAGTTCTTAAAAGTATTATTTTCTACTTTTTAGTTTAGATTTATTTAGTTTGGAAGTCGGTTTTTGTTTTTTTGTTAAAAATAATTTATTTGCATGAAAGCTTTAAAGGCTTGTACTATGTCTATCTTTAAACATATATTTAAAAAAAATCGTACAAAAATAATCTAAAATATGAATTAACTAGAATTGTTTAAAATGGTACAGTTTGTATATTTATTATTTTTAAGATTTCAAGAGAGAAAGGAGTGTTGTAAGAGATCTTTATCTCATCACTTACAGATACTACCTACTTACCAGATTTTACCACAGTACCAGTTTACATCTCATTAGTCTCATTACGAAACCAACTCTAAGTTCCAGTTGATAAACCATAAAATTCACTGATATTTATCACCAAATATCGCAATCAAATGAAATTCAACTTTATTGCTCTTGCTTACGAACGAATTCCCCGGAGATTTGTCGAGTCAATAGAATCTACATTTATGCGCGGAAATAAAAATTACTTTTCAAGTTGTTATTTTCATTACAAAGGGGTTCGTTCTATCGAGGCTTTCTTTTCTCAATGAAAGAATTGATTCGGCTATATTGTTTTATTAATTGAAGTTTTAGCTTACATTCTTTAAATGTGAGGTTAAAACTATTTATAATTAATGTCTAATTAAAATAAATCGAATAAGGAGTACTTGATATTATTTATTTTTTACCGCCGCACTCATAGTCGCTTAATGAACCATGAAGCCGTTCTTTAGTATGGAAATTCTCGACTAAATGGTTCATTAAGTGTCTGAGTGCGGCGGTTAGTATAATAAACACTAGCGACTCACCCTAGCTCTGTTCGGGGTATTCCCTAGATAAGTTTTATCGATTCCTGAGATCGATCGAAATCATCAATTAATGAAATATTGTCCCGCAGAGAAAGTATCTATATTATGTTGACTCGGATAACCAGCTATCATCACACCAAATTTGATCAATATCTGTCCAATGGTTTTCTTGAGATGCGGTCGCAGACAGACAGACAAAAATCTTAATGAAGATATATAATAATGAGTATTTCGTATAGATAATAATAATAAATATTTCGTTTACACATTTGACTTAGTTAGAAATTTATTATATCTGTGTTAACTACATGAATAAAATAATAAAATAGAATTAAAATAATAGACTGGATTCATTAATTAGAAATTAAAGTACTAATAAATCTCAAATTGTAGTATAATAGAATACACACTAATGTTTAAATTAACAGGATGACCTATTTGCAAAAATTTATTACACAGAACCATTATTAAGGTCAGACTGGATTCGCTCCAAATAAAATTGGAAGCTATTCAGCAAGTATCGTAACATCATGTAACCTAATTACATCGGTAAGTCTCGGGTACTTTATAAAGATACGAACAACAAATAAACATTAACAGTATCGATACAATTTAACTTTATAACCGAATCGTTGTGGGTTTTGATTTGATTGGCTTTCGTCGGAAAACAATCTTTGCTCAAGCAAAATATTGGCTTATGACCCATTTTTTCATTAATATTGTTTCAGTGAAAAATTAGACGTATTTTAAAATTGGTATTACGAATATCTCGAAAGGGTTACAGATAAGAGCATGAAAATTAAAATGAAGTAGAATTTAATGAAGCGAAAAAATATTCAAATCCGCCCCTTGTGCAATCTAAACCACCTTAATTGATGATTTACTCACGTTATGGTAATTTTCTTATCGAATAATTTAAATTACCGAAGAAAATACTAAGAAATGTTCGTAAATTTAGCTTATAATATTATTATATTAATATTGCTTATATTAATGCTACTTGTAGGGTCTTTGTTCTTTGTACATTTCTATTTATACAACCACTAAACGCTAATGTGCTTTTGAAGCGATATGAAAGAGGCTTTTTATGTACTGGAAAACTCAAGGGGTATATAATAACTATCTATTTCCCTGATAGAAATAGATATCACACTTAATAAATGAAATGGTAATGAACTCTACTATAAGTAATTTAGGTTATTAAAACACAGATAAAGATTTTAATATAGAAGAGAAATATATTTAAAAATGTTTCACGTAGGTACATAATATTATGTAGATATTGTGGGCTCAAAAAAAATGTTAAATATAAAAATTTCGTGTCACAGTGTTCGTTATCGAACTCCTCCGAAACGGCTTGACTGATTTTTATAAAATATTTATAATATTTACATATATTTTCATCCTTCTACCGTCAATAACTATTTTTAATAGTGTATAGAAAGCGGGCGAAGCCGCGGGAATTGCTATTAATGAACATATATTTTCGATAAGTTATGCGTCTTATAAACAATTTACGATTAGCCTTGATATGTCGTACATATATACAACTTACATCAACGTACATTGAAATACACTGGCGTATTAATTCTAACACAACATAACGTCTAAATTATTTATTTGCGCTAAGTTTTCACTTGGTAGTGTTCTACGTCGTAGCTGTTTGCTACGGTTAGCTACAATTTTGCTTTGCGTAGTATTTTTGAGTAACATAAGTAAATAATACATCTCTGAAACGGTTGGATCGATTTTGACGGGACTTTCACTCGCAGATAGCTAATGTTATAAGGAGTAACTTAGGTTATTTTTATTTTATTTGAATATTATAAAAACCTTTTCATTTATTTTATCTTACGCCAAGCGAAGCGGGCTGAGTTTGTTAGCATATAACGCTCACTCTCGCTTACCTCGGGTTCGTCTTAGGCACACTTCGCTAGGACGGTTAGTATTGAATCGAAACTATAAATATTATTAAAAAAAACTATAGAAATTGATTCCGCATGTAAAATTTCTCCCCATAAAAATATAGTTCTTAACATTAAAAAAAATATATAATTATTCTATAAAATTAAAAACTTCCAAGGCTCACGGGATAAAAAACGGGATAACCAATTTTAAAGTGACTGTAACTACGACTATATTTTCCCGTCAGAATGCTGTAACCGAGGCTCAGGTGAAAGGTTAATGTGTGCAATGTAGTGACGTAAACTGCGTTTTAAAGATTTTCACGTTAAAATCGTAGATTTTGTAAACAGAAAGCTTTGATACCCAAGAATTCAATGTCTAAAATACATATTCTATACATCTTACGAAATTCTATTCATTCTTCACTTTTATTCAAATATCGTCGTGCCTCAAGTTGTTGGTAAACATTTTTGTAAGAATAGCACATTTCGTTCTACTATGTAGATGCGAAATGTTAGAATACATGTATCGTAAAGGTAAAGTTCCGAAGCACAAAATACGAAAATACAACTTACAATGTATATAGCAATTTCTGCGGCTCCGTACGCGTTCTAATAACTTAAAAATATTAATTGACGGTAGAATTATAAAAATATATGTAATTTTTGATCATAAAAAAATATAAATAAAAAATTTGGTTTTAAAATTAGAATTAAAAAATTAGAACAGGACCACCCTTTTCACCTAGGGGAATAAAAAATAGCCTACGACCTATTCTCAGACCTAACAAATATACTTCACTAAAAAAACATAAAAAAATCTTCGGTCAAGCCATTTTGGAGGAGCTTGATAATATCACTGTGACACTAGATTTTTATACATAAGAAAATTTACGCCCCGTCCTTCAAATTTTGTTAAAAGATAGTAAACACTCAGACTTCATTTTCGATCATAATATTCAAATATTAAGACAACTTGTCTAAGTGTCAAGAAGTGTCTAAGAATTGTACTTCATTGGTACCTTACAATTTTTTTTGTTAAAATTCATCTTACTCCTATTTAAGCGATTTATTATTTTTATAGCGGTTATGTATGTTTGCTTGTACGTGCTTGTCTCTGAAACTACATTCAACCCTAACAATACTGCATTAAACCCTATTTATTTAGAAATATTTTTAAGCCTAACTCAGCAATTTTAAAAGCTTTGAATTTAGTTACATTTCAAAACATAAATTCTAAACTTAAAACACAACCAGATTCAAGCCAAATTATTATTACAGCAGCAGAGCTTGCCAACCACATTACTGACATACCTAAATACTTTGTAATACTGCTGTAGTTGCGAGCAAACGCCAACCAAACACTGCCCTCAATTTGTTAGTAGAAGTTCAAGCTAGTGTCACATTTTATTCTACTCACACTCGTGGGTAAACCTTCTACCCGCAACACTGTGGACATAAAACTCGCCTACACGGCGTAGCCATCGAGTGGTTTGATTATGCAAATACTAAGTTGGCTCTAAGCCCTAGTGCTCTTGTCTGGACGTCGGACTTCCTTCTTTAGTGACAATGTTAACATACATTAACTTATTCAATATTTAAATATTTTCGTTTAAAAAATGTTATTCAAATTCTTCATTCATTTTGCTCGGTTATAATCTGGTGGAAAAATTATAACTACTCATTTGCCAAGTACTTTACATAGATGACATATAATACAACACTAAGGAAATTTATATTTTAATAGTATATGTAAATTTCAGAACGCAGCCCCTGTTCTAAGTTGAATACGTTTTCCATTAAAATGCTTGAATAAACCCCTGCGATTTAATAGAGAGCTTTAAAATGTATGCTTACTAATCTCTACATGAATCATCAAGGGTATTTTCAACTACTGTCAAGTATTATGGGGAATTAAAGTTTGAAGGGTTTGACCTAACCGGCGCGGCGCGGCGCGGCGCGGCGCTGGTGACGAATATTATAGGGTGGATTTTGGTATGTAAATTGATGTTATATGAGTAAGATCTTATAATGATTATACTACGTTACAATGAGTTTACAAAGTTCATTATGCCTTATGATATTTTTGTTTGCTTTATTTGAAATCGATTTAAATGTGATTGAAAATAAATGAATTTCAACAAAAAATATGAATGACATGAAATTTTCAACATTTTGTGTTTAAAAAGAGTTTAATTTATGCCTTAGGGAACCTTATGACACGAACAAAACTAATAATAGGCATTTATAATATTCAGCAATGAAATAGAGTTAGAGGGAAAATATAAATGCCTTCTCCTTCGAATTTATGTGTATTAATTGAAGTCTGATCTTATTAATTTAGATTTTCTATTATTACATTTTTTTATAATCGTAAGCGTATTCTGTATGTAATTTTTAATTAAACCATAATACCATTACGAATAAAATGACAAAAAGCTGTTACGTATGTAAAACTAAATTACATTAATGACTAAAATCTGAAATATTAGTGTTTGTCTGTTTCTTCTAAACTAATGCTAGTATACTAATGCACGTATAACCCAATTTTAGGTATTCCTACAGCACTTGCGATGCTCTTATCACGTAATGTGCATCACGATACTCCGTTTCTGCATTTCGAATACATTAATATAAAAGAGAACTGTCTCTGGGGTTAATATATTATTCCTAGGATACACTCAATGATTAAAATTTCATCGTACTAATATTATTAATGTAAAAGTTTAGATGTTTGGATGGATTTTTGTTATTCTATTCCGCCGGAACGCCTGAACAGATATAGATGAAACTTGGCACTGAGGTCTGGTTGGGAGATTACAGTCTGCAATAGCACATACCTTTCTTCTTATCCCGAAAAAATGTTTACGTGGCATAGAATTGTTTTTGTTTTTCACTAGGTTCGAACCCGAGCGAAGCAATGGTAATTAGGAAGTGTAATGTATTAAGTTTATTGTTAGGTGTGGTAATGGTGATTGTAAGCGAATAGAAAAGCTATCAATCTATTAGAATTTTGATAAAAGTGATTAATCTTTTCTTGAAACTACTTACTTTGTAATATTTAATAAATATTTCTCAAATAACTTGGTTGAACCTTGTAAGGTATTTGTGTATATAATAACAATATTAAAAACAAAATTCCATTAAACTAATAGGAGCTTGTCGATCTTATCTCTTCCCTCATTAGACGCAGGCAGTAATAATGTAGTAGAACAATATTGGAAAATAAACACTATATATGTTATTTTATGAGGTAGTGGTAGCTCTGTGGTAACGCGCTCACTTGGTTAACCGAGATAAGTGGGTTTAAGTCAAGATCTCGCACCTCTAATATTTTCACGTGTATATTATATCCATCATGAATATCGCTTCTCTTACGGTGAATGTCCACATTGTTAAGTCCGCCAACCCGCATTGGCCAACGTTGTGGGCAATGGCCTCATTCCCCTCGTATTCAAGGAAGACCCGTGCCCAGCAGTGGGACGTTAATAAGGGCTGAATACATACGTTATTTATTTATGATTAATTTTCTAATATTCAACCTAAATGTAAGTTCTGTTATAATTCAATCATAATTGGAAATCTGAAGTGGTCATAAACCAAGTATTCACTAGCGTCATTTTACTACAGCGTCCAAATTGCCCCGCTAGGCATAAACGTCAGCACTAAAATGTATTGTTTGCATAGCGCACAGTCGAGCGATATTTGCTGTCGGGACTTGGATTGAACGACCACAGCACTATATTTCCGTTTTAGATACTATGACATACAAATTATT
The DNA here is from genome assembly GCA_951802675.2 of Boloria euphrosyne. Taxonomy (NCBI): domain Eukaryota; kingdom Metazoa; phylum Arthropoda; class Insecta; order Lepidoptera; family Nymphalidae; genus Boloria; species Boloria euphrosyne. The sequence goes on from OX637885.1 coordinate 10,179,438, forward strand.
TTATTCTATGAATTGTTTGTGTGTGCTAACAAAATGGAAAGTTGAAAATGACATGTTTAAAGCTACACCCCTTCATAAAAATTTTAATTAGAAATATCATTTTTTTTTTTTTTTTATGCGACAAAGGGGGCAAACGGGCAGGAGGCTCACCTGATGGTAAGTGATCACCTCCGCCCATGGACATCTGCAACACCACAGGGCTTGCAGATGCGTTGCCGGCCTTTCAGGAAAGGGAGGGAGGGAGGAGGGAGAAGGACGGGAGTAGGGATGGGTAGTGGGCCTCCCGGACTCTCACTCACCGGACGAAACGCGACAGCATAGCTGCCACTTCACGCCGGTCTTCTGTGAGAGAGTGGTACTATACGGGGCGTGCCGGCCCATTCGGCTGCTACCCGAAGGTAACAAGCATGGCACTACCACTTTTATAACATATATCATCACTAATAATAGCTGGTATTGTGCATTTAACTAGAGCACTTGCAATAAAAACTATGAAAATAGCCTCCACCACTTGATAAAAAATAAAAACAAATGTACAAAACATACCAAACAAAAGTTCATCCTTTGTTTACGCCATAATTTAAAAACATGATCCGATTCCGATGCACTCTAAAAATAAAAACGTACGAAAGCGCTTAAAATAGTTTGAAAGAGTGAATTAAAATTTACATAATGTTTTGCTCCCAACGAAATATGCTTTGACAAAATATTTCGAAGCGTACCTTTTTGTCTGGTACGCGGTATATGTATTTATTTAACTCCAGTTAGAAATGAAAAAAATGAAAGGTTTTGAACAAAAGACACTATAAATGCCAACGGGGCTCTCTCATATACCCTTGATTCTGTAAATTTTCAAAACACTTGAAAAATGTAGCTGTAATTTAATGCAAGTCCGGTTCCCTAAATTTGAAAACACGCCATCTTTTTCACGTGGAAATGAAAAGTATGAGTAACGCGGGAATACCTCGCAGGTGGGGTGGCCAAATCTGTTCAAATATGAAATGAAACACTCTTTTATAGCAGTTTTTTATGTGGCATAGCGCCGTATCGGCAAATACGAAAAGATTACTTAATGTATAAACAACGCGGAGTGTATTTGAAGATTTTTTTGTTTAACAGTCCAATTGGCACTACTTTATTGGTCGTAAATTTTACTTTGTAAATATAGATATGTAAATGTAAGTCTTATTTCTGTTGAAATAAATCACGGTGGCGCAAAGTCGCTTAACATTTTTTATATAGGAATAAAAGAAAATAATATGTGAATTCAATTTATCTGTTCAAAGGAAAGTGCATCTAATAATGTTTAACCTGTAAGATGGAACAGCACCCTAACGAACTGACTAATCAGCTGACTAACATGAGCTACCACAAACGACACGATATTCAAAATCTACATACTAGATTTCTAAATGAGTGAGTACTCCTAATGGGGAGCCTCCACGATCCGACATCTTCATGCGAGTAATTTGCTTATAGTCATGAATATTAGACTAATCGCAGATAAATAAATGAACAAAATACCTGTAAGATCCCATGCATGTAGATTAATTGTATATGTTACAGTTAAAATCAGTTTAGTTCTAACGCGTTTTAACTCGCCGAAACTAGTTTAGACGAAACGCCTTAGTAAAAACTAGAATTAACTTAGAAATTAGCACCGGGTACCTCTTAATTGGCCGTCGCATCGGCGGAAACTATCGGGTATGCACATAATCAAAGACCATACATAAACTACTTAATGCCATACATTTACTTAATTTGAAAATAAGAAAAGTCTGGGGGGTCTGGGATCTCGGGCGATTAGTTTTGTCAGTAAAATATGTTGATAACAGTTTTTTCGAGTATCTCAATTTAATTATTTTTTTCTTTTCAGGTAAGTTCATGATCGTCAACCCCATATTAGATAAGTACTGGCTAGTGCTTACATTCAGTGCTATAATGGTAAGCCAAATATTTTTAAAGCAAACACATTTCAAACCTTTTAAAACTCGTATTGCCAATTGTGCCAGAATATTACTTAGAAAAACACCTTTCTTATCTATCGATTCTAAATTTAATTTCACTAAGCTTATATAAAAATTGGGAAAGATATAAAAATAACCAATATTAAAGGATGTGATAAAATTGAGTTATAGTACCACTATTCATACTTCAATATTCTATCAACATCAGGGACGGATGAGGGTATTTAACATAAGTATTTATGGTCTATAAACGTCTGAACGTCCATCTATCCATCACGTGATAAATATCTAACACAAGTTCAATAAAATATACAGCATGCCTATTATGTAAGTAAAATGGACCGATGAATATACGCTGCGAAGCTATTAGTTCATGTTGCCTGACTGTTAATGCTTTTGATATCGTGTTATGAGGACTCGATACTTGCTTTTGTTTTGAGTTACAGACATATTAACTATATTTTTTCTAAATGAAATTATATTTTCGTATTTTATCGCGGATTTATTTTGATTTTTGGTTGCCGACTTTTCGAATACTTTACAGCAATCACAGTAGAGTTTCTCAGATAAAATCCGAAGAGACATTTTTATTTGTATTGTCAAATATTCGCGTTAATCTAAGGGAGTATTATAATGTTGTCTTTTAATTTTTGATATTATCGTCGCTCAGGCCTTAATTTACATCGTGTTATTGTATTATCACACGGGAAGCTATTAATATACCGGGATATTAAATATTGTATATACTGTGTTTTGAGTTTTTAAAGTATGAAAATTTATACAAACCATCCTCCAATAGTGATAACTTATGCAAAGAGGCAATTAGTAATATGTACTATAATATGGAAATTTCTGGAAACTACTCGGAATAATTAAGCGGTCTTATAGTTTCTGTTACCCATAAACTTGTATATTTCCTGTAAACTATGAACTAGTTACTTATGAAGGCTTTGCAAAAGTTATATGGAACAAAAATAGAGCTTTTCTAAATGGATGGCCGCCTGTCGCATTTCGAATGTGTTTGATTTATTACCGGAGGTCGTGAGTTCGAGTTCCACACGGGACCAATATTTATTTATTGTTCATCTATAATTATTTTTATTCGATATTGTGTTCTGAATGTACCTGTGTCAGATCTTCGGCAAAAAGCTGAGTGTTGATTACGCTTAATTTTTTATTATCATTATTGATTTTATTTCTACACATAAAATAAATACAAATTTTAAAATTCGCTTAACTGATTTATATGAAATTTTGTATGAAATGAAGTTTGAGATTCTGGAAAGGACATAGGATGGTATTATCACGTAAATTGTTCCCTTCAGGCGTGTAAATCTGTAAAGAGTATCTATGACTTCTCAAAAAAGTATAGTTTCTATTCCATATTAACCCTTAAAACGTACTCTAGGGTCAAGGGATGAACCTGAGCGGAGCAAGGGCGAGTCGTTAGTATATAACAAAAATAGAAACAATGCTGACATTAATATTTTACACAGGCAGCAAAGAACATGAAGTAGACGCTGACCTTTGTGACTGCGTCACATATACACTTTAATCTTTCTGAAACTAAACCTTGCTTTATTTTTATCTACACGCTTAGAAAAGCAAAGCAGCATTTACCAAAGTTGTAAACCTAACGAAATTATTTTTCTTCTGTGAACTGCATATTATGTATTTTTAATTCAGAGATTTACCTTTTCTGCGATTTATATTTTTTTTTAAATGACGACTCATTAAAAATCACAATTATAACGAAAGGTTTGAATGAATGAAAGCGCGTGTTTGATAGTTTTTCTTGCTTCAATGACCAGAAGGGTTTACATGAATACTGAAAAGTACTTTAGATACAATTTATATATTAGGCATTTTTCATCCATTTACTTACTACTAGCTTACTATTAGAGCAGAGCTGGATATCGAGCTGTGAAAACTATATAATAAGCATTAAAATAAACCTTGAAGTTCTAGAAGGTTTATGAGAAAAAATACCTATGCTTGAGCAAGTTCTACATGTATAAACGACTTTTGTTCTTTCCACTGAAAACAGTATACTTTTATTGTTATACAATCATTTTTTTCTACGTAATACAGTGCGGTGTGCTTAAATCTAATAATGATGCCATTTATCTAAATCTTTAACGGCGCAAAGCCTTTATAAAAGTTTAGAGGACTAAACGGCACCCATTCTTTAAAGTTATGATACCGTTTAAAGACGTTAAAGATTTTCTTTCATCATGATATATCGTGGCGACTTGGCGACCGCCTTAACTCAAGCTGTTAACGATCCAGCTCCCTTTAAATATAAAGTGCTAAAGCATTAAAAATAAATCTGGATTATAATGCTACATTCCCTCTTAATATTTCGTGTAAATAAATAATAATGTTGAATTCTTGGACTTCAAACATGACGGCCGATTTTACTACGACTAGGATGTGTTTGATATGAAGTAATTTATTTTATTATTTATTTATTTATTTATTATTTTTTTATTTGTTTCTTAAACTAATGAAGTACCTTAGCTATATGATAATCGGGCAATCGGTTTAAAAAGAATTCAAGATGAAGATTTTGAAGATATTACTTTTACATACACTCTTCTTTGCATTAGCTTTTTAACGCCTAATAAACCGCTTTCTTTCTATTCTGTTCCACCCGATATTCTAGTTCAGAAGGTCGTTTACAATTATTTTATTTTCAGTGGTATAAACTATCCAGTACAATAATATAACCTATATTCCAAATATATTGTATCGAAATATCGAAGACGCAGCTGTTTTGGGATAAATTTGAATCGACTTCAAGTTATTCCTTACGATAGTATCTATAGAAACTAGTCATGTTCTGATTTGCAATTTGAACGTCAGCTACAGTCTCTTGTACAAGACAATCGAGTACACTGACATTGATGGAGAGGAATTGATATATCTATGCATTAAATTTCCATGTGAATAATATATTGGTACAATAATGTAAGCCGTTACATCCTAATAGTACAATCAAACGGTATTAACTCTCACGTTCCACAGCTGCGCTATATAACACTGACTACACTAATAATGTAATTATCACTGCACCGGTAACACTAATAATGTGGCAAAAGACAAGGGATATGTAAAGTCGGCTATCCGAACTATGCCAGCCTGGTCTATATAGTATGGAGGGAGCATGCGTGGGAGGGTTCCACCAGTGTGAGTCAAGCGTGGTCAAAAAAGGCCCAAATATTTACTAAAGTACTTAGTACCTACCACCTAATTACAGTAATAGACAATCCAACCCACCTGTCCACATGAAAAGACTAGATCTCACCGCACTCTCAACCCTCTCGCCCGTGTCCATTTAACGTATTTATAATATAAATTTATAGCTCATAATGGGGCAATAAATCGCCTACGGTGTTTCAAGTCGCCATTATTAATTTCGACGGAGAGAGCGCCGCGAATTTATTTCCTTGCATCGGAATAATGAAGCTATCTACGCCCAAGAAAAAAGAAATTAACGAGCGGACGAAGACAAAGGAGTTCGGGGCACAGTCGGACCGCGGCTGTGTACGAGCAATTTGCAAACTCATTTGCGCTATTAATAAATCTAAGAGCCCTGACGTCAAAACTGACATGCCCCTGGGTCTTATCGCGGGTTTTTAATAGAGTTTTCGCTTCAAATAAAGGACCCTAGACGAAGATAAGGGCTTTGTTTGCGCTACCAACAGGTGTCGCTTGATAGCGCCTGAATAGTTTTTGCGGTATCGGCACTCGAGATAGCGATGAAAGGACGGAAACGACCCCCTATAAAGTCTTTAATATTAAATAAACGCTTGTTGATAGTGTATTGTTAAATCCCATTTTGACATTGCAAAATTGCTTCGTGTAACTAAAATAATTTCTTCTTTTAATTTGTATAGGTTTAGTAGAGTATTTTTAGCTTTTGTGCCAATATCATTTTGTTTGTTTTACTGGCTTGATCCGGCGACACCAGATAAGTGTTTTTACCAGTTTTGTTTTACTTTTTATTGAAGTGGAATCAACTTTTTTTTAGGTAAAATATAAGCTTACAGCGAAAGGTTTTAATGAAATTATTTTGTCGTTTTCCTACCATTGTCTAAAATAGAATAGATAGTTGAACGAGTTTAATTATTCATATTATGAGTATTATGAGTTTCATTATACATATTATCTTTTCCAAAAATAATGTATACAAACATTTTACTTGCTTAAATCTATTGTTGTTGATTCTAATCGATTCGAGTTGTAATTAGTTTAACTTCATTTGAAAGTGTTTAAGTACGCATAAACATCAAATAATTACAAGTGAAATTTTTACACTTGTATTATTGTCTGTGTGTGCAAATAATGGTAATAATGCTTATAATTACATATATAAACAAAAATAGTAGCAAGATTTGCGGTTTATGTTAACATACTGTATTATATCAATTTTTGTAAATGCTTTTATTTTAAATAAAACAATGCGTATTTTGACTAAAATATAATCTAATTTTTACTTTATAACTGCTTTAAAATAAGAACCTCATATTTTATTAATATCGGCATAATAACGTATTCTCATATATTAAGAACGATCATTATTTTTCCGCTTCAAATAAAGTGGCTACCCTACTCAAGAGTTCTTCTATAATCGACTGCAGCCTCTAGACTCTTAAGCTTAATAATGCTCCAGAAACTTGCCTCTAATACTCCTTTTAAAATGATTATGCACTTGTGAACTGTCTTTTAATAGCCATTATACATATTGTCTAAAGGAAGTCTTCCGTCACTTTTACTCTACGTTAGTATTTTACAAGGAATTAAGTTTTCATTAAATACGTTAATTTATTATAAAGTAAATAAATAAACATGTTGGGACATCATTATACACAGCGCCATCTAGTTCCGTGGTAAAGTACGAGGCTTATGTTATGGATACCAGATAGTTGATTTACTACATGTACATAAATTTAAACACACACATATTATTAATTGTTTGTATTAATTATGACCGGAGTAGATACAAGCATTTGTGTTCAACATATGAATGCCCTCAGATGCCCTCAGCGGGACTCGAACCCGCGCCTGCTGACGCAGAAAGTAGGTTCACTACAAACGAAGCCAAACGCTTCGTCAAGCGATTCTTTTGACTATGGGAGCGATGTTTTTTAAAATCATATTCATCAAAGAAAATTCTAAGCTCACTATAAAGTTTGTGTATGAAACGTCGCTCTGTATAATACCAGGTTATTGACATAGAAATCGTGCTGCTTCCTTAAGCCTTACGTAGTACCTTTGAATATAATGTGTTATAATACGTATCAAAGACTGAACGAAGGCTTTGTAATCTTTAGCATACGTGTTCTCTTTATACGTGTTCACAATATTAATTTTGTAATTAAATAAATACATAGGCAAAATGTATATTCTATAATGAAGTAATTGGATTCTATCTTTGTTACATGGAATTTTACTGTTTCTGGCATTTAGAGTTCTTTGAACGAAATTATTCCGCCCGCGTCTTATAGGTGGCATGACTATCAATGGAAACAAACACAAATTAAACTTATTAATGAAAAGTAAATTGAGGATGTTGTCTGTTGGTTGTGCAGCGGAGATTTAAAAACATCCAGAAATAACTGATTTTTTTTTCAATTAAAACTATATATAAAATTATCCGAATTGGTCCAGCCGTATTCGAGATTAGCGCTTAGCAATAAATTTAACCATTCATCGCTTTAATTTAATTATTTAAAAGATAAAAGGAAGCAAACGTCTCTTTCAAACTTTTCAAATTAGATTTGGTGGAAGAACAGCTCGACGACACTTATGAGACTTATTACAGAATTTCCTAACAATACTAATGTAGAGCATCTGTTCGGATGGTATTGCTCATAATATGCTAAGTTTTGATTATTGTTGGACAAGAATTAGCGCGAGCGCAGCCGGTATACAAAAACTTGACAATTTATGTATACTAAAACCTTCCTCGAAAACCACTTTATCTATTGGTGGAAAAAACTTGAAAATAGGTGCAGTAGTTTTTGAACTTATCGCGAACAGATAGATAGAGATTCTTTATGCAAGACTGGCATTTCACGCGGCTCCAGAAAACTAAATTCTTAGATTTTATATACTATTATACCATGTAAGGTTATAAAGCCTAGCCTTCCTTCGATAAATGGGCTGTCCAACACTAAAAAATCTTTTTTTTCAGCTCGAACCAGTAGTTCCTGAGATTAGCGAGTTTAACCAACCGAATACACTCTTCAGCTTTATAATTTTAGTATAGTTAAAGAGATAAGCCAGTTTTTTTATGAGCTCTATTGTAATTTGAAAGTAATATTTTTTTATGTAGGTACGAGTACTTTCGTAATATAATTTGAAGACGAGATTATTAAGTTGATGCAATCAAGCATAATTACAGGCATTTAATAATTATTATTTTTTCTTCACTTACCTACTATATTGCTTATGAATGACTTCAATGACTTAAAAATGATTTCTGTTTTTATAATACTTTCTTAGTTTTACGCGAATACTTAACGTTTTAAATAAAACTATCTTTTCGGTATTCTATGCAGATTTATTTTAATTTCTGGTACCCGACGTTTCAAATGCTTTACACTTTACAGCAATCATGGTCACGGGAGAGAATAAGGTTCTAAAGATCTCAAAGGCATTATTATATACCTTTTACAGACAATCTACCCACAAAGTTTGCAAAATGAATTTCTGTTTCTAGCCTTATTTAAAACTATTTGCTGATAAATATTATCTTTTATTCTGCAATACGAAGAAAGTAAATAATGGGATCTCATAACATGGATTCACGTAATGTACGAAAATAAGACTTACCGCATAAAAGAAAAACAAACTACCACTCTCGTGGAAAAATCACGTTCTCTCGCATATTTTTCAAGATATAGATTTTATTTTTACCCACACTTCAATATGAAATCAACGATAAGTATTATGAAATATACGACTTCTACGTAATGGTACGATGTTTATTCAAATACTCCCTTCACTGCAGAGCAGCTTAATATTTTCCAAGTGGTTGCCTTCGGTTGAAATCACTACTCGGAAAATATAAACTTTTCTAAGAGGATACACCCATACAGTCATTTCGTATTTTACATTTAATATTTTATGGTAGAAAAAATATGTTTTTGGCTTATTTGCTAGGATATTTTCGTCAGGTGTGTGTGAGAAACACGTTTTTACGTACTTTGATTTCTGATATTATTATTTAAGAAAAATACCTGTGATGATGTAACTCGCTTAGGAAACCAAGTGAAGCGGGTTCGAATCCAAGGCTCGCACCTCTGATATTTTCATGTGCGAATAATTTCTAACATGATTACTTCTTGTCTTAAGGTGAAGAAAAACATCGTGAGCTTTCAAAAGATATCGGTGCCCAGCAGCAGGTCGTTAAAAAGAGCTGAATGTCATCATATTATGATCTCATAATCTCTATCCCATTAGACTAAGCGAGGAGTAGTTAATGGACAATACCTCACGGCTACAAAGACTACAGAATAAATTCAAGCAAATGAGCAGCTATATATATAAAACTAAGGATAGAGAAAAAAAAACTCAAAATTTCTCTTATATCAAAAAAGCTTTGTTCATAAAGTTCACATGCCGCACCGAACAAAATAACTTGATCAGATACTAAACTAATATAAATTAACGAAGTTTTATTTTGCTTTCTTCTTTTTTATCTTAATAAGAACACAAAGGTCGGTGAAATTAAAAAACTTACTACGAAGTTACACGTGAACACAACAAGAAAAACAGTAAAAAGAGAAGTTTCTTTCGAGCCCACGTTCGTATGTGATAAATCTTAACTCAAGCAGAACGAAAATAAAAATATTAACCTACGGTCGGCCAGTACATGTTGCTAGTTTATTACTTACTGAGTAAAAATTGAACATGGAAAATATATATAGATAGAAGAATTTTCACTGAAATTATTTGTTAAATTATAAAATAGGGTTTCTTTTTACATTTAAAAAGCTTTGAATCAAATGATTAAAAAAATCGTTCGTGTAAATAGCTAAGTCAACTACTTCTGCGTGATAAGAATAAGTTGACGATGAAATAGTAATATGCAGTCATCTCCTATTTTATTAGCTTACTAGATTATATTTAGAGATTTTATAAAATATAAGATTATTATAGGATCACAGATATGTACATACTTACACACACACAGTTCAAACACATAACTCGCTTTTGGACTTGCTTAAGTCGGGTCTAAGATAAATCCACATTATTCAGCAAAGTTTTTGATTTCCTCATTATTGTTCCCGAAACTCTAAAAGACAAAGTGCGGTCTGAATATATTTCAATTTGTTGTGAATACATCTTAGGGTAATATATGACATTCGCTTGGGTCCCTTTTGTATGGGACAGGTATACTTGTGGTACTATTTCGCAAACTTGGACATAAACTTACAACTTTATTTGTTATATTGTTTAAGTTCTATCTCGAATGTTTGTTGAGGCATTTGTTTCTTACCCGAATGTTTAAGGGTTGTTGTATGGTACAAGACATATTATATTTACAGAGTAAAATGTAGTATTGTGAAAATAATTGAAAATAATCTGATTCATTTATGATCTCTGATTTATCTAACTCTTTAACATTTATTTCTGAAAAAAAAATAGTTTATCAAAATTACAAAAATATGTACCTAATAACAGAACTGGATATACCTACTCTAACGTGAACTAGCATTATATTTAAGAAAAAAAATCATAAATCCTCTATGTCTTAAGAGTATCGAAGTAGTTTTCGAAAGATATGTGAAGATATGTCTTTTAATAGACTGGCAGCTTAGAAAAACAAAAAACAAAAAAATTAAAAACAACATATTCGGCCTATGTATCTATAATATGACTATTTCAATAAGGTTTAGAGGTCTAAAAAAACATGTAGTAGCTGGAAAGATGGAAAATTTTGACAAAATAAGTCAAAACAGTATTCTCACCACAGTAATTAATCTTCTTTCTAACTTTCCAACTGATATTAATCAGTATTGTTAGACTGACTGATAGCACCGAACATTTACTAGTTCTGTTTAATTACTTTTCATTTGTATCCATCTGAAGCTCCATCTCTATTGAAGTGGGAGAAGACAATAGGGCATTCTTTCAGCTTTCTAACCATTATGTTAATAAGCTTAATTATGTACTTTATAGGCAAGAATTTACTTATTAGTAACTTAATACGTTAAAATTCATTCCTATACTTATTATTAATTAAATATTTTTGTATTAAACATAATGTGCCGGACAGATTCCGAGCATAAAAAATATTTTGCATTATTAAATCCCTAAGTTGGTGAACCTTAAATATTTTATTGTACGACGAAGCACATGTACATTCTCTATTTCATTTCCTCTCAAAGTTAAGATACATGCGCAGGACGCTTTCCGTGGCCCCGGGTCGTAATATGGCCAACTTCGCAACTCGCAGCTACTACCGAAATTACTAAAAAAAATTCCGAATCTAAGATCTCCAAATCTGCAGTCTTAAAGGCTTGCGACTAGACCAATGACAGTTTTAGTTTATTATATTGTTACGGCTACTTTAAAAAGATATGCCAATTGAGTGTGAATGCCAAAAATAAGGAGTGATGGTAAAAGGATAAAATCGATTTAAAGGAATTTCATTTGAAGAATGAAATCGAAAGACGAAATAATTTGATGCCAAATCATACAAAAAAATAAAAGGTCTAATGTTAAAAAAAAATACATCGAGAGCCACCCTTATCACCTAGAGGAATGAAAAATAGCCTACGACTTATACTCAAGCCTACCTAATATACACAAAAAAATCATAAAAATCGATCAAGCCGTTTCGAAGGAGTTCGTTATTATTGACCTACTTCAAATAGTAATTTAGAAATCTTGCTTCTATACATTTTTGTTATACAGAATGTGTATAGAACTGTATAGAAAGATCCATTCCACCGACCCGCCTATTCCTCGTCGTCGTGACAGCAAAAACCACCACGACCTTTGCCGTAGTTTTTGTGTCACTCAGTCTACATTTATTTACCTAATATAGGTCAAGCGGTCATGTGAAGTTTAAATATATAAGAGTAATTATTTATTTATCAATCTTCTTCGACTACATTATATTTCATAAAAATAAAAAAATATGTCTGTCCACTATGCGTCTTCAACCATTGATCCGATTTGATAATTCTAGGGTTTTATCGTATGATAGATCCTAGGTGAAAAAAAGAAATATTCTTTTGAAGTTTTCGGATTAGGAACACTAATGTGTCCAAACATAGGAACATACCTGAGAGATGCGAAGATAAGTTTATAGTATTATTATAATTTAATTTGCTTATCAGAAATAAATACGTTTTCAATTGTAGCTTCATTTCTGTGAATACTTTAAGTTTTTAACAAAATCAAATCAAATCAAAAGCATTCTCTAATATAGCTTAATATGCTCTTATCTAATGCTGCGTAGCCTTATCCATGCCAGATCATCTGCATGACCATGTAGCAGTATTATACAGATACTGTTATAATTTTAAACAGGATATAATATCATTTACAATTGTGTTTTGTCTTTCTGTTTGCTAAGATTTTAAAATAAGTAATTTATTTAAAATATCGAATATCAATATCAAACTATTTCTGTTATTAAAAACACTCCTAATGAGAACTCTACTCTCAAGCTAGTGTTGCGATATTTGTACGTACAAAGGCTACTTAATTTAAGTGGCTCTCCCCATGTCGCTCTCCAGCCGCGCCTTAAGATGCTCGACGCTTCCGAGATCGCTTATGATAACGTTAAATATTAACGGTCTAATGATAAGCTTTGTGTTTGCAACATTATTTCATAAAAAAGAAAATGGCGCTTAGAATAGCTTAAGTAATGTTGAAGAAACTTCAGCCAAATTGATTATATTATTACTTCTTAAAAATAAGAGGGTGCTTAAAGTTGACGCTTTTATGTTTCGTAGATTTAATTTGAGACTATACAATATACATATAATAAGCTTTAGAATGAAGTCGATAACTCTACTCGTAATACAAATTGACAACATCCAAGAGTACAAAGAAAACTTTCACACAAGAAGTATCAGTATTAACTTACAAAACATAAGATGATGTGACCTTATATGCTTGAAAAATAAATAGTACTATATTACTATACAATAGTACTATATAATAGTACGAAACTATGTTTAAAATACCTAATATTCCAAAATAAATAATATACCTTATATTCGTAAAGGCCAGCATTTTCAATATAAATATCCATATGAAATATAAAATGATATCAGTCCTATAGAAAAATGTTTTCGTAGCAATAATAACTACACTTTTGAATGTTATAAATATAAACAAATTCTAGGCTAATTATAATAAGTCTATTTTTAACTTATGAATTAACCAACATTTTACAGTCGAGTCAATAATCAAATGAACCGCAAATTCGTTTGACTGGTTATTTACCACATCCGCATACGTCGCGGAGTTAAACATCCGAATTAGACCGGCAAATGGCCGACCGCAGTGTTCGTAAAGCGCAGTATTTCACGTCCCTATACCGCAGTGCGCATTACATTGACGCTCTACTCAGCTAAACGCGACCAGCTTGTACTGTAAAACGGCAATGCACCGGGGAATTACCCGTTTAGTCTCTCACCCCCGTGACGATGTGCCTAGGTTTTGGCAGAGCTAAAGCCCTAAAAGTTAAGTTAGTATAATTTCAACGCGATGCCTGATGATACGTTAAATCTTCTAATGGATATTGTTCCGCGTCAGTAGTTCTATTCAAATGAATAAGCTTTAATTTATTTAATACTTGAATCATAGTAGATACTCGGTTTTTGTTTTTTACATTACTTTTTAAATAGCAATTACAATACATAGTAAATACATACAAGAATAAGATAAAACTTACAAGAACTTACAGCAAATTTCTTAAAAGTAATTGTAACGTTTTTTTAAATGTTATTTTTATATATTTGTACATTAGTAGTTTCCATTATGATTTGAAGTTAAATACTAAAACAAGCACACGTAAAGTTTCTAAGATCATTTCTAGTATTCAAGGCAAAACTATAACTTAAAATAGATACAGTAATACCGTAATACTTATAAATGATACTAATTGTTCTAACTCGAACTTCCACAGCGACACGGTACAGAAGTTAGCTACAAGACTGCAATCTATGTAAATTCTCATTAAACTAAACCATCTCGCACTAAATATGTAAACTAAGTTAAGATTCGAAGCAGAATAATCATAACACGAGTGAAATATAACATTTATTTTAGACAGACAATAATTACATCTAAACATTCTCATTAACTGAGTAATAATTTTGAAGTTTTCAGCTTCTGAACTTCTGTAAAACTTTCTCAAACGATGTGTTCCTACATCTTACTTTAACCCATCGATACTCAAAATTTATTTATTTCTTTTCGTGCCACAGCAGTGTATTTCAAGGCACCTTTTTTCATTTTTGTTACTGTTGTCGCATATAAACTACGAGCGCTCAATACAGTTAGCGTTAGTAACTTTCAGTTTGGCTCTTGTTTGTGCTAGCGTAGAGAGTCATGGCAAATTATATTATCAGTATAAACAAAGCAACTTTATCGGCATACATTGAATTTGACTATGGATGCCACTTCAGAGTATAATACTACACTATTCAATAATAGAAGTGAACTGAACAATCAATCAGCTATGTAAATTTTCATTATAACGATGAATCTGGCAACAAATATACGAATGACTTTGTAATTGTAATAGTGTTTAAATAATACGTTTGTTCTAACTAGTAGATCGATTCTACTTTGTCTGTATTGGAGTTTATAAATAAGTAAAATTTATTTGTTGGTATCTAGGAAATAGCCTACTGAACCGATTTTAAAAGGTCTGTCACTAATAAATACTTACACTATTTCAAAATACCTGCTCTAATTTTATTATTATATCTTTTTGGATTTTGAGTGGAGTATTAGGAGTTAGTAGTAGAGAAGTTTAAAGTTTTACGTTATTTTCCATGTTCGCTGTACAGCATTCAAAACGCGAAGAACCTGTAATAGTTTATAAAAGTTATGTAAAATTACACTATCTCTGAACTCATATACTGCCGACTATAATATGCCGGCGTACCACGCCTGGAACACTAAATTTTACTTATAAAATGTTATATATTTTTATCTACCTTCGGAATACTAATACTTATATTTGCATGCGATTCGAAACTCGACTGTTGGATCCAATAACAGAAGTTAGCCTCTGCAACTTGGAAATTTTCATTAAAGTGAGCTAACCGGCCTGGATGGAACTCACCAAGATCAGTAACACAAACGAAACATCGAACAAAAGCAATATACGAGATATTGTATACAAAGTAAACGGTTATTGGAAACGGACAATGTTATATACTAAAATACGTTTTATGTGAAATATATAGATAGGTTTGAAAAGATCAAATAGATACAAAAAATATGAATCCGACCGTAATCTTTTGTTTTGTAATTGTTGAATATGTAAAGTTTTGTTTTTATACACTCATTGAACATTTACGTATATTGGTCCTATTTCGAAATGAGTTTTTTAATTATAAAAATACATTATTGATAAGTGCTTGTACTCTCATTTCGTATTTCTATGATGAGTGCTAAGTAAGTTACTCCAGGAAGAATATAGTGAAGATGTAATATGATAATACTTCAACTACAAAAGTACTTTATCAGAAAAATGTATGGAACCATCATTTGACTGCAGGTGCGACTCTCACTGGACTAATGTTTATTTACAAAAGATATTCTCACAAAATTTCCCAGCTCGACGCATGAAACATGAAAAATATAAAACTAACCCTTTTTAAGTTTCAATTTTATAGTAGGCAGAGCAGGTACAATGTACATACGTGTGTATATATGCGGACTTTCAGTCACCGACGTAAAATATCCAATCGTAAAGTAACCTCGTAAAAACAGCAATCGCGAGAGTTTATGTAATGTCCCGAACCGGGTAGAGGCGGAAATGAAAATGCAGCTTAAAAATTTAAATTCAGCGATATATGTTTTGCTTTCCTGCTTTCAGTGTTTTTTCCTACAACATGTTGCTAATCGCTCGGCTGCATGCGCTCGAACGTTTCATACGATTTTTTTACCAAAATACTGCAATTTTACTTTTCGCTCGATACTTTGGAACATTTGGTGTCGAACTAACTAATGAGTCATGATATTTTATTAGTAGTTGTGAAGGTTAGGTTATCAGCTTTTATAAATTACTAGCGACACGCCCTCGCTCCGCTCAGGGTCGTCCTTAGATTTAGCGCGAACGGAGCCGTGGGTTCCGCTAGTAAATGTATACAAAAACTTGAAAAGTTCCTCGAGAACCACTCTATCTATTGGTGAAAACAGCATGAAAATAAGTGCAGTAGTTTTTGAGTTTATAGTGAACAGACAGACATATGTAGTGGAGGACTTTTTTTATAATATTATGTAGTGATAATAAGCTTATATTAATGATAAAAATAAATATATGAATGTCCAGTGCAATTCTTAATAGCCTATTAATTAACCAAATTTTTTTTAAAAATAAAATTGACAGCGCATAGTACATTTTAATATTGGGATTGGGTAAGATGTAAATTTAAAGTAATTGAATAATTTATTTTTAACTATGTCACATTTACTGCCTTTAAAAACTTAAAAACCATCCTGTTATGAATACTTTTTATACAAAATAATCCTGTTATGAATACTTTTTATGTGTCACATCTGCCAGGAGGCCCGCGAAGCTTTTAATTGTTGATTTTTTTGTTTGCGTTTTGAATGATCCTTTCGAATAATATTAATTTTTCTTAATTTATTTTTTTAAATCTTAGCTTTAAAACCTGCTGCGGCGTTGAATGTTGTCTTCCAATAAGCAGTGCTTCAACGGATAGCAAACCGCAATACGTTCCTATTCATCCCACAATAAATAACACCATGTTAAATAAAAAATATATACACATATATAATATAAATTCATGTCAATGGTTATTATTTCGACTGCTATTTTGTGATGTTTCAATTACCAAATGTACGTGCAGCAACAATAGCGTCATTGTCACTGTTTTTGAATAAATCGAATAGTCGAATATGTACCTACATCGCATCAGTATCATATAAACTCTCTCCGGGATGTATAAACATTAAACACGTTTTTCCAATTACGACGGAGTACTGCGAGAGCTGAAGCCGTGTTTCACGTTTCAAATTGTTTTAATTCGCGTCACCGAATTTGATGAAAATCCAAAATATATTTTGTATAACTTTAAAGCTAAAGGTGCGTGGTGTATGTTTGAAATAGAAAATAGTCGTACACACGCGATTGGCCAGCCATTGAAAGGGGGCTCATGTCCATTTGTAGGTCGTGTAGAAGGCTGAATGATTTATTTGTGCATCTCTTGAAAATGTCCTAGTCTGCGTTAAGGCATACTTCATGTTGAGACAGTATTCAACGAATATAATATGTACCAAATTTGATGTTTAATGTGTCTAAGAAAGTCGATTTAAGTATTCGTGCTTTAAGATAACCAAAATTATATTTTTCTCGATGCCAAATTTCATCCAGATTCGTTCAGATCCATCTATTTATTCATCCAGCATCACAAACTTATATATTGACGTATATTATATTTATAAAATATACATATCATATTAAACTATAGATATAGATTAATTATTTGGAAAAGTGAGTAGCAAAGTAGTAATACCTAAAAAATATTGTTTTAATTTTATTTTATTTCTACTTAATTTTACATAAATATACAAATAAAGCATTTAATAAAAGTCGTGTAGGTTTTATTGTTAAAAAAAACGTATCATGACATTTACGGAATTTATTACTTGAAAATAAAAGTTACTCCTAGTTTTATAGCACATCTAAACACCGAGAATATAAAAGAGTAATTTCGTAACATACTCGTAGCCTACCGTTACCTGAAACGCTAAAGTATTAGCTGGCGATAAATCCATAATTCTATCAGAGCTCGCATTGAAAGGAATTCAATTTTTCCCGTAGACTGAGGAGATGAAAAACAAAGGGTTTAACATATTTACAAGGTAGACTGCATGCGGTAAGTGAATTTCATTCTGAACCTCTATCTATGGCTTCATAATATATTTTTCGTTAGATATAGTAATAAAATAAGACGTATTGGTTGGAATCGAAGTATTTTATCAGGAGGCCTCAATTTTTTAACTCATTTATTAAATAAACACTATTAACAACCGATTGACAAGAAATTTGTAACGCTTATTGAGTAATTTTTCTCCTCTTTTTTGAAGTCAGCCTCAAGTCGAAAGATTATTATACATTTTTTTTATCAACTTTTTGTTAATTTCGATAATTTGTTTACTGACTATATCAGAGGTTAGTGCTAAAATTGTGCAATTATAAATTGCACTAACGCAGTATCTAAGCATTTTCAGACAGCAAAATATTAAAGAATGTATATAAAATGTAACTTTTTTCAATTCCAGTTAAAATTATAATTATAAAAAAATATTGTATATAAACTATTGTTATTATAACTTGTTACGGAACTGTTTGAACGGAATATTTCAAATTTTGTAGCAATAGAGATAAATACTGAAGTTTGGAATATCTGCATTGCAACACCTAAGAACTCTGGAAGCATAAAAATTTTCTGTTCCTTAGAACAGCTAATAATACGTTCATTAATTGTAAAGTTCGTAAAGATTAAAAAGTATTAGTATTTACATTATTGTCTAATGTTGATATATTTCTAAACCGATCTTTAAAATTCTTATACTTATAAAAAAATATATTTAATAAAAATTTGGTAAATAGATATGTAGGATATGTTGGACAATTTTATATACTACATTGAGAGTTTTACCGATAAACCACCAGTAGAATTCAATATATTTGATTTTTAATTTTCGCCAAAATATTTATCTGTTCCTCTCATTTTATTAAGGTCAACGTAGAATTTGAGCAAGTCCACATTAGATAAGCGCTAAATGCCAGGGTCGAGAGCGGGGCCGCCGCGCCTGCCTAAAAGGACTCCATTAGCCTAGCCATGCCTTATTGTACGCTAATGTACACTCCGTTTTTACTACCTGTTGTAATATGTGGTCCACTTTGCCCTTACATGAGAACAGATTAGTTTAAAATATTTATAGTGGGAAAGTTTATAATGCATGCTTTGAAATGAACTTTCATTTATACGTTACCATTTTTTTGTCGCTTTTAATCGTAACTTATAGCAGATGTATATAAATTGTAGATATGTTACTAGAAATATACATCATATGTACCTACACATATATTTTTTCGGTTGTATTTTTTAATAATTTTTCATAAAATAGATAGGTTCAGGTGATGTCGGCTGAAATGATTACTTTTAAAGTGATACATGTAAAAGTAAATTACTTACGTATCAGTATGATTATGAGTCTTGCTTACAAAAATGCTCATATATCATTTTATTTTACTAAGCCAATCACTTCGCTTCAGTTTCAATTGAATTTAACTCCAACACATAATCTACTTAGGTAAGGTGCACATTTATTATTTATTACATCCATACCAGGGAAGTGAAATGTTTGTATGTTTTGAAAACTCTTTAAACGTTTCTAATATATAATGTAAGGAAAAAACATAACATTATTTTAAAAAGTAGTTAATATTATTTAGGTGTGCTTCCTGTATATACTGTACCCTAATATATAGTGATTTTTTATCATGAATCTTAGCTACAAGTATGCTTGTACAATAATATGTGTCACTACAACTTAGAATTTATTCAGCATTAGAGCGCATCGTTTCGTTGGTACTTTATCCAATCTTCAGAGAAGTGGGAAAACTTTTTACCAATATTGTAAGCCACAAATGCAAAAAAAGCCACAATATATACCCACGGCGTACAGTATTTTTCAGCACCCATTACAATATAATAAATTTAAGTATCATCCATTCGTAGTGATATTTTTCACTTTACTCGTTAAAAATCTAGCTTTTTATCCAAAAAACTCGACACCTACAAACATTTTCGTAACAACATTTAAATTCGTATTATTTTAAAATAGGTTTTCGCTCAGAAGTAATGATTTTTTTTCTTCTTGTCACAGTATAAAATATAGAATTTGTTTTGGGAGCTGAATGTGAACGTCGGCACAGACTAGATTGTTGTTTCCGAGGCAGCCAGGATAGACAAAAAGTTTTTCATTAAATCTAAATAAAGCTGTGCGTTTTTGGGCCGAACCGGGATGGCGATGCAAAAGTAAAATTTCAACTGTCCCTTCGCTCTGCTTACTTTTTATACTTTGTTTATTTACTCATTTCGTGTCGTCGTGTTCTAGATCGTTTTAATTTTTAGACATTTTTATTTGTTTTTGTTTTTCATCTATCGTAATGTTAAATAATTTGATAGTTCTAGGTACAGTGCGCTATAATATTTTATTTTTTGGTTCTTTAAATTATTTTTGATGACATTTTCATAGGTAATGTGAATTCCTGGTAGTGCATTGTAGTGTTGTTACTTCTCTACACTGTTACGATTGATGTAAAACAAGTCTTAATATACTACTTTTACCGATCTACTCAATATACAAGTGCAGTCGGAGGTGAAGTCTAGTATTACTTAAAAACCTTCTTGATAAAGACATTTTGCCCGTATAAATTCATGGTCTCAATATTCCATTCTCCAATAGGGTGTCGAAATACACATATATTACAACCTTTTTCAACAACACATTTTTCTTGCATATTTTCGAAAGCGCTTTTACGATAGCTGTAGTATAAAATGTGTTTAATACATTATTTTTTACTGTGTATGTTATAAATACATTATTTTTTCATTCTATGTTATTTTATATTTTTTTACAACAGAAACATTATTTGTATACAAAGCACCACCACCAACACTCAACCTCGCATCGCTCGAGTTCATCTCTTTTATAACGCTTCATATAGATTTTTAGAGATGCGATATTTTCCTGCTGCAAAAAGTATCCGATATACGTTGACCCGGATAACCTTCTATCACTATAACAAATAGCATCAAAATCTTTCCAGTGCTTCCCTCATGATGTATTCCAAGAGACACAAAAAGTCTAGAAACTATTGATTGCGTTGCATGGACAATAATTACTATATTTAAATAAGTTTTTTTTTAATTATAAATGTACAGAGAGACAGTCGACACAAAACTTTATTATACATAAATTACAACATATACGAATATAGTTTTTTTTTTATGGGACAAAGGGGGCAAACGGGCAGGAGGCTCACCTGATGGTAAGTGATCACCTCCGCCCATGGCCATCTGCAACACCACAGGGCTTGCAGATGCGTTGCCGGCCTTTCAGGAAAGGGAGAGAGGGAGGAGGGAGAAGGACGGGAGTAGGGATGGGTAGTGGGCCTCCTGGACTCTCACTTACCGGACGAAACGCGACAGCATAGCTGCCACTTCACGCCGGTCTTCTGTGAGAGAGTGGTACTATACGGGGCGTGCCGGCCCATTCGGCTGCTACCCGAAGGTAACAAGCATGGCACTACCACTTGATAGCATGGCACTACCACTTGATAGAAGCTGCAAGCTGTATAATATGTAAAATGGAAAAATTATTTCAAAAGCTATCCCTAAGAAATCACATTTACCTAAGCTTTTGATGCGAAAACTAAGATTTATTTCGTCAATATGTGTCGGCCTGGCAGGCTATTCATCAATCATATCATCGTTGTCTGGAAGGAATGAAAGCTTTATGAGTTTAAATATGTATGAATAATGTTTTACAGTGTGTTAGGTTATTAGTATAGCTGTTTTAAATAAGACTAGCGGATTAAACTTGCTTCGCTCGGGTAAAGACAGTCGCCTATAAAATACTCGAGATCATAGTTTTAGAAAGTTTAAGATTTGGTATTAAATTGCTTTTTCATCTCTCTGAAAGGCCTACATAAATTTGAACGTAAGCGTAATCTAGCTTCATGGTAAGGTACGAGCTTTGTGATATGGATACAGTATATAACTTTAAATATATACATATTATAAATATGAACTGGGTACTTGAATCCACGACCGCTGACACAGCAAGTAAGTTAAGTATAAACTGAACCAAACGTGTCGTCAAAAAGTTAACCCAGAGCTTAACTATTAGCATAGCCTATAAAACATATAGTCGGCCAACACTGAAAGCTGCCATACACTAATGTCCCAAGCGAGCAAACAGAAACACTAAAAAGCCAATCGAGAATAAGTCGTCAGTAGTAGTTTATTGTATTATAAATATAGTTATTATAATATTCGCACGATACCTTAACGGCATATTTATACGGTCGGCAACCGAGATTGATTTCATATATAACTGGCGAGTCGCATCAATCATAACTGTCGACCAGAAGGAGTGAACTGTGAAGGGTTGCGCACTTAGAAACTCAGCACATGCTCCTTTTGAAAGTTACATTTCTTTATTATATTTTTAGATGCGAATATTGTATTAATATATGTAAATAAAATCCTTTTAAGAATATCTATGTTAGTAGTAGGTCCAGTCCAATTATATTATATTTTGTAAATGATTCTACAAGGTTAATAACAATTTAACTTTCGTTTCTCTTAACAGTACAGTTTTCTATAAAAATTATCGATATTTATATTTTAAGGCGATATTAACTGCCCGCGACCTTAAGCATACATTACAGCCCGTCGCCCGCTTCAACGCACACCAAGATTATTCGAAAAAAACAACCCACCTTGATTTATCAAACACAATAAAAATAAAAACCGTATACTAAAATATGGGTCATTAAATTGTCTTTTATATGATTAAAGTTTCATGTAAATACGCCCCATAGTTTTTGCGTGATTGTCGTTTTTTTGTCCGCGTTAGACATTACTTTACAAATTAATTACACTATGTTATTAAAATATAATTTCACATTTTCACATATCAAATTATGAATAAAATTGTCTAGTATAACATATATTTTTTTCAAAGAAATAAGACTAAAAGTTTAGACGTGATGTTCAATATAAAATCATTAAAAGTCGTTTATCTGCGCCTTAACTCCTATTCGTTGATTTGGATGAAAAAATTAAACTACGAAGAAACTGAAACTGCACCTGGTATTGCCGTTGTAGCAGAACCTGCCATTTGCACTATCAAACATACACATATCCCTTTATATTTAAAAATATAAATTCTTCTATAAATATCATAGTCAAGGAAAATATGACATTTATTAAAGCTATATTTAAACAATGGATGTCTGCACAGTGCCGAGAAGAGTTGAAAAGTTTTCGAGGATAACCTGATGTAATAGCGGGGTTGTCCAAACATCATGAATCAAACTCCGGACGTTCGTTCTCGCCCGGAATTATTACTGGATACATTACTCACGATACTAAGAGTATTTTATAAGGTTTACGATATGTTTTATAATAAGTAATAAATGTAAGTTAGGATAATGTTAAGTTGATAAATAGTTACGATAATTTTAAGTTGATAGCTTTTTTATGAAAAAAGTGTCATCATCATCAGCCCTTTTTAACGTCCCACTGCTGGGCACGGGCCTCCCTCAGTACGAGGGGGATCAGGCCATAGTCCACCGCGATGGCCCAGTGCGTGTTGGCGGACTTCACATGTCTTACGAAAACTTGTTAGGTTTTCTCAGACATGCAGGTTTCCTCACGGTGTTTTTCCTTCACCGTAAGACATGTGGTAATCATGATAGAAATGGTTCGCACATGAAAATATCAGAGGTTCGAGACCCGGATTTGAACCCGCATCACTCGGTTATACAAGCAACGCGTTACCGCTGGGCTACCACTGCATACTATATAATAAACAAATAAATACGTTTAGAAAAACCTTGTCGTATTGCCGTAACCTTGTCGTACGTTAGAAAATATACCTCATTTTCGTGAAATGGCAACACAGATTCGTAATAGTAAACGTGATATAAATAAAAAAGCCTTTTTATATACGAAAATCGTGAAACATGAGTAGTGAATATCTCATTTTATACGAATATGATGTAACGACGAAGGATAATATAAATTGGATAGTGAATAAAATATCTGAAAAAGGAAAAAAAAGACGATAGCCGAGACGTCTTACTTATTTTTTAAACTTAATATTACAACGTTCTGATAGTTTGCAGCGTAAGCGTCTTCACATAAATTTTTCATGAAGAAAAGACATGTTTTCAATTTTTAATTTTAAAGTGCACAGCAAAATGCTTTCAACAAGAATTTTAATTTTAAAGGCAGTATGCAAACTTAATTAGAACCAGCTACGGACACTCCTAGATCTTTTAGACCCACTCATACACGAGATTAATTTGCTTCGAAAATTTAATACATGACTTGGCTTTTATAAATGGACGTTAGAAGTTGTAATGAAATAACTGCTTGGTGTTGGGAACGCATTTTACTCAGGCGTAATGAGAAAGTTAGATGAACAATTCTAAATGGAACCAACTGTTTTAGTTTGATTGCTACTCGATAATTTATTTCTGGCAACTAACCACTTCTAGTGGCCAATTTAAAAATATAGCAAAATGATTACGGCTAGGTTAGGTTAGTTATAATTCTAGATTATTTGTGTGTACGCTTAGTTTTAATGTACTTTTACTTTTAAGAAAAAAACTGTTAAGCTCCGCCATCGATTTCAAACCGCATTAAATGTAGTGGTGCTTACTCACGGACCGACAGGTATTTTTTTTTGAAATAAATTAGATCTGAATCTTAAAGTCTATTAGAATATAGTATATTTCTGTGTAACTCACCTTATCCCACTAACGACTTACTTCAATTGGGTGTTTCCGTAGGTGCCTTACAATATTCGATAAAGTCAACAGCCAGTTATTTTCCGATTACATATTAATTTAATATGATTGCTGACAATAAACTACTTTTATTGGAATTAAAATTAATAGTATTTGGTTATTATTTTATAGCAATGATATTATAAGTAAAAAGGTGTAGATGCTTTACCTAAAAGACATTCTACCTTCAAAAACGGCACACTAACGCACACATGAATAACTAAAAATATTGCAATAACACTGAACACACTACATTACGATTAGTTGTCAAAATAGGATGGCATGATTCAAGTATCGCCAGTGAAAAAGAGACAAATATAATTCGCGACAGTGCGTCGTCAACGCGTGACTATGTTCAGGTGGGCCAATTAGCCTAGTTTTGGTGTGCCGCTTTTTGAGCGCGTATGACTTATCTACACCTTTTTTCCTAGTATATCAATGTTTTATAGTTATAGTTGTAGCTTCTTATTTTCTAAAAACACTTTTCTGAATCTGCTTAATAATTTCTATCAATTTAAATGATGAAATATATGTTTACAAGTATCTTTCTTTTGTTCACATTTAAATCGAGATATTTAATTATTAATTGGCGGAGGGACATGAATAATGCTTTTCATTGTAGGTCATTACGATTCGGATGCGTAATCTTAAATAATTAATAATGTGGAACAAAGAGTTAGCGGTAATTATCCGTTCGGGTTACAGGTGTGGGCCAATGGCTAATGGGAACATAAATTCTTACGGGTACTAATGAACATTTTAAGTTCATTTTGAGTGCTATCAAATCCATACATATATGTATAGGTAGACAAAAACTTTTTCGTCACTGATTGTGAAGAGATTGTGAGGTATCGACAATTATATCAGTACTTATTATTCCGATGCGTCACGCCTTTCTTACGGAATATTAATTTGCTAGAAAAGTACCTAAAAAGGACTTGAACTCAGTTTCACTCGGTTCTCCAAACGAACGCATTACCACTGAGCTACCAGTATCTTAGTAAATGTTACTACATTTTATTTCGTAACAAACCAACACAAGTACCATTTCAAATGGAGTTCAGTAGAACTGCAGTTAGTAGGTAGTGCAGCTATTTTTATTAAATGCCGGGTGTTGCAGTGTATTATTATGCAAATGTAGACTGCGTGCTAGCGGCGTTTCGGCGCCGGTCTCCTGTACGGTGTGGGCTCTCAAATGGCGGAACTTTCAGTTACAGCCTTTATATTGTGAGAAATAGAGATGTTAATCTCATTATGATAATTTTATTCGCTAAGGTGACTAACTATCATTTAGATATTTTAGTTTTCTTTTTAATATTATATGTACTTTAATGCTTTCGAAAATATTGAAAAAGACAATAATAATTCTGTATTTGGTAATGGTAAATTAGTTATTTTCCGCAGCTCGACGACTCGTGTCTACTTTGGGTGATAATTTTTCTGTACTTCACTACCTTTCTTGATAGCTAAACTAAGCAAAGATTTATGATAGAATGTGTAAATTATAAAGATAGGCATCGCTATAACGAATCACCTCTTTAAATAATAGACCCGCTACGTTAAAAAAAATACCGTTACCGTAATAATACGTTAAAATAAAATAAGTTTGTAAAAGATCCTTAGTAAATCTCTCGCACAACTTCTAGCCGATGTTTCGTTTTCAACATTAACAAAGGTGGCCTAATAGAATTTGGTTAAGGTTTTTACAATTTTTAATAAATATACATGTTTTAATTGATTTTTCGTTAATCATTTTAAACGCATGCTGATCAAACAAACCTGATGTTAATTGAAAATACAAATTAGGTATGTTATATTTAAGATGACGACAATAAAGTAGCATTGGCAGTAAAATATACTTAGTGTAACATTCATAGACTCAACATTAAAATAATTGCAGTACCTATATCTATGGAAAACACATTTATTGAATTTTGATAGCATATTTTGTTTAACATAAATAGTTTTCAGTATACGGATGGACAAGCTTTGGATATTAGCTTATTACGAGGTACTTTTATAAGGACATAATGTCATTATATTATTTACTAGCAGTACCCGCGGCTTCGCCCGCGTAAATTTTTTAAATATTAGGAGTCAATCCCGCGGGAACTCCGGGATAAAAGTAGCCTATATGTTATTCTGGGTCTTCAGCTACCTACATACCAAATTTCATCGTAATTGGTTCAGTAGTATTTGCGTGAAAGAGTAACAAACATCCATACTCACAAACTTTCGCATTTATAATATTAGTAGGATTTTTCCATCGCCTTGAATACGACCACGCAAATTACAAGCGACTTTATGAAAATCTACGTTCCACTGCAATTCTCGCAGCTTACACAGTTTGTTTGTGTATACGTGGAACGTGCCATATTCATGTCCTCACTGGAAGGATTTTATTAAGAAAATTATGAAGTAAACCGACTAGTAGTAATATTATAGGTTTATAATATATAAAAAGGAGATATCGCTGTATAAAAGGAAGATTAATTTGTGGAAAAACGTGTAAATATTATTATTATCTTATTATTAAATAATTTTTACTTAGGAACTACCATTAATAATTATTATTATAAAGAATTTAAAGGTCGATTAAGTATTCATTGCACAAATAAAGCCTGTTGAATTATTATATGTATATAATATTATGTTTTATAAATAACGCTTCTACAAAGACAATTTAGCTAAGTGAGAAATAAAATGTAAGTTATTATTCAAGGTGCAGCAAACAAGGTACAAGAAAATCTGATGCATTATTATGTAAATACAACGCCATCCTATTATATTGTTCCGTATTCTCCCACTGAAATGTAATATTCTCGAAACCAAACGCAATTAGTACATCAATTATATCCTATCGATAGAGTTAGAAAATAATAGTTGCCTTTCAGTTTGTTTATAATTTATAAATTAGCTATCGCCCCCGGATTGCTAATAATCTTTAAAATTAATTTAAATTAATAAGTTTTTGAAATGTAAATTGTATACAACTCAACATACGATCATTAAGTAAGCTATTCCTAACTTATCATTAGAAAAATCCGAAAATACAGATATTCTAATAAAACATTTTCGTAATACTTTCTTAGGTTTACGCGAATATTCTAACATCTAATAAACATTTTCACTTAAATCTAAGAAAGTATTAATATATGACTTAATATTAAAGACCAAATAAATATCTTTTATTACACTAATTGCTTTGCCTCTACAGATCTTCTCCCTCGTTCCGCACTTGCATCTGGGGTGCAATGTTCTAGATTAGTAACTACTTTACCATCTCAATTCCATTTCTGTTTGATTGCTTTTATTGAAATGTATTGGATATTGGAATACACTTGTTGGCAATCGATAGCATCATTATTCTTCTTAAAAATTCTTTTGTAGGAAAAATATTGTATCGTTAAAACCAAAAAATCTATATAAATAATAAAATTGGTGTCTGTGATGTCTAAATAACACAGTATATGTACCTAATGGGTGGGTATGTAGAGATGTATACTCATAAGAAAACACCGACTTTTACACGACTGCCCAAAAAAAAGGAGTGTTATGTTATATGTTTAGAGTTCATGTATGTATGCTTGTAAGTTTCTTAATTCCACCATAATTTCTAAACGTCTAAACCGATTTCAAAGTCCATGGTATCGTTAAAATCTTTGTGTTACCCCGGGTAACATAGGATAGTGAAAAATTAAAAAAATAAAATATTGTAGATATAATTCATAAAGAAACATCAACATTTTTTAAAAATTCGATCAAGTATATAACCATCGTCTAGAACACTTTGAGTAAATTAAAAAAATAAATAACAGTAGTATTCATTATGTTAAAAAATAAATTTTGTTATCACTGAAAGGTATGAAATAAAAAACAAATATTTAAAAAAAAATAACAACATGCCTGCCGTGTTCAGAAATTAACTTAAAAGTAAAAAATAGATAAAAATTATGGTCTCAGTATTTAACAACCAGTTATTGGACCTGTAAAGAAATTTTCCACAGAACTATCCCCCGACTGCTATTAAAATGTTGGTTGGTTGTTCAATACTGAAACCACTATTTTATCTTAAATTTAACTTTTTAGTTAATTTAAATCTTTTTTCTTGGTTTATCTCCAAAATAGCAGGACTAATTTTGACGGGACTTTTCCTGTATATAAATGACAAATATGTTCCGTGAACCCAAACGGATAAACCGATTCGTCATCGACAGATGTGTCTTATTTACTTCGAGAAAATATCTCATTTCTGAAAAATCCATACTAGCCATTAAAACGCACGGAAGAACCATACCGGAGCGAAAATATGGTGACTCTCTAGTCGTATATAAAATATCGAATATATTTGTATTTATAAATGTAGGCTGTAAAATCTGTATCTCTCATATTTTAGTTTAGAGTTCATAACTGGCCAGCCGTTTTGTTTGTTCCAGATGCGAGACACCTGCTGTTGTAAAAATATTGCTTTATTTGTTATTTTATTGACCGCTGTAAATGTATACGGAGTTGTAGGAGTATTTTCGTTTTATCACTAACGTAGGTATATTTTACTTGAATTATTTGTAGGCCCTCAGAATGACGAACACCGTCGAGATTGATTCGGGTTTAAATATAAGACTTGTTGACTTAATGTTATGTGAAAGTTTTTATCGTTTCGTAGTCTATACGCAAAAAGGGCTAAAAGGGCCCCACCATTTTAATTTCGTCAGATACGTTTGTACATATAGGTACTCGTATCACTGCAATTTTACACGAAGACTGTTTTTCATTTTACGTTGCAAAAATAATGGCCTTTTCATTACTTATATATAGAAATGCCGTAAGGAATAACTATTCCACATAAAAGCTGGTGTCGTAACTAAGTTACGAGTAGAAGCCTTCGAGGCGCCGCTGGCTTCGATAACTTTACTTCCTATTTTATTGCACTTTAACTTGTGTATTACTTAATTTATATATTGAATAGAACCGACCACCCTTTCTCGCAGATCTATTTACTTCGTGACTCTATAAAATGACTTTACTCTTTCATGCTTATATATTTGTTTTTCAAAGGAGTTTTCATCTCTATTTTTTATACACCAGTATTTTATTTTAAACAGTATTATAAATAGTGGTTTATTGTTTGGTACTCGTAGTTTTCTAACTTTAAAGCAGCTGAAGAATTTTAATTTATAGATCGAATAAACATAACTGATACATTTTACCTCGTTTTGTCTAATTTTAGTACCAACTACAAACTTAAGTTAAACGAGAAATAGCTATTAAAAGAATTGACTTCTTTTACTACATTTTTTACTATATTTTTTTGAAATTGTATAAGATTAATAATTACTTATGTATTGCTTGAAGCGAAGCGAAGCTTGAAAATAGTATTCAATTTGACCGGAAACTTTTGGTACAACCTACCCGTAAGTGGCACACCGTTATCAAAAGATAGTTCGGTTAGGGACGGAAGACCTTCCGGACTTAAATTTTAGGTAAGGTATAAATAAAAGCCTTATTTATTTAAATAGTTACTGTTTTGTGTGTCTATTTAAACTATTCTAATAAATATAAATTTTAAATCGGATAAAATGTATATGTCGTAAAATGAAAGTTTAATTTTGTAACAGTTTAACAGTAGATTTATTCATAACTTGTTCAGTTGTTACTTGAATGTTGTATTTTAAACGAGTTTAATTATTTACTAGAGACTTACGATGGCTTGGCTGGGTGCGTACGGGTAATTATAATATTTCCAAACAAAAAGGTAGCCGTAAGTTATATTATAACATCACCTATCTGTCAGTGAAAATTCCGTCAAAATCAGGCTAGCCGTTTCAGAAATTAGCAAGAACAATACAAAAATATAGACAAAAATTAGAAATGAATCTACTAAAAAGCTATTATTTTATAATGTAATGTAAATCGCTTCGCTTGGGTTCGTCCCTAGGTGCCCCCTGCTAAATTAAAAGTTTGTAGCACAAAAAATGAGTTGAGGACTTTCATACAAACTTGTGAGAACTCTTAGAGCTCCTAAATCCGACCACGGCGCAAGATCCGTTCTTAGCGTACGTCTAGCAACTATAAAGTACCTCCCTGCCAAATGTTATCTTTATACGTCCAGTATATTATATGATATATCTATATAATATATAGATACGATACGAGGTGTTATATTTTGTATTAGACTCAAGAAAAAGATATGGCAATATTTCAAATAAAATTTGATTATATTTTAGTGAAATAAATTAGTTATACAATAAGGAAAAGAAATTGAACAGCTTTTCATCACAAAACAAATTATTAAAGTTTTAATGTGAAGAGCTACAAATGTAGAGAGAGCTAAACATAAAATCGAATATTACTTTTTTCTTGACATTTGACATCTTGTACATTTTAATCACATCTATTGAATTTACCATTTATATAGAAACAGAACTGTATCTCTACATCATAATGAACCTATTTAAGGCCCTCACATGAATGAAATACACCAAATCGATCAGTACACCACCTCGCATTATAACACGTCTGTTTTAAATTAATATTTTGTCCAAAACGTTGCCAGTAATTTAGGCGACTCTTTTAATTGACGCGATGACGCGGCGACACGAAAACAATTTAGGCGGGCTCTGTATCGGCAAATTGACTAGGTTATTTATGTACGACCGATCAGGAGGCCCTTTTGTCTTACATAAATGTAAATGAACATGCGTTCAGCGTCTTAAATAAGAGAAGCTTTTGTATTTAAAATGGCGCAGTGTTAATTAAAATGTGAAAATGAATAATATTATCGTACAATATGACTTTAGAAGTAAGTTAAAATAATGAATTTTAATATCAACTGTAATGTTCCGAAAATACGAACAGTAAAAATACTGAAATTATTCTTATCAACATACTCGTAATGTTAATGTTTTTCGATAATTCTGATGTAAATACGATTTATAGTATTTAACTATGAATATATATGGTTGTTTTCTAAGAATATTACTACGAGTACAAGACAACTCGGATTTCAAATAAAGCTACTAACAATTAGTCTTTGAATTATGGTAGTTAAGTAAGTAATACCGTTTCTATACTGCTATTCTCATTTTAGTTCGCTAAAATTAGTCGTGAACTGCGTGTTCTTTAATTTCTTATTTAAATAGAAACATTTTTTAAAATTTTTAAATAAGGAAAATGAAAAAGTAATGACTTTGCCAATACTCGAATAAAGATATTAGATAATGATTGAAACGACGCCCATCACTCAATATTCCTTAGACAAAATCAGAAAGAGTCATCGAAATTGAACAAGAATCTCGTTATTACGTGTAACAGGCGCTCTGAGGCCATCCATCATAGCAGTCATGAGTTTTAGCGATCACTCATCCAGATCTAAGAATAAATTCGTGAAAATACGAATGGACTGCAGCTTATTATATTTTTAATCCAAGAATATATACTGAGTAATTTTAAGAGAAGTTATTATTTTTGTAAACAGCTATGTGTGAAATACGAAGAGTTTGTGAGATGTGTCTATCTAGAAATCCCAAGACATAGTACGGTTTGAAAAAGTCTTGCTGCATTATATTTATAACCATTTATTAAAGAAGGTGTTAATCTATCTTACGTTATGGAAGGAGAAAATTGTAAAAAATATTCAGTTACAAAAATTAAGATTGGAAAACGATGACTCTGTCATTATTTAGAGATTCTGATTTCACATAAAATGACCTATTGCGTTGCGTTTTCCACTACTTTCGATTTCCTTAAAAAATTCTTCAAAAATATCCATATGGTATATATTTTTTTTATTAATGATCTCACTGTGGTTGAGATCAGTTATGGCAATTAAGCGCTCGTGCCCTTTTTTTTAAATTTACATTTGATATGGCGTTTTACAATTATTAAAGACTTAAAACTAGCGATACATGCTACAATGTTAAACTACAGGAAACGTGGTCCGAGACTGGCATATATATATATTATTATTATTTTTTTATCTTGAGTTAATAATGGTTATGAATAACGTTTAACTTCTCAATTAATTATTAATTAATTACAGCTTAAAAAAATTAAGCTATAATTAAATTATAGACATATTCCCTATTGTACTCATACTCATAAATAAAGCGAGCATAAATATCGGCAAATACTAGTCTTTATATAAAATACAAATACGTTCATAAATAGTAATATCATATCTAATTCTAGAACTGAAATGAAGGTAGAGGGACGTAGGAATACTTCAGTAGATATATTATTATATACGGAAAACTAGTAGCACTCCTTCTGATTAAATTTATTCAAGTTTATACATGGAAATGCAAAATGTGTATTTCCTATATATATGCAAGTAATATGATTAATCGATACAAATCTCTTATGATACGATAGATAGGATATATTTTTTAAGAAAACTTATGAAATTAAATAAATAAGTAAATAAATATGTTAGGACATTATTACAACAGCGCCATCTAGTTCCGCGGTAAGCTACGACGCTTGTGTTACGGATACGAGATAGTTGATATACTACACGTATACATTTTAAATACATACATATTATAAATATAATTGGTTTCTTGACATTCGTTATTACTAGTCCGATACATTTGTGAAGTTATATATTAATCAGTTATCATCATACCAAATTTCATCAAATTTAAATTTTAACTCTAAACATTTTTAAAATATTTTATAAATATGGCAATATTATTAAAATTTCAATTTTATCACAGTTATCAATTATCAGACAGTCAAGCAGACAATAATTCTAAAATCTAGATTCGACCTGTATCCATAATAATGAGTATTATCCAAAACATATTCAATGCCTATATCCTTCTTGAGCAATTAAAAAACCTCATAAATGAATTTAATTACTCTTAATTGTGTTTGTCTTGGAACTAATGTAAATATTATTTAGTTCCAAGATAGATATTATTTAGGTCGGCACATATATCTTCCAGAATTCATTATGGAAGTAATGCGTATTAACCCTATATATGCGATAGACAATATACGAGTTAGTTATCTCATACACTAATCTCGATTCATCCCAAAGCGGCCACGCACCAACAAACATCTAGAGCTAAACGCGCCTCAAGTGATCCATTAACTCCCCTAACAAAGTTTCTTTGCCGATAGAACTCAAGGGTATCCCAGCTAGAATCTAAGCGAAAAATGCTTCATATATAAGAAATGCTGTGAAATTACTGAAAATAACAAAGTATGTAATATAAAATAATATTTAATTAATAATAGTTAATGCAAATAATAAAATAAGAAGTCATTTTAAAATTAATTTAAACTAGCTTAGAATTAAATATTGCCAATTCGAAAAATAAGCAATAAAAGATGTGCATCTTAGTAACCATAAAAACTCACACGGGCTGCAACTTAAAACCCCTTGCCTTTTTATAAGTCTACTATTTCAATATCTATACTTATGTCAAAAACAAACAGCACCATTAAATACATGGAAAGCTACGAGGCTTGAGTTACGGTTACCATATAGTTGAAACACTACACATACAATTTTAAATGCATAAATATTTTAAATATATTTAGGTCCAGTCATGCATGGAGTACAAATATTAGTACTGATCACAGAAATAAATGCGCCCAGCGGGACACGAACCCGCGACCGCTGGCACAGCAAGACGTATGGTCTACAAACTGAGCCAAACGTGTCATCTAAATTAAACTTTAACTATAGAAACACGGTATAAACGAGGAAGCTCGTGTGGTAGACTTATTAATAAGTTCTCATTGACTTCCGTTTAGAGTTCAAAGTTATATAGTAAAAGTAAACTTCATATAAAAGCTTGACCAGCTTGATAACTTAATTTATGGAGAAGTAAATTTTCGCAACTTTATCACTGTGTTAGAATTTTGCAACTTATCACTTTGTTTATATAAAAAAAACCATTGTCTAGAAAGCTATTATTAAAAGACGAGTAAAAAAAATCATTGACCATTACGTTCGTTTAAATCATATCTAATTAAAATTATTCCATGAAACGTAGAATTAAATTAATTAATTAATTTCTAATCTCAACTCATTTGAGAATTCTTACTGCTTTAAAAGTTCCTTTAAAGCTTCATTAAAATACAGACTCCCATTTATAACATATTGTCATTCTTAATTAAAGTAATAAGTTAGAATCAAAGTACCGTCGCTCAAACGAAGACGCTTTTGCGAAACCGAGATTAATAAGTTCCTCGCGGGTTCATCGGAGTTGGCTCGTAAAGCGAGTTAAGTCGCATCCGACCGGCTTCGATCGTATGTTTTAATGCTAGAACTACTGTTCATTCGTATATTGAGTAGTGAAACTTAATATATTGTATAATAATAAAGGTTCAATTATTATTATAATCGGACTACTTATAAATGCGAATGTATGTTTGTTGTTCGTCCAAGCTGAAATGGATGGATTTGGATGATTATGTTAATACACAAATAGCCTAATTTAGAAGTAATAGAAAGGTAATTGATAGGCAATAATGGTGGAGTAAGAATTTTGTTAATGTATAGTAAATAAAAATAGTGTTTATAAATATGTATATATGCATATAACCTTTTCAAAATGTCTAAGCCGAGCTTGAAGTAGAAATGAGGTTCATAATTGGAATCAAAGAGATAAAATTAAATTTTATTATTTTTAAATGAAACTGCTTCGTCAGCTTAGTAATTAATTGGTAAGGAGTACTAAAAACACTAATTAATTCTTATACCTAGAGGGTAAGTACTGAGTAGAGTACAGTGTAATTATTATACTCTAATTTTTAATTCGACGGAATTCTGACAGCCGTCATTTTTCAAAAAAAAAAAAAACAAAAAAAAACCTTTGACAATTCATATATCATAAACCTTTTCTGCTTTGCATTTTTTTATATATTTATTTATTGTAAATAGTTTTTTTTTCTGCATTTAATGCACACTAACTAGAACGTCAATTTTTAATACCTAAATTAAAAAGCAGAGTACAACAAGATATTTCTTGATTGAATAAATAAGTAAATAAATGAAAATATTTATCAATCATTGTCATTTATATCATCATAGCCGTCATACTCATCATCATCCACCATCTGATGATAAAGAAATCACACACACTATCAGATCATGAGGAGGGCACATTTTATCCTGTTCTTTAAATAATATGGTTTATGCATACTTGCCATTTTTGAGCGGTGATATTATTTATACTCTCTGATATCAATTGTTTCAGTTTCGCGACCTTAAAAGTTTTATTATGACAATTAACTTCTCGTTTCGTAATAGAGCACCGCTAGGAGACCCTTCTTCTAGGGAGAGAGAAAGTCAAACTCGCAAGTCATCCGACGAAACCGATTCGCGTGACGGGCCAAGTTGTTGGTTAATGGTCATAACTTTAAAAAATAAAACCAACTTTAACAACTTATTAAAAAAAGCGTTACAACAAATTAAAGCTGAACAAAATCACAACAAACACCGTGAGCACATTCGAGCATTCATAGTCGGTAGAAGTCGAATAAGATGCACGACCAGACGCAACATGACGCGGCGTAAATATTTTTTTTGTTATATTGGCTCTAACAAAAAACTAATATTTTACTTTTATTTTTAGATGAAAAGGTTTTTCTAAAAAATGTTTGCAGCCTATGATTATTTGACAGGGATATCTATAATACAGGAGTATTAGAAAAATAATTTCCCTAATAATTATTGTAACTTCAATAATATGATAATAAAAAATGTAATTACCATTTTACAGTTATTATTAAGTCTTAGTTTTTCTCATTGAAGCTTTTAATTCTAACAACGTTTATTTTTTATTTTGCTAAAATGCTTTCCATTTTTATAGACAATGTTTGAATTTTGGCAACGCTTCTGAAATGTCAGAATTCCGTCGAATTATAAATCAGAGTATAATTAGTATTTGTATAATTCAAATCTATCTTTGTTGTAATTAAAGTGAAAGAGTAAGCGAGAAATTTCGAAACTTCCTCCATTATTAGAAGGCTCAGGTGCACGAGCTTACTGCTCCAATTACCACCAAAAACCATCGCCTTGATATGCGAGCGACGTTCGACTAGCGTGACTTTAGCTACGCGTTGAACACACCGGGGAATGTTAGCATTTCACCCTATTTTTTTTTTCTTTTTCTTCATTTTTTTTGTGTTATTTATTTTTAGGTAAACTAGTGTTATTCTTTATTAATAAAACAATGTATCTCGAATACTAGAATATAATACACAGTTCATGTTGTAAGATCATCGAAGGAAGGTCTACGAGGGCACACGATTACTCGTATCTTAGTACATTGATAACCTGATACTTGTGACGAATACAAAAGAGTGGTCTTGGTAAATAAAAAGTCTTTGCCGAGAAGAACGATAAATACACAGTTTTAAGATTAGAAAGTACCGTTATAATAAGAGACGAAAGGAGAATAATTTAGTATAGAGTATAGCTCATTTTGCAAATGCTGCCTACATTAATATTTCTAAAAAGAAATAGATATGGATAGATTTTTTTGGGTATTTTTTAATTTATTCAAGCAAGTTTAATATAAATATACCTTTAAAATGATTTAGAACTTTTGAACGATGTGCAATTCTCGTTCCCTCACACAAAAGGCAGGCGCTTGCCATTTTGATACCGCCACAAAGCTATTTTGACACGTGAGCGACATGCGACATGCAACTAGTGCTTCACGTAATGCGGATTACATTGAGAAAATACGCACAACGGACCAAATACGATTCTAAGTGCGGATAAGTGAGTTCCCAACCTTGAGAAAATATTGACGTTAAATTTAATTGAGAGCTTCAAATTGATAGGTTCAATTTTATCTCCAAATTTGGATAAGGCAGGAAATTAAAGAACTTTTCATACTTAGTACGAGTACTCAACAATGTATACTACGAAAAGAGTATCTACCAATGTTATATTAAGTACTCGTAACACTCATGCATTAAAGATTCATATTATAAAATTAAAGATTACCAGTTAAAGTACAAGTATTTTCTAATGCCGCAGGTGTGTATCCACCCTGTCCCAGTTATCGCTGCCAAATCCATAGCGTTAATATGCAGACAACGTTTATGTGGCGCGTGACTTTACCTACAGTGATCCACGAACTTTAAACATGGGTTCAGGTACTCCAACTTTTGAGTTTTGTTACCGAACTCATATTTGTTTTACGAAACACTTCCCTCCAGTTATTTTGTAGCGTTTTCAACGTGTTGTTTTTCTTTTTCCTCTCAATGTGTTACGTCGAACTGGATTAATTATTAAAATGGTTATTTTAAGTGAAATTGCGTGTATAAAGCTAAGACTATCTTTTTATTTGGTTCCGTATATACGTGTATTACAATTTGACCCAAATATAATGTAAGTCAACTAATGTATGGGAAAAGAAATTTAATGAGATATTTTGTTTATAATAGTTACATAGTACATTATTATATATAATGTATAACATGCACATTATTCTTATAAATATTTGAAAAAAAAAACATTTCCATATTAATTATTACTGATCTATGCTTATTGATCAAAGAATTTTGGCAAAGAAGCCGTATGCATTTAACTTTACAATAATATAGCGACGCTGTAACTCATCATATTGTCTCTAGCATCTAAAATATAACCCTAAATAAATTCTTTTTTGATTTTTCTAAATATTTTGTCTTGTTAGTAAAGAGCGTAATATATTGAATGTACATTTGTATTTAAGAAAAAATATTGATACACGTTGCATTGCCTTTCTCACTAGAACTTTTTACACTTTAATTAACTTATATCGACATTCGACACGACAAAGCTTAAAAACTTTGTATGAAAAAAAATATAAACTAAGTCTTATTAAGAAAAGTAATCAAACATTCTTTGGCAAAACCAAATTATTTTTCCAAAGACGGGAATTTCATCGGATTATTTTACCTCACAGTCTTAAAAAATATCTGCCGTGTAAATTGACGGTGTCTTAAAAAAGCAAGTGGACGTTGGGTTTGAAAGTACGTTGAATAAAAAACGCCGTATTTCACCGGCTGGATTATAAGTGACTTTATCCGCCGACAATTTTCGTTCAGCCGTAAGTTTTAAATGTACTCTATTTTTAGCCAATTGCTGAGCCAACTTAATGTTTTATTCACAGTGCCATTTACTCGTATACTTTGAAAAGCCAATTTATTTCTCTCTTTTTATTGCTATAGGCAATTTTAAATTGCGAAGATCAAAAGATGGCCCTGACCCGTGTCTTATTAAACTGTTTGTTTTCGATTTGAATACACGGCGGGAATGAAACATTGGTTCAATTTTTTGTTGATATAAGCTACAAAAATAGGTATGTATATGTTTATATAAAATACTAGGGATTTACCCTCGCTTCGCTCGGGTTTCTCGCTGGGTATCTTTTAACGGTTAGTGATCCCCATACGAAATAAACAGTTGTTAACGATGTCGCATTTGAGTAGTTTTTTTTTCCTATTTTTACACCTTAAATCACCACTAACACATTCCTAACAAAAAAGAAAGAATTATTCAGGTCCAGTGAGTTTTAGCAAGAGTAACGAACATCAATTGATTTTTAAATATAATGTATAATTGATATATTCATGTAAATAATTTATTGTTACTTGACGTATTATAAATATATTTATAAATACTCGTAGTTTATTTTTGTTTGTGATTTTTGTTTCTTCTTCCGGTTGTTAAAACTGTACAGCTTTTGTTTGTGAATTCAAATATATATTGGAAGGTTATATCCTTTTTATCGATGTATCTGCTATACGAGTGTGGTTACGGGCAGAAAGTTATATTATTGAATGTATAAAAAACTTATCCATCTCTCGCCACGGGTTGCTAAACAAATATTGACGATCCTTAAGAACTGAATTTTTATGAAAAATGTTTTCATAAAAATTTCCTAAAATTTTCTCGTCAGTTTATCTTCTTCCATCTTAAGTGCTTAATTTGCTTTATACATGGAAAAGTCATTAGATAATATCAAATTAGTTCGTTTTTTTTTTCATAGCGTATTTAGTGAAGTTACTCAAAGGTACTTCAAACATACATTTTTTATTACAAAAAGTGTATTAGGTACACTAATTAAGACATCGATAAAGCACGAATAAACAGGCTTTGACGCCCAGTAGGTAACGCGTTTGCCTGGGAAAGTAAGTGAAACGAGTACTTATACTGGAACTTGTACTTTAGATATACTATAATTTTGAGTACTACTATACGGGTAGTACTACCTTCGGGTAGCAGCCGAATGGGCTGGCACGCCCCGTATAGTACCACTCTCTCACAGGAGACCGGCGTGAAGTGGCAGCTATGCTGTCGCGTTTCGTCCGGTAAGTGTGAGTCCGGGAGGCCTACTCCCCATCCCTCTTCCCGTCCTTCTCACTCCTCCTTCCCTCCCTCCCTTTCCTGAAAGGCCGGCAACGCATCTGCAAGCCCTGTGGTGTTGCAGATGTCCATGGGCGGAGGTGATCACTTACCATCAGGTGAGCCTCCTGCCCGTTTGCACCCTTTGTCCCATTAAAAAAAAAACTACCTCTTGATTACGGTGAAAGAAAACATTTTAAGTAAAGTTGCGTGTCTAAGTTTGTTACTATTTATAATGTTCACCTGTACATGGGTGATTCCATTCTAATGTGTGTCCATCATGTGGTAGTGCCATGCTTGTCCAGTGTGCAGATGTCCATGGGCGGAGGTGATCACTTACCATCAGGTGAGCCTCCTGCCCGTTTGCCCCCTTTGTCCCATAAAAAAAAACTGTATGTCTTATATTATTTGTTCTCGCTGGTCATTAATTGGCGACCTATTTATAACATTTTCGTGTTAATTAGATATTCCCGAACATATTTCATCGCTTGTTTTGTATAATGTACCTTGTTATTCAGAGAATATATCAATTAAATCATAAATGTCAGTGCCGTGTCATGTCCATTTCTAGAATTTACCTATAATTTGCTTTTTTGTCGCAATCAAGTGTTTAATAATAAATATAAAAGAGTTTAAAAGTATTATGATATAATGAATAAATAAATTTGATATTTTTTCTAAAGAATACCTGCCAAATTTCTTTTATGTCACTGGGTAAATGAGTCAGTACAGTGGAACTAAAAATTTGAAATTTGATTCTCATTCTCGGCGCTTTAAAGTTGTAGCAAAATCCTCTCACCCTGTCTTTTTTACATTAAAATAGAGCAATAATATGCGTCAAAAACTTGAAAAAAATTAATTTTTCAATCTCGACATTTTTAATCAATATAGTAACAGTTAGAACAGAATCACCCATATACTGGTGGTTATTTATGACACAGTAACTAGAAAAGTCAGTAGCTACTACCCGTTAAAAACAAACAGTACTTTGCCGTCCTAATAACGTACGTAGTAGCAGGGTCGCTTATGCATAGCCCCATATCCAACCTACTAGTTCTCGGAAGACTTATGAAATGTACCAGCCTATATTTGGTACCCCTGATTTTAATATGATATTATATACGCAGTTGTAGCATAGACTAAATCTACGTAGAATTTTATTAAGCACAGTAGGTAATAAACATACGTTCTAAGGAATAAAAGGAGCCTACACGAGTGCAAATAAAACCGTTATTATACCAAACCATCCAACAATGGATGAATGAATTAAACAAATAACACGTCATAAGGGCGTGAAACATAAAGCGTTATTGCTATCGGGGTGATTTAACACGGCGTTAGGGCGGCGGCCACCATACGAAATTGCCCCAAGATTGTACTATTTTGGACTTAACGTCTTGATATAAGTTAGCTTATTAATAATACTTTCTTAGATTTACGCGAATATTCGACAATATAAATGAAATATTTTTTCGGGCGAGACTCGCCAGTGACCATGATTACCTACTGTAAAGTATTCGAAACGTCGAGAACTAAAAATATAATAAATACTAACAAATAAATCCGCGACAAAATCTAAATCGCTTAATAATTAAATATTAAATCGCTTATTAATGTTATATTAAAAGACAACATGAAATATACTATAAGTAATAGGTCGGTATTGTAAATTTTAACGAAAATTTATTTTTTTATTTGTGATTAGCATTTTCCGCGTCTCCGCCCGCGTTCTAAAGACAGGAAAACAAATTTTTAATTTTATATTATTATAGAATGTGATTATATACAGCCTATGATTATATATAGCCTTCGATATCAACACTATTTTTCAAAGCAATAGTTCATAAGATTGGTGTGTTCAACCAAACAAACAAACCCCTTAGCTTTATAATATTAGTTTAGATTCTAGTTACTATTGTCATTTATTATAAAAATATATTTCTTATAATTATAACATATTATATAATATTTATTGTTTTACTTTTTAGCTTTGATTTTCAAATGGAAAGCTGTTGTACACTCAGTCATATTAATATTAACCCATGTAACTTAACACGGCGCCTTACTCAGCGTAACATAGTATAAGATTACGACTGTATTCACCCTTATAAATTAATTTACCTCTTGTGCTTTGAAATATGCAAATATTTTGTAGACCTTGGCGACATGTGGTATTCATTAGTTAATATTTTCTAAGTGCTCTCTAAGGAAAAGCTGGAAACTGTCCACTTTTTACACTCGTAACTTATTTACATATTCAATGACATTTTTAGTACCGCCGCACTCATAGTCAATTAATGAACCATTAAGTCGAGAATCTCCACTTACACTAAAGAACGACTTAAGGGTTCATTAAGTGGCTATGAGTGCAGTCGTTACTGTTAATAATATAACAGAATGCCCTTAACACGTTTTATGTTTGTTAAGATCTATTAAAGTTGCTTGTAAATAAGTAATACTGTTTACCAAATATTTTACCAAACTTTCGCATATCGAGTAAAAAGGAATAATATTCCTTATAAGTATTTTCGTTTTTTTTTTTAATTTTAAGTAAGGCAAATGAAATAGTTTTACGGCTTTTAATAATACTGATTTATATTAATTTTGAATATAGACTTAGTAGGCTGAAGTATAGTTCATACTCTCACACAAAACATCACGCCTCAGTAGTTACTAATTTTCAATACATAGCGTTATTTTTGTACTTCATTTTTACTTTTATACTATATGTATCGAATATAATATTTATAATGGGTTTTGTCATAATAAATGAGTCAGTGCAACTTCTATCATAAAAGAGACACTTAGAGTAATCACCCACACAACCCGTAACAAAGCATGCGGCTTACTCTAAGGTCCTACGAGTATGTACGAGTATTTGTCACATTTGGTAGTACATTGTACAGTTTGTATATTGTGGGTATTAGTAAAAAGGTTCTATTTTCTTTATATATTATTTCTATCGCCCTTCCTCTTATAAATGTTAGATATAACCCATATAGAATCGTAATTCGACACTTGTCTTTAACACCACCTCGCTAAGTACTATCTAATCAGAATATAGGTATAACATAACAACTGATTTTTGGCCTAGCTCAGATTTAGTTTCACTTCAGAGCTCTATAATAAGTTACACGATCATAAAACCCATAAAGTTATATATTATAAAATGTATTAAAATATCATATTTTTGTTGTGTAACTAACGTCTGCTGAAAAAAGAATTAAATTGATTGAAAATATCAATTTAAAGCTACTAAATTATAAAATTTTGAGTAATATATACATTTATTTAAAACCAAAAGATGTCCAGTGGGAAATAACCAGTTAAATACTTTCGAAACACTCGACATCACAGAATGCTAATTTAAATTTCGTTGTCAAATTGAAGGGTTTCCCCTCTGACGAACTAACTCCGGACTATTCAATTGTGGCCCTCGTGGACGCAATCATATGCATGATTACCCTCCTTCATACTAATTGAGAGTTCTGTATTTAATAAGCTGACTACGTTTAAAAATTTATTCTCTAATGGCTGTCTTTTCTACGTCAGTCGCCCCGCCTAATGTCACTTGAACGATAAAAGTAGAGGGCTATCGTTTGTTTGTCAATCAACTATACCATAGGTTTGTCTTGTAATAATTTAATAGACTATAGACACATTTGTCTCCAAATAGACTGGACACGTACATTTTATTTCAAAGAAAAAAAAATTATGTCTGAACTAGGGTAGTTCAACAGCAACATATTATATTTATATAAATTTTACACTTCATATAAAGTCGAAGAGCAGGCGATGTTAATCTCAAATTCTACGGGAGTCTTTGAGGATGTGAGGGTCTGTAACGAACTAACTCCGGACTATTCAATTATGATCTAATAAAGTCATTGTATCTCATGCAAGATGTGACTAAATAAGTGAAATTCTCACATGCAATTCATTTTATTATTAAACTACCTCCCTCGTTATATTTTTTTGAGTGAAACCAAATTCCAAAAACTATAGATTCAGCCTCCGTATCGATAATTATGACTCTTTCAATAAGATGTTTTAAAAATGTTTATTGTATAGATTTGACCCAGTTATAATTCTATTATATAACTAGCTATTACCCACCCGCTTCGCTGGGCGTTTTAATGTGATTTTCTTTTTCTTATTTTTGTTATTAGATGCGTTGTTACACCCTTTTACTGCACAGAAAGTCATTT
Source organism: Boloria euphrosyne (assembly GCA_951802675.2). NCBI lineage: Eukaryota > Metazoa > Arthropoda > Insecta > Lepidoptera > Nymphalidae > Boloria > Boloria euphrosyne. The sequence continues at coordinate 10,223,802 of OX637885.1, forward strand.
TTAAAATAAAGCGGGACACACACACACAACCTTTCCTTTACCGACATTATATATAGTCTATCATTTGTGCAATCACATGTTCTTGTTGTATACAAATTGTTATAAAGATCGGTTCAACAGTTCTTGAGTTATAGCGGGATATACAGACAGACAGACAAAAATTTCAAAAATGGTAAAACTGATGTCAGTGAGTCATGAAACGAATATTTATGACGAAATTCGACAAAAAAATTGAGTGTACAGACAGACTCTACAGATTTATACAGTAGTATAAAGATATATATAGATTTATTTTCCTACCATATATTTATGATCAAGTAAGTGGACGAAAGTTTTAGCAAAATACATACGTTTTAGGTGTAGACAATTTATTTGCTTGTAAAACTCAACTCGTTCGTACGCGTCCGTGACATTTTAATTAAATCAATATTGAATTATGCAGTCGGTACGACTGCTATTAAAATTATATACTTTTTTCGACTTTTTTCTATGTTTAGTTTATTTATATGTATATAAGTTGAATGTGTACATTCAATACTTTTTGAAAAATCATATTGAAATATTAATTATTAACGATACTACATTATAATAAATATTAATTTGGTTTGATGACAGCTGGTTATCCGCGTAAACATATTGTTACGTACTGCGGGTTCGGGATCGAAAATTAATAGCGTTCTTGCACTAAAGATGTTTTATTTCATTATATACACACGCACAATTTGTACACGACACTAGTCTGAGCACTGTATTTCACTTATAGATACTCCATTAAAAAGCCTAGTTAACTCTTCTTCACTTTTCCACTATTTCGTATATAATTGCCTCGGTGGTGTAGTGGCTAGTGTACGGTCGCACACCGGGAGGTCCTGGGTTCGAGTCCCGGGGCGGGCCAAGTTAGTTATTGAGTCTTTCTGTTTCATAAGCCTTAGTAACAGCCCGGAGTAGGGAAGTTAGCGGTGTGTCACCCCCGTGCCTCGGAGAGCACGTAAAGCCGTCGGTCCTGCGCCTTAGCTCTCACTGGTCGTGTCTCGTGTCGTCCCACCGGAATATGAGAGTGATAAGGAACAGAGAGTGCACTTGTGTTTGCGCGTACATTTGTGCACTACAATATCTCCCGCGCCGTTGACTAGTCTCGTTGAGATTGGTCGCCGTGGCCGTGATCGGCCGGGAGGACATTATTTCGTATATCTTCTTAATCTCTAAAGCTAAAAGCATGGTACAAATGTGCTATTATGACGGGTTCACACTCTATTACGCGACAATATTTTACTGCCGGAAAAAATCTCATTTCCGTGAATTCTATATCAACCGATAAAACGTACGCAGAGGTCCGAGCGGTGTCTAGAATGCGTGTCTAGTAAAGTATAAAACTAATAGTTATTTACTATAATAGTCGTCCTACATAAATTATGTCGACATAGAATATAGGAAAAAATGCTATCTACGTTTCGCTTCTGAATCGTAATGCCAACTTTGGGCGATTTTTTTTTTATCCAGAGAAGGTGATAAAGCTTTTTCTATAATTGTTAAGACCAGGAATATAAATGCTACTATAGCTCAATGTACGCTTATAATTACGAATACAGTCTTGGTAAAAAATACTTACATAGCACACACGTTCTCTAGAACCTAGTTTTCTAAATTATATACAAATGTATGTATATATTATATATTTATTGCTTAAAATTTTCCTGAAATATTAAAATGAATATTCGATTTCATTTTAACTTTTCCATGTGAGTATACCTCACGCGTGCGAAATACGGCTCTTATAAAATTCCGTCGCTCGTGAATTTTTTAATAGTAGAATTTCGGTCGTATACCAGAACCCAACGACCGTTTTGGGTTCCACGTGATTTGCATCTGAACTGTTACCTGTCCTACATAAAAATGTAAAGGATAAAGTATACCTTATAATATGTGATATGCCTTGGATAATAAAAGTCATCTAATTTATAAATAAATATGTTGGGACATTATTACACCAGCGCCATCTAGCTACGTGGTAAGCTTCAAAGCTTGCATTACGGGTACCAGATAGTTGTTATACTAAATATATAACATTTAAATACATACATGTTACAAATATAAACACCCATGACTGGAGTACAAACATTCGTGCACAATAAATGAATGCCCCAGCGGATGCCATGCTCGAATCCGCCGCCGCTGGCACAGAAAGTAGGGTCTCTACGAACTGAGCCAAACGTACGACGCGTACTTTTATAATACGACACTTTTATAATAGCTTATTTTATATTTTTTTATATAATATTTCCTTTGCTGGCAGTTGTATAACAGTGCATTCTTTCACGTTATACTCCTCTATTAATATTTTAACTAAAATCTAAATGCATTTATGATTTCTTTTTTCAATATATGAAGTTAAAAAAACGATTACTAGTTAATAATATATTATTTCTTTACAGGTAAGCCACACATGAGACTACTTCACTTTCCCGCGAAAATATGTAAGTCTTATAGATATTTATAGGATTATAGATTCTCTGAATATTTTTTTACATACATAAGAAAAATAGTATAGCAACATTTTGTGTTTCGGTGATTTGATTTAAATTTCGATCACGTCTTTCTCAATCAATAATTTCTACATGTAATCAGATCCAATGGTTTTTTCGCTTCATTTTTACCGGTTATTACTCCGTTTCAAGAGAAAATTACTTACCAACTGGCACTTCTAGAAGCTTCGTAGCTTCGTTACAAAAGAAGTGAATTGAATTTATTCCAAACAATTTTGAACTTCTTCATGTAGACCCTAGAAGTCTTTGATATTTTTCTTGAAAAAATATTTTTTATATGTTGAATCAAATAATATGGCTACACCACCTTTTAAAAACCATTGTTTAGCTCCTCTTGTCATAACATACTAATACTTAGACATAAAAATGCAAACGTTTCTGATTGTATGTTTACCTCTTCACAAATATAATATTTAATCGTTGTACATATCTACAAAGGATAAGCACTGGTCCATATAGCTAGGGCCAACCTCGGCATCCAACCCAACAACTACATATGTATGAAAAACAATGAAGTATAATATTTATATTTAGAATTATTAACTTGACAGCCATATTTATTTTACTCCACGCACGTTTCGTAGGACTAGAAAAAGAAAACTGTGTCCAAACTGTTACCAGGACGAGATATTGCGTTTGGCAACACCTGGATCATCTTATATGTGCTTCTTACTGGAATCTAACACTACAGCATCCGGATGTTCTTCTTTATATAGTTAATACCTGTAAGAAGTGATCATTAGGAAGCTGTAGTGATCTGCAAACATCTTAAGAAAAAAGTTCATTGAAGGGAGACAAAATAGAGCATTTTAAACGTAAGGACAGACAGTTTAAATGCACTTCAATACCTGCAAAATCAAAGCCACCAAAAGATCGGGTCGTAGTCGAGTCTACTAATAGAGCCGAGGTTAATTTAAAATTGTTTGCTGATATCGTAAACGTAGAATAGATTAACGCGATTAAAATTGTTATAACGGATTTCTTCATATTATCTTTATTATGTCCTTGATTTTCGAGCAAAGTAGGACAATGGTATCAGTGAAAACGAAGATTTAGCGTGGATGCTACTTGCTTACACTTATATGCTTTTCAGTTTATACTATCTTTTGATTGTTGCATTTTTTTGCTATTTATATACTACGAGTGTTTATTTATTGACAAGACATTAAAGACATTTGAATTTTATTTTTTTATACTATAATACGACTTCTAAACATATAATAAAATTCCAACTGTGTTGATAACTGAGTTGTTATTGATACAGATGTCGAATCTATATTTTTGTCAGTCTGTCTGTCTGGAACCACATTATTTGATAAAATTTGCCAGGACGATAGCTTTTTAAGTTAAGTTATCTGGGTCAACATATAGGATACTTTTAACTGCAGGAAAATATCACATTTTTCGAGAACTGAGAGAACATATCTGTGACTCGCTAGTTTTCTATAACGTAATAAAATAGTTATATTCACATATTTATATGTCAAATAGGAACAATTATGTTTTTTTAAAACTATATCAAGAAATAAACGAGGTTATACGTGGCTAGACCATTCAAACCATAAACCGTGTTGCTGATGATCACCATTAAATCTGGAATCATTACTTCTATATCGACCTTGTAGATACGAGTATCAATATCTAACTGGGACAAAGATACTATATTGTGCTAAATACATTTTTTGCCACTCATTCGTTTGTTTATATTCTCCGAGCTATTATCTTATTATTGGTTTGAAGTAAAAGCGAAGTTCTATGATTTTGTAATAAACAAATGGTGCAATAGTGAATGTGGTTAAAACAAGTAAGTGAAGTGGTCTTTTAAAAAGTTGTTAAAGTATATGTAAGAATTAAGTAGTTTATGTCTTCCATTTAAATAAAGTTTATATCTAAATTCGGATAAACACTAAGCGTAACAAATGTGACCATGGTCATCGCTGATTCGTTACGTCGTTTTTGAGTTTTGAGCTTCATGCTCCCTTTTTATGCAGGACCTCTGTCCGCCTCCCCCGGCGTAAATAAAAAAGTAAAAAAAGCAGTGAAAAAAAAATGTTTTTTTTAAATGTCTAATATTCGCATAAATCTAAGGAAGTATTATTAACAATCTTTACATAATATTTACTATAAAATTCGGAGAGACTTTCTAGTCTAGTATGATACATTTCTATGTATCATTTTATTTATGTAGTGCAAAGTAATTATATTACAAAATCTGTAATCAAAATGTAGAGGCATTAAAAGTATTTTAGTGTAGTCCCTGAGGCATAATGCCCCTGGACTTCTTAAAATATCATCTTGAAATTATTCTAACTAAACAGAATAAACATTTTCTCGAACGCTTCGACCGAATTATTTAACTTTATAATTGCAGCAGTTTCTCAAACTTCCACTTTCTCCGTAAAAACGGGAAAAAGTTGAATTATGTTGTTTCGTTTCGCTTGCAACTTTGGAATATAATCATAGATTAAAAAAATTAACGCAATTACTTTATATAACTTCTAAAATAGTTTAGTCTGTTCATCAAATACGTATTACAACATTTTTCGATGTAGTCATTATTATCAATACAGAGGCCGAATCTATAGTTCTTGGAATTTTTGTCTGCTTATCGGTCCGTCTGTTTTGAAACGCGTCACAACAAATCCACTCGAAATATTTTTGAAATTCAGCATATGCTATCCTAGCCTTTTACTGCTGGAAAATATCTCATGCCATGGGTCAAAGCAACTTGATAGTTTTAGATTTAATAATATTTACCAGTATAATCATTGTTTTATTATGAAACAAAAGATCTTCAATAGCTTCTAAAAATCGGTTCACCAACAGTGGAGAAAAAAGGAAACTGAACCATTTTATCGTGACCTATTTAAAAAATATATAGATTGCCACAACTTAAAAGTTAAACATTTAACATAAATAATTATTTTAATGTACACAGCCGCTTACGGCAGGCTTATAGCTAAATTGACTTAAAGAAAATTAAAATTTTCTTTCCTTGAGTGTAATTGAGTGTACCTTTTAAGCTTAATGAGCTGTTATTATAGCTGTGGCAACCTTTTTGATTCTAATTTCGTATTATAACGTCCATTAAAAGGACTAGGCTTTCTCGCGGCTTTACCCACGTTGTGTTTTTTTAAACGACTCCGCTTCCGTAGTCTGTGGTGGGATAGGATAGTCTTTCCCTTTTTAAATAAATATGTTCTAAAACTGAAAAAGATTTTTTCTAATCGATTGTATAAATCCAGAAAACCCTGCATTCTAATAAACGAACTATTCATTTTTATGTTCTTTCACTTAGGAGATGAATAATGATGATAAAAGTGTACTATTTTATTTAATGTGCCGGTGATTTAAAAGTGGTAGACTAACAGTAATGAACAATGGTGCAAAATAAAAACGATGACTGTCTACTTGAACTGTTGGCACTACTCTGTGACCAGAAACCGTTGAAAAGAAAAAGGACCGCGAGGGGTGAGTGAAGATACTTAATTAAACTGAGTGTTTTTTTTTTATTCTTCAACCTTTATTGTGTTAGAAATACGATGATTCTCCAAAGAAAGCCTCGTTTCGATGAGCAAGTGTTAGTTAGAGTATAATTGTTTTCGTTAATTACAACGTCAAATAAATTATTTAAATCTTGCATAATATTAGTAAAATTTAATGTGCATTCAACTGTTACCTGTTGTTTTGTGTAAGAATTAAGAGCGCTTAGCCGATTTAGGTGAAACTTGTTATAATTATATTTTGAAACTCTGGAAAAAATAAACGATAGGTTTTTTAAATCCCAGAAATCTCTGAAGGGAATGAAAAAAACGGGTGTGAAAGTTTGTGTAGGAAATCAATCATATCTCAAGTTATATAATCTTATACATATATAATCTTAACCGTTTAAACGTACCTAGAGACGAACCCGAGTGAATCGAAGGCTGGTGTTTAATAATTTTGATGTTGTTATTAACTCTTTATTAAAGTTTTATAAAAACATTCAATCTAAATTCAGTTGTTTAGGTTTTAAATTGACTTTCAATTGAAATATTATTCATTTGACAATTGATATGTGAGCGAGGAAATGTCTCATTTTAGATAAACATTGTTGGTTTTTTTTTCATAATAATAAAGAATCATTTTTTGCCATAAAAAAACTGATCGCCGCACTCATAGTCATAAAATCTACATAATAAAGAGCGACATAATTATTCATTAAGTGACTGTGAGTGCGGGCGTAAGACTATAACCGACTTCAAAAGGCAGGTACTAAATTGTGCTTATAAGTTATTTTCGCCAATCATAAATGCAAATTCATGATTATTTTTCTGTGTAAGTATTGTTTATTTATAATTCTACATACCTAATATATTGTCCTAGGACCAATATTTTTAAATGGTGGTAGTCAACATTCCTATTTGAAAGCCTTTTTATTCGGTTCCTATGTGTATAACTGCCTGGTGCAGTACGTAGCATGCACTACTGTACATCCGGAGGTCCTGAATTTGAATCTTGGGTCGGTTAAGTTTAGTTATTGAATATTTTTGTTTAGTACGCCTTAGTAAAAACTAGAGTTGGGAAATTTACAAGTTGACGTGGTCCACCTCCTTGCCTCTGTGAGCCCGTTACCTCAACTCTTACTGGTAATGTCGAGTGTGGTCAACCCGCATCAGAAAGTGATTAGCGAGTGCACTTGTGTCAGCGCCTACACTTGTGCACTATAATATCTCCTGCGGAGATGGCTAGTCTCAATGTGATAGGCCACCGCGCGTAAAAAAACCGTCGAGGTGACTTATACGTAATATACGTAGCTATACCTTTAAATATTCTTTAATTGCACATTCAATTATGTTACACAAATTATACAGAGATCAATGTGAGCAATTTACTATATTTTAAACAATAATTAAAATATTCTGTAGTGACTTCAAATGTTTTTCCTAACCTACATACATCTTATTTTTTGATCGATATAGGTATAAAAAAGGGAAATTCGTTGGAATAAAACTATGTCAAATCATTTTTAGCACGTAAGTACATACATACATATATCTGAGCCGTTTTACCTAATTGTTGTGGGCGAAGCTTATCACTGCGATAGGAACAGCACCTGATAACAATGCTACAGTCAGACGCGACGTACCGCGGCCTACACTCAATATTTATATTAAAACCTCTTTTATTAACAATAAAAAAGACGGTAAATGACAAACAATAGCGTATTTAATCTGTGTACTTGAAAATGCGCGCGAGTAATTGCAGATATTGACAGATGTTAACTGCTAAATATTTGTTTAAAAATCGATATCGTGTTTTTTTTATTATTTATCACAGTGTAGTGATATCATGTTATAAGTTAATGTTTGGATGCGAGAGTGCAAAATGAGGGGATTCTGGAGCGAGTTTCTCTATGCCGCGGCGACCCACCCGTTTCCGTCGGTCCCCGGTGACCTCATATCGCCATTTGATTTGGATCGGATTGACGACTGTTAGTACCACTTAAACATATAAAATCCTGGCATGTAGTATTTTTTTTTATATAGTTTGTTTGAATTATTGATTATCTATTAAATTAGAAAATTTTATTTGTATTTTAGGAGTTTGCCTTTCTCGTAAAATAATAACTTCAACTCTTTGTTTTACGTCAACATTTTCGCGTGATAGATTGTCATCAGTCCTTTTTAACGTCCCACTGCTGGGCCTCCCTCAGTACGAGGGGGATCAGGCCTTTTTGGTACTAAAATGTCATTTCATGTTTATTTTAAGTTATACTCGTACTACATATTATATGAGTACAATTAAAATAATTGAGCTTTCGACGGAAACTAAATAATAGGTAGGTGATACTTGCAACGAGAGATGCGTAATCAATTGGTCACTGTTCCAAATATTATTATCATTATGATATATATGAAAATAACAATTGATTACACTTTTAAGAATAATATGACTCTACCACAATATAAATATCCACTTTGTAATAAAATAGAAATGTGTTCGGTACTTCCCTGTGCTACTCATTTACCACCAAAAGAGCACAGTAGACATTAGTATTTTTGGACGTAAATATACAAATTGTCCCAACATAAGCAAATCAGATTTATACATCAGACGACACGTTTGGCTCAGTTGGTAGTGACCCTACTTTCTGCGCCAGCGGTCGCGGGTTCGAGTCCAGCTGGGGGCATGCATTTGTTGAATACAAATGTTTGCACTCCAGTCATGGGTGTTTATATTTATAATATGTAGGTATGTATTTTAAAATTATTTGTGTAGTATATCAACTATCTGGTATCCGTAGCACAAGCTTCGTAGCTTAGCACGGAATTAGATGGCGCTGTTGTAATAACGTCCCAACATATTTATTTATATATTTATTTATACATCGAATCGTTGAGAGGTATTAAATGCCTAAATTTTTTATATTTAATTTTTGATGTATTTTTTTGTCTAGTGTTCAATAGAGCGTTTACTTAACTCACAATTCGTACAAATGAAAATACATCCGGTTTTGCCACACGCCATATTTTTTTATAAATTTCAGAACCGATTATATATATAATCGATATACCGATATATATATTTTTTTTTATTGTGGACTTTATTAACAAAAAAAGTTGCTAATACAAAATGTGGGGTGGCCATTCAAGACACAATTTTAGTTGTATATATTCAAGTAAGTAGTATAAATATAGTCATTGGTAGGTTTATTGTTGTATTCGACATTGTGACGATTATAAATATCTAAACGTTATCAGTGCATCAACCATAGGAAATGATAAATGTTCTACGCTACTTTGTTATGAATTAGGTATATTTATTTGTTTTTTGTTGAGAAGTTTGTTATCTTCACTACATATTATAAAACTAAGTCTCCGCCGCGTCTATCTGTTCACGCAAAACTTAAAAACTACTGCACTGATTTTCATGCTGTTTTCACCACTGGATAGAGTGGTTCTTGAGAATGGTTTTAGTATACAATAAGAGATACAATAACAATGCAGTACATTCTTTTTTCACACAACTGAACAATTTTCTGTGATCTATGAATTAAACTAGTTAATAATAGACCTAAAATAACTTTCCAAAATGTTGAACCTAATATTAAAATTATTACTCATTAAAGGTAATACTCGAAATATAATAATACTTTGTTTAAGAAATTTTATTAATGAAAATACGGAATAGATGTTATACATAAAAAGCAACGACAAAAGCATCTGATTTTCTCAGCAGAACTAAAGCTACCAACTATATGTATTAAGCTAGCTCCTCACTGTATGTAAGCATAGAGTAGAGAGAAAATGAGAAAGAATTCAAAAGGATCTTATCTAATTATTGAAAAAAGAAATTATTGATTAATTGACTGTAATTGAAACGGAAAGCAAGTTCGTTTAAAAATAAATGTTTTGTTTAAAATATAAATAGCGTTTGTTAAAAATATAAATAAAGTTTTGTTAAAAATATAAATAATAAAAGAGAGAAAGTAGAAAATATCGTAAAAATGCAATTATTTATTTTAATTAAACAGAAATACCACTAGTTTTACTAGAACCATTCCAACAAGATTATTTTACTAGTTCTAATTAGTTTGTTACGTTGAGTAGTGGAGGGTGAAAGAGAGATTCGCGGTTTGGAGTTGTTATAAGAACAAAGAGAAAGGTTTATTTGTAAGTTATATTTTTAGTTCTATAATTACTTAGTTTAAAAAGTTATATTATTACTAATGTAAATAATACAATAATCTATATCATTGCGTAGAATAAAAAAAATATAGAAAAAAAATAGTGAAGTACAAAATAAATAAATAAATAAATAAATATGTTGGGACATTATAACAACAGCGCCATCTAGTTCCGTGGTAAGCTTAGCTTATGTTACAGATACCAGATAGTTGATAGACTACTCATATAAATTTTAAATACATACATATTATAAATATTAACACCCATGACTGGAGTACAAACATTCGTGCTCAACAAATGAATGCCCTCAGCGGGACTCGAATCCGCGACCGCTGGCGCCTTTTTATCAATCCTACATTATTGTAAATCTTCTGAACACTGTGAAAGAAAATTCTTGATTATGTCCTGATCCCCTTCGTATTAAAGGGAACCCATGCCCAGCAGTAAGTCATTAACAAGATATACAAATATATTAGGCAAATCGCACGAAAAATAACTGTCGTTTAGCCTAAGAAATAAAAAATATTAGGAAAAATAAAATTAAATATAAAACAAAAATAAAGTAATATCATTACACAAAAACGTAGTTCAATAAAAGTCATTCCATTCCGACAATGGGATTGTAATATTGTAATTATCCCAACTGTATGCAAATCCTCGCTGACACCGCCGTAATTGATGTAAAGCGATTCTGTTTATTATACGAAATAATCTGACTAATACGCCTAGATAGCAATTTGCTTTCTGCAGCCAAGATAATTACTGCGAGTATTGGATCCGTTAATGTGTAATTCTACACTTGCACTTATTTGCTATGCTTGCTAACAAATAAAGATTGAAGTGCCTTTCGCTGTATTAAGATGTTTCGTGTATATTTGGATGTTGTGCTTCTGTAGAAATTGTTCTCCGGAGAATATTATATTACATTTACACGTATGTGTATACGAGTATAGTATATGTATATTGTACATGTATACATACATCTAAGCTAAGAATCTCTCCGGTCCTAACTACTCACTCATAAGCGACTTATTACAAAACTTTAAAAGAAGATTCTTGTTAAGGTAAAAGTTTAATCGTCATTATTTTTTAATAAATTTAAGAATAATACAGGTAATTTAAAAATATAAGTATACCCTAGTAATGTAAGTGATTGATATTTCTCTTTTTCAGATTTAAAATGTTCGTTTGTAATTATTTTTTTCATGATTGTTTAAAAATTCAGGATACTTTGGCATATATGGTAGGTAAGTAGATATAACAACATCATGTGAATATTGACTTGTTTTTATCCAAAACGTAAAATTCACGGGATATTTAAATATTTATAATCGAGCGTAATATACCTACTTCATTGAAATAGCCTGTGAGTTACCCAGTGAAGTAGTCTGTAGGCTTTTAGGTTATCGATTTTTGACACCCTTTCTTTGATGTAGAGTAGGATCCGTAATAAATGGTTCAATTATTTTAATGATTATATTATTGTAGCAAGTATCTTCTTACTCTATAATTTCTGTGACATTTTACTTATTTTATTTAATAATCAATCTTTTATAACTCAATGTTAATAATAAATTAATTTTATTTAATTTTTTTATAAGATCGGTATCTTATATTTCTACTAAATGTCTTACAACTTTCTGTTTACCTTTTTCTATTATTATGTCTACAAAATATGTATAATACAATTTACAATTAGGATCTAACGAAAATATAAGTCTCCCTTCCCTTAGCCATTCAAAATGTCGAGAATCATAAATCAAAAACCGCAAAAAAGCATAAAAAGCTATTTTTTATATTAAATATTTATACATAAATCTAGGAAAGTATTAATTATATCGCCTTTATACGATATTTACCATTACACAAGAAACGGCTCGCTTGTCATGACTTATGAAATAATAAGCCTGAATGCAGCTAGCTAGATACCAATTTGCCATGCAGAGGTAATTATGCTCTAGGTATTAAATCGTGAATATTTAACACTGTGTCTTGTTACTGTTCAACCTATGACATACTCGTATATAAGATTTAATCTGAATTTCACACCAACATGTGAAACAATTTGCTGTTAATATACATAGTAGCTAGTATACTTTACTATTATTTCCCGCGGTTCCGCTCGCGACTCTAACAAGTAACAGGCAATTGTATAACTAATTAATTCATTGTAAGACACTTAATTCGGCCCTGTCGTAAAATCCGTGCTTAGCCGTTGATCTTTCGAATCAATTTTCAGAATAAGCCAGTGAATGAACTTTTGCTTTCAAACAAATGGATAAACAGCGATGAATAAATATTTTAAGAGCTAATAAATAAAGTATTGTATGGAGTGTGCTAAAGTTAAATATTTTCCAAACAACGTAAAGTACAAACATTGATAAATGATAACTCATTGTTATCGCCCGAATAGATATTATCTTTAAAACATAGATAGTGTACTATAGTGTCCTTCCCACGATGCCCTGCGAGCGACTAAATTCACCGTATAAACTATTAGTAATGTGACACAAATATGTTACTTCTCGACTTATCTTATCGATATAAGTAATATCGATATACATTCGGAATCACGCGCATTGTTCAATCGATTCTATTGGGTGGCGCTATCTTATCTACCAGTTAAAGTTATACAAGCGTTGGAAAGAACGTGTATTATATTGGAAAATATAAAGTTACTGTGATATTGTGAAAATGGTAGTATTTTAAAGTGTATACTATATTATTGTAATGCGAATGCCGTCGGTGTCGTGGTCCCAAACGGCAGAGTGCTTGCGCGAGTGTGCCTGGCAGTCGATATACTGCGGGTTGAATGCATGTGAGAGTTTTGCGGTTGCTCATCATTTGTTGTCTCAGCCCTACCCGCCTCTCGATGTTGTCATCGCAGCTCCAACCTATGCTAGAAGATGTCAGTATTTATTTTATACTCAAAAAGAAATGTTTTAAAAGAAATGAAAGCCTAATGTATTTGTACAATGGGCATGATTCTTAAGAAAAATTCAAAAAAATAGGAATTTTCGAAAAACATTTTAAATATTAAGAACCTTTTTTATGTTCGTTTGTCAATCGATATCGTAAGTAATTATTAGTAGTGTAACTATTCTAAAAAGTGATCTACCTATACATTTAAATATAATATGCATAATATGCATCTAATTCTAATTATACAATTAAAAACAATAAAATATTTAATTTCTATCTAGATCCATATAGTACCTACTTATTATAAAATGAAAAATGTATTTTTGTATGTTTGTTTGTAATGAATAAACTATAAATCCGCTGACCTGATTTAGATAGAATTTGATGTGAAGATAAATAGTTTGTAAGCCTGGGAAGGACATAGGATAGTTTTTATCCCATAAATCATGCCTTTAAAGGGTGTGAAAAGTGGGATGAAATTTAATATGGAGAATCAATCATTTCTCAAGTAAGGGTTGATACTGACACTGCTGATATACGTATTGTAAGGTTGGGCGGGGCTTAAAGTGTCAATTAGACCTTTAAGGATTATAGCATGAAAACGGAATCTACTAAATCAAAATATACAACGGTAATCAAACAAACAGTTATCTTACCATCTTTGACCAAATTATTGATTAAATTATCGTTATAGAAATTTCAATTTATATGTATTTTTTTCAATTTTTCTTGACCTTGGCGTCTGTCCCTTTTAGGGGCAAAAAGGGACGGCCAAGTGGCTAAAAGGTCCAGTATTTAAATTCATTTTTAAAAAGGCTTTATGAAATAATAACAATATTTAATCCAATGAATATCAAAACTATATTCTTATTTCAAAAGGAAAAAGTCATAAGTATTATATTATTATGAAGAAAAGAAACTATTTTTCTTAATTCTAAGTTTTATAGTATTATTTTGTTGCGGAGTTATGTTAAAACTATGATATCTCGTAAGATATTCATTGAAATCAAATGATGTTAAGAGCAATTTTTTTTAAAATTAAATACTTGTGATGAATATATTATTTATTTAGATAAGTATTAATATTATGTTTATTAAACACCATCGCAAATAATGCATTGTCTTAAAACAAATTTGATTACTATTAAAAAGGTGTGTGACCGAACATGCTATTGGTACACAACACAACAATGCGACGAACTTCTTTAGGACCTAACCCGTGTAAAATTTGTGCAAATTTGAGCAAGAGACTGGCTTTTTGTTCTTTGTTAAATATCTGCCTATGTACCATAGCCAAATCTCAAAAATCTTTCTCTGATTTAGTGCCGCGCTCAGATTTTCTTTTTAGTTACGCATTCTGAAAGAAAAATAGATATAATAACCACTATATTCATTATGGGTTAAAAAACATTGGACCTTTTTACCCCAAACACGTTTAAGTGCTTTTACATGTTATAAAAAAAATACGGCATAAACTAGCTTAAAACTAATAATAAATATTGATAAACAAATAAATAACGTCACTAGTTTTTAAGATATACATGGTGGACCTTTATACCCGCGGTTCTTTAAGCCACGCCCAACCCTACTATATAGTGTACAGTTTTACTCTATACTGTCCATTAAAACGTGATCCTATAACTCAAATTTAAAAATATTATAGTTATATAAAGTTTAAAGTGCTATATTTGAAATATTTATCAACATTTATCAAGCAATGCCGCGCTTTCTATGTTTAAACAAAACGTTCAATCAACAAAGCAAACAATTAAGAAACGAAATTGAATGACAATCACGCGTGGAAAAGTAAATGAGAGGTATATCCGTGTGTACTTGGCTAACGAGCCAGACCGAACTACTAGTGTAACAAAAAGTAATGTGATTGTTTCTGTGAAATTATTTTTATGAAATTTTACTTTAATTAACTATACTCGTATATAATATATTTGTATACTACTTACTATAATAAATAAATAAATCTGTTATTGACATACAGCGCCATCTAGTTCCATGGTAAGATACGAGGCTTGTGTTGTTGGATATCACTTAGTTGATACTCTACACATATATTTACATATACTTATGTAGAGTGTCAACTATCAACAGCAGTACAAACATTCGTATTCATCACAAATAGAATGCCCCCAACGGGACTAGAACCCGCGACCGCTGGCACAGCAAGTAGGTCACTACTAACTGAGCCATCGTATCCTTAAATAAAAATTAATAATGTAAAAGTAATATAACTTTTTTCTTCGTATGATTCTACGCATATTCTGATTAGAAAGCCTACGGATAAAAGCCCAATAAGTTTTGCCAAGAAAGGAAAATATAATAAGTCACGAAACAACGCCATCCAATTTCTACCATCTAAAATATTAAAACTCAAATAGAAGTTTGTTATGACAACGATCTTACAATATCTTTGCCGTTCGATGTAAGATTATTTCAAATCAATATATTATGAACATATTTTCCTTGCAGTTATATTTATTCAGCCCTTTTTAACGTCCTACTGCTGGGCACGGGCCTCCCTTCAATGAGAGGGAGATCAGGCCATAGTCCACCGCGCTGGCTTAGTGCGTGTTGGTGGACTTCACTTGTCTTTCAAAAACTTGCAAAGTTCTCTCAGACATGCCATAATGTTTCCTCACGATGTTTTCCTTCACCGTAAAACAAGTATTGATCATGTTAGAAAATGATTCGCACATGGATATATTAGAGGTGCGAAACACGGATTCGAACCCGCATCACTCGGTTATCCAAGCGAGCGCGTTACCAATGGTCCACCACTGCCAGTGCCACACTGCCTTTGCAGTTATATACTGTAACATAACCTACCTAAAACGTATGCCTTTAATATAAACTTGATACAAACTAAGCTTTAAGCTTATTTTAAGTATAAAGCAGTTTTCTTCTCGGCTTCACAGTCTATCCTGTGAATTTCGCTAGAGGCACGAACATTATAGTCTTATATGAAGTGTAAATATTGGAAAAATATTAGATTTTCATAAAAAAGTACAACCCGCTACGCTTTAGTTTAAATCTCTATGATTACTGCGCTATAATTTTTAGCTTAAAGTATTGACACTTACGTATATCTGAAGTTTAAAAATGGCTTAATCTTAACCTATCTAATAATTATATAGAATGTATTCTCATTAGTAACAAAATTCAAAACTAATCCTGTACGTGTATCATTATTTTCTTTCTCCCAATTACGAAATACCTGAAATATCTGACGTCGTTGAAGTTTTCTAATAAATTAAACAATTAGCAACATGACATCATAGAGGCAGAGCGGTATAAATATTTAAATTTTTAACAAAAGTTATAATAACTTTGCAGCTCGCGCTATCCCGATTCCACAATTTGAAATTTTAATATGAAACCGTGATATTTTAAAAATAAAATAGCCTTTACTGTCACACTCGCCGTCTGTTTGTTGTGAATTTCATTGTATATTTTTCGATTCTCTTTGCTTTTGCGTCTGCTTTCTGTTTTAAAATAGTCGTATTTTTAATATATTATCTCGTTTATAAAAACCATGCGTAAAATGGACTCATGTGGGCTTGTCACGTGAAAAGGTAATTCGGCAAAGGGGTAGGCGCAGTGCAGTAATTACATACGTATTTTTATGAACAATACTTTAATTTTTGTTTCTTTATTACTTAAACTCGCAATTAGGAAGTAAAAAAATGGCATTAGTTTATCCTGGAGCTGGAACGCTGCCATATCAGTAAACTGGTGCTGTTCAACGCGAAACGACCCCAAATATAATTTAGATGGCTCGCTAAAAATCTTAATAAGCTTTTGAGCTTAAAATTTTTCATTAATAATTTGTCATCATACTTTATTCTAGTTTCTAGATGAACTTTTTGCTTATTATTTATTCTTGTTATATGATAACACCTCATATTCTATACTATAAACAGTTTTTAGTTTTTACTATATCTAATTTGCTTTGAATTAAAATTTTGTATTTCGAACAAGATTTGGTTACTGTATTTATATAGGTATTATTTATTTTTATTTATTATAATATACATTACAAGTGTGGCTTATAAGAAAAATAATAAAGTGAACTTATATATTTTCATTCTTAAAATTATCTTCATTTGGCGCGTTGCCACGATGAGTGCAGAGTGGACAGCATGTGACGCGTCCAGCTGGCGTCGCTTAGACGAAAGCATTTTTAACTTAAATCTTATGACATAAACTGCAATTATGAAAGCCCTTATTGCCTTTATAAGGAATTAAAACAAATAATGTAAGATAATTGTTTACTTTGTACAAGAACAACTATTTATTAAATTGTAAGTGCTTTTATTATTACGATATATTGTGTTAAACGAAATAACCAGATCTATATTACCTAATGTGATGTCTTTTTTAATAGAGCTTAAATTTGCATTCTGGCATTTTGAATTCTCAAAATCTCTTTTTGATACTAACAAACGATCTAATGTCTATCCTATTTTGTTTCAACCTGAAATACGGAACAAACGCCTCACTATACCTTATTTTCAAAAGTTTTCTCTTTTATCCATGATTAAATTTATCCTTTATATAGGAATAAATATTTTGATATAATCCAAATTTAAGCTGAATTGTTGTGGTTTTATTCAGTTTGACACTCAAATTTCATTAGTGGCCTACTGTTATGTGCGTGTGAAGTGATTTATTTTTAAGTGCGCCCTCATGTTCATTTTATAACGCTTTAATTTATTCACAAATATCTAGATTTTCCATTGTTCAAATGATAATGTTAAAGTGATCGATCAGATTTTTTTGTAATAGCTTAATACTTTAAAAAAAGTTATGTTTCGGAATTTTCGTGGATTTTTTATGACTTTTGACTACCGTAGTTTCGAATGCTGTATAAGAGTAATGGGTAACGGCAGAGACTAAGCGTGTAGACGTCTCAAATATTTGCATCCATGTAAGAAAGCTATAGCTAAACTGTATCAGCGTGCCACATGCTGATGTACATTTATATATTTTTCTCTAACTTAGTACAATTTGTAGAGTAGCCGTTTTTTTCTGATATGAAAATCGTTAGTTTTATCTTTAAAATAAGAAATAAACTTGTGTCCTTTTCGTTGGGACAAATCACAAATTTAGAAAAAAAGTTAATATCGGATAAGAAGTTTCGGAAATCATCGCTGTCTAACATCGTGACACGGGAATTTAATATATTAAAATCTAATAAAAACTTATATCGTACAATCAATAACTATACTTCGCTACATGATTAATCTCACAGTAGCGCACGAGATAAAATAAGGAGTTTATACGTTATCTGTGATAACAAGATATTGCAATGATAAATGACACCACAATGTCTCAGTACTCTGTAGTCGTCGAGTTACTTCTTAAGAGAAGTTTAAAGTTTTATTTAACTTTTTAAATACATTATATACATTATACAACTTTACATCAAATAATTATTTATTTGGTCACTTCGCTGCTTTTCAAGCTATTTCTATCTATCTGTTTGACAGACTACGAAAAGGAGTACCATGTATCTTTTACGATACTACTTTTCATTAACATTTACAATACGTAATGTAAAAAGAACTGGTAATGTCGAGCCGGACTGGACTTGCCACACGAAAGGTTCCGTACCATCGACAATACTAATTGATATTTTTTTAATTTGTATAGCGTTCATTTTTAATTCACATAAAATCAAGTACTGATTTTATTATTGTTTCTAAAGCGGCACACTCTGTGAAAGTTTCGACTATCTATCGATTACGGTTCAGAATAGAAAAACAAATAAAAGAATAGTGAAGGCTTAGGGTAGGGAACTATAAAAATGAATTTAATAAAGTAAACCAAAGCTAACGACATAACAGTTACATGCCCTTATTTCCATCACACATAAAGAATGCATTTCCATTGCATACGGTGTGTTATTAAATAAACTGGATACATTCATAGCAATACCACTCTTAAACTTCAACGAAATAACTAATAGTCATAAAATATATAATGGGTTTAAATACATGGCCGAGTTCGTAGACGCTACGGGCTACGTTGCTACGTGTATATGGTACGGATAATATTTCGAATATTATAATTAGTATGCCCGGCCTCTTCGTTAGTATAGGGATAGAATTTGTAGCTTGGAATATCCGGTTTTCGTTTCAACCAGAATCATCCTCAAGCTGTCAATTATTTTTCCATTAAAAAAGAAATAATTAGGATAAAATTATCCAAATAGTTGAATTGAAGTACGATGCTCCCCGATATAGTGATACTGCGCCTGCGCAAAGCAAAATATTGGTTAACATGCTTCAATTTAGTTTTAATTAAGCATTACGTTTAAATCATTTTGAGTACTCTATTCACATAGGATATAATTAACGCGGGTATTCAAATATTTTATTAGCATTTACAACGCTTATTCACTAAATTTAATCTAGGCATTAATACGATTGTTGAAGTTAATCTTTATGATGTATTCAGTAAAATATTTTGTAGATTACGCATGTCTACATAAAAATAGCAAACAAATCGCTTTCTGCCGTCTTTTAAACTACGCATCAGATTTTAATGCGGTTTTCGTCAATGATAGAGTTATTCAAGGTGTTCATTTTATATGTAGAAAACATGCATATTATGTAGTAAAAAGCCGATAAAATATTTCTAGTCTAATGTCACATAAAATTCAAAAAGTTGAAAAGTATGGGAACATTAAAATTTTGCCGCGTATTATAGATTGCAATGTACATTAAAAATACTAATATTATGACATTCCTTGTTTTGCCCCTGTACCCTTCATCTATACTAAGCGTTATAACATCGACGGACGAACCCGAGCAAAGCGAGGATGAGTCGCTAGTATGAAATAGGAATGACCTTAAAATTCGAATTCAGCCATTTGAACATAATGAGAATACATTTAATAAAACAAGTTTGCCCTTATCATGTTATTCGGACAACACCATTAATCATTTACAATCCAATAAAAAACACCGATTAATTGAACAATTTTGTGTATTTACCTACGATATGAACGACGATTTAATAGAATTATAGACGATTAGCGGCTAGCTGGGCTAATAAAACACAATCCAAAATTTCATGGGAACGGTACATTTTTGGGATAAAAAGTAATGTGCTATTTTTTGTTTTAATGTTGGGACATTATTACAACAGCGCCATCTAGTTTCGTGGTAAGCTACGTTTCGTGCTTGTGTTACGGATACCAGATAGTTGATATACTACACAAATAAATTTTAAATACATACATATTATAAATATTTACACCCATGACTGTAATACAAACATTTGTGTTTAACTAATGAATGCCCCCAGCGGGACTCGAACCCGCGACCGCTGGCGCAGAAAGTAGGGTCACTACCAACTGAGCCAAACGTGTCGTCAAATATATAAGCTACTATAGACTATAATTTATTACTGTGCCAAGTTTTATTCAAATTCGTTTAGCTGTTCTGGCTTGATTAGGTTACAAACACTCATTCATCCCATCTTTATTTTATTTATTTTATATGATACCAAAAGTCGAGCACATAGTCGAATATGCGGGTAAAAACCTTTAAAATGTTGTAACTCAATAATATTACAACCCTCAAATAATTTTAAAACCAAATATCACATTCTTCTAGATATAAAACAAATTATCGATCTATTAAAAGTTGATTCATAGCCAAGATAAGAGTACATTAAAAAATATTATCAAATTTAAAAATCTAACCCTCTTTAAAAATCAGTTAATAAAAAAACAATTTACAGTAAATGAAAGTTAAATAAAGCTTCGACTAAACGCACATCAAGCGCATACACTCCTAATTAAAACTGGCAAGTGGTGATTTCGTTGACGTGTTCAGCGCGTGTGTGCAACGCAGTGGCTATTATTTCTAACGTATCTTTTCTGAATTTTCGTTAAGTTTGTTATCATTTTAATTAATAAAGCATTTCGGCATTTATGGAACATTCGAAAGCTACATTCTTTCTCTTTCTAGAGCTTTCTTGGCAATATTTTTCTTAACCGCAAGTAAATTGAAATTGATTAACCCATTAAAAAAAAATTATAAAGCCCGGATTCAAAATTATAAGGCTCAAAGTGTTAAGCATTCGTCAATAAAATAAAATATATAAGGAAAAAAAGAAAAAGCTATTTAAAATTTAGACCCGAAACGATCAGTGTTCTCAGAAAAGCGCCTTCTGCGCCAAGTGAATGTAAACAAGGTAAGCCGACAATCGAGTCGGTGATAGCACTGAAACTTCCCGACTTAAAGGAACTTGTTAAAAGTAAATCTGTTTGCGATCCTTCTTATGAAATTATATGCTGGAATGACGATGCGCGGTGTGTTTTAAACCGACTTTAAAAATAAAGGAGGTCCCTTTATATATTTACTATATATATATATATATATATATATATATATATATATATATATATATAGTAAATCCATTTTTTGTTTGAAATTATATCTTAGTTTTTTTTATTACTGGCCTGAGTCGAGAATTTTCATACTAAAGAACGATTTAATAGTTCATTAATTAAGTGACTGAGTGCGTCGGTATGAGTGCGGGCGTTATTGGCCAAAATGAGATCTTACAAGAAACAATAGTACTTCAGACGGCTATTCAAATCTTTTAATTACTTGCATTTCCTACACACTTCCTGTTAAATCCTTTAGCCCCGCATTTCTGTAGAACAATGCCACATCCACCAAAAGAGTAAGTTTGTTTATAGCACCAAACAATCTATCGTGTGAAATTTGATTTACAATTTGTGGGTCAAAGCTGAACGCAATTTGAACGGCAAATGAAATACATTTCCGAACTTTGAATAATATCGCCTATTAATTATTCCTTATCGTGAATAACTAATGTAACTTAAACTCGGGCAGTAAATGTTGTTTTTAAGATTCTCTTTATTGGTCTTGAAATTTCTTCATAACGAAAATGCTTAATTGAGCATCGTGAACTATAATAAATCTATAACTACAAGTTATATGTATATGACAAACCTCGCTCCGCTCGTGTTCTTTGCCTAGATGCGTTTTAACGTTAATTTAGATTTCTCAAACATACTTTGCTGCAGAAAATAGTATCCTATATTTTGATTCGGAAAACTAACTATCATTATTCCAAATTTCGGTCGCGGACGAAAGATGCGGTCGCAGACAGACAAATAAAAATTCTAAAACTATATACTTACTCGGTATCTGAATCGATAATAATTATAACTATTTCAGTTAGATTTTTTATCATTAAGTTAGAATTTTAATGTTTAAACTTTTCAATACTTAGATATAAATTTTTAAAATTACTGGTAGCTATCAACTAAGAATCGCATTGCAACTAACTCAATTCTAGACTGACGGGTGAACGCGAGCGTGCACAGGAAATAAGGTGGTGCGGAGCTTTCCTACCTTGAAATGTGATAGTGAAGTAGAAATGTTTCAAAAGCACCTAGTTAAGTTCGCGATAGTGGAAAGAGAACTAAAAAAATACACATAGGTACAATGTACATACATACTGATCATTTAAAACTTTCTATTTTTCTTTTGAAATTGGAATGCCGGTGCCTTAATATATTTAGTTTTAATATCTATCTATTAAATGCTATAAGTTAAATGCTCTTTAAATGACTTCAGCCGATGACCTTATGCTTGATCTTCTATGGTGTTAAAAAAAGTAAGTATTTTTAGCAACAAAAAAGTCACAATATGCATATTATATGTTATTGCGGACATTATTTTTCAAACAAAAATGTTTTTGATAATAAGTTATCTAATTAATGTCATATATTACCAATGTTTAGTATGGCTTTAATGTATTACAGCTATGCGTAGATAAATTCATTCAAACAGCACTAAATTGCACAATGGAGTACGTACTTGCACTTTGTCACCGTACATCCGATATCGATCACATTATCTGATGTCTGTGCCGAACATTGCACGGCTGGTTATTCAAATGCGCTAATGTAATAACCAAATGTATCGCGTGAGTGAATTCTATTTACCAGTCTGTCGAAAATATAATTTTGGTCATTTAACTAATATATTCGTATATTCATAACAATCATTTGTAATACCAAAGTTTGAAATAAGTAGTCTTATTTCAACTTGTTTGGAAAAGTACTTATAACTTAGTTAAGTACAAAGTAACTAACTTAAATTTCAAGTACTTTTTTGTACTTTCTTTACGCAATATGCTAACCAGTTGTATAAAGATGACGGATATTTCAATGTATTAAGTAAGACGACTCGTTTGGGTCAGTTTGCAGTGACCATACTTTCTGTGCCAGCGGTTGCGGGTTTGAGGACCGCTGTGGGCGTTCATTTGTGTGATAAGCACCAATGATTCTAGTTGGGAGCTTAAATTTATAAATAGCTTACCATGGAACTAGATGATGCTGTGAGTAAATGTCTCGACATATATTTATTTTATTCATTTATTCATATATTTTTCATTACATTATTATTTTTCCACCGTTACAACGTTGATGTTTTAGTATTCCCAGCATTTAACAATGTAATATATTGAGACATTAATATATACTTCATAAGCAATTATGCCTGCCTGTGCACTAGACGACAGCGCTCGCGACGACGGTCGGGATAGGCCAACCTTTTACATTATTTTATATTCAAAATCGTACACTCTGACATTAATAATGTCAAAGTGCACTTGCAACTATCGTAATATACTCGTAAATAGTTGATCACTGCGGCGACCTAGCATAGCATCAGAGACCTAGTGCGTTAGGTTCTAAATTTTGTACTTGAATTTTGAACTGCCAAAGAGTTTGTAATATAAACAAAGCGTTGTATTATACATATACATTGGTTTTAGGCTTTTTGAGTCATTTTATTCTACATTAGAAGTCACACACTGTAGACTGTAATTATAGCAGTATATTGATAAAACAAAAACAATCTATTCAGGGTCTTAGACAATAAGAAATTTTACAATGGCTTACGAAAAGAATCTAAACGCATTATGTTTTGTATGGGAAATATATTATGTTGTATGATTCTCTCAGTACGCTTTTACCACTTCAATACAATTATTAAAAATTCAATCACCAACCGCCGCACTCATAGTCGCTTAATGAACCATTAAGTCGTTCTTTAGTATGGAGATTCTCTACTTAGGTTAGGCGGTAAGTGATTGCAAAACGTCTAAGCCCGGTCTTGTCTGGTTGTCTAGAAAGTAAAACTAGAAAGTCTTTCATGGTAAAGAGACATAGATACTAGTAATTTTTCATCTGACAATATAACTTTTTTTTTCATAGAAATGATTTTATTCTGTAAACTCTGACAATGCAAGCGACCACGATCTGAGCACAATACACTTTATCTGATGTAAACGTGTGTTCCGTGGAATGAAATTCAAATTTTATATAAATATTTTTAGCTTTACATTTCGCATAGCCTCGAGTTGTATAAAAATTATTTTCATTCTCATCTCCATTTTCCACGGTGTTAGTCCCTTCATAATTAAACGCTTTGTTTATTTAATTGTACAGTCGAGATGATATTACGTAGGTTTAAAGGAGCGAGACAAAAGCGTCAAAACCAATCGCATTCATTTTTGGCAATAACAAAAATCTGAGCTCACGCGACTCGATGTTTGATGTCGCCCTTCGAAAAGTAAAAAAGAAATCTTTTATACTAAGAATAAAGCGTAAAGCGAATCTAAATCCTCGCATAAATCAAATGTCACAAAAACCGTAGTCATTTGACTTATTTCTTGACCTTTGCGGATTTTGCCTGCGCTAGTTAAGTATATGTGAATATAATCCATGTAATAAAATATCTATACCTACATATAATAAAATTGCAGCTGTGTCTTATCTGTTCATTAAATATTTTCTTCAAAATCTTAATAAATCATTACTATCTTATAAATCAGAGTCTAGGTATTTTTCTGTTCGTATGTGACCTCATGTGATGTTGTATAGCTTTCCTCGATAAATTGGCTATCCAACACTAATTAAATTGAATTTTTCGATTAGAATCAGTAGTTCATAAGATTAGAGATTAAGAGCGTTTAACCAAACAAACCTTTATAATATTAGTATAGATGTTACCTTACTACGAGTACTTTAATATACAAATTAAATAAGTATAAAGCGAGCCTGAATAATTATTAAGTCTTACTTTTATTTTAAAGAATAAAGCAAATTAAAGGACGTGATACAATTATGTACATTAATTCGACACGCAATTAAACATATTTACACGTTAGCGTTTTCCTCATCGGAATGAAATTAATTATCTCTTTCATTTGAATACGTTTCCCTTTTTGTTTTTATGCTTTCCTTGACACATACACTTTAGCTACATACGTGGGTACTGGCTATTGAGTTTAATATGGTTATATTTAAGCTTTATATTTAAAAAAGGTTCGCGGATTTATTTTATTATCACCTTACTGGATGTGAACAACTTTCTTTGTATACTGCTTACTGATTTAGTTCTTTACAATGTTTAATCGTGTAAAAAATGATAAAATGACATAAAAAAGATCTTATGAAGAAGTGAAGTAAATTCATTAAAACAAACGAAATATTGGAAATACCCTGAGGCTTTAAACGTAGCCTTTGTAGGCTTTTCATGCGAGTTACATTTTATATAATGACTGCTTTTGTTGCTTTCTTGCTGATATTTTTTTTAAATGTATTATTTTACTCACTTCAGTAATGTATGTAGGTTCATGTCTGTTCTGCGATACCTCCGCAAAGGAAATAAAGAAATACGATCTAAATTGGCTTAGACGTTTTGCAATCACTTACCGCCTAACCTAAGTAAAGAATCTCCCTACTAAAGAACGACTTAATGGTTTATTAACCGACTGTGAGTGCGGCGGTTAGTGATCAAAACGGTGATAAAAACGGTAATTTACAATTACGAAGCTTTTAAATAACTACATACTCGCTCAGACCAAATAAAAAGTATAGACGGAACTCTGCAAACAGCAAAGTGAGGCCGGTCAAACTACGCCTCGCCGTGTACATACACAATTACACGCACACTCGTACAACGAAACTACGCCTTGCCTTGTCAGTCTATATATCGCGGCTCGTGGGAGCAACACGTTTTGAGAAAATATTAATTTACAAGCGAAAATGCCGAATTGTGTTGTGAAAGGGTGTAAGAATCAATCCTCAAAAGATAAAAAGCGGAATGGAATCACATTTCACACGTAAGTAATTTAAAAACCAATAATTTTCAATAAATCAAAATAAAATTTTAAGATTATTGCTTGGAACACAAATGTTGCCAGTATAAAGTGTTTTTGTTTACCCTATTTGGATGGATTACAATCTATCGAGATAGATTCTTATCTAACGGTTTTCACAATATTATATATCCATGTTATCAAAATCGGCTCGAACAATAATTTAATAGCAAAATAAAAAAAATTTACTAAAGTTTTATTCGTTACGTTATTAAGTCAGTTGTTTTCAACGGGTTTCAATTATATCCATAATAATATGTATTAATTAATATTTTAAAGGCGTTACCTACCCTTTCAAGCTTAATAGTACCTATGTGTATTATTAATAATTAATTCAGCATAAAGGTTTTTAAATAAAATAAATTGGATAAATCATAATGAATTTTATTTCTGAACCACTTTTTCCATTTACTTTCTCCTACCATCACTACTTTATACCGACAACTCACCAAGACTGAAGACACTTTATATATCATGTTATGACGTTATCAATTAGTAACGTTATTTTTGTAATTTTAGGGTAATTTGAATTATCATGGCAACACCGGCCCACGCAACACATGTTTAAAAAGGTGGCCTCACTTTTCTGTTCGCAGAGTTCCGTCTTTACTTTTTATTTGGTCTGAGCATACTCGTATATTTACTGTTTTTTCTGCGTTCTGTTTGAAATGCATTAAACTGATTGCTCTCGGTCCTCTCGTGTTTTTCTTTTACTCGCCGTCAGCAAAATTAACTTTGCTTTCGAAATGAAATTCCTCCTTATACTTTATTTTATATCTCGTTGGGTCCCATCCGTGAAGAGTCCCCGGAGACACCCTCACGAGTTGTTTGTCACTGCTTTTATTTTTATGGAAGTCGAATCGCTTTAATTGAGTGGAACATTAAAGGGGACTTTAAGAATCACTTAGTATTTTTCTCTGAATAAACCTGCCTTGAATAAAAATTTGATCAAGAACTAGTACAGAATACGATTCTTTTACGCATTAGTATTGTTAAGTAAGTACCTACGAATAACTTAGGCTTTTATTTTTAAAAGTTCCGCTCACAAAATTTAAACGTACCTACCGTAATTAATAGTAAGCTTTTTGGTTTTCTCTTAGCAGTAATAGAGCTGAAGGATTGATGTGATTGATGTTTTGGTTAATAGAATGATTATGAGTCCGATTTAGTAAGTACTTTATATTTTGGTAATAAAGTACTTTGCCCTTTATAACATCACTAATCTGCCAGTAAAAGTTCCGTCAAAATCTGTCCAGTGTTTCATATACGAGTATTAGTTAAAACAGACAGACAGACAGACAAACATGTTAAAAATGTGTTTTCCTTATAAGAACCGTATATAATTACATACTCGTATATATTTATTAAAAAGCAGTTATATTGATGGTACAAACAGACGCTTCAATTTTTGTTATCTGTATAGATAAACATTAATTACGCTAAAGAAAGCGGGCGGGTTCCATTTCTGATCTACTCAAAGTCTCATTCAAACTAAAAGGATCTCACTTTCAAGAGGAAGTAGCAAACTAGTTTTAATTAATTAAAATCGAAGTTATCTATCCTAACTTCTACGACAAAATCACGTTAACTTCAGCGCATTATGTATAACGAAGATTCTAAAGAAAAAGTTGATTAAATATCATCTTCAAATATTAAAAATTAATATAAAACAATTATTTATATTCAGTAATAACAATCAAAATATCGTCTGAGGTTCGTAATTGGGGCCCGACGACTCTCAAATGTTCTGACAGGACCCGCCGCGCCGCTCGGCTCGACCTTGTATTAAATAGCTCCCTTTGGCTCCTTCAATTACTTCACTGTCACTCAATCACTGATTTTCTTTTCCTTTGAGTTCTATAACATGGATGTATCCTCAATACATTATTTTTTTGTATTGATATAAGTAATTACTTATTATAAATATTTACTTGTTGTATTAAATCCATAGTTCACCTAAAATATAGTATTTCAAAAATTTGTCATCATAAAATTGTAAATACCGTTAGATTATAATTTAGCAGTTTACAATCAAGCGAGACACACATTTTACAACTTGGGAAATGTCTCTCGCGCAAACTATTCAGTTAAGAAAAAAAATGATATTAGAAACCTCAATATCATTTTTGAAGATCTACATGTATGGGTTTGATGAAAAAAAAAAATTTTGAGTTTCAGTTCTAAGTATAGGGAA
This sequence comes from Boloria euphrosyne, assembly GCA_951802675.2. Taxonomy (NCBI): domain Eukaryota; kingdom Metazoa; phylum Arthropoda; class Insecta; order Lepidoptera; family Nymphalidae; genus Boloria; species Boloria euphrosyne. The sequence continues at coordinate 10,252,364 of OX637885.1, forward strand.
CCCCCAAAATTTATTGTTTTTTTTTTTCTATTTTTGTGTGAAAATCTTAATGCGGTTCACAGAATACACCTACTTACCAAGTTTCAATAGTATAGTTCTTATATTTTCGGAAAAAAGTGGCTGTGACATGCGGACGGACAGACAGACAGACATGACGAATCCATAAGGGTTTCGTTTTTTGCTATTTGGCTACGGAACCCTTATAATGCATTAAATTGTAAGACGCATGTTACAGTTCACAATTTTTCGACAATTTACGATCTCGCGAGTTAGGTTATTCTAACGGTAATCTAACGGTATTTACAATTTTACGCAGATATATTTACATTATATAAGAAATCCTGTGGTGCGAGATTTTATCACATATTTATTTGTATTAGATAATAGTTCTTCTGTAGAGAAGGTAGGTGACATGTAAGATTGCTCCTAATTCTATATGTATCTTATCAATTATCAACTGACAGATAAAACAGAAAGCTACAAATTCAAATTCAAATTCAAATTCAAAATATTTTATTCAGCATAAAATTATTACAATTTTTTACTGAACGTCATGAGTCTACTACCAGTTCGGAAAGAAGAAGCCACTGACCTGAGAAGAACTGGCGAAAGAAACTCAGCGGGACTAATTTTTTTTTTTTTTTTTTTTTTTTTTTTTTTTTTTTTTTTTTTTTATCTGTTTTAATATTTTTTTAAATGGAAATCGAAATGAACAATAATTCTATTGGTTGAAATAGCCTGGAGGCGATCACATCATTCCCAAGGCGTACTGTCTTCTAAAAAATCGTTAATCGAATAATATCCTTTACTACACAAACGTTCTTTCACAATTTTTTTAAATTTGGCAATAGGAGCTTTTTGAACGTTTTCTGGGATCCTGTTGTATAAGCGTATACATTGTCCATAAAAAGAATTACTGACTCGGCGTAAACGAGTCACAGGCATTACAAGTTTATGTTTACTCCTAGTATTAATGGTATGCATGTCGCAATTCCTGGGAAATTCGTGTATATTTTTATGAACATACATAACATTTTCGTACACGTATTGAGAAGCAACAGTCAATATTTTTATTTCATTAAACTTATCTCTTAATGATATTCTAGGACCTAAACTATAAATTGCACGAATAGCTCTTTTCTGCAGGACAAAAATTGTATTAACGGTAGCTGCATTTCCCCATAATAAGATTCCATATGACATAATACTATGAAAATAACTAAAGTATACTATGCGAGCTGTATCTACGTCAGTAAGAAGTCTAATTTTTTTAACCGCGAACGCTGCAGAGCTAAGCCTATTCGCTAGCTCCTCAATATGGAGATCCCACCGCAATTTCGAATCTATGATAATACCTAGGAATTTGGTAGACTGTACCGGTTTTAATATTTCCCCGCCTAATACTACACCATTATCAACAAGTTTAACATTAGGTGTTGTGAATTTTATTAATTTTGTTTTTTTGTTATTTAATAATAAATTATTCGAATCAAACCAATAGACAACCTTTGAGAGAGCATTGTTTACATCGTCATACACAAGTAAATTACGTTTTACCTTAAAAATAAGTGAAGTATCATCAGCGAACAATACTATCTCATGTTTGTCCTGCACAAAAAATGGCAAATCATTTATGTAAACTAGAAAGAGAAATGGACCAAGAATAGAGCCTTGTGGAACCCCCATATCTAACGGAGCCCCAGGAGATCTCTTACCATTTACATCAACCCTCTGTATTCTATTACTCAGATAGGAATTCAGAAGGTTGAGTGCCTTATTTCTAATCCCATAATGATGCAGTTTCCTGATCAACGTCACGTGATGCACACAATCAAAGGCCTTGGATAAGTCACAGAATATCCCAAGAGCATCCTGCGACCTCTCCCATGCCTCAAAAATATTTTTAACTAGCTCAACACTAGCATCTGCTGTGGAGCGACCTTTTGTGAAGCCAAACTGTTTCTTATGAAGTAGATTGTGTGCATTAAAATGCAATAACATTTGCCCGAGTATGATTTTTTCAAAAATTTTACTAAACGTTGGGAGTACTGAAATTGGTCTAAAATTATTAGGGTCTAGGGTACTACCCGATTTAAAAATTGGAATAACTTTACTATGTTTCATTAGATCAGGAAACACACCACGTTCTATACAGTCATTAAATAAAGTAGCTAAAAGAGGTGCAACAACATCGATTACCGAACTAACAACTTTTACAGATATACCCCATAAATCAGCTGTTTTCTTGACGTCCAGGCTTCTGAAGGCTACCATTATATCTTTGGGGCTTACAGGTTTAAATTTAAATATTTCATTACATTCTTTAATGTTTTCCTTTAGCAAAAATTCAGCAATGTCGGGAGATGAATTAAGTGATTGCGTCGTTGAAAGTGGAATGTCAGTGAAAAATTTTTCAAACTCAGACGCAACTTCTCGTTCTGAGGTAATATAATTATCATTAATATTTAACTTAAAATCGAAGCTGCGATCTGTGACTCTTCCACTTTCACAAGCAATTATGTTCCATGTCATTTTGATTTTATTTTGCGCATTTCTTATTTTGTCTTTAATATACAAGGATTTTGCCATGGAACATACTCTTCTAAACATTTTTGAGTAGGCACTTACAAAAGAAGCAAAAGATACACTATGATTATAGGCTCTTTCACTGTACAATTCATATAGCCTTTGCCTGCTCTTACATATGCCAGGAGTTGCCCATTCACCAAATGTCAAGAGACCCCCTGAATTGACTGTTTTAGAAGTGAATATTGTAGAAAATTCAGTTTTTACTAATTTAAATAAAGAGTTATATAAGTAGTTGGGGTCATTAATATAAGATAAATACGGAAGCTTAGCCACAATATTACCTCTAAACTTCTCCATACGTGTAGTATTTATAGGTACAAAAGTCTTTTTTGAAATATTTTTCTTGACATTTAATAAAGAATAAGAAAAGGAAGCTAACTGGCCACAATGGTCTGAGCTTAATTTATTAATAATAGCTTTAGAATATGGTTTACAATTTGTAAATATATTATCAATACATGTAGCACTAGTAGCAGTGATTCTAGTTGGTTCAGTAAATAAGTTATGTAGGTTATATGATAGAAGCATAGATTTAAATCTGAGACTTATATTAGAATTATCTGATAAATTAATATTAAAATCTCCACATACAATAATAACCTTTTTAGAAATATTTAATTTTAACAAAACTTCTTCCAATACTTTCTCAAAGTACTCATATAACCCACTAGGAGGTCTGTATACGCATACAACAATGAGGTGCTCAAGCTCTACGCAGGCTAGTTCAATAGTTTGCTCAACAGAGAGGCTCACAATATCTTTACGTTCTTTATATTTAAAAAGTTTACTAATAATTATTAAAGAGCCACCGCGTATAGCTTTTTCTCTGTTGAACATACTAGCTACCCGGTGACCGCTGAAGTTAAATATGGACTGGGAGCAGCAAAGCCAGTGTTCAGTTAAACATAAAATTTGAATATTTTCACCATTCATAAATAACTCCAGTTCAAGTTCCTTACCTAACATGCCCTGTATATTTTGGTGCACCAGGTTTACAGTATTTAATTTTTTACAAATATGGGCATTTCTTGCTAAATTATTGTGAAATTTATGTGATTTAAAATCATGATTTGCTAATATGCTAGAGGTATTCTCTGTTGTCTTAATAATTAATTTAAATTCTTATTTGGAACGGGTTCCACATCACAAAATGTCAAAATATTACAATTTTGCTCAATAGGAGCACATGTCAAAGTAACCAGATTATTATTGGCTATGTCAGTTTGTATATAATAAGATAGCACAGATGCTATCTGTCGTTTAAAAAAATATGGTAGGCTCAGCCTACTATATGTCAACATATAATTATTATTTTTCCATAAATTATTTATGTCAATAACATCAATTTTGTTACTTTTTTTAATATTTAAACTTAAATACTTACAAGTAGTCAAAGTGTGCATTAGATTATTTATGTCATATCTTAACCTATTTTCTTGTGGCAATTCAGCTAAATAAGGTAGTGTAAACAATAAAATTTTGTTTATATTTAATTGTTCCAATTTGTTTAAAATATTTTTCATTGAATGATTGTTTACAGTACCCCTTCTCCCAATTAATAAGATAATGGTTGTGTTGGGACAGTGAGCCTCACTCAAAACGCTATTAACTATTTGATTATAAGTGGCTCCGGGCATGCAATGATTGATAACTCTCTGGCCCACACAAAAATCATTTAATAATACACCCATACCTTTTCCCAACTCATCACTATAAATTTTAATATATTTATTATTATCAGGAATAGACATGGACTGTACAGGTTGATGAACATTATAAAATTGGTGGTCGGTATGAGTCCCCGCAGACTGAGTAAGGGATTCACTAGTTAAGCTAGTATTTATCTGCCCTGTTTGACCTAAAGATGAAAGATGACATTCACAATTATGAGTTTTAATAAATGAGTCAAAACGCTCAAGGTTATTGTTGCTAAGTTTTACCAGGTCATCCATGGCAGATATGTGTTCAGCAATTTCTTTCTGAGCAGTACTGTATTTAGATGTTATTGTTTCTAATCTATGCTTTAAATTTCCAATCTCAGACTGCAGTGAGCTAACATCGGCCTCATAGTCATTTTTTAAGATATTTATTTCTTGGCAGTACGCTATCATTTTTATTTTAATTGCTATTTTCTCTCTACAAATATTCTTATACTTTTTATGTATATTTTTCGTTTTTAAGAATTGGGCACATTTTTTGATTATTTTATTAATTTTAATATATTTTTTTAATTTATTTTTACTTGGCATGGGGATGGTAGTGCTCGAGTCATCACTTGTCAAATCTATTACACTAATATTCTTTTTCAATTTTGGGGCAGAGGACACTAAGTTTGGTGCATTTTCAACCAATTCATTATATAGACATTGGGTTTGAGAGGCTGTCAGATTATAGTTAATATTTTTAAGATCCTTAATTTGTTTGTTTGCCTCATGCAGTTGATGTTTTAATTCACTGTTAAGTTTCAGGGCTTCCTCATACTCATCTCTGCACTGGTCAAACCCATTGACTATTTTGAGAAGTTTTTCATTTTCATACATTACATTAGTGTATTCAATATGCATTTGTGACATTTCATTTTTTAAATCAGTATTTCTTTTGAAAATCTTCTCTAATTCCTTCTCGTTGTCATCTCTTTCCTTTAATAATTGTTCACACTGTACCCTGTATGTCTTTAGCTCCTGGAGCGTCAGCTGGAGTTGTTCCTCCGCCTGGCGCGCCTTGGATCCACGAGTCATCATTTTGAAGTTAAAAAAAATTAAATAAATATACTTTAACAATTTCTACGTATGTACAGGTAGTGTGAACGATGTAATGTAACTACTGTATTAATTTACTTAATAATTTATGACAAAATCAAGGAAAGAAATTACAATGATAAAGATTCAATTTAAATCTTGAGTTCGTTACCTGTACGATGACAGCTGACGAACACAACTTATCTTTTGGATAATCCTTTTATGAATATATATCACAAATATCACAAATTTGACACTTAAATTAAATAATCACTTATTTAAACTATGCTAGTTAAACAAAATTTATCAAAATTAAATAAAATAATTGGGAGAAGTTATTATGATTACAAAGTTTATATTTTATATTTAGTGTACATTATTAGAAGGGATACGAATATTTAGGTACCTACTAACTTTAAAAGATTTTTTTTTTAAAGATATTAAACTAAATTAAACATTATCAGGGTTAATGGGTGCTAATGCATACGTTTTTCCCTCATTGGGTCCGATATCCCACACCGCACCACAAGTTCAGTTTGGACTAATATTTGGTTCGCTTTGCGTGTTTTCTGACCCCACACTTATTATACTTGCTTGACTCCTGTACAAATTTTAGATATGAGCGCTCGCTCGGCACAACAGTAAATAAAGAATGAACTACGTTTAAAATATCTTTTCAGTTTTATTATTAGTATAGATTACCTACACTACGCACGATTGACTATACGAGTATAGGTGTTTTAACGGCTATTTCAATGCCTATGACTACTATATTAATCGCTTGGTTTTAAAAGGTTATATACGCTATATAGTTAAGTGTAGTTCTATCAAAAAGTACTTCATTTACAATTTACTTACCTAAACCTAGCACGTTTAAAAAGTTGCCAGGTTTCATAAATTGTGTTTAACTTTTTTAATGCAACAATTCTGATGTAAAGTATAAAAATAATCAGTCTTACACACAAAAGATTTATATGAGTCGTGCTCTATTTAATATGAATACAAAATGTACGAGTACCACAAAAGGCGCTCGCAAATTCGTACTTACATAGTTATAAGTTTATTATTTATTGTTGCAGTGTTCCCGAATGTCCCGGCGGCGCCTGGAATGCCCTGCGCGGGGGAGGACCGTGAGTACTTCTTTGTTTTAATTTAATTGCATCGCAAACAACACCAGTAATGAGCGCCATTACTCACTCATTGAACGGACGAAAATTTCTCCACGAAACTGCACAGTAAATAGTTTAAAGTGAAAAGGGTTTGAACGTTACGGTGTTTCATAATTCATAGTGTATTGTGTAATTCGGAAATAAATATATATATATAGCATTTACATTCGAAGTTCGACTTTCATCCAGTAATGTCAACTTTATGGTAATTTTATAGAAATTACTACAGTTATGAAGTAGGTTTACGTTTATTATCATCTCTCTGCTGTTAGATACTCCTTTATATAAATTGTATTGAAGGCAGCACTCTAATTAGTTATTGAATGGACGGTAATAGCTCTATCTAGTACGATATTATTCCTTAAAGTATTATTTATATAAAAAGGAATTAACTAAATATTGTATTCAGCCCTTTTTAGCGTCCCACTGCTGGGAACTAACCTTCCTTATATACGAGGGGAATCAGGTCATAGTCCACCAAGCTGGCCAAGTGCGGGTTGGCGGACTTCACATGTCTCTCGAAAACTTACTAGGTTCTCTTAGACATGCAGTTTCCTCACAAACTTTTCCTTCACCGAGATCAATAATCGCACATGAAAATATCAGACGTGCGAGATCCGGATTTGAACCCTCTTCACTCGGTTAATCACCACTGGGCTACCACTGCCTGAACTAAATATTATTTTAACAAATTCTAAAATATCGCACACATTGTTGTATCGAGGAAGAAACGAAACCGCTTTACAAATTTTAGAATTCAAGGTCCAAAATATTTACCTTTAAAATTTCACCCTCAATTTCAAAACAACGACACGTAGGCTCGAATTTAAAAAAAAAAAACCAACGCTTTGAACATAAACGTTTCGTATCTCGTATCATAACGCTCGGAGAGTGCTCAAACAATCTACACGAGACCGCCCGCCGCATTAGCATCTGAATATCGCCCCTACATGCCCCGTGATCGTTCCTACCCTCAATTTGGCTACAACACACATATTGTTGCACATCGCAAAGGTTATTTTCCCCTGAAACAAACTTAGTGGAATAATTCAGCTACACGTATTTATTATTTAAAGGCATGTATAGACAGTCGCGCTTTCTAGGTCAAAGTCAACGAACGGCCTCCGAATAATGTAATGATTGCTCAAATATTAATGCTCTTACATAGTCTTAAAGGGTCGATTGCTTACATATGCTATTGTGGTTCTCAACAAAGATGTTCATTATTAACTTGCTTAGTTATTTGACTTTAAATGTAGTAATATAGGAACAACGAAATTTAATAGTTTGTAACTTTTAAATGATTCAACTATTATTTTTGGACCATGCTCTCACAAATATTAAGCTATAAATATATATTACAAAATGCTTCTGGAGCAAAATTACATGGATTATTTGAAGTAAAATTCCTGTTGGGTAGATAATACAAGTTGAATTCTAATGAAACTCAAACTTACTTTAGGAAAACTTAAAAGCTCGTTACCGAGACATAAAAGACGTAACTTTATTCGAGTTCGTCAAATTGATAGTGATATGCAGATTGCATTCTCATACCATTCATTCTTAGTGAATAATACAAGAAATATATAATATCTAATGTACAATAGTTTGTACTGTTACGGCTTTGCTCGCGTGTGTATTATTTCTATCAAATCCTGTTCAAAACTTCATCAATATATATTAGTACAATATATCAGTTAAAATTAAACATTTTAGTTACTTTGAAGAATTGACAATATTTTTTTATCTATACCTTTAAATATTTTTTTCATGCAAAGCACTTTAGAAACAGTTATAACAAATATTCAATTATGCAATAACACAAACATTACAAATATATACATATGTATTTAATAATATATATGTATACCTGTATATATATACATTATATAGAAGTATTACATTAATTCAGATTGAACTTATACGGATTAGTAATAAAATAATGAGCAATCATTCATAATTAGTAAAGATTCATACGTTTTCGCTTAGCTGCAACAAATGATAGTCGATCGTGGAAAGTCGTGTCGATAAGATAGCGATAAGCCGAAATCAGTAGTCGGTACCATGCGTCGCTCCTTCCATGTCTTGTTCTTTGAATTTGGTGACACTCCTCACTTCAGGTGCTTTTTTATTAATTTTTAAATGAAAAATATAACTCGTTATAACTTAATATACTCTAAAATTTCTGTTATTTTGTATTGAGATGGCATTTTTCGTGTATTTTGTGTGAATTTGTGTTATTAGTGTGTTGAAAATTAACTGACCTATTTAGTATTGTACGTTTCATATCAGGTAGGTTATGGCTTGTGTTCAAACTTCAAACGTGGTATTCTTACTAACGATAATAATCAATTAATTGAATTATAATTTTGTCTTTCATATTAAAATCTAATAATAAATAAACCTTACTGTCTCTATATAAGTATAAGTACTGTTTCTGTAAGTTAGTAAGTGAGTTATAAAAAACAGAATTTGTAATAAATAAATTTTATATCATTAAAGTGTTATATCAATATTGATATAAATGAGAGATTGTAGAAATGTTTTGTTTACGTTTGCAGGCAGCATCTACAGGCGAGGCGCTCGACGGTGGCGGAAACTCTACCGAGTTAATGGACACATATTTCAAGCAAAACGCTTTAATAGAGTTAGTATCTATTAAGTTATCTCCTAACATATTTATTTGGTATATAAATCATTTTTAATAATAGCAGAAAAAATATAAAGCACCCAAGTTATGAATAAATATTGTGGATTTCGCTGTATTATATTTGTTCTCTCGTAAAGGTTAAATTAATACGGTGCTTGCGGTGAAGACGTAAGGTTTTCGTGTTACACGACTACAACTAATTACTTTTACAAATAATATCTCACCACTTTTTCATAACGAAATATGGTAATGGTTGACAATTTTAAAATCATTGAAATAATTTAACTAAAATGCTTATACGATATTGTGCGAACTCCTGGTAGTTTATTTTCAACATTTTTTTAAGCATCTGTTGACTCAGATCGTAGTAACCTTCGCTGTTCCAGCGTTCGCGGGTTTGATTCCCGCTGGGGGCATTCATTAATGGTGTATGAATTACCTGGTTTCCATAACACAAGTCTCGTACCTTGCCATGAAACTAGAGTGTGTGTTCTAACATACTTATGTTTTCTTAATTTATTTTGTCTCAAATGGTTATTCGTATATAATGTTCAAATTATACATAATATTTCTAAAAAATTACGTCTAATTTCTTTCTTCCAGCGCGCCTTTTGTGCCTTTTGTCAAGATCGTATCTGGGGTTTGGGTCGGCAAGGTTTCAAATGTATCCAGTGTAAGTTACTAGTGCATAAGAAATGCCACAAGCTGGTCCAGAAGCCCTGTTCCAATGAACACGTTGATCCTATCGAAGTTAAGGACGACGCGAATGGCGAGAGCACTCTCGGCAGGGCGTCTTCTGTTCGGTAAGTATTGATAACGATTCTAATTATATGTTAATTTGTGATGCTCATGAACTGTACTTATTAAGTTCTTCTGGAATCAGAACTGAGAAGAAACAAATGTTACACTATAGACTATAGCAGTCTTCAGTGCAAAAACTGTCTAGTTTCATATTACAACTTTCGCATATACGAAATTAGGATGTACTTTTCTTTTAAAAGAGCATAGTATTTTAGGATATACCATTTTTCTTTAAATTTTATCTTGTAATCCGGTCGCTAAGTAAGTTTTAAATAGAAATAAGATAAGAAAATCAAGAACGACCGCTCGCATTTGCATATTAGATAATTTTGATAACGTAAGGCGTTTTTTTAAAACATCTTCTTTTAAGCGCCATCCAGGCTATAAACAGATATTACTCGATTTTTTATAGTGAAAAGCTGTTTGCGACTTTTGTAAAAAGTTTTTTAAATGACATAAAAGGTTTAGAGCTGGGCGTTTAAGTACAAACATACCTCATGTATCAAATAGGACTTTTCTTAAGCTTTTACAATGAAAGCGTCTTATTATGTATATATCGTCTGGGATATGTATCATATAAATATATTTCATCTATATATTCTGCGTGTTCTATCGGTCAAATTAATTTGCTGTTGCTATGTGTATTAGATAAACGGAGTAAGGAATTACGTGAATACTAGTACAATTTAATTAGTCGAAGTGCGAAGGTATTTACGACGTACAAACATACATTTATTAAACGTTATTTTTTTCTTTGATCTATTACTAAAAAATATGGTTTGTTAGTGAATGTTTTTAACGATTGGACAGATTTGGATAAATGTAGTAAATATAAGAAACCTGAGCAAAAATACTTCTCTTAGACATAAGAAAAACCCATGCAATCCTAGAAAAAGCAAGCAATAGTAATCGCGTCATACTCGTATTTTTAGAATAGTTAAATATTTCAAAATGTACATTATACATAATCACTAACCTAACAATTAAATGACCTTCTCAGTTAAAATCCAAGTCTAGTAGTTAATATTTAAAGATTAACATATAACATACACGATATTGATGTTGTAGGTCTCGTGCGGACCCCGAGCCGCCCTTGCCGGAGACTCCCCCCGCGCCGCCCGTAGCGCCGGTGCGTAATGAAGACTTGGAGCCTGGCTCGCAACGTCAGTACTCCCTGGAGGACTTCGAGCTGATCAGGGTGATTGGACGCGGGTCGTACGCTAAGGTAAGTTGCTTTGGGTACGATTATGTTACGATGAAATTGGTTTTAGTGAGGTTAATAAGGTAGAGAATAGAGTTGTATTATGGCTTAGTTTCAGTATTAATCTTTTTATTTTCTTTTATGAAGTATGGCTTCACTTGCTTGTCATCTTTATAGCGTAGCACAACCTCGACATATACTATGTATTTATTTTCTTTATATAGATAAATATTTCTTATTAAAAGATAAAATGATATCCATAGCCCTAATTCTTTACATGTCATCGTTGATTTTACTAATTTTAAATTAATATTTTAATTTCTTGTTCATGTATTTGTGTGAACACAGATCATATTTTTAATTCTAGGTTCTAATGGTGGAATTAAAGAGAACGAAACGTGTATACGCAATGAAGGTCATTAAAAAGGCGCTAGTAACTGATGATGAAGACATCGACTGGGTGCAAACAGAGAAGCACGTGTTCGAGACCGCCTCCAACCACCCGTTCCTCGTGGGGCTACACTCGTGCTTCCAGACCCCCAGCCGACTGTTCTTCGTCATCGAGTTCGTGAGGGGCGGTGATCTAATGTGAGTGGTCATATATCAAATTCGCTATAAATTATAATGTAATTCATGGCAGGTTCTTAAAAACACTAAAATATTAAACAGGTTTTGTTAGAGCTTATTTCTAAGAGCTTTTATAAGTTAGTTGGTGCGGAGTCCAGTTCCTCTCATTATAATCTTTATATGTGTAATTCTTCTGTGCACGTGTATATGAGCGACTTTTCCTAAATAGCTGGATCGATTTTGATGATATTTTTGTATCTGTTCAAGTGTATTCGATAATGGTTTAGATTTATGATTCGATTTACTACAATTTTTTATATTAAAATAATTTTTCAAGAAAAAGATATTAAAACCGTTCAAATTATTACAACTTATTCAAAAAGTTTTAAATATTCGTCTTTAAGACGTGTGTTCAAGACATTGTCTGTCGCGTCCAAAAATATAATATTGTATATTCCGTCTATTCCATACTATCCGAACCGTTAAAAGGTACCCAGGAACGAGCCTAGGCAAAGCAAGGGTGAATCGCTAATTAACATATTCATAAACTTTTATAATATGTATGTATTTAAAATGTATATGTGTAGTATATCAACTATCTGGTATCCGTAACTCAAGCCTCGTAGCTTACCACGGAACTAGATGGTGCTGTGATTAATAATGTCCCAACATATTTATACAGGTTCCATATGCAAAGGCAGCGTCGCCTGCCGGAGGAGCACGCGCGGTTCTACGCGGCGGAGATCTCGCTGGCGCTGCACTTCCTGCACGAGCGCGGCGTCATCTACCGCGACCTCAAGCTGGACAACGTGCTGCTCGACCACGAGGGACACATCAAGCTCACTGACTACGGCATGTGCAAGGTATTGTATGGTCTAAGAGTCGAATTGGAACCGGTTCAAAATGGTTTATTTTTATTTGGTTATGAACCGGTGGAAATGGACGGTTTGATGAACCGAAATGATGATGGTTAATGATTGGATTTTTGTTTTGATACTGAAATAAACCGGTTAATTCATGAATAAGTAAGAAATGTACATTATACATGTTCTAATAAGCAATTAACCATTGGCAAAATCTAAACATACAAAAACACATTTCAACCCGTTATGACCAAATACGTACCAAACTCTGTCATCATCATCATCGTCATCTACAGGTAGGGGTGAGCCTTGGTCTGGTTAAGTATACTTCGCCAATTTCTGTACCAACTGCTCTTAAGTCGTATTCTACGCTGTCCAACCACCTGAGCTTAGTTTCATGTAATTTTGTCGTCCAGGAGGGCGTGCGGCCCGGCGACACGACGTCCACGTTCTGCGGCACGCCCAACTACATCGCGCCGGAGATCCTGCGCGGGGAGGAGTACGGCTTCTCCGTGGACTGGTGGGCGCTGGGCGTGCTCACCTACGAGATGCTGGCCGGCCGCTCGCCCTTCGACATCGCGCACGCCGCCGACAACCCCGACCAGAACACCGAGGACTACCTCTTCCAGGTCGGCCGGAACCAACTTCACGGATAATGACTTCCTTCAGGACATACTGAAGTGTCTAAAGTCGCTCTCTAGTCTATACAGAGAACAGCTGTTTTAGTAGTAGCAAAGAAGAATCATTTCTATCATGATTACCACTTGTCTTACGGTGAAGGAAAACATCGCGAGGATACCTGCGTGTCTGAGAAGCGTAGCAAGTTTTCGAAAGATATGTGCAGTCCACCAACACGCACTGGGCCAGCGCGGTGGACTATGGCCTGATCCCCCTCGTACTGAGGGAGGCCCGTGCCCAGCAGTGGGACGTTAAAAAGGGCTGAAAACAAAGAAATGAAAGCAGTCAAATGCTAATTTTAATGCATCGCTTACGCCTTATATAATATAGTTTTGTTCCGTTATTAGCTAAGAAAACAGGATTGTATACTTCAGGTTAACTAAACTGAGCTGATTCATATGTAGCCCATTTTTATATTATGCTATTTTACATCGAAAACCATAGTTTGAATAATCGTTCCAATAAATTTAAATGGAATTTAAATTCGGCCTCAAATAAAATAGTTTATTTTTAAAAAAATAACAATTATTCGTGTATCCCACAGGTGATTCTAGAAAAAACAATCAGAATCCCTCGCTCCCTCTCGGTGAAGGCGGCGTCCGTGCTGAAGGGCTTCCTCAACAAGAGCCCGTCGGAGCGTCTCGGCTGCGGCGAGGCGGGCTTCCTCGACATCATCAACCACCCCTTCTTCAAGACTATCGAGTGGGAAATGGTGAGGGCTTATAATATTTGGTCTTCATTGACCATTGACTTTAGTACAGCACGAATGTTTGTTCTCTAGTCAGGGGTTTATAATAATTGTGTATTTAAAGTTATATATGAATATGTGTAGTGTATTAACTATGTAGTATCCGTAACATAAGCTTACCGCAGAAGTAAATGGCGCTGTGTATGTACCTACAAGCGGACCCGGCAGACGTCCTGTACGCGCGTCTTATATACAAACGTTTTATTCATTTTTTTATAGGTTTTAATAAATTGGACCTTTATAATATTATTAATATATTATTATTCTTAATAATAATAATCTGGACCGTTTTGATGAACATTTAAAAAAAAAAGTTGTTTTAATTTAAAAAAAAACAGTTTAGTAGACCAAATTGTGAATCTGCACCATTCACTTTAACACAGACTAAAAAACTTTAAAATCGGTCCAGCCGTTTATCAGGAGTTCAGTCACACACGTACAGTACAATTATATATAATATATAAAGATGTATGTCTGCATGTGTCCAGCTGGAGCAGAAGCAGGTGGTGCCGCCGTTCAAGCCGCGGCTGGAGGGAGAGCGCGACCTCGCCAACTTCCCGCCGGAGTTCACCGACGAGCCCGTGCACCTCACGCCCGATAACGAGTTAGTTACTGCTTGCTTGTTTGTTATTGTTTTAGTTTAAATCACAATATATTCATAAATATAAAACAAAGTCCTTCGCCGCGTCTGTTTATCTGTCTGTTCGCGATAAACTCAAAAACTACTGCATTTTCATACTGTTTTCACTAATGAATAGAGTGGTTCTCGAGGAAGATTTTAGTATATAATTTGTCAAGTTTTTGTATACATTTACTAGCGGAACCCGCGGCTTCGCTCGCGCTAAATCTCAGGCCGAGCCTGAGCAGAGCGAGAGCGAGTCGCTAGTATTGAATATAATAATGTTCACTAAGTTCTGCCAAGGCGGCCAATCTCATTGAAACTAGCCAATTACGCAGGAGATATAATAGTGTACAAGTGTACGCGCTGACACAAGTGCACTTTGTTCTTGTCATTCTTATATTCTGGGAATGATTTCCTTGTTTCAGACTGTAATTAAGTATTTTGTAAGAGACAGAATATATAGTCAGGAAATGAGAGAGAGAGAGTGAATGAGTGAGTGACAGAGCAACTTAATAAATTACATTTATTAAGTCATACCACGGCCTCGAATTCTTGACGTGTATGTAATGTGTGAACATGTTATCTAATGATCAGGAAGAAATTATTTAATGTACATTATATTTATACGTCATCATCATCAGCCCTTTTTAACGTCCCACTGCTGGGCACGGGCCTCCCTCAGTACGAGGGGGATCAGGCCATAGTCCACCGCGCTGGCCCAGTGCGTGTTGGCGGACTTCACATGTCTTACGAAAACTTGCTAGGTTTTCTCAGACATGCAGGTTTCCTCACGATGTTTTCCTTCACCGTAAAACAAGTGGTCTTAGGGTGAATCATGAAAAAACGGTGAAAAACATTACGGTGAAAAAAATCATGATAGAAATGATTCGCACATGAAAATATCAGAGGTGCGAGACCCGGATTTGAACCCGCATCACTCGGTATACAAGCGACGCGTTACCGCTTATACGTACTATATCTAAACCTAAATTATTAATTTTCCAAAATTGTTGAATTTAGGCAATATTAATTAATTATCTATATATAATGAAACAAGTACATGTAAGCTAAGTGTGAGTGTGTTTGTATGCAGCACGGTGATCGCGGACATCGACCAGTCGGAGTTCGAGGGCTTCGAGTACGTGAACCCGCTGCTGATGTCGCTGGAGGACTGCGTGTGACAGCACGCCTGCCGGCTGCACCCGCACGCGGTACCGCATCGCATTATTATTTATTGAAGTGAAACTTCTTATGCGACTTCCAACAAGGTTGCGTTAAACGTTTAACGCAACCATGGGGTTCTAAGTCTCGGAAATCTAAAGCTTTAAATTAGTATAAATATGAACGAGTACCAGTACAAGTACCAGGCACTCAGAGACGGGGAGGAGTCAGCGCCACCGCCCCTCAGACGGTCAAGATGCGCAGGTCGGGGGTCTCGCCCACCGCAAGTCGGGGATTTTTAATGTGACGTTATGTGTAGCAAAAGTATTACAATATACAGCCTAACTTATGACGTGGCTGCTCATGCTGGTGATCGCGAGGAATGGTTTTTGAAGTGAAATTACAATATCATTAGTATTTATACAGTGTGTAAACAGTGAGTTAAATTTATAAACACAGAAGTTTCACTTCTGACATATGAGTTACGTTAGTCACAGACGGAAGGTCGAAAAAAACCAAAAACTAATTTAAACTAATTTATTAAAATATAAAAATTAACTTTAACAATTTAAAATTAATTATTTAAAACTAAACTTATTAATTTAAGTTAGGTCTAACCTACTCGATGTAAGTTATGAATCTAATCTAAAAATTATATAAAAGTAACATTTTTATTCCTAATGAAATAATATCTATTTATTATTACAATCGTGGGAATTACTATGTCAGCTATCCTCCTGGAGCATGTGTGCGTAACTTGTGTACTTTGTACGCACGTACTTGTTTTTATTATGTGTTTATTTATTAATAATGACTCACTATCAATCTATTTAACGGTTATTATAGATTTCTCAGAGATGAAGAAAAAACGAAATATAAAATATCCTATATTATAAAGATAACTATTAACCAGTAATCATTATACCAAATTTCATCAAAAT
This sequence comes from Boloria euphrosyne, assembly GCA_951802675.2. Lineage (NCBI taxonomy): Eukaryota > Metazoa > Arthropoda > Insecta > Lepidoptera > Nymphalidae > Boloria > Boloria euphrosyne. The sequence continues at coordinate 10,269,092 of OX637885.1, forward strand.
TAGTCCATTGATTTTTTTATCTGTTTTGTGTGATACAAGTAGACAGATAAAAATTCGAAAAACTATACTGGCCATTGCCTATTACAAATACGATATTCCAAATAAATATTCAATAAGGGGCCGTTCATAAAATACGTTCGCATACAAGGGGAGGGGAGAGGTCTGGCTGAGTGTGACAAGATGTGACAAGGGGGGACGGGGGGTATACGGCAACGTGACGTTCGCCCAAGGCTCGGAAACGTTATATAAAATACCATTTTTAAATGCAACACCGATTGTAGATATTTCGGCCCATTTAGAAAATCCTTGGACTTCTGAATAATATATTTGGTTAAGTTCGAATTTTAACGTATAATACTAACAACGCTCCCTACGTTTTAAATATAAAAAAATGTTATGATGTGTGTTCTTTAAATAGTTGGTTCCCCATACAAACTTAAACTCCTTTCTACCTTTTTATTCATAGCTTTATTATTATTTTTTCACCAACAGGGCTACGGGTACCCGTCGTCGTCTTCCTCAGACTACGACTCGGTGTGCTCGGAGCTCCCGCGCAAGCCCACGCTGCTGCAGCACATGTTCTGCTTGCCGCTCAACTGACGCGACACAAACACACAAAACACACACATTACACAAACATTCCCCCGCACACACAAACGTTACTGATCAATAGTTTGTGTATTCTGCTTTTGTGTATCGGTCATAATCAAATATGCTACTTTGTGTTTATTTTTGTGTTATAACAAAATACATTTTTGGCGTTTTTCTTTATATTTTATTTTGACTTATAAGTATTTAACTTATCAGTATTATAAGTAAATTATACATTTGTAGGGGTTAACTTAAATAGAATACACAAACACTTTTGACTGTTGATTTTAGCATGTGAGTGACGAAAACGTGACAGAAAATAGATTTTGGTCACTCCATGTGTGTCACTGTGACATTCTCACTACATTCTATTAAATATGTTGTGGACATGTATAGACGTTTATGTTTAGTATTATTAGTTATTATTATTGTATTTTACTGTATGTTTGTCATTTAACATTCCAAACTTTTTTTATTATACATTTTACTGTGATCTCAATAATATCACACTAATATAACGTAAATCAATCCTATAGATCTTCCAACGTGTAAAAAATAACGGAATTGACCGGTCAGAGAACAGAGATTGAGCGTCATAACGGGTAACTACGATACTATAACGGGTGCATAACGGCAAATGTACATAAATATAACGATACTAGTATAATTATTCGTTATCTTCCTATAATTAGAATTTAATAATCTATTCGACGCTTTGTGTACATACAAATTATATAATGTATATGAATATTGTATAAAATTTTGAATCTGTAGAATTGACTATTGATTATTGTGAATCTTTCTATAAGAAAGTTGTTAAATTCTTAGAAAATGATGCGTCAACTATAATTTTGCTATAAATAATAAATAAAATAACGATTTAATAATAAAAATGTGGTTGATTCTAGAGATGTTATTATGAGGAGATTATATTATAATCGATTATGTAAATGTTGATTATGATTAAATCGATATAAAACAATTACAAGAAATAATTTGTAAAACAGCGGAATTTACGAAATTTTTAAATTTAGTATAAATGCTAGAAATACTCCTAATAAGGCATCTCTACAAAATATAAATAACACTTGCCTTGTGCCAATTAAAAATTTCAGCTAAATTGATTATTTTATATCATTTAAGAGGCGCATCATGTTCTTAAACATGCTAAATTTTTAAAATTCTTTGTAAGCAATCGTATAAAGTAGTTATCTGGAGACAGGCTGCTCAAGGCACGTAAGGAATTAAACGTAGAAACAACGCCCCAAAGAGGCGCGATTAGAAAACAATTTAGTATTTCCTAGGCCTAGATGTAAGTGTCGTAGCTTTTTGCCATCGAAACGCAAGTTTATAGCTGAAGGCGAAATTTTCAATTATAAAACTATCGTGAATCGATGGAAAATTCAAAAATATACAAACGAGATATCGATGTCGCGTAATCGATTAGATGTAACGCACGGTTCACTCTCACGCCGCAGTAGTCCGTATCGACTAGCGATATATCGTAACTGTTACACTTAGACCTTATAGCAATCGATTGTTATTGTAAAATATATTCCACTCCCTATGTAGACCTTTCGATGCTACCACTCGGTTAGTTAGCCAACGAATTTTATATAACTTTAAATATATCGTAATGAGCACTGAAATAAATTATGTATTTATAAACAAATTCTCGTTCATTATGGCGGTTATACTAAATTATTGTTAACGTAGAAGAGCCTTTATATTTACGAAGACGGTGTATTGCAATTTTGTCGATGTTTAATCGATTGTACTTCGGTTGTAATTATTTTTTTTGATGTTATGTCAATGTTTTAAGTTTAAAGACGTGTTCTTTATTCTAGGATATACTAAAAAAAACTGAAATGTAAATCGATAAAAAATTGCACTATACGGTAGCGTGTAAGTGATCGTAAAGGATCGGAGAGTCCACAACTATTCTAAATAGTGTAGAAGTATTAGAAATTTTGCACCGATATTATAGTTAACACGCGAGCCGAAGCTCTCGAACGCTGACGTCGAACTGTACGTGAGAGAACTACAGCCTACGATTATATTGTTACCTTATACATTTTGAATCCCTTAGAATGTATTAATTATTTTAATTTAAAAGATATTTAAAATGGACACTAATGAAAGATAGATCGCTTTCATACATAATTCGACGTCTATATATACTTATGAGTGTTGTTACCAACGTCTGTTTTGCGGCATTTCAGAGATTATGTTACTTAGCGTCGGCTTCCGAGCCCGTAGCTTTGTTATAACTTACGGTTTAAGTATTTAATTATTTTCATACTTTAGTTTATAATTTAGTTTGTATCGTTCCAATGTATGGGTGCATGCGAGTCATTCACAAAATGGCGGTCTGTTGCATTTCTCCAACTTCTTAAGTATTGTAAAATAAATTTAATTTTAAGCTCGATATCACCAATCTGTTATATACAACACTACTAACTGCATGACAAGTGACATTAACGGTTATTTAACTGATCCCACAAATATGTAAACGTGTAAACGCATTTTAAGTTAGAGCAAATGTATTTAGTTTTTAGTTTGTTATAGTTTATCGCATGGTCGTGGCTTTGGTGTGTTATTGCACATAATGTACGTGTGCGACTGCGACTGTCGACTAGACTGGAGAACTTGTACTGTACTATTCTATGCTTAACTGAAAATAAAGAATGATTAATCTGAAATGTTTTTTTTATTTATTTTCAAAATATCTGTAAAATCTTAAGTCTATCGTGGTACTGGTTATGGAGTGAGTTTGAGTATAATCAAAGCCCAGAGGGCCTAGACAACCGCCATTCGCTATGAAGCGATTCGATTTCTACATTGTCATAGCTAGTGCGCTAGCGTTCTATCAAGAACATTGACCAACTAACCCCTGCTACACACGTTACGATATATCGTAGCGATAAAACTGTGCAAACTGGTTTGCGTCGATTTATCGATCGTGTGTATGGTAAATCGTTGCAGTTTATCGTTCATCGGTGGCAGTTGCAATTTCTATCCAATAAATCGTTGTCGATTGCGTTTGCACAGTTTTATCGTCACGTGTGGATGGAGATCGCTCAGTTCGCGCCAGTATTCAAGGTGCTCGCTTGTTGCTATATACTTTCCCGCCGCGTCAATTAAAAAGTTTCTACTCTCGCTTTATATAAAAACTAGCCTTTCCCGCGGCTTCGCTTGCGTTCTAAAGTCTGGAAATCAAATTCTTTCGCCCGTCCGCCCATATTCAACGCGATGATAATTATTTTGTTGCGGAGTTATTTTAAAACTATGATATCTCATAAGATATTCATTGAAATCAAATGATTCCAAGAGCAATTTTATTCAAAATTAAATACTTGTGATGAATATCTTATTTATTTGGATAAGGATTAATATCATGTTTATTAAACACCATCGCAAATAATGCATTATCTTAAAACAAATTTTATAACAATAAAAATGTTATAGCGAGTCAAGCTTAAAAGATAGACATATGCTATTGCGGACTTTTTTTAGAACTTTTAAAGAGGAACAATTCCGTCATACATAATTTGTGCATAACTTTAACCGTTTACGCAGCGCACGCAACGGAAGCTCTCAAAAGGAATATTTTTCTCCCGTTTTGGCAACAGTTTTCATTGGTGCTCCGCTCCTATTGATCATAGCGGGATGTAATATAGCGTATAGCCTTCCTCGATAAACGGACCATCCAACACAATAATAATTTTTTAATTCGTGGACGACATGTTTCTTGCGTGAGCTTCTACGGAGAACTGACGATCGACGTCGATATCGGAGGCGTGTGGAGACACTATGAACGTTCGATTTATCTGCACAGTTTGAAATCGCTACGATATATCGTTACGTGTGTAGCGGGGGTAAGCGAAATCGCTTGTCAAAAGTGCCGCTTGGCTAGGCATTTATATGGAAGCAATCGTTCGATGTTGTCGATTCGCTTTCGCTTATCAGAGGGCCTAGACAATATAAGTCCAAAAATGTATGGGTTTGACATATGCCTTAGATATGTCACGTGATCTGTTGTCAACGAATAGATCATGGAGATTAAAGACCAGGAGAACCATCGCTTCATACTAAAGCATTACTCGCCTGTCTCTGAAAATATGTAGAATTTACAACGCGCTGCCGTCGGTAAGTAGTATCTGTGAAGTTAGCTATTTATGAGTACTGTCACTATTGTGACAACGTGAAGTTAGGTATTGAGACAACATAGCGATCGCAGCGCCTCCTTGGTTTGACAATATTTCTGAGACATTACATTCTAGGGCCTTGGTCCTCCTGGGCCTATAGCCAACCGGCATTCGTTATGAAGCGATTCGATTTCTACAATCATCATCGCTTAAACGCAGCGTATGCATTTTGAACTTTACATCACTAATAATTGAAATGAATGTACATTGTCTACCATCATCTATTCGTTGACAACAGATCACGTGACATATCTAAGGCTTATGTCAAACCCATACATTTTGGACTTTTCTACTATCGCTTTCGCTAATCGATTGTTACATTGTCTAGGCCCTCTGAACTGAAAAGGAGGGTCGTATCTACTCTATTTCCTATTAGGGTTTTTCCCTCTGAGCGGCAAGCTATATATTGTTTGTCGATTCTGTTCACATATTTTTATCCCATACTTGTTCTCATCATAACAATATAAAATAGGGCAATGAAATGAAACAATATTTCGAATAGAGAAATAGCTTTATTTTTATAAGTGCACAGTAAAACATAGCCTCTGTCTGTAGGTTCTACATACAAATGTAATATGTATCACTACAATCTACACACAAATCAAAATCTAACACCTAAGGAATTGATTTGAACAATTTACTTTCTAAACCCTCGTTTCAAGTCTTTGTATTCCAATTTTCTTCATTTGAGATGCTTTCATTTAAAATTCGCTCTTTTATTACTAAGAATCGAATAGAATCTATAAATGCATTTCCACATCAAATTAACTATAACACTAACAAATACTGGGTTTTCACAATTCACTATTAATACTGTAACATCCAGATCTAAGAAGATTAACTAAACAATGATCTATTTCTTTTTATTAAAAAAAGTAAAATCTTGTCTATGTTCACATAAAAAGAGATAAAACGTTCATTTGATATAAATAAAATAATACTGGCAGTTTGAGATATTTTGAGATTATCCAAAGAGAAATAAGTACAGTACCTATGCCATACGCTTTAAAGAACCATAGACAAAAAAAATGTTTCTAGACACACGTAATATTTTTTTTTTAATTTATGTGGCAATAATTTTATATCTAGGGTAAGTACATATAATTTGTATATACATCGAAACATGAACATAGAGGATATATTAAAATAGTAAATCTAGAACGCTTGTATAAGTTCTAGAAATCTCTTCAAAATTTCATTTTAGATACAACCAAATAAGCTAAAAGGGAACAGATCTTAGCGCTCCCGAGACCGAGAGATATTGGTTAAACTCGAACCATTTTGAACGGTTACACAACTAGTTTAAAACGCTGTTTAATGAAACTTCATATTAATCTGTGTTGAACGCGTAGTTTGTCTTCCGTCGCCTTTTACACAATATACACGGCTTAGTTTTCTTTTCTTATAAAGACAACGTTGATAATAACCGTTTAACCGTCTCAGGGGCGCTTTATTGAGATTTCTAATATAAATATATACATGAAGTATGCCTATATTTTAAATAATATTTTAGGAATGCATTAAATACCGAATATGTATAAATATAATTTTATAATTTATATAATTAAAAAAATATTCAATAATGCTCACTAATGATTTATGACACTCATAACTTAGACACAGCCAAAATAAAAAAATACTAGAACCAAAAACTATTATAAAAAATAAAATACATTCGCTGAGCGAAAGAAAATCTATATGAATATGAAATCTTTTAAATACTGTAGATATAAACGACATAATGCCGAAAGGAACTTATTAACAGTTTTCTGTTACCTTTGCTCTAATACTGTTTACTACTAAACAATGAAAAATTAAAAATAAATATTACCATAAACACTGTGTACAGATCGCTTTATAAGCGTTAACGTTTGTGCTTTAATAAAACAACTCGCGAGATAAAAGAAATTAAATAATAATATGAGATTGATATGATGTTTACTTGTCGCCATTTTCCTGCGCCATTTTCTGTTTCTTGGCGGGCGGCGCCATCTTGAACATGGCGCCCGAGCGCAGCTCCGACATCAGGAACGGCACCTTGCAACACATTTATTATATTAATATTTGACATATTAAGTTTTTGATTAGTTAATTACTATTTAATATACTTTTTATGTATTGCTTGTTTCGTGACAAAGTTGTAGTTTGCCGCCAATTAAATGTGTGTTTAACCAAGATTATATTTAAACATACAACCGAAGCCTATGAAACATATAGTCGGCCAACGGACGTGGCAGCCCAACCTGCCATACACTAATATCCCTACTCCCTAGCGAGTGTATGGCAGGTTGGGCTGGTTGGCCGAGTTTATGTTTCATAAGCTTTAATACAATATTATAACTTTCACTATATACCGTAATTAATGTTACTAATCAAAATTATCACTGTGCTCTAACTAAGCCAGTGCACTGTCAGTGCCTATGCAAAACTTATTTAATGCGCAAAGTGACGCGTTGTATTTTGTGCCTGAAGTCATATACACTCAAGCCATATACGCGGCTCTAGCGTGATGTGCAAAACTAAAGCTCTACTAGATTTGTACATACTAGCAAAAAGCTGAGCTTTGTGAGGGGTCGTGTAGTTTTTCTAACGGGTAATAATGTTACAGCGAAGCTCCTTGGTTTTCTAACAGAAGACGTTAGTAGTACAATAACATTCTATTCAATCAAATCTATTATAGGTGTGATACTTTTTGAGTACAGAGTACCACAAAGTGCTCAAGTTGTGGGATAGTGTTAGGTCTCGCATCGCTCGCCCTAATAAAAAGTCTGGTAAGGACCTAAATGAGCGAACCAAACATGCAATTCTTGCCTGAGGTAGAGCATAGCTCAAGTGTGATGTGTTAAACTAAAGCACTTTATACATTAAAAATACTTTACTATAGCACTTAAGTACTCATAGCACGTGCGAGAGCGGCAGCGTTAGACAGGTTGCACTGCAGGTTGTATTTCGTGCTCGAGCTAGAGCACTCAAATACTTGCAACATGTGCGCGGGCGGCAGCGCTAGATTGATTGCATTTCGTGCCTGTGCTAGAGCACTCGAGCCATGCACGATCATAGATAGATAGTTGGGTGGGTATAGTAGATAGTGCATGGCACGCGCGGGCGGCAGCACTAGGTTGTGTTCGTGCCCGAGCTAGAGCACTCCAGCCACGCACGTATATGGGCAGGTAGGTAGGTATGTGGGTGGGTACCTTTAGCTCGAGCTGCATGGCACGCGCGGGCGGCAGCGCTAGGTTGTGTTCGTGCCCGAGCTAGAGCACTCGAGCCACGCAATTATATAGGCATGTAGGTAGGTGTGTGGGTGGGTACCTTGTGCTCGAGCTGCATGGCGTGCGCGGGCGGCAGCGCGAGGCAGGCGCGCAGCAGGTTGTCGAGCGCGGCGCGCTGGCGGAACAGCGCGTTGACGACGGGCGCGCCGGGCGGCACCAGCGGCGCCTTCACCAGGTACGCCAGCGCCGCCGCCACCGGGTGCAGGCTGACCCACTCTGCGTACACACAATGTTACAGTACTCATTTTTACGTTATAGAAAATATCATTTCTCTAAAATAATCATCGTCACAAGGGGTCATCCATAAATTACGTCACACTAATTTCGTGATTTTTTGACCCCTGCCCCGTCCTTGACACAGTTTGTCACATTTGTGAGACCCGCTCCCTCCCTGGTGTGACGATACATAATTTGCAATAATACTCCATAAATATTAAATTAACCAACAGTTCTCAAATTACTTCTATTTTCAATAAAAAATTAAAAAAAAACAATATTAAAGTCAAACTTTTGAAAAAAATAACTAAACTATAGATTATTAATTAGGTATATTAATGGACATTAGAAACTTAGGCCGGCGCATGACACAGGTAGAGCAAATGTGGCCTCGCCAGCAAAAAAATTGACATTTTAACACTAAGGTATAAGATTTTGAAATGTGACGTCACAATACGTAGGATCCCTCCCACCCCCTTGTCACAGAATGTCACACTTCATCGACCCCCTCCCTGCCCCTTAACGTGTGACGTACTTTATGGATGACCCCGAATTATAATATATAATAATAATAATAATTAATATTCGTCATTTTTAAGGGTTTGTAGTCCAATAATAGAAAAAAACAAAACCCCTTACATATTTAATGAGGATTTCACCATTATTATTGTTGCATACTACCAACAACTTTAAATCTACAGTCAACAAATCAACTTATTTTATTTAAAAAAGTCACACTAGATTACTTAATTGAAGTAGTACGCCTAGTTTATCTAATTTAAATAACACTATTGTGTTATTTCCTTTATGAGTTAAGCTAGTATATTAGTATTTAGTATGACCCACCAAAAAAAAACTAAAAACCATAACTGCCTCGGTGGTGTAGTGGCTAGCATGTACAGTCGCACACCGGGAGGTCCTGGGTTCGAGTCCCGGGTCGGGCCAAGTTTAGTTATTGAGTCTCTCTGTTTCATAAGCCTCAGTAACAGCCCGGAGTTGGGAAGTTGGCGGTGTTTCACCCCCGTGCCTCGGAGAGCACGTAAAGTTGTCAGTCGTGCGCTTTAGCTCTCACTGGTCGTGTCTCGTGTCGTCCCACCGGAATATGAGAGTGATAAGGAACAGAGAGTGCACTTGTGCTTGCGCGTACACTCGTGCACTATATGTCCCGCGCCGTTGGCTAGTCTCAATGAGATTGGCCGCCGTGGCGACTTACCATCCCCGTCCCTGCGCAGCTGCACGCGCTGCAGCAGCTCGGCCAGCAGCACCAGGTCCAGCATGAGCGGCGCCGCCAGCAGCGAGTCCTCGCACGTGTTGTGCACGGCCAGCGTGTTGGCGCCGTGTAGCAGGATCTCCGACGCGTACTCGTCCATTGCACGCTTCGAGTCACCTGGACAACGATTTATATATATATATATAAATCGTTATTCGTATATTTATATATATATATATTATAGTAAACTGCATGTAAATAAATGCATGTCAAATTCAAATTCAAATTCAAAATATTTTATTCAGCATGAAATTATTACAATTTTTTACTGAACGTCATGAGTCTACTACCAGTTCGGAAGGAAGAAACCACTGACCTGAGAAGAACTGGCGAAAGAAACTCAGCGGGACTAATGTATATTTTTTTTTGTCTTAGTGTTTTTTCTTTTTTTTTTTTAATTAAATTGAAATTAACAATAATTCTATAGGTTGAAACAGCCTGGTGGCGATCACATCATTCCCAAGGCGTACTATCTTCTAAAAAATCGTTAATCGTATAATATCCTTTAGTACACAAACGTTCTTTCACAATTTTTTAAAATTTGGCAATAGAAGCTTGTTGAACGTTTTCTGGGATCCTGTTGTATAAGCGTATACATTGTCCATAAAAAGAATTACTGACTCGTCGTAAGCGAGTCACAGGCATTACAAGTTTATTTTTACTCCTAGTGTTAATACTATGCATGTCGCAGTTCCTGGGAAATTCGTGTATATTTTTATGAACATATATAACATTTTCGTACACGTACTGAGAAGCAACAGTCAATATTTTTATTTCTTTAAACTTATCTCTTAATGATACTCTAGGGCCTAAACTATAAATTGCACGAATAGCTCTTTTCTGCAGGACAAAAATTGTATTAACGGTAGCTGCATTTCCCCATAATAAGATACCATATGACATAATACTATGAAAGTAACTAAAGTATACTATGCGAGCTGTATCTATGTCAGTAATAAGTCTAATTTTTTTAACCGCGAACGCTGCAGAGCTAAGCCTCTTCGCTAGCTCCTCAATATGGAGATTCCACTGCAATTTCGAATCTATGATAATACCTAGGAATTTAGTTGACTGTACCGGTTTTAACATTTCTCCGCCTAATACTACACCATTATCAATAAGTTTAACATTAGGTGTTGTGAATTTTATTAATTTTGTTTTTTTGTTATTTAATAATAAATTATTCGAATCAAACCAATAGACAACCTTTGAGAGAGCATCGTTTACATCGTCGTACATATGTAAATTACGTTTTACCTTAAAAATAAGTGAAGTGTCATCAGCGAACAATACTATCTCATGTTTGAGAAATGGGCCAAGAATAGAGCCTTGTGGAACCCCCATATCTAACGGAGCCCCAGGGGATCTCTTACCATTTACATCAACCCTCTGTATTCTATTACTCAGATAGGAATTCAGGAGGTTGAGTGCCTTATTTCTAATCCCATAATGATGCAGTTTCCTGATCAACGTCACGTGATGCACACAATCGAAGGCCTTGGATAAGTCACAGAATATCCCAAGAGCATCCTGCGACCTCTCCCATGCCGCAAAAATATTTTTAACTAGCTCAACACTAGCATCTGCTGTGGAGCGACCTTTTGTGAAGCCAAACTGTTTCTTATAAAGTAGGTTGTGTGCATTAAAATGCGATAACATTTGCCCGAGTATGATTTTTTCAAAAATTTTACTAAATGTTGGGAGTACTGAAATGGGTCTAAAGTTATTAGGGTCTAGGGTACTACCTGATTTAAAAATTGGAATAACTTTACTGTGTTTCATTAGATCAGGAAACACACCACGTTCTATACAGCCATTAAATATAGTAGCTAAATGAGGTGCAACAACATCAATTACCGAACTAACCACTTTGACAGATATACCCCATAGATCAGCTGATTTCTTGATGTCCAGGCTTCTGAAGGCTACCATTATATCTTTGGGGTTTACAGGTTTAAATTTAAATATTGCATTACATTCTTTAACGTTTTCCCTTAACAAAAATTCTGCAATGTCTGGAGACGAATTAAGAGATTGCGTTGTTGACAGTGGAATGTCAGTGAAAAATTTTTCAAACTCAGATGCAACTTCTCGTTCTGAGGTAATAAAATTATTATTAATATTTAATTTATAATCGAAGCTACGATCTGTGACTCTTCCACTTTCACAAGCAATTATGTTCCATGTCATTTTGATTTTATTTTGTGCATTTCTTATTTTGTCTTTAATATACAAGGATTTTGCCGTGTAACATACTCTTCTAAACATTTTTGAGTAGGCACTTACAAAAGAAGCAAACGATACACTATGATTATAGGCTCTTTCACTGTACAAGTCGTATAGCATTTGCCTGCTCTTGCAAATGCCAGGAGTTGCCCATTCACCAAATGTCAAGAGACCCCCTGAATTGACTGTTTTAGAAGTGAATATTGTAGAAAATTCAGTTTTTACTAATTTAAATAAAGAGTTATATAAGTAGTTGGGGTAATTAATGTAGGATAAATATGGAAGCTTAGCCACAATACTACCTCTAAACTTCTCCATACGTGTAGTATTTATAGGTACAAAAAACTTTTTTAAAATATTTTTGTTGGCATTTAATAAAGAATAACAAAAGGAAGCTAACTGGCCACAATGGTCTGAGCTTAATTTATTAATAATAGCTTTATAACATGGTTTATTATGTAGGTTATATGATAGAAGCATAGATTTAAATGTAAGACTTATATTAGAATTATCTGATAAATTAATATTAAAATCTCCACATACAATAATAACCTTATTAGAAATATTTAATTTTAACAAAACTTCTTCCAATACTTTCTCAAAGTACTCATATAACCCACTAGGAGGTCTGTATACGCATACAACAATGAGGTGCTATTATATATATATATATATGGAAATATCGCTGAAACGATTGGATGGATCTGGATGAAATTGGTTGTTATTCTAATTAGTACTGACATGTTTTTTTTTTCTGTACCTACATTATTATTTACTATAGTATATATTTTTTTTTTTTTGATAAATATATTGAGCCACATTATTCGGTTATTTATTACAATTTTTATTACATTTAAAATTATACAGTATTTTTTAATACAATGTATACAAAAGTTGTTGTGATGTAACGAATATTTGCATTCACATTCGCGAACATTGGCATTCGATACGTATGACGAATGTTATGACAAACAAAAATATTTAATTACGCTGGGGGCATTCATTTGTTGAGCACGAATGTTTGTACTCCAGTCATGGGTGTTTATATTTATAATATGTATGTATTTAAAATATACATGTGTAGTATGTCAACTATCTGGCATCCGTAACACAAGCCTCGTAGCTTACCACGGAACAAGATGGCGAACTTTTTATGCGACTTCCAACAAGGTTGCCATAGTATTCTTATAAATAAAACAGCATATATGCGGGAACACACCATATATTAATATTCTATACACGCATATACTACAGTTGCGTTAAACGTTTAACGCAACCTTGGCGTTTTATGTCTCGGAAATCAAGCTTTAGATTAGTATAGAATATAAACAAGTACCAGTACAAGTACCAGGCACTCAGAGACGGGGAGGAGTCAGCGCCACCACCCCTCAGACGGTCAAGATGCGCAGGTCGGGGATCTCACCCACCGCAAGTCGGGGATTTTTAATGTGAGGTTATGGGTAGCAAAAGTATTACAATATACAGCCTAACTTATGACGTGGCTGCTCATGCTGGTAATCGTGAGAAATTGTTTTTGAAGTGAAATTACAATATCACTAGTATTTATACAGTGTGTAAACAGTGAGATAAATTTATAAACAAAGAAGTTTCACTTCTGACATGTGTACTTTGTACGCACGCACTTTGTTTTAATTATTTATATCTATGTAATTATTATGAGTAATGTAGTAACAGAGCGGCACTCACCGACGTGGGGCACGTACTTGATGACGACGACGTGGTCGGGGCGTTCCCCGCGCGGGTACAGGATGCTGTTGGACGCCACCATGTCATCCACCACGTTGCTCTTCGAGATCTGGCCCAGTCATATTATCATTAGGACTTTGTTCATACTACACTACATTTTGAATAATTATTATTTTGGAATAACTTTTTATATACATGAAGGGTACAAGGGCAAAACAAGGAATGTCACATAGAATTAAAAAAAGTTGAAAAGTATGGGAACATTTAGATTTAGCCACGTATTATAGATTGCAATGTAAATTAAAAAAAAAACAATTTTGTGACATTCGTTGTTTTGCCCCTGTACCCTTCACATATATGTATACAATCAAGGCAGTGATTGACCAGTGGCAGTACGCTCACTTGGGAAATCCAATGAAAATATCCAAAACCATTTGCACCTGATATTTTCATATGTTAATCATTTACACTTGTCTTACGATAAAGGAAATCGTGACAAAACCTGCAAGTCTGAGAGAATTCTAATAATTATTTTTAATTTTTATAAACATTGTCAAGAATAATAACTAATAAGTCAAGTTTAGAAATAAAGAATTTGTAGGCTATAGAGGTTAATTTGATTTACATTTAATAAATAAATATTTCTGACGTAATAACTAACTCCCCCCCCCCTTTTTTTTTTGAAAAAGACAATATGAAATCGAAGACCCCACCCCAAAACTCTTCAACGTGGCGAACTATGTCTTGATCCTCCACGTTTTAAATGGTGCCCATCCTCAGCAGGGGGACGTTAAAAAGGGCTGAAACCATGGAAAAATAGTATTAAAGAAAAAAAACCAAACCTCTTTGGAGCGGAACTGCTTCGGCGCGGAGAGGTTCTTGCCGTCGTTGTTGCCGAGGTGGTTGTAGCTCACGATGGATGCCGGCTTCAGACCTAAGTGTATATTTAAATAGAAATTTACAGAATGAAATTAATTTAGGTATAACAATATCATTAAATATTAAAAATATTTAATGATATATATTATCTTAAAAATTGTTTCATATTTTGTCTGTTACCTTTCCCAACAAACAAACAAACCCAAATGACAGAAAAATAAAATTTTATGCTAACAATATATTAAAGAAAAAATAGTAATGTATAAAAATTACATAATTAATAAACAATACTATAACTATTAAAAATAAATGCTTTACAGCGCACATGGTCACGGGAGAGACTAAGGTATTTGACGTCTCAGAGGTTTATATATTTGTTACAGACAGTGCCTACCCATAATTTACAAAAAAAAAATAAAATGGCATCAAAGTACCTTATAAATTTTTAATTCTAAAAATTTGAATTTAATTTTTTTTAAAATATTTCATTTTTTTATTATATTTGTTATTCAATTAGTATTGTGCAGAATTAAGGCGCAGATAAACGACTTTTAATGATTTTATATTGAACATCACGTCTAAACTTCTAGTCTTATTTCTTTGAAAAAAATATATGTTATACTAGACAATTTTATTCATAATTTGATATGTGAAAATGTGAAATAATATTTTAATAACATAGTGTAATTAATTTGTAAAGTAATGTCTAACGCGGACGAAAAAACGACAATCACGCAAAAACTATGGGGCGTATTTACATGAAACTTTAATCATATAAAAGACAATTTAATGACCCATATTTTAGTATACGGTTTTTATTTTTATTGTGTTTCATAAATCAAGGTGGGTTGTTTTTTCGAATAATCTTGGTGCGCGTTGAAGCGGGGCTCTAGTGGGCGACGGGCGGCAGTGTATGCTCAAGGGCGCGGGCAGTTAATGTCACCTTAATGAAAATTAAAGAATTCAGTGCAATTCAAATCTCAATCATCAATTCTTCACTAACCAGCTGATACCAAGAAGTCCACCAAAACGGACTTAAGTTTTGTCTGTCCGGACTTGAAGTCGTCCCCCGCCACGAGGACGTTGTTCTTCTCAGCGCGCTCCACCACGCCCGGCACTATCGTGTTTTGTGGAGACCCGTTTATGTACGAGCACTGGAATATATAAATACAGGTTAATTTTTTATTATAAAAATAACCAAAAATAGTCAAAAAACTTGATTCCAGAAAAGAACTAGTCTGTAAAAATAAATTTTAAGATTAAAATGTACTAAAACTTTGAAATTCTAAATAATATACACGAAATACAAGTGAAATAATTATTCAAAACTTTAATTATATTTTTACAATAGCAGACATGACACAAAGTAAGAAAATGAAAAATTAAATTGTTACATCTCTATTATATTCGTAAACACAAAATAATATTGGACCACTTTTGCACCGCTTTGGGAAAAATAAAAATTCGAAGCTGTAATGTTTAGTCCGGAGACCTTTTACTTTCTTTACTTCTGCCAATCTCTTCGGCATACTTCTATCAAGTTTTAAGCAATAGTCAAGAGAACATTTATATTGTTCTTGCATTCTTTCCTATAAAATATTGACATCAGTCAACGATCATCAGACGGTGGTGAGTCATAATCGCTTAGTAAAGTCCTGTTCAAGTTTGTCCTTAAATTTCCTATCGCTTTAAGGTTTGTGTTCTGTACCTAAGAGTATTTCACTCATACAATATTAAGAGTTAATTCAATTCTGTTATTATTGACTTCAAACGTGTCAATTGAGCGGAGATGACTTCAACACTGTCATGTACATTAAAAGAAACACGAGGGAGATTGTTCGGAAAAATAAGCTTATTATTAATAAGAAATAGACGCTTTTTAAATTTTGAAGCTACAACAAAAAACTGAGAATTAAACTAAGAAACACCTATCATTTAGATTCGATAAAAAATATTCCTACAAATCGATAAAACTGTACTGCAATTATAATATAATATAATTATTATTTTTAAATATTAAAGAAACAAAAATGGATACATCTTCTGACCTTGTCTTCTACCACTTACCCCTTCGTCTATCGCTGCCAGTGCGAAGATGGTAGAGGGTGATATCTCAGAGTGGTTCAATTGGAGAGCCTTCTCCAAGTTCTCCGAAGTGTCGTGGACACCGGGTATTACTTCGCAAAATCTAAGTAAGTAAAAATATAAAGTGAAACATATGGCTTGTATAACTAAAGAAGCCTAGAAATCTCAATTTTTAAAAATTTTAAATACAGACATAGCATATTATAAAAATATAAACGCCCATGACTGGAGTACAAACATTCGTGCTATGCACGTTTCATCATAGAAATGAATGGTCTAACGGGACTCGAACCCGTGACCACTGGCACATTATTATTAATTTAGTACTAGAAATACAAGTAAATCATTTTAACGATCATAGTGTGACTAAATATATAACGGAATCAGAATATATATTATTCTTCATATTAAAATACAATATTCCTATTTTTTTTTTCAATGAAACTTTTACCATTAAAAAATCAATCGATACAAAAAAGCCAATGTTTCAAAAAAGATCGACATACTATATTTTACTTTATTTTACCCTACAAACCCTGTACATTTCCATCCGGTCACGTTTCATAGTTTACACGGAATTAACCATTCACTCACAGTTAATTGAATTGTAACACTTTGGAATACGTTTCATTATTGATTTTTTATTACATTGGGATTTGTAATCCGATATTTTCTCCATTTTACAGTAGCATCAACGTCTTTTGAAGAGTCTATACTTTGTCGATTCTCGTTTGGCAATTCTATCGGACTCGTTGCACTTAACTAATTAGGTATAGACCATTGATATACTAGGAAAAAAGGTGTAGATAAGTCATACGCGCTCAAAAAGCGGCACACCAAAACTAGGCTAATTGGCCCACCTGAACATAGTCACGCGTTAACGACGCACTGTCGCGAATTATATTTGTCTCTTTTTCACTGGCGATACTTGAATCATGCCATCCTATTTTGACAACTAATCGTAATGTAGTGTGTTCAGTGTTATTGCAATATTTTTAGTTATTCATGTGTGCGTTAGTGTGCCGTTTTTAAAGGTTTTGTCGTTTAGGTAACGTATCTACACCTTTTTACTTATAATATCATTGGTATAGACGTTTATTTTTAGACGAACAATTTCTTGTTTTCCATTAACTTGTCAAATTATATTATTAAAAAATACATAAGCTAGTATATAATTTGTATATGTATATACATTTATGTATGTGCCTGTAAATTATATAAGATTCAAAAGTAAAAAAAAAACAATTGACGTAAATCCTTTAAAAAAAAACTAAATTCTCACCAAATACCTAACGCACTATCTTACCTTTCAGTATTTGCCGTCCACAGAACGATAATTTTGTCCAACTTCTTCTTGTCGCGGAAATCTTTAATGTCCGCTCGAATTTGTAGGTACTGCTCGTATCTTGTTCCGCGGATCAAATTTACAGCACGATCCAGCTAAAATATATAAAATCGGCTTATTGCATGTCTTAATTTACCAATTTTTTTTATTCTGATGGGTTATTACTGGATTTTAAAGCCGGCGGTTTAAATCTTATATCACATTACACATATTGTATATTGTATTATATATTATGTATAAATCTATACGTCTATACCATATCAATAGAATTGAACGTCCGTTTTTAATTTCAAATAAGCTTTTCACTAACTAGATATGTACGTTTTTACGGTACTTACATCAAAAAATCAATTTTTAAAATGTTTGTCTGTATGTCCGTCTGACCGTGTGTCTGTTTGTTCCGGCTAATCTCTGAAGCGACTAGACCGATTTTGACGGGACTTTCACTCGCAGATAGCTTACGGTATAAGGCGTAACTGAGGGTACTATTATTTTAGAAATTTTATTTATTTTATTTACGGGGTAGAGTTTTGTACTAAAATTTTTAAATGAGCAGGGAACACCTAGGGCCGAACCCGAGCGTAGCGAGGGTGAGCCGCTAGTTGCATAAATAAACACCGCTAGCATTAGTTAATTATATGCATAAATATCCCTATCAGATGCAACTGGCCGTGGCATTGAAAGTGCAATTAACTTTATATAACGATCGCGTTCACCTTGTAATTAGTACAACAAACATTCATCTTCCCTACAAGCAAATGCAGTCAACAGGAACTTAACATCTGTTAAAACTTTAACCTATGATGATTTAGAACACATAACACCATGAAAATGGGTCAAGCAGGAAAGGCTTACATACTGACGCAAAATATACTGGTAGCTACAAAATTGCACAACATCAACTCGGTGATACAAGATATTAGTTTATATGATTGCAATTCATATATTCGAAAACAATATAGTAATCGAAAAGAATCTGGAAATATTTTTAGTGACGCCATTCATAAATGAATTGGTATGATTCATTTGTTAATGTTGTTTTGTCAAAGTTAGAAGAATTATATTTTCCTCTAAAAAATTAAAATCTATTTGCAGTGTATAAACTATAAACTAAGGAACTCTTAAAATACCACAAAAAGTGTAATAATGGTTTTAAGATAATAAAATGCAGTTTTTCTAAGCAGAATGATTATAAGAATTGTCAAAACGTTATGTTTACGCGTCATAACACTGTTCAAAATCTACAAATTTTCAGGGACAGGCGGGTAATGCTTTAGTATGAATTGTCAAAAGTTTTACATATAGAGCCTTTTTTTATTGGGAAATACATTGACACATACCACTTGTAGAAAACAGATGGTTCGGTGGGACTCACTGGCCTATAGCCCGACAGGTCTGCCGGACACTACTAAGACAAGACACTGACGTCTTCGTACGTTCAGATGCAGCCAACATACATATTATTTTTAATATAAAACCAGGTCGGTATAGTTAAAGTATACGTAGTTTATAGCTATACAGATTGTAGTACAAATCCTTTTCCTCTCCAAAAATAATTTTCCTGAATCGTCTCATTAATTACGTTATACGATTGACAAACCATTGGCATCGACATTAACACGTGTATCGCCCAAAATTATATCTATAAATAGCTTCTGTATGTGAATTTGCCTGCATACATATTCCTATTTGTTTCCAACCACTCACCTAACCATAATTTCCCATGGGACATATTTATACCATGTTACCAAAGTCCCATATTAATAATAATAATGTTCTCCGACCGATTGCGGCCATGCATGGCGGCTAACCTCATTGAGACTAGCCAACTACGCAGGAGATATTATAGTGCACAAGTGTACGTGCAGACACAAGTGCACTCTCTGTTCCTATCACCAGTTTGACCAGTGAGAGTTAAGGCGCAGGACCGACGGCTTTACGTGCTCTCCGAGGCACGGGGGTAATACACCACCAACTTCCCAATTACGGGTTGTTACTGAGACTTACTAAACAGAAAGACTCAATAATTAAACTCGGCCCGACCCCGGACTCGAACCCCTCAATGTATGACCGTACATGTTAGCCACTACACCACCGAGGCATATCCCATATTAATGAGGTTCAGAGACGTTAATAGGTTTACGCGACTATTTGACATTTTAAATATGAGTATTTTTAGTGCGCCACGTTTCTAATGCCTTACAGTCAGTAGTCATGGGAGAGACTAATGTTTTATAAATCTAGAAACCTTTAAAGGTTATGACGTATAGGTAGTTGTTTAAAATTTAAAATTTATATCGTTCGTTCATTTCAGCCAAAATAAGGCAAAAATTTCCACGACAACCGGTCCTATGGCATCCGCAATATATAAAATTATAAATATAGATCGCACAAGATTGAAGCACTAACAGAAAAACAAAAACATTTTCATTAAATATAATTAATTAAAAAGTCCAACATTGTTGTTTCAAATTTATTTGGCAACCTTGCAACCGGGCAAGATACGAACGCACATCGCAATATTAATCAATATATGTACATTTATATGATTAACGTATTCAATTAGTTGCCAACATTTAGGTACATTAAATATACAATGTAACATGTTTCACACGTTCATTAGCCCATCTCACGTGTTATATTTATAATGTAGTTGGCGACTCTAAGCCATTAATAAAAATACATACATATATACTAGCAACTTAACCTAGCTTCGCTCGGGTTCGTCCCTAGGTGTTCCCTGCTAAAAAAGTTTGTAGCACAAAAAATCGTCCCGTAATTAAAATATATAAAATTTCTAAAATAAAAGTAGTCTTAGTTACTCCTTATAACATTAACTACCAACGACTGAAAGTCCCGTCACAAACGGTCCAGCCGTTTCAAAGATACCCGGGATAAACAGACAAACAGATAGAGAGACAGATAATATAATTAATATAAACATAACTCACCTGGTTAGCAGCAATGAAGTCGGGATCGTAAATGGCGGGTCTCGGTCTCATTGCCAACATTTCCTTGCGTAACTTCTGTTGCAGATCGTAATCCAAGACCTTCGCGCGGACCATGGCGTCTGCCAAGTTCATGGGGCTTATGTCCCAGCCGTCGATTACTGGTTAAGGAAAAAAACGTTCAAATAATACTATAAAATATTCAAACTTAGAATAACTCCAGCTGACCTAAATAACAAGTATTGATTTTGTATCCTATTTACAATGTCAGTACGATCTGTACCAGGATGCTGGTCAGTAGGTCAAGGTTTTAACTTTTAATGTTATTATACGAGGGGGATCAGACCATAGTCCACCGCGCTGGCCACTGGGCCAGTGAGAGTGGGCCAAGACATGTGAATGTCTTACGAAAACTTGCTAGGTTTTCTCAGACATGCAGGTTTCCTCACGATGTTTTCCTTCACCGTAAGACAAGTGGTAATCATGATAGAAATGATTCGCACATGAAAATATCAGAGGTGCGAGACCCGGATTTGAATCCTGGGCTACCACTGCCTCGATTAGTAAAAAATAAAACACAATTCTACTTATGTTATTCATTTAAAATATAATAATTTTAAAACTATTACTCACGAAGGTCATCAGGATTAACCATTGGCAGAAGGCTGGACATGGTGACATATACATCTTCGCCCTTTTCATCCATGCCTAGACGCACTGTTGACGCTTGTGTAATTGAACCAAACCTGGTTAAAGAATTAATAAATAGCATTAATGATTTCTCTCCTATGTCACTGATTTTATATTAAATCAAAGAGTTTTTTTTTCAAATTATGAGAATGTTATCTCCAAAATCACTTTAAGATGACAATTTTTAAATTTTAAATGTTTTTTTTTTTTTTTTTTTTAATTCATATTTCACTCACCAATTAGGTTTCATTAGACCATTCTTAGTGTTCCATGAAATCTGATGCTTATTTGCCAGTACTGCTGCTGTAAAAGTACTACCATTGTTGCCACCCCAACCTACCAACATAACACCCACTCGACCCACCTTCCGACCTGTTCTAATGGTCATTGATGTGCGGTAGGGTTTTGCCTATGAAATAATAAAGAGTAAAGTTTAATTCTATTTTATATAATATAATAATATACCTACAAGAATTATTCTTATCAGAATATATTTACATTCACACAATATAAATGATTATTATTTATAAATAAATGCATATATAGTTATATACTATAATATACATAGTTTAAATAAATAAATAAAAGAACAGTATTTTAAGTAACAAATAATAAAGCTCTTTGAAAACCTAGCTGTGACAATTAGTAAAACTTAAAATATTACTTATACATTAAATAATCCAATTCAAAACAACCGCACACTATAAAATATTATATACTCTAAATAGTACAAACTATAAGATATATAGGGCTATATATTGATTAAATACAGTATATCGTCAACATTTGGGACAATATTACAAAAGCACCATCAAGTTCCGTGATAAGGTAATAGTCTTGTTACGGATACCAGATAGTACTACACATATTACATAAATTTTAAATACATACATGTTATAAATATAATCACCTATGACTAGAGTACATACATTCGTGCTCAACAAATGAATGCCCCCAGCGGGACTCCAACCCGTGACCGCTACCGCAGAAAGTAGGGTCACTACCAACTGAGCCAAACATGTCGTCATTCAAAACTAAGTAATTGTCATCATTCAATGTCGTCATTCAAAATTCAAAATTATGATTTATGTTACAAAACAATCATTATTTTTTTACTAAGTTCTTAGGGAGCTCGACCGATCAATATGACCGGTTTGATAATTAATTTAAAATAATCCTGATAATATACCGACTTACCACAAACTCATTATCCTTTTTCGTCACTAAAGTCTCATTGTATTCATATTCAGAAAATATATAATCATCAGTATATTTCAAGTTAGGAGACGAAACAGTTATTTTTGAGGTTGTATTCATTTTGTCTAATCAATGTTTAAAAGTATTGAAATAAAATCAGTAAAAGTTCACTTATATTATAAGAATATTAATATTGATTTTACTTTAGACTTTAAAATGATTAATAAAATAAAGCAATGATGAACGATTAACGAAACACGACAACAAACCGGCGCAGACAACTGTCAAGGGCAAAGAGTATAGATAAATGATAATATACTGGGAAGTCAAGTGTCAATTCATGAATTCACAAATCACAATGAGGATCAGTACAGTTATAGCAAATTACATAGAACTAGTATGCAAGTTACTTATTTTGACATAAGAATGATATATCTTTTTGAATTATCCAAATCGGACCATAACTTACGAAGATATTAAGTTATAAACATTGCGCAGTTTTTCCCGCAACGCGAGTGCGTCTGACGTCACTATGACGGAACGAATGCAGCCGGTATTTATTTGCGATTACTCCTGTATTTTTTTGCGATTACTCCTAAGATATTCGTTTAAATTAAATGGTGTAAAAGAGTAAAATAATGTGCATGAAATGCTTATAGCCTCTAACTTATTTCAAATGATAATAATTAATATCGTATTTGTGTAAATAGCTTTCCAATTACCGCTTTATAATTGCCCATTTTTTACTATTAAAATGGATATAGTGCGTTATCCTTAAGAGATAGACATATGTCATCGCGGACTTTTTTGTAGACCTATATAAGTTACACAATTCCACCATACATCATTTTGTTATATCTCAAAGGGTTTAGGCAGCGTTTTCGTTGAAAGCTTCCAGACGACTTATTTTTTTCCGACACCTCCAACAGATATTACATATTATATTTTAGCCAATGCATACAAAAACTTGACAAATTATATACGAAAACCATCCTGGAGAGTTATTCTATCCATTGGTGAAAACTGCATGATAATCGGTGGAGTAGTTTTTGAGTTTATCGCGAACAGACAGACAGACAGGCAGACAGACGCGGTGGAGGACTTTGTATTATAATATGTATAGATTAGTAAACCATTTTCTTTACGATTTTTACAAAAATTAACATATTTACTTATTAAAGAAACGACTGCAGATACGATAAAAACTTTAATTTAAAACCTGTAGAATATTAAATGTCCCACAAAAATTGTCTTTAAACTATTTAGTAAAATGCGTTACATCAATATTCATCAGATATAAAATTTAAAATTAAGGCAAGTAATTTTGAAGATCTTGAAGAGTGCCTTAAATACTTTAATTTCGGACTAAAATGAAAACAAAAACATAAAAAAATAAAATATGGAAGGACTAAATTTTAACATTTCTTATCGTTCGTTCTTATCATTTAACATAGTGCAACGAAATTGTTTAGGGGCCGCTTGCCTTTTTTTAATGTTTAAAAACGCATACCGCCTGTAAGTGACAGCTGATTATTTAGGGCCCACCAGTTAAAAAGGCCAGGTTAGGTTAGGTCGGACCGTTTCCGGAGTCATCTGAACACGTCCCTCCAGTGCAGCGGCTCCTCCCACTTCCACTGAGGTAATGCTGGATATTCCCTCGATATCCAGACCAGGACTCTGGCCTCTGGGACTGAATGGTATTCCAGGGCGAGTTCTGTGCATCACCCTGAAATACCTGTTCAACGCATGTCTTCGTGTAGGGTGAACTACCCTACACTGAAGATTTAAAAGAAAGAGAAATTATGCATGTTGCTCCAGGAGGGTCGTCCTCTGTTCTCTCCTTTTTCTTACATGCCAGTCGTGATGCTGAGTAAGATGGGCAAGCTCTTTTAGCGCATTCTTGAAGCCGGCCCTTTCAGAGGCTCAGTTTGGGTTAATAGCAGGTCGGTCGACCGTTGAATGCCTTGAACGCCCTGAAGGTTGGGTCCTTGGCAGCAGTGGAGGAGGGAAGCGTGCTTTTAACTGTCGTATTGGATATAGCCAAAACCTTCAACACCCTGCCTTCGAGACGTTACGAGAGCCATTTTATTATCATGAGGTGCCTCTCTATCTTCGGTGGGTGTTGGACACGTACCTCCGCGACAGGCTGATCGTGTGAAAGGGGATCAACAGTGTGGTTGGTGGACGACGCGTCTACTGCGGCGTTCCACATGGAACAATTCTAGGTCGGATCCTGAGGAATCTCGGCTATGACTGGCTCCTGTGGTGTCTATTTCTTCCCGGGCTTGGCCCAGTCGGCACCAATAAGTTGTCGATCGGATCGGAATGCTGGGCCTGAGGGTCTCCATTTCCAACGAAAGGAAGAAAACGCACCCCGCAACGTCTGCCTGTGCGTCCAGGGAAGGATTATTGTGAAGACTTGAGTTCATACGTCACTGAACGTTCCGTGTCCACTTCTCCCAGTTCTGCGCAAAACTCCATGCTCGACGGGGTGTTTCAAATTCAGGCGAGTGAGCGTGCGCGTAAGAATCGTTCAGTGAGGTAGGGTATCGCTCATATCAGGCGACTCGCTGACGAGGCTCTGCTCTGGCCATGGGAGGAAGACTTTGGGGACTTCGGCGGCTGGCCTGGTGACGGTGGGTGCGATTCGTCCGTACCCATCTCACTGGGTCAGGAGACCACACGGCATCCTGACACTGCGGCGAAGAGTTGACGAACTGACAGGACCATATGAGGGTTTCCTCAGCGATACAAAAAAAGGCCAAAACGTGCGCTCAGTAGCGTCCGGCAATCCGACTAGGCATGACGCGAAGAAACACGCAGAGCAATCTCTTGACTGTGTTGCGTCTTGGTTTGCTTCGGCAGAACTGCCGGGCCATCGGGGCGTCGTAGTTAAATACTTAGGCGGTACTGCGTTGCCTCATTAAGACTTTATTGGGTAGTACTGGATTCTTTTAAGCTGGTGAGTCCCACATAACCACCTGATGGTATACGTTAATGCATTTCCAACGATAAAAAAACCAGTCTAGGTTAGGTCAAGCCCCTTCCAAAAGATAATTAATCTTGTATCCGCCACTGAGTAGGTATGTAGGTTTATCCACAAAACTAATTAAAAAGTTAAGAGTAGGTAAATATATAAATATATTATAATCAATACAGTTGCCTTAAAATAAGAGAATACATAGGTACACTTACACTACACGTAATAATAGGCACCAACTTATATCAACTATTTACTTGAGTTAAGTACCTACAAATCTATACCTATCATTTAATGTGTTTAGTTATGTAGGTAAGTACAACAAAATGATCTTCACATCAATGTCTTGTAGCCTGACCTGGTGGAGTTTAATCATCTCTTTTTATAACGGAAAACCATTTACTACGAAGTTTTGAGCCCTTTGGTACGTAAAAAAATAGTTTTCTAGCGTTTTTAAAGAAGTGTGTGTATATTTCGGTACTGTCAAATATTTACTACACAGTTAAGAAAGTTAAATTATACACAAATCGGACACTTAATTAGTTTCAAAGTCACTAAAACACTTCGCGCCTTATCGTTCCCAACGGCTAACTAGCGGCGACAGTCACTATGACGTCACAGCTACAGCGGCAGTCGCGCAGTAATTTCGCTAGTAATTTCCTCATAACTTCGTCAATTTTTGTCGTAGAACAAAAATTTTTGCACTGTACGTTAAGGATTCCACAGCTCTATAAATCTGCATTCTCAGCTAAAAACGTTACGGATCCTCATTGTCAAGACTTGACAAACGTGAGTCGTCACTCGTCACTCGTCAGTCGTCAGCACTGACCTCTATAATACCACTGGACTGGCTGTTGTCAACGTACTTTTGTGGCTGCTTGATATTCGCCATTTTGGCGCTGTCGGACGTAGCGAGACGTAGCGAGAGTTTGTGGTACTAAAACTAATGATGTCGATATCAGCGAGCAAATATCGATAACTTTTAATTATAAGTTTTTACAATCAATAAATCTGTTTCAAATAAAGATTTTTATTTTTATTAATCAATAACCGTATCATCATAATTACCACTTATGTTATATTAACAACGAAAATGCAAAATTACTATCAAAATTAGTTCTCGGGATTCTCGCTAGTGGCGCTTCAAATGGAGACAAAAAAATTGCTGTCAAACACTTGGAACAGCCTGTCCAGTGGTATTATATAGAGGTCAGTGGTCGTCAGTGATCTATCACTGAGTCTGAAGCATAGAGTATATTGCTATATATATAGTCTGGAGTCGTCACCAATAATTATCAACTATTATGGTACGCTTCCACTGCTTTGTTCCGAGGTTTCCACGCTTGGCAAGCCTCGAAAAGCACCCACAAGCTCTAAGCCTTAACAAACGCTTGGTGGCCATTTCCATGCTTGCGAGTGCGCTGTGCGTTACTGATCCTTTGAATTTTGATCTGTGTTCAAAGAATTCTATACATGATTCGAATAAGCCCTCGACTTGAATCAATATGATGATTCGAATCAATTCGATGATTCAAATCAACACGATGATTCAAATCAATACGATGAGTCGAATCGAAACGATGATTTGTGAATTAATACAAATCGATAAAAGTATAGATTAGAAAGACCTAATTTTGAGTAAGCTTTATCGTAACCGAAGTCAAGGGATGCAACATTAAGAAAAGAGAAATAAAAGATAGCTTGAAACAAGAAGAAAACAAATAAATTACAACTAGTAAAGCATAGCAATTAACTAGCAAGTACAAATTCACAATTAACAATACATAAATAAAATTATTATATAAGTAACTTATCAAATTAGTTCTGAGAAAGTACCGAGTAAAAGTCGCGTTAAGAATGCAGTAAGTTGTCAGTGCAACTACAGGGTGAAGGTGCATTCACAGTGGTCACAAAATTACTACTACTATTATATTGTCTACAGTTGAATTTAAATCACACTGTTTAAAGTACCTATAAAAAATTGTAAATTAGTTTTCTTTCTCCGTTGAATTACCGAACCATTTATTTTGACGAATAGGTGAGGAATCCATTTTAAAAAATTAATATATTAACAATCAAAGGACACGCACAAAATTGCGTTCGAAATGTCTGTGACTTCAACTGGTCACCCGTCACTGTGGACGCGACTTTCTGATTTGAAAAGATTTCATTGGTTTAAGGGGCGTTGCTAGGCCGGTAAGCAATGTGACATTTACTGCATTCTTAACGCGAATGAGGTATAGCAAGATTACGGCAAAACAACGTCTGGTCCATATGATCAGAAGGAGAAACTGATTCGAATCAAGAAATTGATTCGAATCGTTCAACTGAATTCGATTTGTAAAAATGATTCAAATCCGCGAGCTTATTTGAATTTTGAATTAACTTGACAATTGGTTCGAATCAAGTGGTAATTCGAATCATAGATGCATAATATCATTGAGTTATAAAAGACTAGAGTAGCAATGTCTAACAAAAATATTGCAAAAAAACGTGTCAACTTACGAGTTTAAAGTCGTAGCTTTGAAACTGATACATAAATATGTCAATCTGATCAAAAAATGTATGCTTGTCTCATTTTTTTCTAACGTCAAGCTATTACGTTGGAAAGAGACAAGACATTGTCATTGACAAACGGTCAGATGTTGTCATTAATCAACATAATTTCCCCAGAAGGAATGAAGGTTTGATTTTTTTTTCTTGCTGCACAAGGCTTGAATTAATTACTATGAAATATTGTTATCGAACAATATTTCATAGTAATTACCCATCGGGGTCTTTCAGTAGATTTAAAGAATTAGAAAAATTTATAAGGATGACTAGGTAGATTAGGATGATTAAAAAAATGCGTAAATGTATATTTTATTTATATTATGTATTTCAAAACTGTAAAATCAAGGTGAAATAAGTAATAACTATTGTTACGTACTACGGGTTCGGGATCCGAAATTATAAGCGTTATTGCACCAAAGTTGTTTTAATATTATTGTTTTATATTATAAAAAAAATATATTATAAAAATTTATTTATATTATAAAAATATTTCTGTCTATATTAAGGTAGAGTAAAGGCCTTATTACACCTTCCTAAATTTAGTCGTCCTAATTAGGATTTAGGAAAGGAAAGCAAAATGATGTTTCTGATTACACTATCCTAAATTTAGTAACCATAGACGAATTTACAGATTAAGTATAAGTTTCTACGAGTGCAACCATAGAGTATATTACTATATTATATAACGTTTTCATTAACTATAATAATAATTTTTATCGATTTTATTCCAAAGATATGTTTTTATCGTTTTTATTCAAAAGATATGGCATATCTTTATATAATTGAATAATATTAATTAGGATCTCTCTTTCCTTTGCCATTAAACTCGTTGCACTTTAACAAAATAACATTTAATTTTTAAAAATTTTTAATAACATGTGCACACTCACTACGCAGTCGTCACGTTTATTATAACAATAATAAATGTACTCTCTTTGGAGTCCAGAACAAAAATCATAGAAATAATAAACCAAAAATACTTGCTGTCCACAGATTATTAAGGTCGACGGAATTTAGCAACCATACTTCTTCCTAATTACTTTACTTTTTAGGATTCTAACTTGCTAAATGCGATTACACTTTCCTGAATTCAGTAACTAAATCTTTTAGAACACTAAATTTAGGAAGGTGTAATAAGCCCTTAAACTGTGAACGTGAGTGTGTTATTTTTTCGTTTAATGAGTGAGTATGATACTACAGTGCGTTTAATACAACAGACTTTAATAATAAATTTACACTTACACTAACATACATACGAGTACATACGTTATTCACTAAACTCCCAACAATCCGGGAAATTCAAAATCCAATATTCTGGTCACATTAATGTGTCATCAATGACAAAACGATGTTTGAAAAATTTATTTCGTCTTACAATGTTTTTATGGATAATCTGAAGAAAATTTAACAAACATACTTGTGAAAAGTAACACCACTTGCTTTATTTATCTTTTCAGACCGTGGTTGGCACACTTTAACAACACATTTCACCATTTTGTATTTTTTTGTTGCCAAGCAATCACTCTTATGACATCATGCTGTCAACTGAGGTCTAATATGTCAGCGGACATATTAGACCTTGTCAAGTACCGACGCCGTACATTGCGTATCTAGTCCTGTATAACATCATTGCATAATATATAATAAACATTCGAATCAACATAAAATCTCACTCGAATCGGGTTTTCACTTTTCACCGTCATCATTCGACTCATTCGGAATCAAATGTCATAATCGAATTTATCTTCAATCTTCTTGCAATCTTCATTCAGTTGACAGTTCATTGGATTGAGATTTGAGCCGGTAAAAAATATAAGAATAAGATAAATCCTTATTCTTAATTCGTATTATTAGTATTCATTATAATGGCAGGCAAGTATTGCTTTACCTATTTAAATTCATTATTACATAGAGTAATCTTGTTATAAATAAGGCAAATAGTTAAAACGCAATTGTGATTTTTTTGTTTTAGATAATCAAGACTCACCGATGGCTAATAATGAAGCAGATGCATTGCCAAAAGAAGTTAAAGTTAACGATGAGGAAAATAGAAAAGAATCTCCACCACCTCCAATGACCCCACCTCCAAATGAAAATGAAAACACTCAAGAACTCATTGTAGTTGATGAAAATACTGAGATTCTAGATTTAAACCATGGGAGAATTGGAAAAATTGAGAATTTAGAACCACTTCGAAATTTAGAAAGGTAAAAATTATAAAATATTTGAATCATTATATAAATCAACATTTTAGATATGTTTCTTTTTAATTTATTTGGCAAATTAATAATTAATATCTTAAATGTCACTTCATTCTCATCAACATTTTTGTAGGCTCTACTTGCGGTGGAATTTAATAAAGAAAATAGAAGGGCTGGATACTCTCTCTACTCTTGTGGAACTGGAACTTTATGACAATCAAATTGTGGTCATAGAGAACTTGGATAATCTTGTTAATTTAGAGTAAGTAATATTCAAAGAGAGCAGTGTGGTGCTATGATGCAAAGATGGGGTCTCATCAAGTGGCACAAAGTAGGGGTGACATTAGCAGCCTTTTCAAATTTTATATTACCAAAATATTTAACAATAATTACCTAGGTGTGTCAAAATCTTGCATCATAATAAGAAAGACAACTCAACCCTGCATTTAAATATAAAAACAGTTGAAAAAAATTTTTTTTTGTTTAAGAATTATTGCATAATATTAAATTGATGATTCATACATTTTAGAGGAATCTATAAAAAGTTTGTTATTGATGAACAATGATTAGAATGTTTGAACTAAATTTTAACTTATGTAAATTGCTCAAATATGTGGTAAAGTATGAATCATTCTACTTTACATATTATGATAAATATATAATATTGCAAAAATATGATATTGTAAAAAAAGTACTAAGCAAACATTTTCTTTAATTATTATTTATGTCTTAAGAATCTGTACCCATTGTAATAATTTTTGACTAAATTTACAGGATTCTAGATTTATCATTCAACAGAATAAAAGAAATAACTGGCTTAAATAATCTTTTAAAGCTGAGAAAGGTGTTTTTAAGTTCTAATAAAATAACAGAGATCAAGAATATTAATCATTTACCAAAGCTGGAATCTCTTGAACTTGGTGACAATCGAATCAGGGTATGTATGTTTTGTATTTTTCTATTGCATACACAATGATTATAAAATTTTTTACATGGTTGTTGATATAATTTTTTGCATAAAATTATAAACTGGATTTTGCATAAAATTATAAGTATCAAATTATGACAATCTTTTACAAGATATGAAATTACTATCACATATGTATATTCCAGGAAATAAAAAATCTTGAAGGTTTAACAACACTAAAAGAACTCTATCTCGGAAAAAACAAAATAACAAAAATACAAAATTTAGATGACCTCCATAGTTTAGAGATACTTGTATTACAAAGCAACAGAATCACTAAAATTGAGAATCTGGAACAACTGACAAATTTGGAACAGTTATACATCTCAGAAAATGGTCTGACGGCAATAGAAAATCTGCAAAGTCAAGTCAAACTTCAAACATTAGATTTGGCGCTTAACAAGATTACTGTAATTGAAAATGTGAGACATATGACTGATTTAGAGGAGCTGTGGGTGAGTTGGGCTATTATATCCATTATAATTTTCTTTTTTTTTATGATTAAAAAATTGAAAATACTAAATGTTAATGTACAGTTAGTATTTTATGAATATATGTCTTCAGCTCTTTTTAACGTTCCACTGCTAGGCACGGGCCTCCCTCAGTTCGAGGGGGATCAGGCCTTAGTACACCGCGCTGGCCTAGTGCCTGTTGGCAGACTTTACATGTCTTTCGAAAACTTGCTAGGTTTTCTCAGACATGCAGGTTTCCTCACAATGTTTTTCTTGACCGTAAGACAAGTGGTGGTAATCATGATAGAAATGATTTGCACATGAAAATATCAGAGGTGCTTGACCTGGATTTAAACCCACATCACTCGGTTATCCAAGCGACCGCGTTACCGCTGGGCTACCACTGCCTTAAATTTTATGAATATAATATAATTTACTTTATACCAACAACTTTTATTTCAGCTAAACGACAATCAGATATCAGAATGGTCATCAGTAGAATACTTGCAAGAAAACAAAAAGCTGGCGACAATTTATTTGGAACGCAATCCGATCGCTTCCGATCCAGCTTACAGGCGAAAGTTGAAACTCACACTCCCATCACTGAAACAGATTGATGCTACACTGTGTAGATAAATTACTTTATTATATGTAGCTTATATATGTTGCACAGTATTATACACTACCAGAACAATATAGACGTAAATTGTATACATACAATGGAATTGAATTGGCTGTTTTATTTCCAAAGTAACTGTACTATCTATGATACAGAATATTTATTGTTGTAATTTGAATACACAAAATTTAAATAGAATAAGCTCTATACACATTGCCTGCAATAAGTTTTTTTTCAATTTATAAGCTGCAATACATATCAAACCATTACTAATATGATGGTGGGATATTTATTATGGTAATGGTATAAATGGTGGTCTTATTTGTTTACATTACTTAATAGAAATAAAACAGCAAATTCGTTTTTCGTATGCGAAATATAAAATAAAATAATAAAGCAATATATTTTTGCTACTACACTAAATAAATTTTAACTATTTCTACGAAAATACATAAATTGACATACATATTATGACGGAATTTCAATTTACGTCGTTGTTCTATGTTGTCTATAGTTTGAATCATTTTATTTAAATATAGTTATAATCATTTCATGATGTATGTAATCTATGTAATAGTCTATTTGTCCCTATCCTCCTCATTGTAAGGCAGCTAAGTTGAAATAAAATTGTAATCATTTATTGTATTTTAGTGTAAATTAGTGGTAATTAGTTATTGAAACTTGTAATACATGTAATATTATGGGTAGGATAGATAATTTAGATATCGAATTCATTTTTTTCACCATTTCGTCTTACAACAAAACTAAAGTCTGAACCATATATTTAAAAAAAATGTGGCTACTCTCATTAATCTCCGTCCGGGTCGAGTTTATCCTATAATAGTGTACTCCTAATACATATTTTCTATACAGTTGGCGCTAAAGTTGTAAAAGTTAATTTTTACTCTTACTTTATTATTAATGCTGAATAAGAAAATTGATTATATACTTGAAATTCCTAACTAATTACAAGTTACATTACCAGCACTAGCATTTTTACTATTAACTGAAACATTCTTAATAATATTGCTTAAAACAGTTTATTTAATAGTAGAGGAGCAGCATTTTTTCCTGAGATTATATACTGAACTATTAAATCATTGTTTCCTGGTAAGGTTGTCTCTTGTACATTTTCTATTGTTCTGTGTCTTATTTAAATCTATTTATAACTTAAATTTTATTGTTCAATTAAAGGAATTTATTTGTACTATAAGACGCATTTAAACTAAAATTTAAGTATTATTAGTAATATCATCATCAAGATCAGCCTGCATTCGTCCACTTGCACTTGCCTCTCCTATGGTACGCCACCGAGTTCGATCTTCAGCTCGACGCATCCTATCAACTGTTGCTAGCCACTTTACGTATAATATATATTATGTATACTTTTTAACCGACTTCGAAAAATGAGTTTATATGTTCCACTGTATATATTTTGATATGTAAATTAAATTATTCATCAATATTATTAAATATGTAAGAAATAATATTTTGTTGGTCGTCTACACATGTATATCAATTGTCAGCCCAACTGGCAGAGTTTTTGGCGCGGATCTAGTTGTAGAACCATTTCTGTGTTTCCGTAAATGTTTTTCCAGTACCTAATGTATTTATTATTCATTATTTCTATTCTCATAACCATACCCATGTATCAATGGCATAGTTCTCTTCACTGTAGGATATTCATGTATTTTTAATTATACCAAGTAGTATTTAGATTTCATGTGAATAGTTAATTAATTTAATACATAAGCAGTGTTAATTCGTATTGGTAAAGCTTAGAGCTAATGATGTATTCTTTGTATTTTATTGATGTAAGCTAACTACCTATCAACCTTATTGTTTTATATTTAAAATATTTTATTATTAAATAATTATTGATGTGTTTTTTATTAAAAAATTAAAAAAACCTTTTCAGCTTATAATTATATCCTTATATTTAATATAAAAACAAATACTGTAGTGTTTCATTTTCAGGCAGTCTTGGAGTCGTTGAGCAATCTTGTCCAAAAGGAAGCTGCTCAAGAACATCCTAGTATACTCGATAAAGTCAACTTTAATGTGTAAATATCCTACAATTAATGTAAAATTAGTTATAATGTACTCTCTCCTTGTACAATAAATTTTATTGATAAATTCTTTACTTTTTATTGATAAAATCTTTGGTTGCTTTTATTGACATTATTTTATTCGGGTTTTGAGAATAGGTCCGTAAATCCATCGTATATTTTCTTTTAAATACTACAATTTAAATGAAGCAATAACGTAATGTGTTATGTGATAATATTATTATTTATTATTCATCCGTAGATTAGCTGGGTTCGAAATGAACAACCATAGACGAAAAATAAAATGGCGGCTAATAACAATCACTATTTACTCTATTGTTTTCTTATCTGTAATTTTATGATATATGTCAAATATATCCAAAACCAAAAGTCAGATTGTAATTTTCTGTGCATTGTGCAAAAGTGGCTGTTATTCTGCAATTTCATTATAATGCGCTTTGTTTCATTTTAATCTATTTTTGATATTACTTTTAATGTATAGCAACATAGTGATTAGCTTCACATTGTGATAGTTCTTATTAAAAACAGTACAATTAAATATAAGCAACATTACCGTCCACGCGGAATTGTTTGTTCATTGTAATTTGTAATGGAAAACCTTGACCAGAGTAACAATAAAAACGTGTCGCTTAGTTTAATTGCCGAATATGGCTCGGAATCTGACTCGGAGGACACAAGATCTAACGATAATACGGGAAACGATGATTCAGACGCAGTGGAGCTTAGTGAAATGGTATTGAAAAATAATATCATCAATGCTTGTGCTCATGGACCACTTTCAGATGGTGATAGTGATGTAGTGGTTACGAGGCATATGATAATAGATAGTACAGAAAGTGGTGTGGTAGAGTATGATGTAACAGAGTATAGAGATATGGACAGTGACTCTGATTCAAGCTCTGATGATTCTAGTGATAGTGATGTAGATTCTGTTAAGGATATTGAAGAATATTCAAGCGGGTAATTTTATTTGTATTTATCATATATCAATATTTTTAATCTAATGGAGAAAATGTTATTTATTTACTAAGACAATATTTTGTTTCTAGAAATGAATTGGAAGTAAACAGTAGATCTGGAAAAATTGAACCACCTAAAGTACATGGTGAACTAGGTCTTGATGATCTACCACCTATAGAGGATCTTGCAATAAGCTTGCCAGCTCAAGAAACCACAAAAATAGGAACCATTACTAGTATAGTAGACAGATTAGGTAAAAATTTTATTATTTGACTAGTGACTCACCCTCGCTTCATTCGGGTTCATCCCTAGCTTGTACCCCCTTTAGCATAAAATTTTTACAAAGTCTTGCTTATTTATATATAATCAAAAGCCTAAAACATAAGTTTCAAGCATCTAGCTTTAAACATGACTAACTTTCATCCCCTATTTCAACACTTACAGCCCTTTTTTCACCTTAAAAAGTAGCCTATGTCCTTTTTCAGGCTCTAGACTACATGTGTACCAAATTTCATTAAAATTGGTCCAGTAGTTTTTATTTGTTACATAAAAAAATACAAATCTTTCCTCTTTGTAATATTAAGTACAGATTAGAACAAAGTTATGTGAACATTAATTACATAAGGATAAGGTCTATATTTACTGGCCACAAAAATTATATAATAATATGGTGCAATTCTTGTTCTTAGATTTGAGTTTACATATAAATTTGTTGTAAAAGTTATGAGTTCTTCTAATATTAATAATTAATGAAGTTTAGTAAAACACACTGACATGAATACTTTTATTTGTTAAATTATTTAAATACCTCACAAATCACAAGATAGATATGAAGAGTCAAAGACTAATATTTTGTTTTTGGCAGTGTAGTTATGCATTACATTTTCATATAGTTTCTGAAGTAATAACTTTAATTTCTATACTACAACTGTAAAATAACAAAATTTAAAGAAGAAATCATTAATTTCCAGTGGTAGTGAGAGCATTCCCTGAAACACCAGCAGTTGATTTGGACAGTATCCTGTTTCTTGAAAATGGGGCAAGAGCATTGGGAAAAGTATTTGATGTTTTTGGACCTGTAAGTAATAATCATTTTAAAACTATCCTAAGTATAGTAATATCTATGAAAATTTTATGTTAAATTAAAGAATAGTAAAATAAATTAAAAAAATAATTGTATGTATTTTCAGATAAAGGAGCCCCATTATTGTGTGCGTTTCAACTCTGAAGATCATGTTAAAGAAAAAGGAGTGCAACCTGGTATGGAAGTATTTATAGCACCGAAAAGTCAACACACTAATTATGTCTTCCTCACAGAACTTATGAAGTAAGTTTTTTAGAACTAATCGCATTAAAGTTTATAAAAATCCTATTATCTAATACATATACTTAATCTCACTTACATTTTTACTGTGTGTTACTTTTACTTTACATAAACATTGAATACTAATATTACATTATTTTCAGAGTCAAAGGTTCCGATGCATCATGGTTAAATGATGTTGAACCGCCTCCAAGCCATGTCGATTTTTCTGATGATGAGGAAGAAAGACGAGCCAACAAAGCCAAAAAGGAACAAAAACAAAACAAACAAGACTCATCTGATAATGGTGAAACCTCCAAGAATCCTCCCAGAAAAATGCTAGAAGCCAGACGTAACAACCGACCTTCTGAATCTAGTAGTAGATTCGGAGGATCGAGCCGCGGCCGCAGTTCTGTTCCACCAGGCTTTAGGAGGAACCCATTCCACTTCGCAAGAGCACAACGACCATGGGATGATCAGGATATGAGAACTCCACCTCCACACCCCAACGTAGACCCCGGAGGTCACTTTATTGCTCCACCGACATTCAATCCGATGTTTCCACCGTTCCATCCTGCAACTCCACCACCGTACATGATGAACAGACTTCCTTTTGTGAGAAATCCTAGAATGCAAGGGTTAATGAATATGCCAGTGAGACCAAATATGCCAATATTTGGTGCAAACTACTGCAACATGCCAGAGCAGGCTCCGCAGTGGGTGAGTGGACCTCCCCCGCCTCCCGGCACGTAATCGCACAATAAAAAGGTAAGGCTTATTATATTTAGTCAATAGCTAGTGCTGTGTTAACAATACTAGTTTGCTTATCCAAATATCTATATTTATAATAAATAAAACATAATATTATGGTAACACTCATGTGTTTCATTTTACCTTTCTATTACCTAGTTTGTTATTATAGTACAGAAATAAAAGTAAAATTAATAGATTGATTAATCATTATTTAGATACATTTGATTAAAATATTTTAAAAGCTTAAAATGTATGATAAATGAATAATAAAGGATTGGTCGAAAATCAAAGGCCAATGTATTTTGTGATTTCTTTATTAAATATTTCATTGTTAGAAATTAACTAACGATCGAATTTCATAAATGTTAAAATAATAAAAAAGTTTATAATAATAAAGACTACAGCTAAAAAATACTGCTCTTGGACTATGCAGAACTAAACAAACGTTATAATTCCTGCTGCCCTTATTGACGAATGTCAATGAAACTGGTTAAAATTAAAAAAATTTTGCACTCACATGATCACAACGTAAAATGATAGCCATTTCACAATACAAGAATATAAAATCTCACACTACAACTAAACATTCCTTGCAGTTTGAATAAATCGATTTTGATTAAAATCCTCGAGTATAATTGCGTCCAGAATAAAGATGCTTACATATAGATATATTACGATAATGTAAGTTGACTTAGAAAAATATTTCTAAGGTACATAATATAGATATAAAGTATGTTAAAACATATTATAAAGGTAAATTATAAATTATAATTTAAATTATTAAGGTGGTACAAATAAGTGTGGCAGTGAAAAAATAAATAAAAAGAATCAAAATATTATATAAGACAATGATATTTTAACTATAGATATGTTATACGCTCACTAAACAACCGAAAAAAGTGTTCCGCGCTGCACACATACACACTTTTCATTCAAGGTACATGTCAAAATGATAGAAAGGGGATAGTCGATAAAATCAATAAGAAAAAAAAGAGACAGCTAATGTTGTCAATTGCGCGTCAATGTAAACAAACATTAGTCTAGCGACCGATGACATATCAGAATATTAGGCAAATAATTGAAATATATTAATAAATCGAAGTATTCTGCGTTCTTACATGTGGTATGAGATCCCTTGTGTTTTATTAACTTTGGTATCATAATTGGTGCATTTTCTAAATACACAGGATGGCATTTTTTTAAATTTTGTAGCGGCGTACCACTCGTCGCCATGCGGTGACACTGACTAAAGGCAATACGTCCTAATAAGGATGTTTTCGAGTTTTCACGATTGCGCGCTCATAACATATCTATAGTTAAAATATCATTGATATAAGATAAATAATTGAATTTTGATAAAAATGCAAATTATACGAGTTTAAATGCAGAATATAAACCAATAATGATTGTACCACCGCCTTTTTTTTAAAAAAAATAAACAAATGAGGCAAACAATAAATGCAGTCAACCGGCAATCACTCAACATTCCATAAATAAAATTAATTTCGTTTATTGCCAAATCATAAAGCCCGCTTCTCGGCAGCCAACGCTTATAATGTTCAAAAGTGAAAATTATTTGTTAATAATTTGTGTATTATTTTTTATTATTTATTATATTTTAAACATTAAAAAAATCTTAAAATGGATTTAAGTTGCGATATTGAAAATTATAATATTAAAATTTCAATAAAAGAGAGCAATTAAGTACAAAATGTTATAAAAAATTATTATCCTCATATATATCCTTGGTGTGTAATTAGTGATTAGTGAAACATTTGTAAATTAAATAAATAAACAGAAATATATGTACTATTTTAACTATTGTATCTATAGGTATCTATAGGGAAATGCAAAAGAATTGATGGCTCTGTGGAAGAGTAATTAAAATGTATAACGCCATCTGTCGGAACATATGATGTGATTATCACTACATATTATAAAGCAAAGTCCTCCGCCGCGTCTGTCTGTCTGTTCGCGATAAACTCAAAAATTACTGCACCGTTTTCACCATTTGATAGAGTGGTTCTCGAAGAAGGTTCTAGTATATAATTAGTCAAGTTTTTGTATATTATAAAAAATTAAATTTGTATTTTATTGTTGACACAGTCAGCGACTTTTATATCTTTAGTGTTTTGTTGGTTATATCTATATTACAAGCAGCAATGTATATTTCTAAGTTTAAAATTTATTATATTTTGTGACTTAAAAATCTTGTGCATTACACACGTTGGCTGTCGAGGGACGGCAACAGAAACATACTAAACTTAACGAATGACAACACAAAGCCAATAGGGCCATTGTAATCAACTTAAACTCGGATCTAACCTACGCGGATATAAGTTCATTGTTGGAGTAACTGATCGCATTAACTTATCTTTAGTTATAAAAATACAGATTCATTATTTAAATTAACACTCAGTAATCTTAGCTTGCCTTGAGACTCACGACAATAAATGCCTCTTGGGCTTCTTAATCGATGAATCGGTTAAATAAAATACCGATGAAATTATAGAAAACGGTAGAGCAGTCTTCCATTATATACGTAAAATATCCTTTAACGGAACTAGATAGGCGATTACGAATAATAAGTTGAAATATCGATATTTATTATTAGTTTGGTAATTCTAAGTGTGAGATTGTCGGGCGGACTAAATTATTTCAGACCTGTAAAAGCTATATTGTACACGATGGCGTGTTACTGCGCAGGCTTCCATAGATTCTCTTATTTTTCGTAATCGCCCAACTGAAGCGAAACGTACCTTAAAACGATCAGACGATACATCACTACGTTTAAGAATAATTTGATCTCAAAATATAAACTTAACACTAAATGAAATTATATTTAATCAGCTACGATTATCAAGGGTTACAATTTTGTATCGATTATACGTTAGGAACTATTCTACTGTACAGATATGAAGAAAATAATTTCTTAAAAATATTCATAGTAGCGAGTTAATACTTTGACGACGTCGAACCGACTTCCACCGACGTGAAGCGTGACACATACAAGTAACAAAAGGAACATAAACTTCTACCCGGCGGCCTTGCCGCCCTTACACGACACAAGAAAGGCAAAAGATTAAACAAATATATATCTTATACGTTCATATCATATTATGTTCTGCTAAATTAATTAGCTAACATCGTATCACTTGCGTGGTGTTGCCAGTTAATATTTAGAATATTTGCTTTATCTAAGACACTACGCTCTACGATCTAGTATTCACAGAGATTGATACACTTAGACATGGAAAGGCGAAACAGCGTGTGCTTACTACACGATATTTAATATTTCAATGGTTAATTTTAACATATTATATTATTAGCAAAATAATTCAGAAATTTCCTCGTCGCTAGCAACATCGCGCTCCCTCAATAGTAGGCGCGGGGTGTCGCGATGCGAGTAGCCGCGAGCTACAACTTATATTACGATATATTTATTATAATAGACAGCCAATCAGACGCTACTTATGAATAATTATTATTATTTCTACTCAAAAATATTTGATCCTAAAATAACGCATCTGCATTTTTGGGGGAAACCGAAAAATCACATTTGCCGAATCACGTTTTTTTTAACTACCCACAGGCGTACCAATGTATACCGCTCACACAAGCTTGAGATCTGTCCACAAACACCTCATATCAGTAATCTGATTACTGGTGACAATCCATTTTATTGTGATTATTCGGAATCATCGAACTAGCTTAATATAATACGTAGTTCGATCGCTAACATTAATGAATATCATAAGAGCATACCATCTTTAATAATAATAAATAATCATTAAAATAGAAGTCACGATATATTACTACAGTAATCAAATTACCGATACAAGTCCATAATTCCGCGTCAGTGGGTAAGATAACGTAAGTACGAAACGCTGAAGGCAACAGTACATTATATCTACGTTTCACAATACAATTAGTAAATATGTATTACTCTATGTAGAGTTTCGGAAAATATTATAAATCTATACGTGATTATACATACGATACATTATACATGAAAACCTTACTTCAGTTCAAACTAAAAAAATACTACTTAAGGTCCGATCTTCACTATGATGTAGTTCATAGTTCGTTCTCGGTCCGATCTCGGATTGGTAAAATATTTTCAAGTAAGACATAATATTATATCCAATCTAGAAGAAATATTACTGCAAACCATTCGACCGAACTAAGAATTTTCTTCTTCATTTATGAGTAAACTGGGTCAGATTGTATAATGTTATTATGATATGGCTTTACCAGACCGAGATCGAACTGTGTACGCCATTATAGTGAGGATTGGGCCTTATACGTCTACACTATTGCATAGTAGAGTGGCGGTTACGGGTTTTCATGTAGAATACGATTGTGACAATTGTTCTGAATGTCTCATTGAGTATATTGTAGCAAGCGGCACTCGGCGTTTAAGCGACACTAAGAAAATACCTCTACATACATATAAAATTCTTAAACTATCATTACTTTTAATATGGCTCAGATTATATATATTGGAGCAACGAATGCGACTACGCTATGTGAATTGCGATGGGTTCTACTAAGACATAGTCGATCTGTTGCGACAGTGAAAAATTCGCTCACCAGCCGAGTACCGCCTCGAGTAAAGCTTTAGCAGTTCATAAATCTCCAGTTCAATAACTATTCATCACCAATTTAAATGCATCATCGACAGTCACTTTGTTCACTTACGGATCATTGTAGTAGCATTTAGCATTTGGTATCCAATTAGGCCGCAGACATCGTGTATACGATTATAAAGCGATCAATATTAATACTAAAACAGTTAGGAAGACATTATAATTCTAGTTCCACAATACCTGCGATGGATACGATACGATACGAAGGTGGCACGAATACATTTTCCATCAAATTTTATCATACTAGTGCCCTTACGTTAGCTACTGGGATTCAGAAGTGGAATAAGCGACATTGGGTGTCCGCGAATGCTACCACAATAATAGTTTATCTTAGCGTCTACCCCGAAAACGCAAGAGTTTAGAGTACAGAATTTCTTCCATTTCGTTACAGCCGTTAAGGAAGACGCATTAGTATAGGGCG
Organism: Boloria euphrosyne; assembly: GCA_951802675.2. Lineage (NCBI taxonomy): Eukaryota > Metazoa > Arthropoda > Insecta > Lepidoptera > Nymphalidae > Boloria > Boloria euphrosyne. Next base: position 10,311,653 of record OX637885.1, read on the forward strand.
TTTTGAATCAACGAAATGGACGAATTGAGAAACTGGTATAGATTGTTAGTCGCCAATTCTATTACATTAAGTGAACGAACATTTTTAATTTATAATATTATATGCCATATTGATTAAGCAAGAAGACCTAGAGACAGTGTCGTTCTATATAGTCATGCATACAAGAAAATGTTTTGATTACATCGAAATAATACCAATTATTTCCATTATTTGAAACGGGAATATTCTGGAATGTTATATAATATTATGCATGACTTATAGCTTCGGTTCGTTCACTCGGCGACCAATCTATTTCCATTTGAAGGGTATCAGGATGATGGGGTAGACCCTAAGGTTCTCACATTATGTGTTCTCCACGGGCCTGATGGTACAGTCGCCGACGGTGGTGATGGGCGTGATGGTGACCGAGCTGGGGGTGGTGGCCGCGCCCTCCTGCGCCGGCTCCTTGTCCTCCTTCTCCTCGTTGGCAGGCAGCTTGACGATCTGGCAGTCGCCGACGGTCATGATCTGCGTCTCCATGGCGACGGGCGGCACGTTCTCCTCGGGCTCGACGCGCGAGTCCTCGTCGTCGGACGAGGAGTCCGAGACGTCGATGGTGCGGTCGTGCGAGGCCTCGCTGGCGCCGGTGTGGTCGGCGTCCACGTTGCGGTCGGGGTCCACGCTGGTCACGCCGTACGAGTAGGCCAGCGGGTTGTACATCATTTCCGTCAAGTAGGAGAAGTCGCCGAAAGGAAGGTTGGTCGCGTTGTAGTTCTCGTTGGGTCGTCCGTCTGCAATTAAATTTATTGTTAATATTAAAAAATTTTTAATGCTATAAACTGCACCGTTACCCCTGTACAATGTACATGCTTTGTTTTTTCTTCATATCTTTATATAGGTAATTTTAACCTGTGTGTCTTTATGTTATTTTTGCATGCAATATTTGTTAAAACTTTATTTCATAATACACTTGTTGTAATAAATGTCATAATAAATGTTAAACACGAGCAAAGCTGGCAAGTTAAATAGCATAAATGATTAGTAATTAGCAAACTTCAATGAATATATTGAAATCCTAATAAACCCATACATATATATTTTTGTAGGAACAAGAAAGTAGAAACCATCACCAAATACACAAAGAAAAAAATCACCATTTGAAATTTTGTTATCTCAGTTAACATTTTATTATCTATAGTTCTACTTCTACAATACAAATACCGATTAGTACCGACGAATACCCAATTAAATATTGTTTTCAATTATTTAGTCCATGCTATTTAATGTATTATACTAACAAAACTTGCTTATTTCCGCGGCTAGCCCGTACTGCATCGGTATTGACATTTCCATACCTAAAGAAACACTTGATTAGCTTAGCGTTGTGATTGGCATAGCTAACTTTGTATCATACATTATACATAACACTGTCTTACCAAGTTTATTCCAAAATTATATTAAAACAAAAGAAATTAACTTTTAATTATATTGAAAATAAATAAAAATTAATTAATTCATTCCAATTAACTTTAATTCTCTTCAAAATTAATTCTATAATTTGGCATCTTTTTTAGTTTTAGTTTTATAATTGTAGAGACAAAGTTCATTAACTTTTCTACGCCAAAACACGTATCGTGTTCCGTCCATTACTATTGATTTTGCTTTCAGTTTAAATATAGCAACAGACAATTTAACTTTAACTATGTAGTATAATACGAATTTTAAATAAATAAAAAAACCATTTAGTAAATGCCAGTAGGTACAGAAAGCGAACAACAATATATAAAGTAAATAGGATAAAAAAAAACAAAAAGAATGGATTGAACACGATGTTAAAAGAAAAAAAAAGCAAATGCTACGAGGCGCTTTACACACGCACACTCACATAACAATGAAGTCGGTGTAAATCGAGATTCTAAGAACTTAATAGGGTGTAAAATATAAACTACATTCAACCTTATTCAAACTACATACGTCTCATAATATGTTATGGAGTTAAGATGAAATGTTAGGTCATTGTTCATATTTTATTTTACAATTAATCACAAGTAAAAAAATCTCGAGTCATTGACGTCTTCTATATTATAATGAATACTCGGCAACCTTACTCTATAATGACTTTTAAATGGGTTTTTCCTTGTTTTTTTATAGATTCATGAATTATGATATATTTTTGATCTAATTAAATGATATGAAAAAACATGATTTTTATTATTTAATTTTTAGAGTTTTTTAAATAGAAATAAATTATAATTAACCTGAATATAACATCGTATCCGCTTGACGGTTGCTATGATTAATGATAGTGTAATGCAACAATGTTTCATTTAAAGTTGTATATATATCACATAAATGTTAAATCTCATAAATTACATCAATATATTATTATTATTTTAGTAAATAAACTTATTCTACTTATTTTAAGTGTGTATATTTTTGTCCCTATCTTTAGATTTTGTAATAACTAACGACTCACACTTGCCCCCTTGTGTTCGTTTCTCAGGTATGAAATGTTTTTCGGCAGTAAAAAGTATCCTAACACTGACTCTGCTAACTTGCTATCATCGTACCAATTTTTATCAAAACCAGTCCAGTGGTTATTTTCATGATACCTTGCCAGACAAACAAAATTCTAAAAACTATAGATAACTATATAAATACGATTTTTTTTAAATATTCAAAAAGGTTCGACTCAGAATTTTGTATTTTACATTATAAGTAAAAAAAAAACATTAAAAAACAATGATTTAACGAAACCGCCGAATATTCTACCAATAATAATAATTAAGGGGTAACATAGAATTTTATACCTGCTTCCAAAATGTTTACCTCACTGACATTATACGAAATAACAAAAGCAGGTTGGGGATGTTTTGTTCTACCTGCTTTTTATGATTTGTATGGGTTAAGTATAATTTAGCCTGAAGGCGGACTTTGGTTTTTTAAATAATATTTCAAACATTATATGTAATTAATGTAAATTTTGCTTTTTTTATTGGATTTTAATGCCTTTTCTTACATGTGTTTAATTAGACGTTGAAGGTAGAAAAAATATATTATATAGGTTGTTTTAATGTAAATTAATGTCTATGATTTAATAGTTTAAAAAATATATGTGCGTACGTGTAAGTAGGAAGTGGGTGTTTATATGTATATTTACAAACACTTAAAGCCCACTAAATAAGCACTATAGTCGGTTCGCGTTAAGAATGCAGTATGTTGTCAGTGCAACTACAGGGTAAAGGCGCATTCACAGTGGTCTCAAAATTACTACTACTATACTGTCCGCAGTCGAATTTAAATCACACTGTTTAAAGTACTTAAAAACATTGTAAATTAGTTTTCTTTCTCCGCTATGACTTACAGAACCACTTTTATTTTGACGAATAGGTGAGGTATTCATTTTAAAAAAAAATATTTAATTTTTAAAGGACAGGCACAATGTTGCGTTCGAAATGTCTGTGCCTTCAACCGGTCACTGTGGACGCGATTTTATAATTTGAAGAAGGTTTCATTGGTTAAGGGGCGTTGCTAGGCCGGTAAACAATATTGTGTCATTTATTGCATTCTTAACGCGAGCGAGGTATAGAAGGGATTTTCTTGACTTTTTTTTGTTACTACTTGTATTTTTAATTAATTACTTGTATTTGCTGTAATAGTTCTTTAAAACAATGAATTAAAAAAAAGGAATTTTCGGTTTTATTTGAAATGCGTTTTTTAAGTAAAATTGGCATTCTTGATGTTATTTTATGTGATTATATTTAGAATGCAGTTGAATTTATATTTCTGCGTATGCGAGTATCTTCAAAGCATTTTGCATTATGAATGGGAATAAGGTACCTGAATCAATAATTGGACCGTATGGAGGTCGCACATTGTATCTAGTGCTAGCTAGCACTGGCAGTTTGTACCTATGTAGTTTAAAATAAAATTGAATGCCCTTAAACTGACTAACTTATGTACACACATGACAATTGAAGTTATGTATTTAATTAAACATATAAGTACTGTCGTAATTCTAAGAAAAACACTAATTTTCGTTTGCGATATAAATATATTGATTAACGTAATTTTACGAATTTATATTTGTATGTATGTACATGGTATAGAAAAGTAAAAAAAAAATAAAAAAAACGTAAAGAACTACTTCAATAACAATTGTACTCTTAAAAGAAACCCTAAAAAACCTATACTAAGACTTAAGCGAAATACGAATTAATATTTATGTATCATACTGTTGAAAAGTAAGTAGAAATGAAAGTTTAAAAGTATAGCAACAATAGTAACGTGTGTGTGACTGACCTCCTTGCGTGGGCAGGAAGTAGTTCTTGGGCGGGCGGCCGCGCTTGCGCTTGAGCAGCAGCTGGTGGCCCGCCAGCGCCGCGCCCGGCACCGCGCCGCCCGTCAGCACGCAGCCCTCCATGTCTGCGGGCACACCCTGCTCGTTACACCCCTTTATACCTTCTCACGGGTGGGGGTGGGCCCCCTTCAATACGAGGGGGATCAGCCCATAATCCATCACGCTGGCCTAGTATGGGCTGGTGGACTTTTCTAACTTCGAAAATTTGCTAGATTCTCCCGGACATGCAGGTTTCCTCACGATTGTTTGATTGATGTTTTCATTCACCGAATGACAAATAATAACGACCCCGTTACCACTAGATGTTATATATATTAGTTAAAAGGTGTTGTTTCTGCATTACGAACAGACGCTACAATTCTATTAATAGATATAGATATTACAATTACATTTATATATATATTTAGTAAATGGAACACAAGTCTCACCCAGCGAGGTCTTGGGCGGGCGTCCCCTCCGCTTCTTGATCTTGGGCGTGAGCGGCAGCGGCGTCTTGCGCGGGCGTCCGCGGCCGCGGCGCGGCGGGTCCACCAGGTCGCCCTGGCTCAGCTCGTTGCGCACCGGCTCCAGCGTCGAGTTGATCACCACCTGCTGCTGCTTCATAATAGCAGGCAGGTTTAATACAAGCACTACATTATTCGCGACGTTGATCGAAGTTAAACGAATACGAATAATGTGGTCACTTCGCTTCGCTTCGCGTAACTTGCTTCGCTGCGAGCGACCTCTTATGATTGTCGGTTATTACGCCCGAGTCAAAAGACTCAAAGCGTACATAAGTAAAAGGGGTCTTAGTCCACTATTCAGAGAATATAGCCTTCAAACTTCAGACAATTTCGACCATTACTTCATCGAAGAAACTTCGGCGAGTAATATAGGGGAGACTTAAAAAAACTATGTAATACAAATAAGCAGGTTTAAGCATGCATTACAATACTCGTAAGTAACGTATGTACTGTCGAAATTGATAGAAGTCCAAAGTACGTGACAATACTCCGCAAATAGTGGCACGAAGTTATGTACGAAGAAAACCGAAAGGCCTCTCTTCACTCTCTTATTCGTTTAACTTCGATCAACTTTGCGAAGTGCAGGGGTAGCTTTAAGACTACCCTCCATTCTGTAACATTATCTGGTGACGTTCTTTGGGTAATCCCCTACTTCAAGATGGATCAAGGCGAATGCGTCATTTGTTTATTTAAATAGATAGAGATTTAACTAGATTAAACTTAAAACTCTGAAAGGCTATAAAAGCCATTCTATAGGAACCCGTAAAATCATAAGGGATTATAATAATAAAAAAATATTGTACACCAAATAAAAGTAACAAGCAAAGAAAGGACAAGTCACTAGTTTTTTTTTTAGATCTTATAGTTTTTTTTAATTTAATTTACTACATATGTATATAAATATAGTAATTATATTGTGAAAGTGACATATTATATATTCACTTAATTATTGTTTATTTCAATGCAACATGAACATTGCATGTAGTTCAACACGCGTGTGCAAATACCATGAATGATGGGAAATTTTAGTTTGAATTCATTGGTTGAATGAAGATAATATGATAATATATAAGAAAATAAGTTGTTGCTCAATAAAAAATATAGTAACGAGGTACTTGATAATATGTATGTAATTAAACGACCAATCAGACAAAGACAATAAAAACTAGTTTTGTTTGCTACCTCGTCTAGTTTATTCAGATTAAAAGATAAAATTCCAAAATTTCTATAGAAAATCTCTTGGGAGTCAATATCAGTGCTTGTTTAAAAGTATTTGTTAAATTATTTTTTATTATTTTCTATGACTATTCTCTCTCCCTCTCTGTCTATATTTTTCTCTCTCACTCTCATTGAATAATAATTTAATTGAAATTCTGTACGAAGAACTTTCATATGACTTATATTTTACTTTTATGACGTCTCGATAAACGACGTCTTGTTACAACTCGGCTGGATGTGTGCGTGCTATGGTTGTAATTACGTGACACTTACTCACACATTTGTTCTAATTCTGCTTCAACATTGACCGGAATTATGAATGAAACTATCGTTCTATGTGTCTATTATTCTAAGCTCTCAATGTTTTTAAGCCTATATTTTGCTATATCCTTTTGATAGCTCCCATAATAACGTTTGAGTTTGTGAAATTGTAGAGAAACTTTAAGAGATTATACTTCATAGTAGGTAATGTTACCTGTACAATAAATTATCATTTAAAGCAATGGAAAACTAATTATATTTATTATTAAATAAAAATTTGAAGAAATAAAAGATATCTATACTCAATATAAATAGAAAAAAAAATACTTATTATAAATAGAAAAAAAATATTTTTTTTGATCTTTTTGTAATAGATAAACTATATAATCTATACATCAGCAATTAACATGGACTGTATAAAAAAATGATTGCCACAAAAATTACAATAATATAATCAGGGACCTGAGCAAAGTTTCTTTCGCCAGTTCTTCTCAGGTCAGAGGCTTCCGAACTGGTAAACATGACGTTCAGTAAAAAATAGTAATAACCCAACACTGAATAAAATATTTTATTTGAAAAAAAAAGCCTGGTTACTTGGTTGCGGTTTGAACAAAACAGCCTAGTTACCTGGTTGCGGTTTGGGAAAAAAACCTAGTTACCTGGTTACGGTTTGAAATAAAAACCTAGTTACCTGGTTGCGGGGAGGCAGCATGACGTCCCCGCTGGGCGTGAACACCAGGTGCCCGGACTCGCGGTGCGTGGTGCGCACCATGCCCGACATCACCTCCGAGTTGTTCTCGCGCTTCTCGCTCATGTCCACCGTGGGGTCCTCCTGCAACGTTTGTTTATGTACCTGATGTTTTGGAATATATAATGTATTAGATTGCCTTTTTTCACACTTATATATTGTATTGAAACTATCTTTTCGGATTTATTTTCATTTTTAGTTCTAGAATGATCTCAGAGCGACCATCTCTCTAGTAACAATGATTGGTATATTCGAAAATCTGAAATGATAGTTTCATTTATATTGTCAAATGTAAATTTAAAAAGTATGAGATATAATATTGATTATTAGTTACAGTTAGCAATACATGGTAAATATTGGACAGTTCTATTGTTAATTTAGTCTATTGTTTTATAAAATGATTTTATAAAAATTGAAATATTAAGTCAATTTAAATTATCATATACAGGAATCGAACCCGTAGTTAAAATAGTAATCGATTCAAATATCATTATTATTAAAAAAAAGAAAATAAATTTAAAAAGGAAAACACAGAAAAATATATCACAACATTAAATAAATGATTCACTTTTTCTAATATAATTAGAAACACGTAATTTACCAATTTCCAAATTCAGCTAAGAAAACAATTTAATTACATTATTAATATGTACATAAATATTAAATATCCATCCATCCATAATAAATATTTTATTGCTATAAGCTATTTAATGTTATATTAACGTTTTTTGTGACAATCATTAGTACTTCTGTTTAATTTATTAAAAGAATGCAAGAATTATGCAATTACCGATGTTAATAATAACAAAAAATAACTTATGCACCCATATAATTATCACCATTATAAGTACAAATGTATGAATATTTCAAATTAAAATAGAGAATGCAATACAATTACAAGCTATATTTTTTGTTTATTAGAATAATATCAACATCGCAATAAATATAACATCTATCTACATTAGGAGCAGTGTCACCTGCGCGTATTAATGACATATTGTGTTAATTAATTCAAAAACGAAATGACAAAATGCAGATCCAAAACCTGTGTGATTTTTACTAGAATTAATCATACTTATTTTATTTATAAGGTTGTAGAACGAATTTAAATGAACTTGGCTAAACAAATAGACCATGACCTGGTCAGTTAGGTTACTGACAACAAAAAAAAATTAAAAGTAGCGTTTTTGTCTATCTACTGAATAATACAATTTAATAATATAATTTGTGAACCTTATAAAAAAAAACTAATTACGAAAGTTGTCTAATCGTTACAATGACACTGAAACGACTAAATTTGAATGAAATTTGGTACAAAGTTCGATTCTGACCTAGTTATTTTATATGACTACTGTATGGTATATAAGGACGCACCTGAAAAAATTAAGGGTTAGTAGTTAATAATATATATACAAATACCTTGGTGCTAACCACGAGAAAGTTTGTTATCATAGCATGGTGAAGATTAGTACGAGTCTGTTATAGTAAGTACATGCAGGTTTCCTCACGATATTCCTTCACCATAAATCATAATACAAGTGGTAACCATGTTAGAAATTATTCGCACACGAAAATATCATATGTGAGATTATATTTGAACCCGCAAGACTCGGTTATCTAAGCGAGTGCACTACCACTAGGCTACCACTGCCTCTATATCTACATATGTATAGACTATATGTTATAAGAGCACGTAATGGGTTAGTCACCAGTGTTAGTGTTAAAAGCAAGTAAAGCGTGAGTGGCAAGTGTGAGTGTGAACAATGAATGTAATCACCCGCTCGCATATCTTGGTGTGCACGCGCAGCTTGTCGGAGCGCGCGAAGGAGCGTCCGCAGCCGCCGCACGTGAAGGGGCGCTCGCCGGTGTGCGTGAGGCGGTGGCGCGACAGGTGCGACGAGCGCGCGAACCTGCACACACTCGCTGATGTAAACACTACCTCTTTCTCTCTTTCTCTTTCTATATCTTCTACCGGACTCTATTTATCTATATCTAATATTGTAAACTAGCAAACCTGGCCCGCTTCGCTGGGCGTAAGTCAAAATAATTTAGTTTTTATAATTTGTAATAAAATAAAAGTAGCCAAGTTACTCCTTATAACATTAGCTACCTGCGAGTGAAAGTCCCGTCAAAGTCCAGCCGTTTCAGAGATCAAACAAACACAAAGAGACAGACAGATAGACAAACAAAAATTTAAATATTGACTTTTTGATGCAAGAACCGTATATGCATTTAGTAAAAACCTGTTAATTTAAAATTAAAAACAGACACTTAATTCTATTAATATGTACTAATTGTTAGGATAGATGTTTGTCATTCACTCACACCAGAATATCAACAGATATGGATGAAATTTTGCACAGATATTGTAGTCTAGAATAGATCATAAGACACTATCTTGGAAAACGCACGGTTATCGTGGGATAAATTTATTCGAATATTACCTGACGTCACAAATGTCACAAACATGTGGGCGGCCATCTTGTGACTCGTTGGCGCCTGAATCTGATATTGACCCGCTGGAGTCTGTCTCTTCATCATCATCCATTCCATGTTTACCTGCTTTCTCTGTAAATAAAATGAAAATGTAAACAAAATTGCTAAAACAGATTAAGTTAACTAAGATTCAAATTATCATCTTTGTCTCTTTTGAAACTATTATTTTTATCATTAAAAAATTGATGTCTTGATTGATACCAAATAATTAACGTATTTTTACACATTATGACAAAAATGTAAGAAACCAACTAACGTACTACTTTATAAAGAGATTTATATTATATAGAATATAGATATGTTTTGTCTATTTAATTATTTATTCAAGCACAAAACTTTAGTAAATAATTTTGCGTCTTTCTTTGAAAAAATCGGATAAGTGCGAGTCTGATTTACACACAGAGAAACATTCCATTCCATAGCATGAAATATTTTAATATACTTCATTTATCACGTTTAGATTCAAAAAAATGCCCGTCAATGTAAAAATTTAGAAACAGTAATAGGGTACATAATAAGTTTATATTTTATGCTATTACTATAGTAATCATTTGATTACTAATCAACTACTAGTAAAGGTCTGTAATGTGTGTAATGATTATGTTATAATCTGTTTGATAACGTTGACGTTTTTTTAAATTGTTATACCATTCTATAGATCATGTAGATTTATTACTATAATCCCTTATTTAGATATGTAAAATTAAATTATTATGTAAACGATTATTAAATATTGAGAATTTTAATTTTTTTATATTTATTAAAAAATAAACAGGTATTTATTGTATTATTATTATATTATATATTATTATTATATTATTTATTTATTTACTCGAGCACAAATAATAATTATTAAAACTGTAAATTCTATTAAAACGTATTTGTAAAATCTTCTCACGGGAAATTATATAATTAGCATATTTTATATCTTAATATAAAATACCGTATTCTGAACAGCATTCCTAAAAATTTAATAAATCTAATTCTATAGTTATAAAAAAGTTATTAAAATTTTCAAATTAATAGCTATTTATATTTATTTAATTAACCCAATAACCATTTAAACATGTTGAAGAAATAAAATTTCACAATATACGTAGAGCTGTTACTACTTTACGTATTCTATAATAATTATCGATTTAAATCAATTCTTTTTATAACGCAAAAAATAAAACGATATATACAAACAAAAAAAAAATTCAAACACATTGAATTTTCTTTAATTTAACAGCTTTTTCGAAAATGTTGTAAAAAAATAAATAATCAATCAGCATTCACTAGCACCTCACCGTCTGAATCATCATGTTCATTGTTTGTGGGCTTCTGCAGCACCGCGAGCTGCACCACCTTGATGCTGCCGGGTTTCATGTCGTCTTTATCAATGCCGTGGTTTGTGTTTGTGGCACCTGGAACAATACATACTAGCTGCTAACTGTGACTTTTTATATTAAAAGTACGTTACTGTACTGTGATCTACGTACAAAATAACATTTTTATGCTTTCTATACATTCACTTAGATATAAAAGTCACTTCTCGTCGAAAATCTTTACAAGTTTATGAAGTTTTAAAAATATATATTTCCGAAACAAAAATGCTGGGAACGGCTGCTTATCTCACTGAGATTTTAATCACATGAGATTAGTAGACAATTAGTGTATGTACAAACATAAAAGTGCTCTCTTTTCTTTACTTTAATATCCAGCCACACTGATGTCGGCGTTAAAAGTAAGATTGCAAGTTTGATTCCCAAAACAGTGCAATATGTTAATGTATTTAAATATTGTCCAAATTGACATTTGGAGAGGTAAGTAATACGAATAAAATAATTTCAATTATGAAATAAGCAAGATTTGTATGAGAACTAGCAACATTTTTTATATTATGCACCCAAGTTAATCATGTTACAAAACTTAGAGTTCTAAGACAGAACTCAGAGCTATAAAGCTAGGCATTCGAGGATAAATAAAAACAAGTTTAGTAAAAAAATTAAATAACTTCAAATGCTCGCTCGCCGAGATTGCTCAAAATCATTGCGACTTTAATGTAAATATTTTATTTTAGGGCGCGGCGCCTGCTTCTGTAAATAGATGTTTTTAAGATAGGGCCATAAAACGTACGCTGTTATTTTCCTCGTTAGCTTTAATATCTTATATAGTTTATACTTTATATTTGGAGATTTTTAACTAATGTATAAGTATTAAAATAATTAATTATTATGGAAAGCAAATAGTACGGAAAATTCAATCTAAATTCAAAAATTCCATTCCACACAAGTAAATATTTTAAATTAACTATCTCTTCGGATTTTGTCGCGGATTTATTTTGATGTTTGGTTTCCGATGTTTCGAATGGTTTACTACAATCATGGTCACGGGAGAGACTAAGATTATTATTATGAAAAAATATTGTAAAGTACGTTTGGTACCATTCTGGTCTTTTTTTTAATTAATTTTGCAAACCTTGTGTCAGACTGCCAGTTATATCTATATAATGCATTTCAGAACTCTAAAATCTTAGTCTCCATCAGTCTATTCGCGTAAGTAAATATGTATAATAGATAAAAAATAAGCAAGCATTAACCTGTAAGATAATACGCCTTAATTATGCATTGTACAGGACATCCTAAGAAAAAAGTCTATATTTTAATTCAAATTTAAAGCAAGAATTTAATTATATTTATTGTATTAAACATTTCTTATCTGTGATTCATCTACATTATGTTTATGTTGGCTGAGTAAGTCCATATTATTGTAAAACAATGACTTATGCATACTTATTTAAAACACATTATATTGTTACGGACTGCGATTTCAATTTATGGTCTGCAAGTTTTATCGTCTTTTGGGTCAAGATCAAAAGTTTGGGAGACATTAAATATTTAATGATGAGATTAAGTTAAAATGTATTGCAATCACAGATAACATAATACTATAGATTGCAATATTTAACATTATTTGGAACGTCTTAGAAAAACGAAGACTAACCCTTTTTTTAACTCAACTTTTCAAATAATTCTAATTGATTAGTACAATTACTTTTTTCTACATTGCCAGTTGTAAATAATTTACATTAAATAGGTGATAAAATAATAACAGATAGTAAAGTCTTGATTTACAGTAAAAATGTGACGCCATTCGCCCATTTTATTGCATATCGGCTTACTGGCGGAGACTCGCTATTAAATTGTGAACCGTGAAAGGAAATTACACTAAATTATTGTCTTGAGACCGTTCTATTGTTGTTTTGTTGCCCACATAAAGTTACTGCGTCATATAAATAATAATGCTTGTTTTTTCTTAATAATATATAATGTTTTAGATACGAGGCCGAATGCTGATAGTCACATTAGGGCCCAATTATAACACATGTGATATGTACATCTTCGTATTCAAGCATTAAATTTAAAAATCTGTTATTTTTTTTAAATATGCAAAGTGAACACATTAAATTTAATTGATATTTGATAAATTTATTAGCAAAATTTATTTTGTTGCTAAGCTCATTTAATGGGTTGGAATATAAAATAAAAATTTGTATGACGCACATTTGCGAATAAAAATAAAATAATTTAGCTTTAAGGAGTCTGTGATTTGTTTGCTCTTATTAAAAAGTATATAAATTGTCTTTGATGTCGACATAATTTATAACAGTAGCAGTTATTTTTATTAGTCAATAATATCAACTCATTTGCATTGCTTTGGAAAATACACTCGTTTTAACTAATTTTTATCGTATTCCTCTATATGTTCACATTTACTTTACTTGCAAAATGAACAAAAAAAACACTGATTACCATAAATATTAATTTTTAGTGTTTTTTTCTTGGCTCTGACACATAAATTATCAAGACATCCTGCTTTTTTCATGAAATTTAATTAGTAATTGTAAATTCTTAGTTAATTTTAATACCTTAATTAGCTGATAGCAGCGCGTTTTGTTAAATATTTTTAATATAAGAGATAAGATTTTCTCGTTTATTTATTATTTCTGTCAAGAATATTGTTGTATTGTATTTCGATATACCCGTTTCGTATAAAGCGAGACATTTACATATATTTATGAACATAAGTTCATACTTATATACTTTTTTGAATACATTTAATAACTTTTCATAAGGTTCGCCGCTTAAGAGCGTTGTTTATTTTCCATTATCTTTTTGAATATTTTTTTAAATAACCCAAGCCTAATCCCAAATATTAAAATATATTTTATGTTTTTACATGTGACCCCAAAATTACCTGTTATTTTCGAAAACGTCAATTCAAAATATATATTTTTATAGGTAATAAAATGTTCAATTTAAAGCTAATTTATTTTTATAATGGACAGTATATAAGAGATCAATAATAAATTTTAAGATTTATTAATAAATATTAAAAACATCCTAATTTAAATATTTTAAAACTTGTTTGCCCGAAAGGGCGTTATTTAATATTCAATTATATTTTTAAATGTATGCGTGCTAAGTTTTTAATTAAATATAATTTGTTAAAACGCCAAATAAGGAGGAAATCACAAGAGATAATTATTATTAGGGATGTAACACATACACGATTTTTTACATTCGCGAGTGCGAATACTTATTTCCAATATTCGCGGGTGCGAATGGGAGTGATAGCTTTTGAATAAAGAGCGCGAAAAACGTTAAACAGGCAGATTTGACATTTCAAGTTGGCCATGTTTAAATCGACCTCAGCTGATGCATATTAGTGAATAAACTCAATCACATAAGAACTTTATGCGATTTCGAAAAGACTAGTTCTTATTTGACTTTAGTAGCGTTTCTATCTATCATATTCAAAAGTCACAAGGTAATAAAAAAGAGTAAAGCATAGTTACTTAGTTTTATTATCATTCTTTAATCTTTATCCACAGAATTGATTTAATGTAATTTTAATATCCCTTTGTTTGTCAAATACATTCGCCAAACATTCGCATCGATACTGCGACAAAAAATACGAATGTTTAAAAATTTGCGAATATTCGCGATTGCCAATGCGAATATTAACGAATATAACTTCACTACTAATTAGTCTAGACTAGAATAAAGTTATGATTAATTAAAGTTCATCAACCTTATTCTATTTGAAAATACCATATTATAAAAATTATATTTATAAAAGGATAATAAATTTTTGAAAATAAAAGACTGTATTTATTTGAATACGATACTCACAAAAGAGATTTTCAGATTTTTTTTTAAATTATGTCTTGTCTCGAAAACTCATAAATCTCTACAAATACTTTTGACATATGCGATGACGGAAAGTCATGAGATCCCTGATCTCTGACTTTCTTTCCATAATAAAGAAAAAAAAAATGATTCAAACGGAAACCGAACTCCCAATCTACGATATTATGCATTTATCATTCCTAAAGTAAACAACACTGAATTTAACCGTGATGAACAATTAATAATTAATTCATTATATATGTATTGTATAACGTTACAATTTTCACTACTTTGTTCTAATTTTTCTCTTGTCTTATTAAGGAGATTAAAAATGTACCATTCGGAATTCCATTACGCGATGAAGTCATAATTTTATTATCCACGTCGCCGTCTCGGCAAATTAACGCGAGCTAAATTAAATATAAATGTAATCTCATATTTTAATTTTAAAAAGTAATACTTTTAATTAAAATTATAAAGCAGATTAATTATAAAATAATAGGTATTATTATCTAAATTGTATTTTTTCAAACTTTTTATGAAGTTGGTTATCGGTATAAGGGCAAAAAATATACTGATGCGACTCTACTTTATTGACAATAACTGATTTATTATTTGTATAATTTAGATTTTGGATTTTTTTTCGTAATGGCTTGGAATTGCGTTAACAGACACAATACATTCTGCCAGTGTCGCGAGGAGACACGAATGAGATCGAGCGGTAATTTAGAAATTTTGAAAAATTAATAGTGAAAATAAAATTGTTAATGAATGACCGGTTTAAGGTATAAAATGGCACAATGAAAGATGGCAATTAAAAAGACTACTTAATAGAATAATTTTATTATGAATTATAAATTTCACTATAATATTTACAAATGGAGTAAAATTAGTAAGTACTAGTACAATTTTTGTGTTAAATGGGAGGAGAATTTGAGAAGGGCTTATATAGATTTTGAATTTTAAAGAATTACGAATATATATATACCCGCCACATAAAATGTCAAAGTCAAAAATAGTAGTTTGGTTGTGCAGTTTATGTATACCAAGATCCCAGAGCGTTCTGACATAACTTATTTTCACATGGATGAAACCTTCACGACTTAGTAGCGTCTAGTACTACTTTAAATACCTGCCTACTTGTGAAGCTTGCCCTGTGACACCTGGGCAGCTACCAGGTGAGAAAGGTAACTAAAAATATGAGTTATCTTACTTAAATTAGTATGGCTGATTTTTATATATATTGTGTAGAATATTATTCTAAACTAGAATTATAAAGTGTCAGACACTTTTCATTGACCAGAGCTTTTGTCAGACGCTTTAAAGCTCGACAAAAAATTAATGAACTTTACTTATTTTTTCATGTCTGACTTTTAAATATGTTATTCAAGTAACCGTTACAAAGTTATATTTCATCAGTCAGACAAATTCGAGTGACCAAACATCCCCTAAGCAAAAATTATTCAGCCGGGAGTGCGAGCGCGAGAGCACTATGTGCACGCTTCTCAGAGTAAAAAATTGAAATGTATTGAAAATACTTACTAATTTCAATCCAAGATTTTTGCATCCTTATTTCAATAAGATCCCTTTTTTAAAAAAAAAAAGATTTAAAAAGATTCAACCCATGCAAAATGTATATCTATATATTTGTCAAGTTGAATCTTTTTTAATCTCTTTGAGCCATTTCGAATCTTTTCGAATCTCTTTTTCTAATCAGGGATGAGCTTCAATATTAAGTAAAAAAATTTTCGTTATTATGTAATGTGTGAATTAATAAATATTAAAGTGAATTTATTTATTGCATGTATTTGGAATAGTGAATATATGAGGAGCCCAATGATATTTTAACTATAGATATGTTATGAGCGCGCAATCGTGAAAACTCGAAAACATCCTAATTAGGACGTATTGCCTTTAGTCTGTGTCACCGCATGGCGACGAGTGGTACGCTGCTACAAAATTTAAAAAAATGCCATCCTGTGTATTTAGGAAATGCACCAATTATGATACCAAAGTTAATAAAACACAAGGGATCTCATACCACATGTAAGAACGCAGAATACTTCGATTTATTAATATATTTCAATTATTTGCCTAATATTCTGATATGTCATCGGTCGCTAGACTAATGTTTGTTTACATTGACGCGCAATTGACAACATTAGCTGTCTCTTTTTTTCTTATTGATTTTATCGACTATCCCCTTTCTATCATTTTGACATGTACCATGAATGAAAAGTGTGTATGTGTGCAGCGCGGAACACTTTTTTCGGTTGTTTAGTGAGTGTATAACATATCTGTAGTTAAAATATCATTGGAGGAGCCATTTTGTTTTAATAAATAATATAATATAATATTTGTCAGACAATAACAACGGTTGCCATGGAAACAATTAGTCATGATAGCTTTTATTTAATTTATGCACATTCATCTCACAGTAATAAATATTCATTAAAAGTAGTAAGTTTATTTTACCAAGTTTAAAACGTCGCTCGCAATCTATGACATTATTTTCAATGAAGTTTTTTAATCTGTTCGTTGTGTTTGCGTTCTCGAATTTAACGAATTAAATTTATAAACGTCGTTGACGAATTATTTTTAAATACATAGTTACTTCCGTCAGAAAAAAAATCTGAGATACTCCCCCTAGTCGCGCCTAAAGAAGTTTTACTTCAAAAACATGTGCTCTTATACAGGGACAGGGCTTAGGGGATTTTGTGTTTAGGGGATGTTTGGTCACTCGAGTTTGTCTGACTGATGAAATATAACTTTGTAACGGTTACTTGAATAACATATTTAAAAGTCAGACATGAAAAAATAAGTAAAGTTCATTAATTTTTTGTCGAGCTTTAAAGCGTCTGACAAAAGCTCTGGTCAATTAAAAGTGTCTGACACTTTATAATTCTAGTTTAGAATAATATTCTACACAATATATATAAAAATCAGCCATACTAATTTAAGTATGATAACTCATATTTTTAGTTACCTTTCTCACCTGGTAGCTGCCCAGGTGTCACAGGGCAAGCTTCACAAGTAGGCAGGTATTTAAAGTAGTACTAGACGCTACTAAGTCGTGAAGGTTTCATCCATGTGAAAATAAGTTATGTCAGAACGCTCTGGGATCTTAATCTAATGCTTCTATTCTAGATTTTACCATACAGATTGAATATTTTATTATACAATTTATTCTTTTCGTTTTTTTATTAAAGTAAATTCTGTTAGCAACTATGTTTATCTATTAACATTTAGGTTATTATCGTAGTAAGTGAGTTTAACTAATTTTTACATATTGTTTTAATATATTATAAATTATAATATATTGTTTCAAATCATTATTGTTTGGATTCATGGTTAGTTATGACACTATCCATATTATTCCTTAGTCTGTGCAAAAATTTTTAACAAATCGAATATAATTTTTGTAAAATCTTATTGAAATATTTAATCATCTTTTTTTTAATTTATGTCTGTCTGCCACGAGCATCACGAGAAAACGGAATGATGATAGCTGGAATATCCGGTCAACATATAAAGTACTTGTTACTGCGAGAAAATGTCTCTCTGAGAAATTAATACGACTGTTAAAATTTACGCAGTGACGAAGATAATTCCTTATTTTTAAAATATAATTTACTGAATTCGAATAGTATTATTAGCGAAGTAGCGAAACTCGATCGTCTTTATAAAACAAAAAATAATAAAGTCAAACACTTAACAGTTTACTTATAAACGATTTTTGCTTTATGTAGAATCATATCATATTTAGTTTTAAATATAAATATATATAATGTATTCAGTAGTCGTAAGCATTGTTATTAGGTTAATTATGTTTAACCTTGAGGCCCTTGTTATACTTGACGAATAGTAGTTTCAAATTGTCAATTTTGTATATGTAGAACTTGCAATTCCCGCGGCTACGACCGCGCCCGTGTGGGATGAAAATTTAAATGTCTAAGAATTATTTGATGCCAAATCATAAAAAAGTGAAAAATGAAAAGTAAAATATCTGGAGAGGGCCACCCTTACCACCTAGGGGAATAAAAATTAGCTTATGACCTATTACCAGACCTACTAAATAAACACCAAAAAATCATGAAAACCGTCACCGTCAAGCCGTTTCAGAGGAGTTCGATATTACAAACACGAGTTTTTTTTATATTAGATGTAATCAACAGAAATTAAATTTAAATATGTCCTAAAAATATTCTAGAATATGTATAATTACTATTTAGTAATAGATATGCATAGTCTAGAAGACATACAAGACATGAATATTACAATAAGCACCTACAAGCAATTATAAGGTCAGTATGACATTCACATACTAGCAAGTAGCAATTAATGAATAAAATATTACGCTATGTTATAGTAAACATAAAAGTCTATGTCCTTTCAAAAAATAGGTTTTATATGTATCTTCTTTTAAATTTTAAAGAAAAAATATTAAATCCTCACTAATTTGTATTTTGTGTACTGCTGGGCACGTATTGAGTGGTTGGTAGACCTTTTAAATGTCTTTTGAAAACTTGCTAGGTGTAATTCCTTTACTGCGAGGAAAAAGGTAATTACCTATGTTGGAAATGGTTCGCCCATGAAAATTAGGGGTTGCGATACCCGGGATTTGAACCCGCTACACTCGGTTACCCAAGCGGCGCGTTAACATTCTGCTACCAATGCTTCAATATTACTAATGACTTAAATGCGAATTTATGTACATACGTTGTATTTCTTATAAACAGCAGGGAAGCAATAAATCGACTGCATTTTTTATAGGAATGGTGTATGAACCGGATCCGTTACATCAAGTGGAAATTAATCTCAATTTAATGACTTCCTCAAGTCACGGTAAGGGTTCTTAATAAATAAGTTAGAAAAGGATTAAAAAAATATTTGTGTAGTCCTTTTCAATTTCGTTGTCAAACTAATCTTTACTTGTTACGTACTCACGCCTAAACAGCTAAACCGAATTTGATGAATTTTGATACAGAGATAGATATTATAGGACCTTGACGAAAGACAAGACTACTTTTTTTCGAAAATAATACTTGATTGTGGTGAAATGAAAGTTCTATTTTTCGCTACTAGAGCTATAAAGATAAAATATTTTAATACCTATATTATATTCAAAAATAAATTAAGAGAGATAACGTGGAGTACGGGAAGAAAGTGGAAATATTATAAATCCAAAAGAAAGTAGTCTAAGGCCGCACCCGAGACATTTGTAAGCCATTTGTATTAAATAATTGCCAATCGATAAACGTATATTAGAAAAGAAACCATATATTATTGGCAAAACGCAAGCAAATAAAGAATTTCATAATATATTTACCCGGTGATGTGATTTTGGCGGGGCCATCCTCAGTCTTATTGTCTTCTTGGAAGCGTACAGTCATGGCTTTCTTCTTGGCTCGAAGTTTATCATCCTCTGGTGACATTATCGACACCCGCTTTTTAGGCCTGTCGTCTTCAAACTCGCGTTTTACTTCGGCGGCTGCTGCGGCGGCCGCTGTAAGAAAAGTTACGTATAAAGTTGATAATGTTTATGATAATATATAGAGTATATATTACATATTCAGGATATTTTTTTAATAATTAAAAAATATTATAATTCCATAGTAAAAAAATATAAACAAACATATTTCCTTTAAAGCAACCTGTAATCTCAGTTCCGGTATCGATGTACCGTTTAAATTAGTATAATATGTATGTAGTATGTCAACTAGTGTTTGATAATCAGTATCAGATTTAATTGATTTATTTCACTATTAATTTGTAACGTTACAAGATTACGTAAACGATATTAGAAGCTTATATATATGTATTACAATTTTTTTATTTAAAAACGCTATCAAGGCATGGAAAAGTTTTTTGTGCTACTTGATAAAATTTACGATAATTATAAGAATATAAAAGAAATATTAATTTCTGATAAAAGTCAGTAGTACGATTTGGAAAATCTCGTATGAACTTGTGATATTTATAATAAAGTAATTCGAGGCCAAGTGTCATGTCCAAGACGCCCGCGGCAACTGATGACACAACCTACATAGTAAGAAGCGAAATGACGGTAAAAGCGGAACGTGTATGGTCCGAGAAAAGTTGCAAATATTAAAAAAAATATATATTATTTAAATTGGTTTTCCTCATTTCCCTTTTCAACCCCGACGCAAAAACGAAGGGTGTTATAAGTTTGACGTATCTCTGTGTGTGTCTGACTGTGGCATTGTAGCACTCCAGCGGATGAACCGATTTTGATTGTTTTTTTGTTTTGTTTGAAAGTTAAATTAGTCGGGAGTGTTCTTAGCTATGTTTGATGGAAACGGCGGTCCTAGATGACCGCCGCGCGCCGGTACAAAATGGAGAATTACATATTTTTTAACCGACTTCAAAAAAGGAGGAGGTTATATGTTCCACTGTATGTATTATTATTTTTTATGTATAGCCAAAACAAAATAACCCTAAATAGATACATATTCGATTAATCTGTCAATTTGTAAACATAATCAAAATACCTGGCTGGCACCGACTCCAAAATTAACAAAGTTCTTAAAAGTATTATTTTCTACTTTTTAGTTTAGATTTTTCTCTTCTTAGTGCAGATTTTTTGAAGTCGGTTTATTTTTTTTTTTTTAAATTAATATACAGGTATCAAAGTAAAGAGGACTAGAAGAATACTTCCTCTTCTTCATTTTGTCGGGGTTTTTTAATTTTTAATTTAATAATAATTTCGTAGTTATATTTAAATTTCTATCCTATCATTATAAGAATGTTTTAATTTTTGTATAATTATATTTTTAGTATTTTACCGCTTATCTAATGCGCAATGCATAATGTGAACAACATACTGACGACTCGTTTGGCTGTTTATAGTGCCTACTTGCTATGACAGCGGTTGCGTGTTCGAGTCTCGATGGGGGCATTCATTTGTGTGATTAGCGTTTTTTTTCGATGATCCAACATATTTATTTATTTACAAATCTGTGTAGTAATTATCTTTTAAATTAAATCTTTTAGTTAATATTAAATTTTTTTAAAAGTAAGAGAAATAAAAGACCGTCAAAATATAGCGATATCTCCTGGGCCAGTACATATAAATGCATATGCAATGTTAATTATTATTATATTCGAAATAAAAAATCACTTATAACCTTAATACCAGTTAATACAAGAGGTTGAAGGTAATAAACTTTAAAATTTAAACATCCTTAAAAGAAAGGACAAAATTTTTTTTAATTATATTCAGAGTGCTATTAATATTATTCTTATATGGTAAATAAAGATAGCATACTCGATGTAGTGATATAGCGAGAATGTAAAAAAAATCTCTTTTTATATAACCAAATACCTGTAAGAAGTTTTGAGAGACTAAAGAGGTCAAATAGGGGATAAAAATATAGAAGTTTGCTATAAACGAAGTTAGAAATGGTTTGGTAATAACATCATTTACTTTTATGTTCAATGTTTTCTCCGAAACCCCATACTGTCATTTGTCGACAAAATTAATTATACAGGTAAAATAAAATTGAAGTATGTTTGTAACATCAACATTACAGCTTTTTACTAAATGCAAATTAAGTAATTAAAACGGTACTTTTAACATTTTGTCTGTCTGTCTGTTGTTTATTCCTGCTAATCTCTGAAAAAGCAGATTTTTACGGAATTTTCACTGGCAGATCGCTGATGTTATAAGAAATAGGAAAGGTTACTTTTATTTTAGTAAAGAATTAGGGTTCCGCAAAAAAAACGTACCTAGAACGACAAGGGACGTATGAACGAAGCGAAAGTGAGACGCTTGTTTCTTAGTAATAAAAAGGATTTGTAATAAAAAGGATTTGCACATTAATTATTAATATGAACACAATATACATTTTTGTAGTCGTGTTTCATTTTTAAAGACGTGGCAAGCGTATTAATTAATAAATACTTAATACATACAAAAAAGGAAATTGTTGAGAAATAGGGGATATCTCAATGTAGTGAATGCCAAGTTGGATGCGACGCGGACGGTATTTCTTTTTTACTAACATTCCACGACATACAAATTTAATTTTTAATTCTCCGCAACATTAAGAAACTAAGTCTTCCTACTGTTTAACAAGATTATTCATATCCTTAGAAATTAATGAATTATGTCCCACGTTTATTATAACCGAGACGACGCCATGAGTCATGATTTTATTTAGAATTTAACCTCTTAAAATATTTCTCAAAGTAAAATTATATGATGTGCGTATACGATATGACCATTTACTACTTAATAAATAAAAAAACTTGAGTTACGGGGTTTGTGGTCGCACTCCTCCGAAACCGAAAGGTTTGACCGATTTAAATGATTTTTTTTGTAGATCTAGCGTATGGCAGGTATAAGAATGGGTCGTAAAGTATTTTACACCCTCCCACCCCTAATTTTTAATAGAGATTTTCGTAAATTTAAATGGAAGATCAGCTAGTATTAAATAAATACATAATATGCTGGTATTAAATAAATAAATAATAAAATTTTAGTTAAAGTAAATCATTTAACTGCAAATATTTTTTTACAATATAGCCCTTAAATTTCGAATTTATACATTTTTTAAGCTACTGTTGTACAATATATATTACTATTAACTCATTTGAAGAATAGCTTCTTAATTAACTCTGACATTGAAAGATAGGACCCGCATTGATGCATGGAAACAATTTGTGTTCTTTAACAAAATTTTGTGTATGCCAAAATCTTTTTATAGCCAGTATCTAAGATGATCATGTGATAATTAATAAAATAAGTAAATACTCTAAGCCTGAAATGCAAAGATTTTGTTTTCTCTACGACGCGACGCGACGTATGAGATACTATTGGTACCTAATTGGATATTAAATGATTTTTCTACACAATAATATGAAATAGTGTTTAAAACTCTAAACAATTTAATAAACTAGCAAATCTTAACACTTTATGTAAAAATAATATTTTGTGATCACTCAAACGATTTGTTCTTTTAAATCCATACATTCTTGCACTAAACTATTTATTACGTTATATAATTATAATATGTTGTTGAGTCAATCCCTGCAATAAAAGCAATTCCCAAAAAATAATAATACAAAATTTTCAATTTCAAAACTAAATAGCGTTGGCAACTTTACCCAACTAACCTTCTTGCTCAGTCTGTATACTGGCAACATTTCGTTCCCCGACCCGCGCGGCGTGCCGGGCCTCCTCCATCTCCCTCGCCGCCGCCGCCAATATGTTGTTAACTGCTGTCTGTGTGTTGGGCATGTCTTCGCGACGCCGTCGACGTATGTCTTCAGCTCGCATCATTGACTGTTGGTACATGTGTATCTGAAAATATTGGTTTCTTGTACGAAATACTTATAAAAGTTATATCTATACATAACAAAAATAAAATTGAAGTATCTATTGGCAATGCCGAAGCCACAGCTTTTTACTGCAATATGTAATGCATGAAAGTATATTATACGGCACTGTAATAAAAAGTCGATTTTTAAAACTTTTCTCTATCTATCGGCCTGTTTGATCCGATTAGTATTCAAATCAGCTGGATCAATTTTGAAAGGACTTTCATTTAGCTGATATTATAAGATGTAACTTACACTACCTTTTCTTTAGAAAAAAATAATAATTAGGTACGTATTAAATATCCACGTAAAAAATTAAAACCTATGAAATAAATAATAAAAAATAGACAGGAACTTTAACTATTAATTATATTATTAATATGTATTTATTTGTAGAGGGACTGTACCTCTTATTTATATTTATAAAAATTACAATTATTATTACATAGCATACATAACATTATATCATATAATATGTATAGCAGATCGATGTATAAAAATTAAATCGTAACATTTAACCCGTGACTTTCGTTTATAAAAACAAAATATACTTTAAAGAACCTATTTATCACGGTGGGTGTTTTTAATTAAAATTCCTTCTCGCTCAGATCGTAATAAAATTTGATATGAAATAATTAATATTAGTAAAAAAAAAACAAAAAAGAGACTTTATTATAATATCATCTATCTTATAACTGTTAGTAAAATGTTTCTTTGAAATAGAAGTATGGTTTGCAAATAATTATAGTACCTAAGTACCTACCTACTAAGTATTTTACATAGTATACTGTACTGAGCACAGCAGGTGTGAAATTAATGAAAACATCTACGAATATAAAAAGAGAAAAATTTACGGCAATTTATACTACTATTACAACTTGGCGTATAAAAATATAGGCTTTATTAAACCGTTAAAAACCGCAGTAAGCACGGATAACCGTTGCGTTACGACTATTGCGAATCAATTTAAACTCAAAGCTTTTCTTCGCCCACTTCCAAACGAGTAACGACTGAATTGATTGAGAGCGATAATGGAAAATCGTAACGAAACTTGGAAGCACATGTTGTCACTGTTAAGTACATTCAGTCAATTTATGATATAGGAAAGTAAAATGTATTTTATACAATTTTGATTGTAATTTAAAGATAAGGATTAATATTTTTTTAGACTTTTTCTGTGGAACTTTTTCATACTAGTCGCCCCATACCTTTTAACAGGTAGTATAGACTTCAAAGATTTTTGTGACATTGACCCGGAACTTGCTATCATACTAAATACATATCATCAAAATCTTTCCAGTTGTTTTCTCAGTCTCATTGTAATTGTAATAGCTATAAAATTGGTTTCTTTTTCGATAATAATAGCTTCAATAAGATTTTCCAAAAAATATTTATAAACAGATCCGACTCAGAATATGTATATAAAGGTACGTGTTTTAAAATAATTAAAATAAATAACTTTATTTTAAAGCTTAAAATAATTTTTCCTAAGTGTCCTTCATTTGCCCGAGTGGAAAGTTGCGACTAAAGCTCCATTTACTATTTGATCCGATATAAAGTAGTGCAGTTGTGTCGAGTTTGAATGCTACCATAATGTTATAAATAAAGTAAACACACGTGCGAAGCCATTAGTACCAGTTACATTACATTAAGAAGTATATAATTAAATGTATAACTGTTATAAATATTTCAGACTATTACTCATTCAAAGCTCCTTTTGTTGTCAGTTTTTTTTTAATTAAAATTGATATGACGATGATGCTTCCATGAAAGCAGGATACAATATTTTCTTTTATCTACATTTTATTTAATTATTAAATAGAATATGTTAAACGCGCATTTAAATTATTATTAGTAGGTCTTTACAATTGTCAAAATATACACCGTTAGAATTACAAGTAAGCTTTTATATTAAATGGTTTTTTGAGGTCGGTGACCTTAAAATGAAATGACGTAGCATTTTAAACATCAAATGTATGAAGTTAGGAAGTTGACTCTATTTAGTTAATAAAATTCCAATATAACTCTTAAACATATAGTAAATAAAATATTAAATCGATATACATATTTATAAATTAAATGAATTATCTATACATAATTATAATAATATTGCAACTAAATCAAATTCGCACATTAATTTGTTTTTAAACCTCATTGAAGTAACCATTACGAACGCTACAAAGGCCGAATCTATCGTACGGGATGCAGAAAAATCTTTCATCATGAGAAATCTAAGTCAATTGACTTTTAAAACCTAACTAGGAACGGTATAAGTGGATGATATAACTTGATTTTCTTGACATATTATGTATATGTACTTTTATATCAACGTATACTACACTAAAAATACAATTAAATACGTTACAATTTTTATTTATAGACACGTAGGCGATATAATTTACAAGAAAGGAAATCAAATACATACTGTAATCTAAACTATTTCGTAAATTACTTCGCTCGCGTCTAAATTGTATTCGTGAATATTTTCTCTTTAGAAATGGGCCCGTTATTTTATTACGCGAACAATAGACGTAAAACAATGTATAAATTATTCGTTTCGGTACAATTTTGTAACTAAACTTTTCAAAGCTTCATTTTTATACGTTGCTACAACATTTATTTTTGCGGAATGGTATTGGTATTATATTGTACTATGCTTTCAAAAATTACGACCAAAGTGCTTTATAAATAAAATAAATAATTAAAATCATTTAGAAGCATTCCGTTTAAACTTTTCAATATTAAAAAATATTTCAATTAACAAGTATATACGATAAACAAGCTTATTAAATTATGTTCTGATATATAACGATAAATTAGGTATGTTGTCCTAGACGAACGAAATCCTTATTTTTGTTGATAATAATTAATTTATCTTTAGTTATTCAGTAAGTCACCTTTACAATCGTTATTTAAATAATACAATCTAAACACATACTAAAATTCTAGGTCAAATCTGTACATTGAATATTTTTTGGAAAATCTTATTGAAATAGTATTTTTTTTATTTTTAATTAAAAAAAATATTTAATTATACAATTTTTTATTATAAAAAAATAGTCCTTATTATTGACATAGAGACCGAATGTACAACTATTCCCGGTTATCTGCCTCGTTGGTGTAGTGGCTAGCATGTACGGTCGCACACAGGGAGGTCCTGGGTTCGAGTCCCGGGTCGGGCCAAGTTTAGTTATTAAGTAACTCTGTTTCGCCCCCGTGTCTCGGAGACCACGTAAAGCCGTCGGTCCTGCGCCTTGACACTCACTGGTCGTGTCGAGCATTCGTCTCACCGAAATATGAGAGTGATAAGGAATAGAGAGTGCACTTGTGTTTGCGCATACACTCGTGCACTATAAGATCTCCCGCGCAGATGGCTAGTCTGAATGAGATTGGCCGCCGTGGCCGGAATAGGTCCGGAGAACATCATTATCCCGGGTGATGTAAAATACATTTTATAACGGAAAAAATACCTCATTTTTGAGAAATATAACTACCGTTAAAACGTAAGTATAATATAAATATTTTGCTAGCAAAAATATGATGTGAAATAGAGTACACGATATTTTATGGTATTTATAGTGACGTAATACTTTTATTAAATTTTCCACTTTAGTGCGAATAAAAAGACAATAATAATAAAAAGAAACAAAACATTTTTAATAAGTTATCACATAGATAATATAAAAAATGTATTTTTATAACCAAAGTTATCACAAATTCAATATTTATCTTTAATTTAACTTATGTTTAATATATAAAAGTTGATAATACACTTGTATAAAATGTACCTAAAGAATATCATAAAATGTTTATGAGAAAATGCAATATTGCATTGCATTTGTATTAAAATTATATAAACTTTGTATTAAGTATATTTTACTTTAAAGATAACGGCAAAATTTATTTCTTTTTACTCAAATATAAAACTCATGTTTTTGAATAACAATATGCGACATATTTGTCTTTGCGTAAAAATAATTCACTTTTTTTATACCATCACGTTTGTAATAACAATCTATGAAGTCTAAGCTTATTAAATTTATAATTTGATATTTCCAGACAAAAAATAAAAACCGGCTTCCAGACACAAAAAGTTAAAAAACGTACTGCACTGGGGTTTTAATTTACTAAGTTACCTAAGGAGATATTTTCAAAGTCGGTGCTAGCTGATGCAAAGCATAGAAAATCTAATTCGATGTGTAAAATATTTTTACTATATAAAAGGTTCAGACTTCACACCTACATCAAAGATGCGAATATATAAAATTGAAATATTTGTTAACGTCAAAATTACAGGTTTTTACTAAATATATAATGTTGAATTATATACGGTATTGTCGGTCTGTTTGTTTCGGCTAATCTCCGGAACGGCTGGGCCGATTCTGACGGGACTTTCACTGGCAAATAGCTGGTGTTATAAGAAGTAGCTTATACTACTTTTATTTTAAAAAGATTTAAGGGTTCCGCTCCAAAAAACTAACAAGTACCGTATATTCATATAGTTAAAACCTATTATTTCATAGCACAAAATAATATAAATAATACAAAAGTAATCCAACATGTTACAATGGCAAATAAAAGCATAGATAAACAAGTTATATCATAAATATATGCCCCTACATTAAAGCCTTATATTCTGAGCGGGGTATACAATAAAATAAAAAGCCAGCCCAGTCTGCGTCAATGTTATTCTTTTTGCATCTGAGGTCTCTCACATACCGTGGAAAAGCTTTTACGAATCGATTTTTAAGCGCCTATTGCGAATATGTTTTTACTTTGCTTAACGAACGTTTTGAAATGGAAATATTTGTAAGTATAATAAATTCAAAAGTACTTATAAAATAAAGTATGTAATGATTTTGAATACTAGGTTTCTACTTGTGGGCTCTACTTTGTTCGTGTGTATTTTAATTTAATCTTCAATCATTAAACCAAGCTCTTTGTATATGATAGGAATCTCAAATCTCACAATGAAACTCAGTGTAACAATATATAATAATATGTATAATTCAGACATGTATAGTAAAGTCTATAAAAATCAGTCAGATGCATTTTTAATATTTCAACAGTCGATAAACTTCATTAACTAATAAAATCTTTAATAATAAATAAATATCGTTCTAGCAAACAAGATCGCGCTGGAGTATCGACGTGCAAGCGAAAGTTTATCGCTTATTACATATATCCAATTATTCGAATTGTATTAAAGTGGATAGAAATGAGATATCATAGATATAATCAATATGAAAGTCATTATTGTTAATGTGCATTTGACACAGTAATATAATAAAGGCAGCAAATATATTTGTCCCTTTCATAAAGCTAAATTGGAGTTGCAAGAAAAAAAAAGATACTAAAAATACAAGTACCTAAGTATTAACTAAAGAAAATAATGTAAACACTCATCACTAAAAAATGAAACCAATTGATTATCACACGTTATGCTAATACGATACATTCTCCTTAAGTAATACTAAAATATCAGATTTGCGCACGTGAAATTAATGTACAAATTATTCATGAGTTTTTAGGCATATTATTTTTTTTATACGTTAGATATGCAAATTTGAATTACTTAAAATATATAATATTACAGGTTAGTGCAAATGGACTTTTTCGCGCCTTTTCACGCGTAGATTATTATCTGTCTGATAATGTTGGCCGTAATGTTAGTGTAGTAGGTGTAAAATTAAATAAATGAGTAATACTTCCCGTCATTATTACAGTTCGTTAATGCAAATTCATCTATTGTAATGTTTCCGTAGATGTTTACATAAGATGAACAAAACATTTTATTATAAAAAATCCCTGACCAATATATAAATAATATAAATGGTTTCGCGTTTCACTGGATTATATATTGAGCTTCAAAAATTAATAAATTACATTATAAGCCCGATATTTTATAAATGAATGAGTATAAAATTTAAATTGGTTTTACATTGCAGGCTTTAGCCTTATTGAATCAAAAAATACCACTGCTAATAAAATGTAATCTTTTTTATTTCAATTTTCTTATCCCGGCGCATTAAACATAACGCAGTACTGGAATCTGAATGTTATAGTTATGATTAGGTACTCCATTATTATAAAAAAAACTTTAAATATACAAAACCAGAATATAATTACATTTGGTTTGAAGAAAAGTGACTCATTGCCATTACGTCATTTCATTCAATTTAGCAATCACGTGTAAGACGTAAAATATACTAAGTTCATACATAGGAAAAGTTTAGTTTCGTTAATTTAATTCTGGAAAATTCAGTATTGTTTCTCAATTGTGAATAGATTTCGCAATTCTTTGCGAGTAGGCAGAGAGAGTTGTCAACTTAGTCAGACTTGTCTTTGCGTATAATAAAATTCTAACTTGTTGAATCTGTACATTAACCAATTTTTGAAAAATCTTATTGAATAGCCATTTATAGTTTCGATTTCGATGATTCTTTTTCTAATGGAAAAGATATACTTCAAGGGTAGTTTGATGGAAGTTTGGTAAGGTTCTGATGATGGGATCCATGACAAAGTATCGGAACTCTTCAATTCTTAGGAGCAAATTAACGATGCTCGGCGGAATCTTTTATAGGCTATATGGATATTTGAGTCACGTACCGTAACTGATGATGGAAGGTACAACTCCTCAACGGTTAGCAGTTTAAAGAAAATTCTTTCAATATATGTAATACGCAATTATGGACCGATAGTTGTATACTTTCAGGCTATTAGGTTTACCTCATAATAGAAGGTAAATTTTTATAGTCATTAACACAATACGTATCTACTTTCCGCTAAAAATTTAAAAATAAATTATTTTTAACAAAAAATAAAAACCGACTTCCAAACTTAATAAATCTAAACTAAAAAGTAGAAAATAATACTTTTAAGGACTTTGTTAATTTTGAAGTCGGTGCCAGCCAAAGCAAAATAACCCTAAATAGATACATATTCGATTAATCTATCAATTTGTAAACATAATCAAAATACCTGGCTGGCACCGACTCCAAAATTAACAAAGTCCTTAAAAGTATTATTTTCTACTTTTTAGTTTAGATTTATTAAGTTTGGAAGTCGGTTTTTGTTTTTTTGTTAAAAATAATTTATTACCCTTAAAACCTCAGATCGCCCGTAAATTATTTTTCCTTTCATTTTTGTTATATTTTTCCTTCTCCAATGGGTTTCATTCTACTACATATTTTCACTTTTTACCATTTTGAAAGGCTTTCGCACTGGTCTATTATATTTTATTGTAGGTGAAATCCATATTGAGCGGAGCAACGGAGTGTCTTGTTCTATATAATTTCGAAAATATTCGTAATTGTTGTAGAAAAAACCCTAACCATGTGTAGTTAATTTACTTTTGAAATTTTTTTTGCTATCCAGTAGAGAGAAAATATATAAACCATAAGATATTTCGTATTGAAAACGTCATAATGATAAGTAAATTAAATTTTATATTCATGATAATTATATATATGTACCTATTTGATTACTATCAAATCATCCACAAAATACGTGTTTAATAAAAAAAAACGTAAAATATATTGGATTTCGTTATATCAAAGGCAATAAATATGTACCCAAAATCGTCATATTTTATTTAAAATATAATTTAATGAGTTTTTAAAATACCAGCTGTATCAACCACAAACAATTTATTTTTTTTTAACTTTTTTTGAATTTTTAATGTGAAATTATCGAGCAGCTCTTTGTTATTTTGTAATGTCTGAAGTCAATTAATAAAAAATAAAAAAGACATTTATATAAAATGATATTTCGATCTTATAAGTGAAATATATCGCAAATCTTTAACAGAATACGCGCAATATTATTTTATTTATTATTCATTACCACTCAACTCAACCCACAACAGACTTGAACAATGAATGTTTTATTTTCATTTTAAATTTTAAACAACGCAGTATCGATATAAAAACATCTGATTTCATTGCGATTGAGCTTGAAAAATAATATTATACAAAAAATTATGTTTTAAGAACAACTCCCTTTAAAAGTATTCTCAAAGTATGGAAATTATGCATTGGCCGGTATTTTTTTTAAAGTCACTTTGCAAAACTCTATTATGAGGTTGAATATAGAAAAATCCAAAACGTGTTTCAAATATAACTTTAGATATAAGGAATATATCTAAAGATATATTAATTAAACCTACCTAAATTATACCTACTAACTAAACTCTATTCTCTAGAATACGAAAAACTAAGACACCAAATGTATTGAAACTATTGAATTTACGTTAACCTTTTCAAAGATTCGAACTCATAATATCATATTGATTCATTTCTAGGTTTACGAAATAAATTTCAAGGAAAGTCTTTTCGTATTTTCACAAAAAAGCACAAAGATTTGTTTTAAATTATAGTCAGTTCAGTTTTGAAAACAGCTTCTTATATTTTAATATTTATTGCTACTTTTATAGGCAATACAAAAATAACAAAGACTTGACTCCGATGACCGATCGACAGTTTTTTACTTTTATTCACAAACATAATGTTCAACAACGCATCTTTCTATCTATAAGCAGCTTTAGTTCAATGCTTCTAAAGGAAAAAATGCTAACTCTCTTTTTTAAACTTAATTATCATCAAGATAATGTAAGGCCATGTTCGGACCAGTCTATTGAGATTACATATTTCTATAGTACACGTATACTTGTCCATGCAACAATGGTTCCTGTTCACTGTTTCGTTGGAAAGTTGAAGGTTAAAGAAAAATTATAAAACAAATACATATAATAAATCATCTAAGTCGATTAATTCTCATTTTAGAAAATTGTACTAAATATACGGCTTACAGTTATTAGATTTTATAATGGCGCCACAAAGCCCGGAATTTACTATCCTTTGTTTAAATTAAAATATTCAGACTGTTTGTAATATTTCTTTTTTATCTTTTATTTTTACATTTTAATTTAAGAACTTACTCGGGTTTATGCTAAATAACCACACAAGCTGAATTGATTAGTGTTCTCGGAGATAAGAATCAAGCCTAACTGCCTTTTTTGTCCTAAATTACTATTAATTACTTACAAATTATAACGATATTTATGAACTTAATTACTGAACTTTACCGAATATACCGAAATAATATAACATCGCCATTTGAAGCATTTTATTACTTTTACTAACCATATATTAGATACTTTGCATAATAAAAGCTTACGATACATCAGTAAAACATTTAAAGTACTAATCTAATTAATTAGTACCAATGTAGCCAATCCCCCTATTATTTTCTTACCAATTAGGTATAATAGTATACGGAGTAACATCTGTTTATATATTATCAAAATATATATTTTCAAGAATTTTATTAATTAGGCAAAAGATCACGCGGTCGCTCACCAACAAGATGGACCGATCAAGTAAAGGACTCGTCGTCCTCTCATTTATATGCGGTTGTAAGAGACGCGCTTGACAGAAACCGATGGAGGCAGATCATCCGCTCCAGATGCAACCTCGATGCTGACCACGATCCTCAGATATGAGGGACCGACTCAGAGAGAGATTAATGAAACAATTTTTAATACAAGAGTTTTTGATTACGTCTAAGTATTATTGATGGCTTTATTATAATTTAATTTGTATGTGGACTATGGCCTGATCCCCCTCGTACTAAGGCAGGCCTGTGCCCAGCGGTGGGACGTTAAAAAGGGCTAAAGATGAACTTGTATGTACCTACCTGCTCTACAGTATACGTATTCGAGTCCCGAAGGTTTATATTGCTAGGTAGCCTCGACAATTATAATTTTCGGAAAACGAGATAAGGTGTACTTTTTATGTCCCATCATTCTCTCTATCCTTTTATACACGTCGTCTATCCTGATACATAACACCGATATTTTTCTCAATGAACAATATTGTTCATATTTAACCTAATGCTTTTGTAAATAACTGATAAATTGACCTGATTTCGTAATTTAAAATATTATGTATGTTTGGTGTTTTAACTTTAAAATTATTAATATTTTTTCTAATATCCTTTTATGCAAATAGTTTAAGGTTTTAATACATTAATTATACTATGATTATAATCTAGCAATATTTTCTCCTAATAAAGATAAAAAATCTTTATTTTTTATAAACTATTAATTATTAAGATTTAATGCTAAATTAGACATTATTTATTGAAGGATAGAATATATTAAAATGCTAGCTCAAAGTAATACAAAAACAAATTATAACTATTAATTAAAGTAACATTCACTCAAGCCCACAACTAATTATGTATAATAAACATTGTATGTAATAACTGCTACAAATAAATTGAAGCAGCCATTTTGAATAGCTATTTATTTTTTTTATTTTTTATAGGATTGAACAAGTTCTTCTTAAGTTCAATAAATGTTTTCTTGGCATTAATAAAAGAAGTATAACATTTAAAATCATATAATAAAATATACATATTTATTACTTTATTTTCTGTTGTATTAAATTAATGTAACAAAAAAGTTAACTTTGATTAAATTACTCTTTAATATAATTTTAACTCAAAATCTATGGAAATCTACCAAAATTTAATATTATGTGCATAAATTAAAACTGAGTTGCATGGAAAAAAATAATTAAACTAACATTTATTTTATCTATTTTCACCTTTAATTGCTAACTTAATAACTGAGTAATAACTATGATTTTTTTCTATATAATTGGTTAAAAATCTTCATTCATTCGCTTTCATTTGGTTTTATATGTACTTGAAAGAAGAAAGATATATCATAATTCGACTACATATGTAACTAAAAATTAAAAAAAGAATATTTCAAACATAAATATTATGCAGATAGACAGAATGAAACCAATGATTCACATCATAGTATAAACATATCTCAACTAATTTCATTATATTAACTTATATGTTACGAATTTAAGCAGTAGTACTTAAGTGTAAGTAATTTAAAACAAATGAAAACTCACCTGTTTCAACCTTTCCACATCTGTCCGAGCCGGCGGGTATGTCTGAGAAGTGGAAACTGAAGTAGCAGTGGCAGCTGCCGATGTGGCTGCATTCTGTCCATAGGAGGGATACTCCAAATTCACATTCAATAGCTGTGCTGCATTATCTCGAGCCTCATATGCTAATCCTCGTATCTCTAGTTCAGAAGCTGTGTGCATCAAGGACTGAAGATCCAACTCTTGGACATCTACTGATCCTTTATACATAAATTCGACCAGCAGATTTATCTCCGAGAATGGTATTCCTTTCAGAATCACGATGGGGTGCTGACAAGGGTTGTCCCTAGCAGAAAAATATGAAAGTAATTTATAACAAAATAACAACTTTATCAGCAAGTATTTATAAATTGAATAATAAATTATCTATATATTAGTGAACATTAATTTTTTTCTTATCTTATGATAAAACTATTTTTATGAGTTACAGCATTTACATTTATATAACAAAATATATATTTAATTTATTGCACTTGGGTTTTTCTTTACAGCAATCTTTACTAAGATGTTCTAAAATAAACGATGAGCAATCTTAAAATTGAACATTACTCATAATAAATAAATGTAGCGAACATGTAAGCTTTAATCAATGAACTCACTTGAATATCTGTTCGAAGTAAGGGCTACACGCCGAGAGGACGAGCTTGTGCGCCTTGAGAGTCCCATCGCGGCAGGAGAGCGTCACGTCTGCGAGCGCCGACGACGAGTAGATGGTCGTGAACAGCTGGCTCAAGTTCTGCAGGTGGTTGTTCCACTTCAAGTGGAACGTCTTGTCGCTTACGAGCCCCTGCATCTGCACCACCACAAACACTATCAGGCACAAATCACTCACTTCTGCACGTCAAATAAAAAAATCGACAGAAAACCGTCTCTGCTGCGACCGCTACATAAAATTATAATTATTACAACTTATTTTTAGAACGATGCCCGTAAAAAACACTATACGTACGCGGTATGACAGTGTAATACTGTAGGTACGCGCCGCCGACGGAATTTAGAGCTATAAAATTTTATTTATATTATATATATTCGGCAAAATGGAAATTTTGAATTAAATCATCGCAATAAAAAATCTCACCTCGTATTCACTTTTCCGACTTCCCAATTTTTCACAAATAACACCGAAACATTTCACAAATTTTTAAATACTTATTATGTTACACAGAAAGCCGTGTCGTAAAAAACAGAGTGGGGCACGCCGTGGCCCCCTCCTTGCCCCGGCCCCCTCGCACACAATCAATATACGGAATATGAGAGCGCGGCGCGCCGCCTCGCCCCCCCGCATGCTTTATTATACCGTAATTAAATATATACAACTTTATAAATTGTACACTAACGTTCATACGTTCCGAGTGAAAAGGTTCAAACTTAACTTATGCTAGTCATTTTATAATTTAATATCGAGACGGACGATGTATTTATTCGACTTCTTGCATGAAACACCTGCATTGATTTTGGTTGCACAGGTGTATTTAATTTAATTGTAAATTTTAAATCAAGGTGCCCACTGCATAAATATTAAATACTGCCGGTAATATAGTCTGCAGCGGCAATTAAAATTTTATGACTACAGAAAAATATATTTATTTTTATATTTTCAATATTAATATTCAACCCAACTTGGCCCCTTCCTAATAATAAATGGTCGGGTGTAAGTATGTGTGTAAAAAGTACTTCAATCTCTTTTCACAACATGTAGAGACTGACGCACACATAGACAATAGATATAATAGACGGATTCAGACAGTCTTCTTTTTATTAGATTCCATCCTTTCGTTTACAAGTACCTGCCGCAGAATGCATTTCTACCTTTACTATACGCGCCTACTTAGTTCGTTATACAATATGCCGGGGGTGGAATTGTAAACATCGTACAAAGTATACGTATGTTGCTAACACATACATATCTAATATTATTATTTATAACGCAGACTTGAAAGAGAAGGGCGCATGAGCGTTTGCATGAATAATATTTCTACCCATTACCCACACCACAAGCAATATTAATATTAAGGTGGGTTTGTTTGTTCTATTTACTTTTTATCTTGTACCGCATTACCGTAGGCTAACTTGTATTACCGGATTGGATTTATGAAATGGTTGTATTTAATTATAAAAAAATATATTTATCATAAATTATTAATTAATGATGTTATTTTTGTGTATAAACTATAAAAGGAAAATATCAATTTCTCAATTAAGCTGATTAGAGTCGGGCTATTTTTTGGCTGTTTTATGCCGAAATAGGATTTCGCTAATGAATTGAAATTATATGTACATTATAATATATAATAGATATTGTATTTAATGTAATAAGTATATAAGAATGTATATAAGTAGAATTTCTCCGAGAGTTAAATGAAGTATCTCAGCCTTGGTTGGTCATTGATAAAGTTTGTTTACTTATTAACTTGCATCAATATGACGCATAATTAAATTTCTTATGCTTGAAACGGTGCTTTTACTTAAATAAATAACTTGGATATTGATGTATTTACCCTGTACCTTCCTAAAGTTAATGAGCTTTTTAAGGCCTTGTATACACAATAAAGAAATCAATATCTGAACCTAGAATGTATATTATTTAAATTTTACGAAACCAAGAATTATTTTTGATAAAACTAAAAATAAAAGATTTATTAAATATTAAAGTATATTTAAATTTGTTTTTAAACAAAACTATTCCTTTAAATTTTTATTTGTTATGTAGCAACACCTAATATTTTTGCATTATTGCCATAGAACAAAATTCTATTTAAAGCACAGATTATAGAGTATATTGCTACAACAGATTAAGGAAACTAATTTAAAGCCGCGTTTTGGTGAATGCCATGGTGATACCCATTTTAATTTTCGTTAGTAATTACTAAGTGATTTATATTAAAAATTGTGGTACGTTTCTTACTTGAATAATTAAATATGGTAAATAGTAAATACTAATTTTACTTGTTTCTTTTTATACGATCAGACTAAAAATTAGAAAGATGGATTGTGAAGTATCAGTGTAGCTGTAGAGAAATATATTAAATAATATTTTAATAGACTGGAATATGTACCCACATTATATATTTTTTGGAAAATCTTATTGAACTTGTCATTATTATCTCAAGCAAGAGCCGGGGGCGATGGTTGTCGCTATATAGTATTATATACCTAATAATTAAAATTAATTATTTTTTTAATAATTGAAGAATCTTTATAAAAAAATATTGACTTCTATTTATTGAACGTTATATTTTTATTATTATTTTGAGTCGACTTTCTTGTGAAAAACCTTCCTGGATAGCACTGTATACTATGTGCACAAGGACGGGTCACGGGAGTGGTATTATAAACAGCTAACTATAACACTTTTCAGGCATCTATTATTTATGTTTTCCGTCTACCTTATTCAAAACAATTGAAAGATAAAGTTTTTTTTACACTATTATATACATACATTAAGTTTTACTACTTAAATTCAAATTTATTCTATAAAGGCTTGTCTTAATTGAATCTCTGCCTTTCAGTTTTTTTTATATTCTCGCTTACGATGAATACCAAAAAAAAATTACAATGAAATAATTACGCAAGTAATTAGCAAATTTTACGTTTTTTAGTAATATATAAGAGACAATAAAACATATA
This sequence comes from Boloria euphrosyne, assembly GCA_951802675.2. Classification (NCBI taxonomy): domain Eukaryota; kingdom Metazoa; phylum Arthropoda; class Insecta; order Lepidoptera; family Nymphalidae; genus Boloria; species Boloria euphrosyne. The sequence continues at coordinate 10,350,328 of OX637885.1, forward strand.
TTTAACAAGTATGTAAATAGTTTTAAAATTCTACTAAAATAGTATTGCTTGAACTCGTGTTTCCAATTATTTTATATAGTTTTTAAAATCATATTATTATTATATGGGTGATTATTAAGGAGAAGAAAATCAATGAACAAAAATAATTTTAACAAAACAATACTACATCTTTATTTGGTAAAATCTAACAAATTTTTGCTTTCAAAAAACACACATGGCAGTGACACAAGTGACAAAAAATTCAGAATGGTGTAAATTATTTTTGGTAAAAGTGATTATTCTTTGAAAGGCAGAGCAGGGAGCAGTTTGCCTTCGCATTTTCCAAATCCAATACGAAGTCCCATTTCGTTAACACAGTATCCTCTAAGGATAACAGTGTCACCATCTTGTAAGAATTTTCTTTCTTCGCCACTTTGCAAACGTAGCGGCTTTGTTCCCTTCCAGCTGAGTTCTAGCATGGAGCCGTAGGAATCTGATGTCTGCGAAAATCATAAACAATTCTATTCATACTTTATCATTAAAAATGTAGATTACATTACTATAGCAAATAATAAAAATAGTATTCTACTAGTAAAGCCTATTTGATACACATATTGAGGGAGTTGTGAAAAAATAATGTTTGTGAAAAAAAACACACACACATACACACTCGCGCACGTACGCACGCACACACACACACACACACACACACACACACACACACACACACACACACACACACACACACACACACACACATACAGACGACAGAACTTATAACACTCCGTCCTTTTTGCGTCGGGGGTTAAAAAAAGTATTTGTAAAATGCTTACATCACCACTGATAGTGCCACTGCCTAGAAGATCTCCAGGGCGTAAATTGCAGCCAGTTATAGTTTGCTGCGCCAACTGTTGCTTCACAGTCCAATACAAAAAACGATAGTTAGAACGACATATAGTCGTAATCACCGGAGACTTCTCGGCTGTAACAGTAAGTATTTCTTGTTATAAGTACTGTGTTTTAGTGCATAGTATTATTTTTCTTCATTAATATTTTAGAATTTAACATTATTTTTTAACGTATCTTTTATGTTTTGAATATTTGGAGAGCTACTTGAAACTCACTTTTTAGATCAACTTCCAGTTTGATATCAAAATTAAATTTGTCTTTATGTTGCAGATATGAGAAAGGTTCAGGGTCCTGTGGGTAATTATCAACGATGTAGGGACGCAAGGCTTCCACAGTCACGATCCAAGGCGAAATCGAAGTTCCCAAGTTCTTAGATGTGAATGGTCCGAGAGGAACATATTCCCACTTTTGAATATCACGAGCTGAAATAAATTATAATTATATGTAATAAATCTTATACCTACTTATGACCGACTAGCCAAAAGAAGAAAAAGCATTTTTACTAATTAAAAATATTTAGTAATATCTAAAATATTTGGCTATTATAATGTATTTTCGAACCGCTCCAATCATTCATTAGGACGAATCCAAAAATACGTTCTTCAGCTTGTTTGGCGGTGACTCGCTCTCCGAGGGCAGTCGGTGGGCCTCCGACAAAGCAAGCCATCTCCAGTTCAAAGTCCATCAGCCGGCAAGGTCCAAAATGAGGATCAGCTCCTAAAAATAAAATAGTCAGACCACATTTACCAAGTGTTGGAACTTGGAAGACATTGACTCATACGTCTAAATAGTTGTTTTGTTAATACCTTCAACTGGCAAAGTTTGGCCCATAGGTCTGGTTATGGGCGTCCCCGATATGACGATGGAGCTGGACCGACCGTGGTATCCAACAGGTATATATTTCCTGAAAACAGTGGAAAGTGGACGTCATTATCTATACAATTATACAGGTAAATAAAATTAAAGTGTCTGTTTCTAATGTTAAAATAACAGTCAGAAAAACATAATATATAAAGCAATTTTAAAAATTGAGTTCCGACCAAAAAAACGTAACTAGGGAAGAGTTCGAGTGAAGCAGGGTCAGTTGCTAACTATCGATATTTCACATTTGTAATTTAAATTTTTAAATATGCACTGATTTTATTTAATTATCGACTAAAACAATTTGTTGCAGTTAAGCGTATTTGTAATTCAACGGTATGTTACCTTTCTAATAATAATTTATTTTACCCTTAAGAATTAAATACATACTAGATATATATATTAATAAATTAATAAATCTTTGATATTATTAATTATATAATTACAGTTATTACTATAACCATATTCTCAGTTACCAGTTCGGCATAAGTGCGTTTTCCTTGCTTCTGAACATGATGCCGACGTTAGTGGCATGGTGGATCGACGAGTAGAAATCTGTATAGTCTCCGATTTCAGCCGGCACATGCATGATAGCGTCGCTTTGCTTAATAAATGCCCTGAAATTAGAATACAATATAATATATAGTATGGTATATTCTTTATGATTGTTTGTGTATATGTAATTACTATTTTTAGCCTTGTATATTTATTTCTTGCACCATATCGTTCGCTAACTACTAACATCCTCAGGTTGACTGGAAGAGATCTCTTCCAGGAAAAAGTTCACCTTAAACCTTTGTAAACTAAGTTTTTGTTTTTGATTTTTCTATACTTCTTATTTTATTATTATTTCCTTGACGTTTTGTAGTTTTCCGAACGTCGACTTCTTTCTCGAAGTTGGATCTACCTAAGTTATTATAATAAGACAGTTTGTCCTAGGTATACATACTCGTCTACAACTTCGAGGATCGAATCAGCGATAAAAACTAAACCGATAAATTTCATAGTACGGTTTGCTTTTCGGAAATTATTATCATATTAAAATCAAACCTTTAAAATTCATCTTTAAACTGTAATAAATGCTTGTTTAGTACCTAATCTAACTATAGGTATTCCTTTTGTTGGTTTTCGTACACAAATAGATTAGGTACGGTGAAATCTGAAATTCTTTCTTATCTCTTTGTATCTTAAAATATCTCCGTACCGCAAAATTACTAAGTAGGTACAAGTTATTGCTACGTGAAAAATGTGCGAGAAAACATTTAAAATATTAGTTAGGATACCGTATCATGAATATCTTACTCTATTGTAATTTATAAAAAATTGAAATAATTACTTCTGTCGCAGGTCCTTATCATTTTGCAGTTTGGTATTACTGACATCAAGAAGTTTCTGAATTGTGTTTCTTGCTTCAATCCAATGTGGCTTCGTTAGGCCCATAAACGCATTTAATTTTTCCTCCTGTAATGACGTTATTAATAAAAACGACTACTAAACGACCAACTTCTTTTAAACTTTTTTTTTTAATATGTTGGGACATTATTATAACAGTGATATCTAGTTCCGTGGTAAGCTACGAGGCTGGTGTTACGGATACCAGATAGTTGATATACTACTCATATAAATTTTAAATACATACATATTATTAATATAAACACCCATGACTGGAGTACAAACATTCGTGCTTCGCAAATGAATGCCCCAGCGGGACTCGAACCCGCGACCGCTGAGCGCAGAGAACTCAAGAAAACTAGAATTGCTTTACAATATTTCGCAATACAAATTATTGTGAAATAGAGTCTCAAAAACAACAACAAGTAAATAAACCTTCTAACGCTACAAGTAATTACCATAACAAGTAATGAATTTTATTAAAACGGACCTTAAAAACATGTTGTTTATCTTTCATCAGAGGTCCGGTAAATAAGTGCGAAATTGCGTTGAGATCTAGAATCCATTCTCCGATGGCCACTCCAATGTGCTTCTGGGCCTGTAAACAATATTATTTAATAATGAAAATGCGCTTTTACTAGTAAAGTTATTTATTATCGTTTGGATTCTAACGTTTGTTAGAAAGTTGTGGGCACTTTACTTTCAGAGAATAGCTCTTTCAAACAAAAGAATAACAAAATCTTCAGCATTAGGTATATAACTATTAACTACAGATTTAAATACTTTGGTGTACATATTTATTTTAAAAATGCTTTTTTTTTCTTACTGAGGTACGTTGCATAAATAAACTGTACGTCTGATTCTGAAGAACTCACAGTTTTTCGAAAATAAATTCTATGTCAATCATTCCTTTTGCTTTCTTTCGCAGTAAAATGTATTCTCTATGTTGACCCGGTTAACCAGCTATCATCGTACCAAAATTCGTCAAAATATGTCCAGTGGTTTTCTCGGACAGACATGAGTCGGACTAAAATTCAAAAAAACTATAGATACGGCTTTTATATCGATAATCATGAAATACATGTCGATAATAATGACTAGAGACAGTAAAAATATTTTTACTGTGATTAGAGTTCGATATGATTTTCTAAAAACATATGCCGTAAGCATTTGAATCAATTTGCACATTAGAAATATTTATTTATTATTATTTAATTCTGAACTTACGTATTGTAATACTTAAAAATGTATGCTAGCGTATTATGTAAATTATATAGCATGTACCTATTCATTTGAAAACTACCGACCTCTTAGTCTTATCGTGACGCAATTAAGGTACAAGCGTATTTCAATGCTTTACATTAATTAATATTTTTAAATTGGTAGTCTCAATTAAGTATTTAACATAATAAAACATTTTCGCACACAAAAAATAAAGTACCTAATAAAGATTAATGCAAAGAAATCCCATTGATAACAAATTGCTAGTGAAAATTCATTCATATTCCTTACAAAATAAAAGTCATTCAAAGTTATCAACAGAAAATAACATAATATTTTGATAGCTAACTTCAAACAGCAACGAAACAAGATTTATAATCTGCACTCACATTTTTAGATGATGTAAATACACCGTAAGGCAAATTTTCTATAGGAAAATCTGTGTTCGCAGAATATTCTATGAAAGACTTCATTTTTCCAGGCACGTCTCTTTTCTCGGAGTTTCACTTTAAAAGTGTCTTCTTTAATGTGTATCTCTATTTTACGTTTGTTATGGAAATAAGGTAGTATAACGAGTTTGGTCGCCGGCCGGCGAGCACAGACTGGATTCTTTGTGACTTGTGAAGTCAAGGTCGCTGGCTGCTGCTAGTTTGATATGATAATATATATATATAATGTATTTATATAAGTCTTTATTTGTTTATAAGTACTTCATATGCACCGCTTTATGAGAGATAGCAAGCGAGTTATAATGTAGCAAGTTACAGAGTTATGCTTATTTTTTTAATTATCTCTATCTTAAATAATCATAATCGAAACAAAATTTTGCTGAACACAACGCATCTTCACAAGCGCTTACTGCATCGATATTCGATGCACTTCTATTTTTAAATCTTATCGTGTAATGAACCCATATACATACATCCTTCTCTATGTAATGAACTTTGATTTAGGTTAGGTACGTACGTCTAGTACATTACATACTTATTACATTTATTTCCTAAGCTAATATTTAAAAATATAAATATTTTGTACTTAATATAACAATTACTTTAAGTAATATTTATTATTAATAATAAAATATTCTTAATTCCATATTTACCATCTAGTAATGAGTATGATATATCATTCATTTTATAAAATTAAGTAGAGAAATATCTATTTATTACCTACTTTATAAGTGATTATAAACAATTCCTGGTTGAATAACAGTGGAGGATCACGTTAAATATTAGAGTTAAAATAATTATATTTGGGTGAAACCGAAGGCAAAAGGTAGTCCTACATAGTATAGTAATATAAATCCAACCCAGACATATCCTTTCAGTGTAGCAGTTCCGCTCTATAAACATAGTACAATCTGTTGATAAATAGCTTAGTGTATAATATGTCACTTGTTTTGTGTTTGCCTATGATACAGGTATAGGCTGGATATACTGGTGTTTGTTAGACATCCTGTTACCAGTATATACCAAACCGGAAAATCAAGCGTTTGTAGACTGCTTGGAGAGCTAGAGTCACTACAAATAAATGTGTACGGTCTTATAATAAAGTTGAAGTTGAGACCGTTCTCACCTTAACAAAATGCTGGCCGACTAGCTCTCGTTATAGAGACATGGAAATAAACTTAAAAGAAAGTATACTTTTTGTATGTGTACCCTCTCCCTTATTTTAATTTTTGTATTTTGGTAGTGGGAAACACTTTTAGTAAGATGACATTATATGAGATATGACTATTGACTAATGATAATAAACTTTGACAGGTGACAGCACAGCAGACAGATTGTTTTTGTTTTGATTTGAACTCCGCCAAATTTTAAATTATTATTCAACATAAAGAGGAGTTATTAGTTATGTTAAAATGATTTCCTTTGAAATTGCTTATAATGTTAAACTCAAATAATAAAATTTACAAATGGAATCTGTTAATCAAGGCGATCATATTGAAAAATATGATATTAAGGTAAAATCGAAGCCGAAAGATGGAGTCATATTGCAACTTCACCATACAATTCGTACATCAAATGGAGTGACCCAACGTATCCGATTTTCTATTGGTATTTTTGAAGATACTCATGATAAGCTAGCATGCGCTGATAACGTAGGCAATGTTTTTGTATTAGATTTTGCAGATTTAAAATTTTGGAAATTACCTAATAAAGGACCGTGTTCTGCACTGCAGTTTGTTCCCCATGCTCTTGATACACTTGTGGTTGCTATTGTCAAGAAATTTGAGATAAATTTTATAGATTCTGAAACTGGTAAACATAGGTTCTCCTTGGTTGGCCATACTGCACCTATCAAACACATTTCATTTTCCAACAACAAAACCAATAACTTACTTACTGCTAGTTCAGTGGAAGCAATTTTATGGGAACTAAAAAATTATACAAAATATTTTACTCTTAACACATACTCAGGTGCTCAAATTCAGCAAATATTATTTACACCGGCTGGTGACTACTTAGTGGCTTGTTTTCAAAATGACACTGTTCAAATATGGAGACATGAAACAATGAAAGCAGTGAAACAAATTATACCAAGTGATTTAAAGCATTTAAAAAATGTTGCATTTACAATGAATGGTAGAGCCATGGCCATAGTAGGTCTATCTCCAATATTGATCCTTTTCAGTATGGACACTTGGAAGGCATTGAAATCTATTGATTTACTCAAATATAAAATTTCAGGAGTACAACAAGTATCTTTTATTCCACAAATGTTTGATGGAGGCAGTAATAAAATTTTGGCCCTATTAAGTAGTGACTGCAAATTATTCTTTCTAGATTTGGAATCTCTTAAAATGTTACATACTATACAGCCAGATTCTTCAGGTATTAGAAAGTTTGTTGTGAGCCCTACGGGGAAATACTTCCTTTGTATCCTACAACAAGGAGAAGTCAATATTTACAATACTGCTCAAGTAATGGACTTAAAGCAGTGTCCTATTGAAACAGTTAAGAAAGAACTACCTTGTACTTCAATGGTTTCTAAAAGTGCAGATCTACCTAACAGAGAAGAAATTGAACAAAGGATGAGAAAATGTATGGATAGTGCTAGATTGAGAAGAATATTGATGCAATATGGGGAATACCCTGACAAGTTCCGCTCAATTATTTGGAGATCTCTTTTAGTAACTCCAAGAAATAAAATAGCTTATTCATCTTTAGTGGATAAGGGAATTCACCCGGCATATAAGGATATTGAAAAACAATTTACAATACATAATTCAATAACATTAAAAAATTTAAAGAGACTGCTGTCTTGTCTTGCACACTGGTGCCCTCTTTTTGGAGTTATGAAATTTCTGCCAAGTTTTGTATTCCCATTTGTAAAAGTACTTCAAAAAGATCCTCTTTTGTTATTTGAATGTGTAGCGACTGTTCTACTTAATCAGTGTCAGCTTTGGTTTGAATATGCACCCTTTCCCCCAATTAGTATTTTGGCAATGGTAGAAAATATTCTAGCCGAGTATGATTCACAATTGCTAGACCATTATTGTGAGTTAGGTATTACTAGTCAAATATATGCTTTAAAAATTTTAGAAACTGCATTCAGTGAAGTACTTACATGCTCTGAATGGCTAATACTTTGGGATCATATCCTCAGCAATGAGCCAGCTTTTATACTTATGGCCATTGTATCTTATAATATTGTCCAAAAGAATGCTCTTAGAAGACTGCACAGTCATGAACAAATCGAAAATTTTTTTCACATGCAGAATCCTATAGATAAGAAAACTTTTTTGAAGAAAGCTTACATGATGCTTAATAATACTCCGGAAGATGTACATCCCAGACGATTTTTTAATTCGTTTGTAGCGTTAGATAAGGGCACCTGTTATCAACAGTTTAGTGGTTATCCAAAAGCGACGATTTGTCTAAAGTTAGCAAAGAAAAATAAAACAAATTCTCACAAAAAAGAAAAGTTTACTCTTAAGGAACTTACCAAAAAATGTCAGGAAGAAGAAATAAAAAAGAGGAGTAAAGCAGGCAATATTTCTGATTTAGGTTGTGATAGTAGTTCAGAGGAAGTATTAGAAGAAAATAACGACTTAATCACAAGTAATAATTTTAAAAAGAAAATATCTAGTAATTCACGAAACAGAGGAGACTATAGCAAAAACGAAGTAAAAGACGATTTGATAGAAAGCATAATGCATTCTGCAGCGACATATTCAAATAAAAGTAAGACAAAAACTTCGACGAAAAGTAGAAAAAGTCATAAAATCTGTAATGAAAACGTAAGTTCTAACCCAAAGAGGAAGAGTGAACGAAATGATACTCTAGAACGGGAAGTGGAGAAGCTTATACATAGTTGTAGTAATTCCGATGGTTCTGAGAATTAAGTCTGAATATTTCAAAGGAGCTTTTATACGATTTAAATTAAAAAATAATTTTATTGTTTTCTTATATCACGAAAGAATATACTTATGTTTTGTTTAATTTGCATTCATGTAATGTACATTTAAACGAATTAACAGTAAAATATTGTGTGCTGGATAGAGTTATCTAGAATTTCTAGTTTCTATTGTGTTGTGTTCAAGAAAAGATATTTTAAATGAAATGAAAATATAATTTATTTAAAACTCAATTTATTTCACTTAGCTCAGCTATTATAAGTTTTTACTCTTTATTATTATTTAAACTATTCTTTCTTAGAAGCCGGTCTGGGGATTGTTGACTTCACGTTACTAAATTTCTTCCTCGAAGCGCTAACATTAGGACTGGCATCACCAGTTCTGGTTGTCCTCACTGGTGTTATAATTTTAGGTTTAAACAAACCTGAAAATAATATGTAAAAATATTTAGTAACAGTTAACAGAAGGGGAATACTCAACACACGGCCCTTTAGTGTTTGAGTTGAGTTTTTTTTGAGAATTGAAAATTGCACGATTCGAATGTTTTAGGAAGTAATTACAGCTTATTGATGTCTTTGATATAATGTATATGTACTTTAATAAATATATATGAAAAGTTTCCATCAATGGCAATAGAATTGTCCAGCAATTTATGTAATTATTACTATTATTGTTTTCGTAAGTGTTAAAAGCCGCAATAGAAATAAAATCACCGCTAACACCACAGCATTCACTTAAATGATTCTGATTTAATGTTTCTTTTCATATTTACATTGGAATTTGTTGACTTACTATTTAATTTGCTACTTTTATTGTCAGTAGGTTTTTCTTTATCATTCTTAGCTACACTAGGACTACTTCTCAGTTTGAATAATTTTGGAGATATCCTTCGCAGTTTGGAGGTTTTTTCGTCTTTTGACAGAGATTTTGGCGCTAAATTGGATGTAGACGCACTTTCCACACGCTTTAGTCTTCGCGCGAAGTCATCTTGAACGCCCATACCCGATAGATTCGGACTTGATGCAAATTGTGGCTTTGAACATTCTGGACCCTGAAAAAGGGTAACTAATAAAGGTTTTTGCTATTATAATTATATAATCTAATAAGCATTTATATAACATACTATTTTGAGGCAAGAGGAGCTAATTAAACCGTATTAGAAATTTGGTATGTAATTACTTTTAAAACTGATATTTTTGATACGTCCAGCGCTAGAGAAGACATGGAAGAATCGAGTTTGTTGTCTTCAGAGAATTCTTTTATGACATTAGACAATCTGTTTCGGAGTTCTTCTGCTGTTTTCTCCGCAGCTATCAAACTCTCAAGTATGGAATTAGACGGGGCTTGTATTGGGCTGCAAGTAAAACATATACGATTAATAAATAACTATGTAACAGACAAAAAAAATTTAAATTATTTTATATTACTCGACTCGTTTGGCTCAGTTGGTAGTGACCCTACTTTCTGCGCCAGCGGTCGCGGGTTCGAGTCCCGCTGGGGCATTCATTTGCTAAACACGAATGTTTGTACTCCAGGCATGGGTGTTTATATTTATAATATGTATGTATTTGAAATTTATATGTGTAGTATATCAACTATATCTGGTATCCGTAATACAAGCACGTAACGTAGCTTACCACGGAACTAGATGGCGCTGTTGTAATAATGTCCCAACATAAAAAAAAAAATTAAGCATTTTTTTAAATATATGTAATGCACTCATCCAAAGATGTCTTTATATAGAAAATGTAAACGTATTACTTACCTAGATGTTTTATTTCGTCGCCTTGCACTTCCAGGGGTTGAAGACAATGTGTACGTACTTTGCCTTTGGCACATTAACTGTAACTAATCAGAAATATAATTATTTGTTTTTATTTTATATTTTACTAGGTGTACATATATATGTGTAATTGGAGCCTATAATATCTAAAAGTTTTTTTCTATTTTTTTATTGATGACTTTTCTTTATAGAACTAAATATCAATCTCATCGTTTCGTATGTACACAAATAGTGGTGATAGGACTATTATTTTAAAGGACGTTAATAATCTAAAATCTAAAAACGTATCCATTAAGAACCTTTTTAGGATCTCCATTGTCTTCAGTATGTTGTTTCTGCAGCGGGCCGGGTGCAGGGAGCTGGTCCTCCGCGCCGGTGGTCAGCGTGTCTAATGAACGGTGACGAGTTGGTATATCGGATTTGATTTGAGAGAGCCTTAAAAGAAATGGTAAAAATATTTAATTCTTATTCGCTTACTCTTATTTATCATACCTATTCTTAAATTTAAATATCATGTTAAACATTTTTATGGGCCTAGGACTGTTAGGAACAAACACACATATTGCCTTATTATCAGAGGCGTATTTACAGATTTGGCGCCCCGGGCCAATTAGCTCTGCCGCCCCATGAAGTGACGACAAAGTACTTATTTAGAAAAAAATATATGTGTGAACGCAAATGCTATTTAGGTACTTGTTAGTATGGATGTTATGTTATGTTAGTAAACTTCCTCGAGGCACTTGGAAAATGCCCTTGATTTTTACGATGAACTAATTTTTCGAGAAAAAGCCTCATATGAATTGGACCAGGCTTTTTACGATGAACTATTTTTTCCAGAAAAGGCCTTATATGAATAGGACCTGATAAACGCCCCGATAATACTACAAAAAACGAAGTCGAAACCATTATATCGAACAATAGCCACATATTCTGTCTCAGTGATTAACAGGGTTAAAATCGGCAGTGATCACCGACTTGTAAGGGGATCTTTGAATATGAGCATCAAAATTGAACGTGCGCGATTGAAGACTACTCTGAGACTAACATAGTGATGTAGAAGCAAGCTGGCTGCGAAAGTAACGCGTAAACGCTCGATTGTAAATACCACACAGTCTAAGCGTCAGGTACTTGACAGGAATGTGAGATACCTAATAAGGCGTACCTAATAATATATACCTAATAATCTAATAATACCTAATAATCAAAGACAAGCGAACTTTAGGTATTCACCCAAAATATTGAGGATGCTATAGAACTCTCGCCCTACCCCTATGGGCTCGAAAAATTTTTGCCAATTCTCACAGCTGCCGTTGTCACCTGACAAAGCCTAGAACCTCACAAGGTTCAACCGTCACCTCGAAATCTTTACTCCTTACATATATTTCCAACTGAGTCCCACCACGTGGAGGATCCAGACTGGTCTCCGAGCCAGACTGGTACGCCATTGAACGAAGAACAGAAAATTGAACGAAGTAGAGCTTCCCGACATCGACGTAGGCGAGATTAGCTCTTGGACACCAAGGAAACAACTAAGCTCCGGGTGAGGACGGAATTACTGTAGCATTCTTCAATTAGCGGCAGGAACAAAGGTTCTATCTGAGCTCTCAAAGTTCTTTAATTCAGTTCTTTACAATGGCACTACACCGGAGTAGAGGCAGAGTAGTACTGTTCTTAAAGAAGGGGGATAAACCCCTATTGAAGAACCACTGACCTGTGACTCTTCTGAACCTTGTTTATAAGTTGATTTCAAGGGTTATAACGAATCGTCTCGCCCAAAAATTCAATGACTTTCCTAATCAGCATCTATCAGCCTAGCGTTTGTGGACTACGAGGAATGTTATCATTTTTTATTTATTAAATAAGGCTTACTAACTACAATAAATACACACAAAATAGTAACTAAAACTTTTAAAAAAATATTATTTTAAGCTACGTACATATTATACAAAGTTAGTTACATACATTCGTTCCACTTAAATGATAACTAATATAAAAACAAAAAAAAAATGTAAAATGCTTTCCTTAAAATTCTACAATCCATGCAGAGATATATATAACCAAGTACTACGGTGCTTTAAATACCAGTCCGCAACGATGACCATCAAAGTATAAAGTTAGAGCACAAGGCCAATCCGATTACACCGCGGGGTAAGAAATTGGGATGTTATTTACTCGAAACTGTTTACCTGTGCAATGTGCATTGGAGGACGTCATTAAAAATTATTAGAACGGATGCGGCATCAACATTATGGAGAGTATAACACACCTGCGATTTGCCATTGTTATAGTCATCATGGCAGATACTCTGCTGAATTTGAAAAAAATGCTAAACGGTTTAAGTGATTCTTCAAGACGAGTGAATATGGACGACCAAAATCATGTTGAAAGGTCGTGTATCCCCGAGACCAGTGATCGTGAATGGTGCTATTCTTGAAGTTGTACAGGAGTAAATATACTTGGCCAAACTATACAACTCGGACGGCATAACTTTGAGAAAGAGACCACCCGAAGGATATGCTTGGGTTGGGCAGCTTTTGGGAAGCTACATCATTTTCTAGAGTCATCGATCCCACAATCCCGTAAGATCAGGGTATTTAACCAGTGCATGCTATCAGTAATGACATAAGGAGCCTAAACGCAAATTCAAGGTTCAGCGAGCAATGGAACGCGCTATTCTTGGTGTTTCTCTAGCAGACAGAATTCGAAATTAAGTTATTCGCCATAGAACTAAAGTAACCGATATCGCGTGCAAAATTTGCTCTCTGTAGTGGAAGTGTTCTGGTCATGTGTGCGCACTGATGGTCGATGGAGTCGAAACATGTTACAGTGAAGACCGCGTAAGCGTAGTGTAGGACGCCCTGTAGCACGATGGACCGATGACTTAAGAAAGACTGCCCGCCACGGCAGTGGATGGATGCGGATTGCAAAGACTGGTTGGCGCTCATTGGGGTCCGAGTCGTTTGTTCAGCAGTCCTCTGGCACTTCTCTGAGAGCAGATTGTGGAGCATCAATTTTGGCTGGGTGGTCTGCTTCGGCAGACTGCTGGGCCATTGGGGCGTCGTGGTTAAATGCGCAAGCAATCCTTCGCCGCCCCATTATAACGGTTGAGGTCTGTTGGGCTTTAGTGGGTAGTACTGTTTTTTCTGGTTAATGAGTCTCACATAACCACTTGTGTATACGTTAATGCTAAAATCTCATAAATAAATAAAAAGGGTCTTTGTTCAACAGTGGACGGCGATAGGCTGATACATGATTGATAGTATGAATGGTAGTTGACCTATTGTAAACAATTTGTAGGCTTTGAAGCTTTTGTTTTTTTATTTAAATGTTTCAATGTCATTCAAAATAAAAAAATAGATTTGGCTTTGCCGCCCCTCGGAGCCTGCCGCCCCGGGCCATGGCCCTCTTGGCCCTAGGGTAAATACCTAGTATTTTAAAATGTTTTTAAAATCTCCATTACTTGGACAAATAATAATAAATACTTATTAGTTTACAATAAGTTTTTCACTTACCTTTTTTCAGGAGTTTTAAGCTCAATCATGCTGGCTGATTTATTACCTATACCTTCTTTATTACTTCCATCAGATTCATTATGCTCCTTGATACAACGCACTATTTCTTGCAGTTCCTTTGTTAGACGTTCTCTGTGAGCTTTTGGGAGAGACCCTAGAAGGCCGCTGCCACATTCCTTAGCAGAAAAGTTTTAAAATGAAATCAATAATAACAATTGTATACAAATTGTTGTAATTATCCTTATTGTCTTCTAAAATATATATTTTTTATTTTATTGTTTTTTTAATAAATAAAAAAAGTCTCATACATAATAGTCATTTTGTACAAGTCTTACCTTACTATACTGTTTTCCGCCAGTCATACCAGACACTTGCCAAAAACCACTGTTCTGTGGATTGGGAGCGCTCGGACAAGAACACGTCAAATTCGCACTCTCCAGTACTACGTGGAAACCTGATGCCTAATAAGTATAATATAATTTATAACTATAAAATAACTGTGAAGTAAATTATTAGATTTTATTATTTTTACTTATGACAGACTATATTATACAAATTTCATCAAAATCCGTCTAGTGGTTTTTTCGTAATGTGTGCCCAGAAATAAAACCGAACTACTTACTATTCAAAAACTTGATGCAGCCTCTGATTCGGGACATTCGATGTCCAATAAAATATTTATTGCACAAATTTCGATTATGTAGTTTGAACTTAGAAACCTATTAAATGGGTTAACGTATCACCGGTCAGTTTCCTTTCACCACAATTCAGTTACAAGAAAGAAAAAATATTATTATTTAAATGACTGTAAACATAAAGCGACTGTATATAAGCTTTACCTTGCGCATATGCTTTAACAGAAAAAACAAAGAGAAAATTAGACTTTATCTAATAATAATTTCAAGTAACAAACCTGGCAATTGATAATGACGGTGCGCGTTCCTCCATCTTGGCTTACATTACCGTCGGTGGTGTCCAACGATTTTATATGAAACCCAAGGCATTGTAATAGTGCACACAACTCCACGACATCTGTATATGCATCCTACAAGCGTTATAACATTATAATAAATATGTAATAAAGATATGTAGGAACAATCAGCATTCAGGCGTTTAGTTCTCTAAAGAGATGTCATCTCGTCGACTGATACCTACTGGGATTAGGCTTCCCCCTAAGACTTGCACGATAACCGATATTGTGCGATCCACAGAGTGGGTTCAGTCATCTTAACCCAGTTTTCAAATTTAGGAAGACGTTATCAAAAAATTTTAGGCTTTAGTTACACATGAATAAGGTTAGAACTTACTGTTTTTGACATCTTTTATTTCGTAAAAAATCTCTAAATCTTGAAGCTCAATATAACATATGTTTCATGTACGACTTTATTTAAAAGTAATTGAAAATCAAAACAATGCGGTTTATATGCGAGATTTCGGTATTATTGACAAAAATAAAAGGTAACAATAACTAAAATATGCGGTACCGTATAACGATTCGGCTTACAGTTTATTTACAAGTACCCTCTACGAGAGAGTTTTAAAAGTAAATTATAAAACCGATGTTGGCAATATAAAAAAATATTTAACAAAAAAAAAAATGTATTTTATAAATAATAAATATGTATAAATTTCAATTATTACATTAAATGAAATGAAGCGTATTTTTTTCTAAATAATTACACAATTTATATTATTTTGATAATATTTTATTACTGTACATCTGTAATATCGACTTCAGAGTTACATAATAAACATTAAACCGTAATATAAATATATTCAATAACCAATTTATATGATGGGACTAGCGACTCACCCTCGCTTCGCTCGGGTTCGTCCCCAGGTGTAACCTCTTTAGTATAGTTTAAAAGATTCTCCCGCTTTTCTGTTGAAATTTTTCCTAAATTTTCTTTGCTATAAACCTCACGGCGCCCGAGACCCTTCCAACGAATGCAAAACCGTGGAAATCGGTTTGTGCGTTCTGGAGTTATATCGTCAGGAAGGAAAACCCGACTTATTTTTATATAGTAGATGAAAGATAGGCAAGAAACATTTTTCATTTAAAAATAAAACCAGACGTGTCATTTTTTTTCTTTGACATATTATTGTTTGGTGGCCCTAGTACATTCAAAATTAGATATAAGTTTTCGTGCGACAAAAAAAATTGTAATTTTGTCGCCATGTGTAATTTGTTATAGGTTTTAAGCTTTGGCACATTTTCGGTGGCGTGATTTCAGAACCCACGAGCCACCGCCGCACTCATAGTCACCTAATGAACCATTAAGTCGAGAATCTCCGTACTAAACAACAACTTATTGGCTCAGTGACTCTGAGTGCGGTGTGTAGCAATATACTCTATGGTGCGGTGGTTAGAGTTAGAACTAAGAACGTATACAGTATTAAATTAACATTGAAGTAGCTTGGAATTCAAATTAAACATTAAGTATTTTTTTTAAAGTAGGGTTGTGGAAAATTGGAACTTGAGTGAATTAAATTGTAACTTAGTTGACTAAGTTATCCCATCCCATTCATATTGGAATTTAATTTAACAGCTTTCTTTTACCTGCCTTTACCCACCACGCAAATGAAGCTACGGAAAAATCTACTACCTAGTAAAAAAATATAGTCTAATAATTAAAACAAAAATACTATTATACAGTTATTTGTTTATTATTTCAATACAATAAGCACAACATTGAGGTGTACACCTTCAATCAATCTAGTTATAGGTCATGTATCTGGGTGTCGCGGAGAACTTGGCGTACGACTTGATGACCTTGTTGACTGCTTCGAGGAAGTCCTTCTCTGTGGCGACCTTGCGGCGCGCGCGGATGGCGAACATGCCCGCCTCCGTGCAAACCGATCTGTGAATTGTTTGATAGATTTAAAAACAGGAATTATCAATATAACTTTTTAAACTACCGCGTTCCATAACTATATAACGTATAACGAAAAACGGGACTTAATGCGTGTAATTTTCTTAGGTATAAATACTTTATTCCCGACGTTTCGGCTGAGTTGCACCAGCCGTGGTCACGGGCAGAGCCCGTACCACCATACCTAAGAAAATTACACGCGTTAAGTCCCGTTTTTCGTTATATGTTATATAGGAATTTTCAATTCGGTGAAGGAAAAGGAATTCTTAATTATCTTTTTAAAGATGTAAGAAATGTATGGCTTGAGAATGTAATGAATTATATTTAGTAATCCAAGTTTGAAATCTGCCTTAGTTTTAATTCTACATTAATTAATGATAATTAATAATAAGTAAAAGTATACTGTACTGAAAAAAAAGAGAATTAGCTCGTTAGTAGATAAAAACAACAAGACAACTCAACACCAGTTAGTTGCGACCTTGCAGTTCAGGCTTTGCTGAATTCTACCTTGCTCTCATTAATTAAAAAAATACGTCACCTAACCACAAGACCAGTAGAGGTACGCAGCTCTCCAGTTTAGGCAGACTGAATTCCACCTTGTGCTCTTATCAAATTAAAAAAAAAAACAATATGTCACCTCATCTTAGCAGATCAAATGTGCAATGTGCGCGGCTCTAGTTTCGGCAGACTATACACCACCTTATACAATAAAAAAAGCAAAAATAATATCCAGCGGGCTCCTGTCACCTGATCAGTGATCACATGCCGATCGAGTTGGGCAAGGGCGGGTGACTCTCCACTTCGCGCAGAATATACAACACCTTGTTTAAAAAAAACCAGTCTCCTGTCACTGTCGCCTGATCTTAGCGTCGAAGTTGAAATTGAGGCAAAGGAGAGTGACTCTCCAATTCAGGCACAGTGTACACCATCTTCTTCTTCAAAAAAAAAACAACAAAAAAGCCAGTCCCCTGTCGCCTGATCTCGATAAAAAAATAATACACAAAAAAGTCAGTCCCCTGTCACTGTCACCTGATCTTGATAAAAATAATAAACAAAAAAGCCAGTCCCCTGATCTTGATAAAAATAATAAACAAAAAAGTCAGTCTCCTGCCACTGTCACCTGATCTCGGCGCCGGTGGAGTTGGGGCAGAGGCGCGCGAGCAGGTCGAAGCGGATGTCGCGCTCGACGCTCATGGAGCGCGCGTGGATGCGGAAGATGTGCGCGCGCCCCTCCAGCTCGGGCAGCCCGAACTCCACCTTGCGGTCGAGGCGGCCGGGCCGCATCAGCGCCGGGTCCAGCGTGTCCGGCCGGTTGGTGGCCATCAGCACCTGGGGATTATTGTACATGATGACATATTCATGTGATTTTGTCTCTCTTTTTAAAAAGAGGAAAACTTTGTTTGTTTGTTTGTTTGTTTGTTTGTAATGAATAGGCTCAAAAACTACTGGACCGATTTTAAAAATTCTTTCACCATTCGAAAGCTACATTACCCACGAGTAACATAGACTATATTTTATTTTGGAAAAAAATAGGGTTCCGTAAGATATTTGGGTTTTTCGGACACAAGGTGTAAAAAATCAACCAGAAAAGTTACTTATTTTGCGTACGCTGCCTAAACTATAAAAGATAGAACCATAAAATGTTCTAATTAATTGTAGATCTTATAAATATCTACAAAAAAGTCCGCGACACACTATACCTATCTATGTCGAGTGAGGCACAACAACCATTTTTTTATGTAAAAATTATCATAGCATTTTAAATATATATAGGGATCTCTCCAGATTTTTTATTTTTTAATTTCAGATAAAATCTTTACTTTTATATTTTTATAATCTGGCTTCAAAACCTAAATATAATCCTAAATTTTCATCCTTCTACAAACGCAGGCGGAGCCGCGAGGAACAGCTAGTTTTTAATATATTTGGCATCTGTAACTATTCCTTTGCTATAAGTGTATTTTAATAATGGAAACTCTTATTGGTTTGTTATGCTATATCTGTTATGTTACACCGTTTGTTTCCTAAATAAATAAATAAAAAATAAAATAAATTTTAAAGTAAGTCAATTCATTGAAATTACTTTTAAATTCATCATGATGGATATCATGCTAGTGGATAAACTATCCTATAACTAAAAAAATATGTCGCGTTTTTGCATGCTATGCCTTCTTAAAAGATTATTTAAGAATCTCTCGGTTATTTCAGTAAATTTTTATTTGAAAAAATAATATTGAATAAAATATTTAATATGTTAAGTAGATTGTATAGTTGTATAGTTAGTTCAGTTGAAATTTCGAAATAGTCATAATAAAGTCATTACAATTGCAATCCAGTCTACATGTCATATCTACATAACAGACAAAAACGAACTTATTACAATATCGTACCTTAATATTCCCTCTAGGATCAAACCCGTCGAGCTGGTTGATGAGCTCCAACATAGTCCGTTGCACTTCATTGTCGCCACCGGCGCCATCATCGAATCTGCACAGAAAATAATACATATTTACTTATTTTTCATCAATCATATATACACATACAGTGTAAACTCCATGTAACGTAACTCGATTTCGAACAATCGATCTCCCTAAAGCGTTAAAATCACTTTGCTTTGGTTGGTTAGGTTAGGTTAGCTTGTTTTCCATACGATGATACACTCTATTTAACATTACACCCACTCTCAATAACGACATCAATAAAATAATAAATAATACTTTTAAAGTTGTCAAAATTAGTAAAAATTTCGCCGTGCATTAAAGAAGCTCTGGAAGCAGCAAAATTTTTGGCTAAGTACTTTCTTTATCACCAAGATGCCTCAACATGACAAGATATGAATAAAATAAGTAAAAAATACATAAAAATTACTAGTGCAGCAAAAGACGTCAGACGAAAATAACAAACTATACGCAAAAGCGTTTTAATAAGATATGTTTTTATGTATGTAATTACTAACACTAGTCTGAATAAGCATTTTCTTTTTTAGATTTTCATTTTTATACAGATGTTTCTTCTCTTTATTTAACGACAACTCTCTATAACGTCAAAATATGCCCGGTCCCTTGAGTGTCGTTATATAGAGTTTACATTGTAATTAAATTCTAAGTTGCAAGTACACTGAATGTATTTTAAATTTTCATTATTATCGTTATAAAGGCAGAATCCATAGTTTTTAGCAATTTTTGTCTGTCAGATAGACAGCACCATGAAAAAACCTCTACAGATTTTGATAAAATTTGGTAGTATGTTAGCTGGTTGTCCGGATCAACATACAGAATACTTTTTACTGCGGTAAAAAATATCTTATTTCTGAATGTAACCGAGAGGGAACCCAAATAGAATGAGTGTGTTGATAGTTCATAATATAAGTCAACCTGTAACTTGCTATGTACACCTGCATTCAGCAAATAAAGAATATTATTATTATTAATAAATAAATATATTACCTGGCGCCACCGATGGCGTCGATTTCATCGAAGAAAATAAGACACGCCTTCTTACTGCGCGCCATCTCGAACAGCTCGCGCACCATGCGCGCGCCCTCGCCTACGTATTTCTGAACTAACTCCGACCCTATGAATGATTAAAACTAAAACTGATTAATCAAAGAATATTCTATTACATATAAGATATTTATTTAAAAAGAAGCGTTTTCCTGCATCTCCGCATTAGTTGTACAATTTGTAACTCTAATGTATGAGCTATACTATTATTAAGTTGCATTAAAATCAGTAGTAAGTTCAGTAGTTTTTACGAGGAAGAGTAACCATACACATACAACAGTCAGTTA
The DNA here is from genome assembly GCA_951802675.2 of Boloria euphrosyne. Classification (NCBI taxonomy): domain Eukaryota; kingdom Metazoa; phylum Arthropoda; class Insecta; order Lepidoptera; family Nymphalidae; genus Boloria; species Boloria euphrosyne. Next base: position 10,371,008 of record OX637885.1, read on the forward strand.
TGTTGTTTGTGTTCCTTACTAACCTTTAAAAAGTATTTAGGAATGAATCTAAGCAAAGCGAGGCTGAGTCACTAGTAACTTTCTATTTTACTTAACTTAAATAATAATGTATCCTAATAATAAATTATTTAATGAGATCAGTTTGTGCCACATCGTGTAGCATTGCTGTTAAGCTACCGAACAAGTTGTCCTCGCAATGTTGTTCAATGTGGCTGATTACTGTAGGAGAGTTGTATCAGAATGCCATCTAAGCTTATAGTTGACTTTCTTTCTTTGCTCTCCAGACATGTTCTATTTTATTTACTATATGTATATACTTTTTGAACAGCTTATAATTTTATCTTAAATAAGTTAAACCTATTAAATTAAGAGCAATTGCCACTGCAACAAAACGAAGCAGTCGCTTTAACTTCATGTCGACAATCTTAGATTAAAAAATTGGATATATCATATGCGGAAAAATAAAATACAAATTTAAAAGGTTATATTTAAAATAAGTGTTTCACTTCCAGGTCAAAATTTATATGTATATTAAATTTCATCCAAATTAATTCTGCCATTTCAGGTCAAGTTTCACATTCATATTAATATTAGTACAGATGTATAGTTCATACCAATAACACGTATAAAGCAGGCGTCGGTCCGGTTGGCGACGGCTCGCGCGCACAGCGTCTTGCCCGTGCCGGGGGGGCCAAACAGCAACACACCTTTGGGGGGTTCGATTCCCAGCTTCACAAATTTCTCCGGCTGGCAAAGAGAGTAAAGTATATCAGAAATGTTAAAAATATAATTTAATTTAGATTATTAGAAGGTTTTGCATCATAATGGTCTCCAAAAACTGTCATATTATTTATTAAGTGAAAAATATCACTTACATGTAACAAAGGTGTTTCAACAACTTCTCTTAGTTTTTCAATTTGTTCTTTACAGCCTCCTACATCACTGTATGTAACATCTGGCTTCTCCTCAACTTGCATCATAGTCACAGTGGGATCTATCTTGGGTGGCAATGGAATGTGAATTTGATATTTGTTCCGATCAACACTGCAAGAAAAAAACAATTATTAAGTTACATTATGTTCACTGGTTAAATAAATATTTCTGTTGATTAATACAAATTTTGGTCATTGTCTAAAATTGTCAGTAAGAATAATATTAATTATATTAAAAAATTGATAATGAAAATTGAAAACTTTATTTTTTACCTTTGGTACACATTTTTTAATTTAATATATACATGTTGATTTCATATCAAATGAATATGAGGTAATCTAAGAGCATCATTCATTTAAAAAAAATGTCATAATAAGTGAACAAAAACATTTCATATAACATAAATAGAGAAATTTAAACATTAACTAAAGAGTAGTAATATCTTTTCCAATTAAGTATATAATATAACCTTAATAATTATAACTTAATTATTAAGTAAAAGTACATAATTGAACTTCTATATTGGCGAGGAGTGCCACCTATTTGTTCATCTTTCAACAAACAAAAATTTTATATTCCATAGTTAAAACTCATAAAAATGTTTATCGAGCCCAACAGTATTGTAGTAGTATGTGTATAGACACAATGAATAGATAATTTTTCATTTAAACAAAAGATGGACAGAGAAATTCTGTGGGTTTTGGCTGTTTTTTTTTTATTGGTAAAATGTAAATGCTTTTAATATTCATCCAACCACTTTTTAATGTGTTGTAAATGTGTGTTGATACATTTGATTTTATATAAACACAGTAATTCAACAAATTTGCAGAGAAATCAAGATATCATAAATATTAAAATATCTCAAAACATTAAAACTCACCCTACTCTCATCCCTTCTTCAATATCTGTCGGTGCAACAGAATCAGCCAGATCAACAACAAATTTGGCAAACTGTTTGACATTTATAATGTATTTGGGATCATTTGAATCTGCATTTATGATTTTTGTACATCTTGCAACCTGATTAAAAATCTCATATTAGTAAAACAACCAAAGTTCACAATTTAAAAATACAATATTGAATATGTATGTACTTAAAAAGGAAAATATGTACAGTTTTAAAAAAAGTTAGTAAATGCACTATTAGGCACAAAGAAACAAATAATTTAGAAAGGACAATAATTACATAAATGTATATTTACTTGTAAAGGCTGTTCATTTTGAAGGGTTTGTTTGTCAGCAGCTAAATCCCATAGAGCTGGAGGGGCAAGTCCCGTATCAGACTCTTTAATACCTGTCAATTCATTGACTCTTTTCATAACAGTTTGAATGCCATCTTCAACTTCTTTAATGATTTTTGTGTACTGTCCCTGGCCCTATAAAAACACTTAATACTGTGAAGAGCACTCACTAAAATATGCCAGTCATTGTAATTTAAAGAAAAGAATCTGGTCTCCCTTAAATAGATACTGAGTTCTTTACTTACATAAGATTTCAAAAGTGCTATATCCCCTTCATCGAGTGCTGAAAAAGTATTGAAATTCATAAAAATATGAAATTAACGCTAAGGGTTATGCTTGGATTAAAAACAATGGTTACTTACACTTTATCTCTTTTTCTGGTTCTTCTTTATCATCTTTAACTTTTCGCATATCATTACCTAAATGGTCCGGCATTTTAATACTCTTGAGATTTACTAATTAAAAATCGTCTCAACTCTCAACAAAGCGACGAACACAAAATTTTATGCCAATGCCAGTGATCAGTGATGTATATTCAATATTGTCAAATTGTTGTCAAAATTGAAAAAGCCTAAGCGTAAATTGAAATATCAATTTGAGATTTATGATTATTTTTGTATTATAAAACATGATTTCTTCAAATATAACAAAAATTATCTAAAAAATAATTTGCCTTGGTTTTAATTTTTTTATTTGATAATTTTATAATAGAACTACAAAATAAAACTAAGCTAATCTAACCTTTTTCAAATATACATGCGTATAATGAAGTAACACAATGACGAGCAAAACTATACAGAACGGATGCATTCAAAATACTAAATGTTGTATACATACGTATTTATTATAACTTTTAAAAGTAATATATAAAAAATAAACGATTTATATGTAAAAATATTTTATATCTAACAACAACTTATTAAATCAAGTCGTTATGAGTATTAAAATAAATGAATAAATGACAAGCATAGAATAATTGACGCCACCTGGAGACTCCTGTCAGTAGCAGTACTAAATTTTGTATTCGTAGACCGTAGTGCTGAATGGAGAATCACATTTATTCACGTTTTTCATGAATATTTACTTCTAATACCTCAAATTATCATTTACAGGTAAGATAGTTAAGTAAAAGTTTGCTTGTTCGTTGGGTGTAGTTGGTTTAGTTTTAATGTCCTTCGTAAAAAGTGTCTCTCATCGTGACCCAGAATGTAAGTAATGTCAAATCCCGGTTTTAGATGCGTTTTACCTTTTCATTACGACTCCTTTTTATATAAATTAGAAATTGTTATAAATATTGAAGTTCTAGTACACAGTCCAACCATCTCTAAAGTCGTCATAGTTTTTGTCAAAACAACAACACGATGTAGTTGCCCGGTGTGTACACTATACTGTCTTCTTGTTTCTAAAAACACATAGGATTATCGCATTGTTATCATTCATATTATCTTTCATCTTATTCTTCACAATAATACCTCAAATGACCAGTTCAACTGATATATATCTACCATGTTTTGTATATTCAGAAAGGTTCGTGTTTCAATATTCATTGTCGAAGTAAAAATTATTTTTGTACGAGTCGTAACCTATAAACATCGCGTAATATTTTGGCGCACCAAATACGAAATCGCGCGCGCGACGTAATATATTCTCTAAAGATGTTTATAAGTTTCATCATATTGTAATGATAAAGTTACTATTATTATAACCTTTTCAAATATATATGAGATAAGTGTTGTGCCCTCAGTACCTATCAACACTTCTAAGTGGTTTAATATCATACTTTGAATGGGTAATTATTAATAGTTGTATTTCAAACTTAAATAATAAAAATCAATTATTTATAGTTATTTTAATACTATCACCATATATGTTTATGTGTGCATTAGGTATATAAATAATTCTAAACAAAAAAAAATATATTTTATTTTGCTGTTTAATTTCTAATAAGAATACAATTATTGGATGTCTGCTGATTTGTATGCTGTTTACCTTGAAAGAACCTCAATATTAAAAATCCACGCTCTAATTTTTATTATGTAGTTAAAATATTTTAGGTATATAATTTTAAAATAACAAATTTACGTATTAAAAAATATGCAAAAGGCCGTTTCCTAAAATCATTTCTGTTAAAAAGTCAAGAAATAGCTATAGTTTGTATTATTATAACTTACATTAATATAACATTTTACTATGTAACAAGTTTTACAATATTTTGTATTGTATCCACACCACTTAATGTCATAATAATTTCAATAAATATAAAGCAAACTTGTTTCCATACATTAATTTATTTTCTTACAATCTACATTAATAATTTAGTGTTCTATATTAATTATAAGAAGATTATCTATATATCTTAACTTATCACATCATCACCTAAATAGTCTGGCATTTTAATACTTAGATTTGTTACTTCAAAAAATGGTCTCAACTCGTAACAAAGTAACAAACACATTTTTTTATTGCCAACACGACAATAGTTGTCCACCTTTTTTATTACAAGAAGCATATGTTATGCCTGACATTGAGTTAACACATTTTTTAAATCATGTAAAAATTGCATTTTGTACTGAGTGTATAAGAATTTCACTGAAAATGTAAAGCAATATAAAATCTTTCTCCTTCACTGTCATGTGTACTAGTGTGTTTATAGATTAGCATGTTAGCATCATGTGGGATGCTTTCTATAAATAACCATTCACATTCACAACTCAAATGTGTTCAGTCTTTATTCTTGCTACTTATTTTCATATACTCTTTGCTTTTGTTTTATTATTGTTTTTATTTTAATAATGAGTGTTTCCATTGTGTTTGTATGACTTGTGATTTTTGACTGTGAAAATGACATTTTGTGTAGTGATGTATTCTGTGTATATATTGTCTTGTAATGATTAAATTGAAGAATTTATGGAATAAGGTAAAATTAGTGTAAATATTGAGTAGGTAGTGTTAACCTGTTGGGATTCCGGTAATGAATTTGTTTACTTAGTTGTGTGTGATTAGAATAGATTTTAATGTTCATTGCATTTAAAAGTATTTCTTAAATGTGAAGTGTTAAGTAAAGTTTTATACTCGAAGTACATAAACAAAAGTTTCTTTATTATGAGAAAATCTAAATTATAGTTCGTGATATATGCTCTTTGATTTTTTCAAATTGTAAATTATTTGCTGTAATTAAAATTGTTGTGATATAAACTATTATTCTTTTATATTTTATACTGTTTCTTTTAAGTATTTAACACCTGTATATCACTTTTGTTTGTATTCCTATAACAGCTTTTGATAGATACTATAATATGTATTGATAACATTTTTTTCTCTTTATTTAAGACAAATATTTCAAATGTAGAATTTTAAAAGTATGTTTTGAAAAATTATATAAAGTAGCTATAGTGAAAAAAAAAACAAAAAAAAGAAAAATGATTTTTTTTACTAGATTATCCTTTGTTAGAGTTATAACAGCATAGAAAATAAAATAGTAGGGAATAATATTATTGTTTTTGAATTATCAGTGCTGCTGGCGAGTTGGCGAGATGCACACAGCCAGTACAGAGGGACAGTACCGCAGTGCCAATGGCACGGCAAATGGGAGGGATAAAGTGGCCATATTGGATGCTGGTTCACAGTATGGGAAGGTAAGATGATTATAGAAATAATATCTAGTACCTCTAGTACTTTTTTTTTACCTTTATTTGTTTAAACTAGCCATTAAACTTGAGGAAATCGTTAAATTATATACAATATCAGATATTAATATTATAAAATATATGAATGTCTGTATGTGTGTGTATGAAGAATTTAGATCAAATTTGGTACATACATTTTTTTGTACATACATTTTTTGGTACATAGTAAGTGACCTAGAGTTACAATGTGATACTGTTATAGGTACCTTGGGATATTAATATGTAATAAATAAATAATCTTAATTATATGCAAAAAAGGTTTCAAAACTTCAACAAGAATCCACCATACAACCTTTGACATTTACCTACTAAACCCTATGAAACATAGAATATTAGTAGTTTTTTTTATTATATAGGTTTACAATGTATGTACATCTTTAACTTTAATGCCAGTTCATGTAATGAGTAATGAGCCTGTTGACCAGCTTAAATAAAATTTAAAACAGGTGTAATTTTGATGTATTTATAAAATCATTGTAACATATAGTTTGTAGTAAATATCAATTAATTACCGTGAGATATCGATGTAAAAATTAATTACTGTGGGAAATATCTATACATATACTAGAAATTTTCGCGGCTAAAAACGGGGATTTATGGTAGAAAGATAAAAATTTAAGGTTATTAGTATTTTTTGATGGCAAATCATTAAAAAGTTGAAAAAAGAAGTTCAGAAAAAAGTAGAAAATAAAAATAGATATCTGGAAAGGGCCACCCTTATCACCTAAGGGAATAAAAAATATGCCTACGACCTATTCTCAGACCTACCAAATTTAAAAAAAAAAGCTTAAAATTTTATAAAAATTAGTGAAGCCGTTTCGGAGGAGTTTGATAACAAACACTGACACGAGATTTTTATAAAATATAATATATTAGGTAATAAAACACTAACTTAGTAAAATTTGTATGAAATATTTTTTAAAACAGTGATAGTAACGTATTCTGTACACAATATTTATTAAAATGTTTGTCTGTTTGTAATATATCTGTCTGTATGTAGTATGTTCGCGTTTCACGCACACCGATTTTTAACTACATTTTTCGTGGTGGTAACTTATTGGGAAAATCTTTCATTCCTATGGAAAAATACAACTGGTTCAGTCGTTTTTTGTGGACATGCTAACGCTGGCTTAACCTTATGAGAAATATTAAAATGTTATACAAGAAAATTATACGTCTTTATAAGACCTACAGAAAAATCTACAATAGCAATTTTCGTAAGATACACTACAAAAATTTTTATCTATCTAAAATGTAGCCCGAGCGAAGCGAGGGTAAATCACGAGTATGGAAAAAGTATAGTACAAAAATATAGTTTCCACTAGCAAAATAAATCGTAAACAACAGATAAGATTATTTCGGTAGTATTACGTTACTAGCTAAGATAAAGTTTGTCACGGTCATTATACAACATACCTGACTCAAGGGCTAAGCTGGGCTTGCCTAGAAGACCTATCTGTAGAATATTATTATGAACCTGTCTGTAAGGGTTCTACAATTAGTATTAATTAATTATACTATATTGTATAATATTTTGACTACATTTTGATATGACCTCTCATCCATGTCACACTTATCGCCACACTCAAAATCACATAATGAACCATTAAGCCGTTCTTTAGTATCGAGATTCTCGACTTAAAGTTTAATTAAGTGACTATGAGTACGGCGCGCGTTAGTTAATTTCTTATATACCTACTTCTCATTCTTACTCTCATTCACGAGAATAATATGATATTAGTATTTAAACAATTATACATAAGTACGAGTACTATAAGTATTTACTAAATACGCGTAAAGTTGGGCACGGGCAAACTAGTGTTGTACCTCCTGCGATCGGAGTATGGAGGGTAGAGATACCCTAGAAATTGCTTTTATAAATACAAAAAATTGCATGTATTTATAACAAACATTTGTATTTCTGCTTCAGGATTAAAATTTCCTAAAAATAGTTGAATTCATTTACGCTTTAAATACACTAAAATGATAGTACGTGATGATGAAAAATAGTACATGAATAAATTAGTCAATGAATATAACATAAAATCAGTGAGTGTAGATAGGTTCTTTTCTAATAGAGTTTTGAAAAAGTTTCCGCGAGTTTATAAACATCAAACCTAAGTGAACCGTTATGTCATGATTATTAACACGACGTACCTAACAGGCTTAGAGCGAACCATTCGGCCCGTCGGTGATCGTAACCCTAATAATATTAAATACGATACATATTAAAAATACACTATAGTAAAAATTATGTTTTTAATATGTTGATTTCTTCAAAACACATTTGTATTTTTATGGTTGTTTTTATGGTTTATGGTTAACTCAGTAAATAAGTTTTAGTTAGCACAGGTTAAGGGCAAAAGCTCATTCGGCCAGTGCGTTGCAACTTGCATCAAAATAAACACAATAAAAGCAATTTTTACTTATCTACTATATAAAAATAAGTCGGGTTTTCCTTCCTGACGCTATAACTCCAGAACGCACGAACCGATTTCCACGGTTTTGCATTCGTTGGAAAGGTCTCGGGCTCCGTGAGGTTTGTAGCAAAGAAAATTCAGATAGCAAATCTTTTAAACTATACTAAAGAGGTTACACCTGGGGACGAACCCGAGCGAAGCGAGGGTGAGTCGCTAGTTTAATCTATATTTTATCATATTTTTCTAAAATATGATAAATTTATTAAGCCAACTGATTTCTCCATCCATATAGTATAATTCTTATCTATACTTTAGGTTGATTAATTAATGTGAACGAATTTATTTTTTAATTTAACTGAACAAATTTATCAGTTTATCTCATTACTGGAGTATTATAAATAATTATTTTATATCTTTTTTGGAATTCTTATAATGCAATATTTTATTCAAAAATAAATTACTTTTATTAACAGGTGATAGACAGAAGAGTTCGCGAGCTATGCGTAGAATCAGACATACTGCCACTGGACACGCCGGCGTTCCACCTCAAAGAGGCGGGGTATCGGGCTATCATCATATCTGGCGGTCCAAATTCTGTATACGCAGAGGACGCGCCTAGATATGACGCAGATATATTCAAGATTGGCCTGCCGGTCTTAGGTAAGTCAATCAGTTTGATGCCTGGGTAAGATTTTTTGCTAAGGAGTATTTTTGTCATTCACTCAACATTGAAATGAAACTACTAAGTTTCAAATTCAAACTATTATATATATCATTAAAGTATGTTTTGACATCCTATATTTTTCATTTTGGAAATGCATAAATAATTATACTACAAAACCATGTAAAAAACAAAATAAAAATAATCACTTTCTTCAAGTATCAAATCTATACATAAGTATACTAAAAGAATATCTATAGAAAAATCTATTAATAGCATTTAAGTCTGTCTGTCTGGGATTTACATTTTAATAATATTATGTGGTATAAAGTTTTGCGCGTCAATATTTAGGATGCGTTCTAATAGCGGAAAAATATCTAATTTCGAAAATAATTACGAACTCGAGTGAAGCAAGGGTTTGTTGCTAGTGTATAAATATATAAATACATATATATGTAGTGTAATAAGGTATATAAAAAGTTTATAGCAGAAAAGTTTAATAAAACTAAGAGTATGCAATACGAAATATTATGATACTTTTAAATCACCTTTCACCAGAAACGACCTATTAGAGTGCTATTGGATTATATATTATTGTCGCTACAAAGTCTCTAGATCGCATTACCTTTTTATGCAAAATGCTTTTAAATGCCCACCATAAGTAGCTCCAATCTTGGTAATACAATAAACTTAGTGACTGTTACTTATGAAGTAAACTAAAAAATGTATTTAACACCAATAGGATTGATATTCAAACCTATACTTCTGTATTAAATTCTTTCGTTAAATTGATCGTTCGGACAAAATATAAGCATTGAGACAAATATGTATTCCATCAAAATATAAACAAACAAACATGTCGATAGTCGATACTGTAATGGTTCGGGGAACTGATTGAATCAGAATAAAGATAAAATCATTAGGTATTCTGGAAAAATAACATTTTAAGTATCCTGCTACCACGGAAACGAAGCCAAGTGCAAAAATGAGTACCATCTTATGCCTGCTTAGAAGATGGGCTACACGTGTACGTTTCATTTTATTCGCAAATGCTTTATACGGTAATTTTGAGGTCAACTTGTATATTAAGAAAGCTTGTGATACTTGTAATGTACGAACAGAAACATCATCTTATCTCTTTGTTTTGTAATTTAAGAAAAAATATGATCTTTAGGAAATTTATAATATATTATAAATAAAAAGCGAAACGTTGAGAACCAAAAATCAAAATAAATCCGCGACAAAATCTGATAATATAGGTTTGCTTAAAATGTCAAATATTCGCTTAAATCTAAGGGAGTATTATTTCATCATACTTGCTATGTTATCCCTTGAAATAATAGAAAAAAACTGAATGAATAAAAAAAATGTATGAACGTAAAGATACAAACTTTATTTAAACTACAAGAAAATATTATTATCAGGTCACCTGGTTTAGAATAAATAATAGTATATTTTTTATTTGTTGCCAGGTATATGTTATGGTATGCAAATGTTGAACAAGGAGTTTGGTGGCTCAGTGCTGAGGAAGGAGGCTCGAGAAGACGGCCAGTATGAGGTTGAAGTTGAAACTACATGTCCTTTATTTAAGTAAGTTAATATTTATTTTATATTAATTACTTTTGCGTTTTTTTTAAATCTTGTTAAAGTCTAAAGTTGTTGGAATAAACGTTAACTTACTTCTAGGCCATTTGAGTTCTTATATTTTCGTTCTATAAATTAATCAGTTTAAGGATTAAACAACGTAAGAGTATTTTTTGCCTAATTAGAACTAATTATAAACAGCTGTATTTGTTACTTGCTACTGTTATGAAAAATAAGAATTCTTGTATATTCACTCTCCAAAATGTATAAGTAAAGTAAGAAAGTTCATAAAGCTGTTTGTTAGTCTCGCTAAAACTCAAAAACTGTTGAACCTATTTGAATTTTTTTTTGGTGACAGCGTTGTTCTAAGTATGAAATAATAGTGAAAACCTATCAAATCAGCTGGAAAATCGAAAAGTTGAGAATTGTTTATTTTATATGGGAATCACTGACCAATAAAATGTAAGACCTATTTAAATACTAAACTTAAGGCGGACGAATCCAAGCGAAGCGAGGGAATTGTTAGTAATTAATAATTTATTTGCTTTACGTAATAATTAATAATGAATTTGTTTGGCAGTCGCCTGGAAAAGCTTCAGCCCGTGTTGCTAACCCACGGCGACAGTGTTCAGAAAGTGGGGGAGAAGTTCCGCGTGGGCGCGCAGTCCTCCAACCACCTCATCGCCGCCATCTACAACGAGCAGATGCGGCTGTATGGCGTTCAGTTCCATCCAGAGGTAACAATGTTACATTTACGTGAATACTTAACTTTTCTCTATCTATTACGTATAATAAAATTTTAAACTAGTGAGGATTATGGATGTACAATTAATATTTGATTTCTTATTTCTGCCCCATTCCCAACTTTATTTGGGGTCGGGCCTTGTGCATCTGCGCCATTGTAATTTATCCTTGCTTGTCAACAGTGGGATATTATGTATCTTTTTCAACAGTGGATAGCCACAATGCTGATGGCCTGCCTCTGCCCCTTTTCCTGGTACCGATGCTCAGCACTCTTTTACTTTTTTTCTCTAGTACATTTAATATTTGTATTTTTGAAAAATTTCGTTTAAATGCCATTATTATCGATGTGGAGGTTATAGTTTTTAGAATTTCCGTCTGTCTGTTTGCTTGTGATCGCATCATGAGGAAACGACTAGAAATATTTTAATGAAATTTAGTTTGTGCTATGCACAGCTAAAAAGAGGACGTTCAAAAGAGCTGAATACATATTTTCAAAACAAAACATAATCTATATCTATCTATACTTAATATTATAAAGAGGAAAGATTTGTATTTTTGTATGTAACGAATAAACTCAAAAACTACTGGATCGATTTTAATGTTTGGTACACATGTAGTCTAGACTCTAGAGCATGAGAAAGGACATAGGCTACTTTTTAAGGCGAAAAAAGGACTGTAAAGGGCTGAAATAGGGGATGAAATTACGTCATTTTTGAAGCTAGAAGCTTGTAACTTATTTTTTAGTCTTTTGATTATTAATAATTTGATAAAATAATAAATTGAAACCCAGGTGGACCTAACGCCGAAGGGCAAGCAGATGCTGTCCAACTTCCTGTTCGACATCGCGGGCATGTCGCGCACCTTCACGCTGCGCTCGCGCCGCGACGCCTGCGTGCAGTACATACGCGACGCCGTCGGGGACAACAAGGTTTTGGTGAGTGCGCCCGGGGGCCTGGGTTCGCGTCCCGGCTCGGGATCTGTTTAGTTTGGCTTTTCTTAAAAAAATCAGGTTCTTAGTTATGGTTATTTTTAAAGAATATCGTCAAGTTGATCTAAATATACATATATATAAAATTCTAACAGAGTTGAATCTGTACATTATAATGTTATTGTTTGAAAAATTGTATTGAAATAGTCATTACTATTGATACAGAGGTTGAATCTATAGTTTTTAGAATTGTTGTTTGTTTGTTTGTTTGTTTGTTTGTTTGTTTGAGATGGCAGCATGAGAAAACAACATAGATTTTAATGAAATTTGATATGATGATAGTTAGTTATCGAGTCAACATAGAATACTTCATAATGCAGGAAAATATAACATCTCTGAGAAATCTGTTGTAATGAACCGAGGGAGTAGAGTGATGGTGAGTCGCTAGTATGATATAAAGAGAAGATTTTCTAGTTCTTTTTATCTTGTTGTTAGGTATTTGTAGGTTCCTTGGTAGGTCGGGTTCATTAAATTCAAACCATAATTATAACTCCTTTAATGAGTGCTTGTACAATACAATAAGTATATATAATGAAAGTTAGAACCGACAATGTTAAGCGTCCGAGTGCAGAGAGGAGAGTGTGAGGAGGATCGCAATGCGTGTGTGTGCGTATACGTAGAATACGCAGCATTATAGGTGCTGGTTGTTTTTTGGTCAAAACGGCGTATACACTTATTAGTTAACTTTTTAGCCATATCAATTTAACATTAATTGTAAATTAACTCGTTTCCTTAATAATTATAGTATAATTAAAGATAAAATATTACTTTATAGGTACTGGTAAGTGGTGGCGTGGACTCCACAGTGTGCGCGGCCTTGCTCAGAACCGCTCTACGCGAGGACCAAGTCATCGCCCTACACATAGACAATGGTAAATAAAATTATAAAAAGTAGATTAATTTTATATTCTATACTAATATTTATAAAGCTTATGATATTATTTTTGTTTATTTGAATGTGGAATGTCTGCTGCCAGTCTAATTATAATCGGTCATGTTTAAGTCTGCTAAGTAAATTAAAAAATATTTTTTTTACATATTATACAATTTTTTTTTAAATTCTATATTATTTCATACCAACCGGTACGAAATAATGTTGAATTAAATTATAAAGAAGTAATTTTGGACCATCATTTAATTATTAAGGTTTAAGATTCATTTTAATAATTAATTTTCTATCTTGTGAAGATCTCATCTATAAACAGCTTGCGTCTATACTGGTTATGTAGCCATATTTCTTAAAAATATATGTAATACTTTCTTAGATTTCCGCGAATATTCGACATTATAAATGAAACTACCTTTTCGGATTTTGTCGCGGATTGATTTTGATTTTTAGTTCCCGACGTTTCGAATGCTTTATACCAATCGTAGTCACGGGAGAGACTCTCCGAAAAGGTAGTTTCATTTATAATATACGTAATGTAATTGTCGTATTCCAGGTTTCATGCGTAAGAACGAGAGTGCGAAAGTCGAGAGATGTCTACGTGAACTTGGTGTACGTCTGCACGTTATCAACGCTGCACATCAGGTATATAGTATTTTTTATATATAAGTATATTAATAACAAATGTAGGATTTTTTGTTTATATTTAAGAATTAAATCATCAACTTTGTAAGGTACTTTGGTACCATGTATGATCTTTTTAAATTGTGGCAAATACACTATGGTTAAGTTAAAACATAAATATAATATTATACAATATAAATTAGGAAATACGAAACGCAACATGTTCGCAAGCAACGATGTTTATAAACAATATACAGTCTAGGCAAGGATGAAATGAAATTCCCCTCCCTCACAGGCAAACAGGCAAGCAGAGCAGTTCTGTCTACCTCGGATAACATGTTTGCTAATTTTTGCTAACAAAACATTTAGGCTACTCCTATATTTTGTTAGAGATTTGGTGTTAGGTGTTAGAAAAGATAAAACAATATCGCAGGAGACCCGGATTTATAATTATTTTTTTTATTTACTATATTGTTATCACAAAAATGACATAATTAATTAAAAAAAAATACATAATTAAAAGTGCAATTTGTAACATTATACACACATAATTCATATTACTACCCTAAAATACACTTAAATTTAATAATTACAATACCTAAAACTAATTGATATCACTACTAAATTACATCCTACATTAAAATTCACGTTTTTCCATCGTGAGCAAGCGTACGCATCGGACGTGTTGTTAATTTATTTGCAAAAATATAACTGTGTAATTAGTTAAAAATATACTTTGTGTGTAACATTTTAAGGCTTAAAGTATAATAATCAAGCAAGCAAGCCACTGCATTACCTACCTGCCGCTTCGTCTTAGGTGAGCGTCATAAGAACACAGATATCATGAATGTCTTAAGATCTCCTACTGGAAGTGACAATAAAAATGAACGCTGTTCATCGCAACCTAACTTATTTAACTACGGATTTTCTTCTGATGATAACAATTTATCACAGTCTGTTATCCGTCAAAAAAGAAAAAAACCGGATCAAGACTCGGACATTAAAGAAGAGTTAATGGAAATTCACAATAAAATGGATAAACTGTTAGATTTTATGGGTCATTTTACTGAGGCACAAAAACTTGCATCTGACAAACTGAGTCAAGATGTGGCTACTATAAAAGATCAAGTAAGTAATTTGAAAGTCACGATAGATAACCTAGCCTTAGAACAGTGTTCAATCAAAACAAATCTCACAGAATTGAAAATTTCTACCAATATAAACAGCGAGAAAATTGAGAGCTTACAAAATGAGGTTGATAATTTAAAAATAGTATCGGCAGAATCTCATGATATCCAAATCAACACACCAGAGAATATTATGTTTGAGCTACGAGAACGAATAGCGAGAGAAAAGAATCTTATAATTACTGGAATACTGGAATCAAAAAATCCTAATGTAAATGAAAGAGAAAGTGATGATAAAATTGCAATTAACAATATACTAAAAGATATTTATAAAGAATGTCCAACCCCAAAAAAAATTTTTCGACTTGGGAATCATAAAGATGAAAGATGTCGCCCAATCAAGGTATGTTTTGACTCGGATGAAATACCAAAGATAATATTAAGGAAGAAAAAAAATATTAAACTAGGTAATAAGAAAATTTTTTCCGACAAGACTAAGCAACAACAAATTTATATACAGAACCTCAATAAAGAGCTTGAACAACGAGTTAAAAATGGGGAACAGAATCTAAAAATAAAATATTTTAAAGGTATACCTAAAATTATAAAAACGGCGTCAAAAACCTAATAAATGAAACCCATGCAGATGTACATCAAATAAAAAGTAATACAATATCTTACCAACTTGCAAATACATACACAGATATTATTTCCACAAAAAAGACTTTGAAATTCTTGTACATTAATGCTCGAAGTATTGTAGGACAAGGAAAATTTGATGAATTGAAATGTTCTTTGGTATCCTTTGCAAATATAATACACATCATTCTCATCACAGAAACATGGATTAAAAGTGAAGATCAAGCAAAAAACCTTGTTTTACCTGGATATACTCATCATTATAACTTCAGACAGAATACAACTGGTGGCGGAATCTCGATGTTCATAAACAACAATTTAAGTCATAATTTAATAGAAGATAGTTGTATTAGGAATATACATTTTTTATGGGTACATATAGATAAATACAATCTGGATATTGGACTAGTTTATAAACCTGATCGTACAAAAGTAAATCAATTTCTTGAAGAATATTCTCAACAATTAGAAAAACGGAGGAGAACTATTGTTTTTGGAGACTATAACATAGATTTGTTGCTCAGAAAAGACCACACTACATTAAACTACACGGAGATGATAGATGAAAATGGATACGCAATTCTTAACTGTGTGGAGCCTTCTTATTGCACCCGCGAAACTTCATCAACAAAAACTATAATAGACCACGTATCAACTAATTTAAAAGAACATAAGTTTAACCTAGCTATCATAGAGTCAGCGCTGTCAGATCATAAGCAGATGTACATGGAGCTACAACAATATTGTCCAGAAATAAAGAAGAGGATTCACTACGAAGCAATTAATGATGAAATTCTTTATAAAAAATTTGAACAGAATGCTATTAGAGGTACGATACTAGAATACAGTGATCTTGAAAAAAATATTATAAAAAACATTAATGACAGTAAATTTTCAAAAATAAAAATTCTTAATCCTCCTAAAACCGATTGGATAAATAAAAATATAATTAAAGCCCTCAATGAGAGAAACAGCTTATGGCAGCAATATAAAATGCATCCAAAAAATATAGATATCAAACAAAAGTTTGTAAATAAAAGGGACCAAGTAGCTCGAGACATACAATTGACCAAAAGTAAGTACTATCAAAAGGCATTTCAAAATTGCATTACAAAACCGTCTAAAATGTTTAATTTGCTAAACAGTATATCGAATAACAAAATTAAACATAGTAGTATTCCCACAAAATTAGAGATTGGCCTAGACATAATAACAGATCCGGCGAAAATTTGTAAATGTTTTAACTCATATTTTTCCACTATAGGCATAACGTTAGCATCAAAAATTTCCAAAACACTTAATACATGTACACTCTTAACCACTGTAACACCTGTTTCTAATACTTCCAACTCACAGATATTATTAACCGAAATAACGCCTACTACTACGGATGAAATCCTCAAAATAATTGATAATCTTAATAGCAACACCTCCGTAGGTATTGATGGTGTTAGCACGAAAGCTATAAAATGTCTCAAAAACTTGATTGTCGATGACCTCACTAATTGCATAAATCGCTGTCTATGTGATGGTGTCTTTCCAGACAGTCTTAAAATAGCCAAAGTTAGTCCGATTTATAAATCAGGAAAACGCACTGATCCTGGAAACTACCGGCCGATATCAGTACTACCAGTGTTGTCCAAAATCTTTGAAAAAATATTACACACTCGTCTTAACAATTTTTTAACTTCAATCAACTTTATTTACAGTAAACAATATGGTTTTAGGCCCAAATCCAACACATTATCAGCCACAATGGATCTTATAACTAAAATTAAACTAAAAATAGACCAAAAACAAATAGCTCTGGGCTTTTTTGTTGATTTAAAAAAAGCTTTTGATACCGTAAGTATTTCACTTCTTATAAAAAAACTTAACGATATCGGTGTTAGAGGTACAGCATTAAAAATCTTTAAATCTTATCTTGAAAACCGGCAACAAGTAGTCAAAATAGGAGAATACGCTAGCGATACTGCTTCGATTACATGTGGAATACCACAAGGCTCTATATTAGGTCCACTTTTATTTCTAATTTACATAAATGACATAAGCAATATAGGCTTAAACGGAGACTTGACACTATATGCAGACGATACAAGTATGTTTTACTATGGTGAATCAATGAATTCGATCATAAAAGATGCACAAAATGATCTGAACCGTTTAAACGATTGGCTACAGAGCAATTTACTTACCATTAATACTGAAAAAACAAATTATATAATCTTTGCAGCTAAAAATAAGAACATAGGTAGTTTTGATTCTTTAAATATAAATGGCACGGTCATTAATAGGACAAAAAGTGAAAAATATCTTGGTATTACGATAGATAGCGGTTTGACATGGAGGCCTCATTTAGACAAAATTAAATCTAAATTATCGTCATTGGTTGGAGTACTACGCGGTAATGTTCGTTGTTTTCCCAAACCAGTTCGGTTAATTATTTATAATACCATGGTAAAGCCCCATATAGACTACCTTATTGAACTCTGGGGCACTGCCGCACCAACTAATCGCTGCAAAATACAAAGAATGCAAAATAAATTAATAAAAGTGCTTTTTCATTACAATTATTTGACTCCTACTGAAAAACTATACAAAGAAACTAAATTTATGAGCATACAACAAACATATGTGTATAATATTTCAATTTTAATATATAAAATCATAAACCAATTAACACATACAAATATATCTTTCACAAAGAAATCACACACAATAAAATATTCACTAAGATATTCAAATCAAATAAGTCTTATTAAACCAAGGACTAACTACGGCAGACTTAATATAATGTATGAAGGCGTTCAAATATTTAATAAATTACCATCAAATTTAATCGAAATTAAACCCTTTTGTAAATTCAAAAAAACTCCTAAAAAATCATGTGTTGAACAATATACCTATAATTTAACAAATAATAAAGTACGAGTATATATAAAAAAAATATATATATAATATATGTAATAAAACAAAAAACAACAACAGAATAATAAGTAAATAAATAATTAAATAATATACTAATACAAGGTTTACAAAAAAAAATATTTAGGTATGTATAATGTAAAATATATTTACGTTTTCATTTTTATATACATATAATATAAACTGAATATGTATAATATGATATGATGGATTTATTACATATAACACATAGTCATCACATAATTCTATTCGTGCCTCTTCTAGTAACGAGCTCTTTATATCTTTGTATTTACTAAGTTGTTAAACATTTCTCGTTGAAATACCGTCCTACCCGCAATAATTTATAAAATGATATTATAATAAGTAGTTCATATTAGGTGTTTGTGTAGCATACTATATTTGTCTCAAGTTTTGTATAAAGTTTTGTATTAGTTATAACTTAGAAATCACGATGTAAGTATTTAACTACCTATTTGTAAAGTTTCTCATGAAGTGAATGTAATTCTTTTGAGAAATAAAGCATCTTTAAACCGAAACACAATGTTATTATAACTATTTTTTTCTTTTCGTGTTTATATATAGTAATGTATAATATATTTTGTTCGGGCCAAAGGTTGTTACCGAACACTTAAGCAATAATGCTTAGTAGATGTGTTATAAATACATCGAAACGCACCTTAAACGGCAGTGCACGTTCGGACAGCAATCAAACCGGCTGCATTCATTATCATTAATCAGCATCAATTATCATTATAGCATTATATATTTTTTTTTTTTTTTTTTCGGTGCATATCTGCGATCAGCCGTGGGCTATGAGCGGATTTGTTGTAAATTGTCCATGTCTTGCAAAAGAGGTTCCTCATCAGGAGACCCTTCATCCATCACCATCTGTCACCAACTCCCTGTATATCATGGCGTTTCAGTCGTTTAATGTAGCTAATGTTTGTCAATGCGTTAGCTAGGGAATTTGGGTGATTTTCCAATCGAGTTCTGTACTTTATCCCTGTTAACTTTATCTCCTCCTTAACAGTTCTTATGTTCATCGCTTCATGGACCTCAGTGTTCGTCGCAAACCATGGTGCATTTGCTATGGTTCTTAAGATGCTATTTTGCATTCTTTGTATGATATTTAAACTGAAGTCGCATGCACTTCCCCACAGTTGCAATCCGTAAGTCCATATTGGCTTCAGAATCATTCTGTAAATTAAGAGCTTATTGTCGATTGAAAGTTTCGAGTTTCGTGCCATTAGCCAGTAAATATTTCTGAATCGTATGTTAAGCTCGTCTCTTTTTGCTTTGATGTGGTTTTTCCAGGTCAGTCTTTTATCCAGGTGCATACCGAGATATCGGACTGTGTCGCATTGTGGTAGGGTGACATCGCACATTTTTACAGATTCGCAGTTACCTTTTCTAAGCGTGAATGTTATGTGCACGGATTTTGTGGCACTTGCCCTTATTCGCCATTTCTGGAGCCATTCAGTTACTTCGTCAAGGTTATTCTGCAAAGTAGCAGAAGCGACAGCTGGGTCCTTGTTGCTTGCAAGTAGTGCAGTGTCGTCGGCAAATGTAGCCGTGGTAACCCCTTGTGCTTCAGGGAGGTCAGCAGTGTATATGGTATACAAGACGGGTCCCAGAACAGATCCTTGTGGTACTCCCGCCAGTATATCATGGATATTAGATAACTCACCGTCTTCTCTAACCTGGAATATTCGATCTGCCAAGTATGATTTCAAAAGTAGATAAAAACTATGGGGTAGAAATGCCCTAATTTTGTAAAGTAGGCCTTTGTGCCACACCTTATCGAATGCAGCCTGAATGTCCAGAAACACAGCAGAACAGTACTCCTTGTTTTCAAAGGATGATCGTATTTTTTCACATACTCTATGTACTTGTTCTATGGTTGAGTGCTGTTGTCTAAAGCCGAATTGATGTTTAGGTACGACTTGGTTTTCATTGAGTATGGGTAATATTCTACTCAGGAGGATCCTCTCAAATATCTTTGACAGCACAGGCAACAAGCTTATTGGTCTATATGATGCGGCTTCCTCTGGGGGCTTTCCATGTTTGTGGATCATTGTCACTATGGATACCTTCCATAATCTGGGAAAATATTGTACTCTAAGCACAGCATTGAAGAGCGTTACCAGGAAGACTAGTGCCTTTCTGGGGAGTTGTGTGATAATTTCTTTGGTGATGAGGTCAAAACCGGGGGCTTTTTTATTTTGAAGTTTATTTATGACCCCTTTCAGCTCATGTACCGTAACTAGCCTTGGCGGTGTGGACAATTGTAGGTCTTGCTGCAGTGTACGTTCAACTTCGTTTTCAAACTCGACATTACTACTTTCATTCGGTGTGAAGATGTTGGCTAGGTGTTGCGCAAACATGTTCGCTTTTTCTAAGCTTGTCCTAGCCCATCCTGTGATTTTTCTAATAGGACATTTGAATTGTTGTGGTCTTACCAGTGCCTTTGTAAATTTCCAGAGTGAATAGTCTGTTGATTTTGTGGCAGTTAGGTTTTCCAGATTATTTTGAATCGTGGCATTATTCACATTGTCTATTAGGATTTTCAGTTCTTTAATAGCTTTGTTTAATGCTGTCTTGTCCCTTTTGTGTCTAGTTTGATGCCATATTCGACGCAACCTTCTTTTCTCTAATATTTTATATTTGACTTCAAGAGGTATATTTCCAGCCAATTGACAATTTTTTGTTGGAATGGGTGTGTTAAACCAGCAAGCATTTTGAATGAGGTTAGTGATATAATGAGTCGCATCATCTATTTCGTCAGGCGTTTTTAAAGATACTTTCGGTTCGATATTTTCTTCAATATAATCTTTGAAGCCCTCCCAATCAGTGAAGTTGTTGTACAGGTGTTCAGGCTTGTCATAATGAATGATCATCGTACTAACAGTTAGGAGAACAGGCGTGTGATCAGAGTTACTGTCTAAGCAGGACTCAGCCTTGAGGTAGTTTCTTGAGAGTCCCTTAACTATGAAAAAGTCCAATAGGTCTGGTCTTTTGTTTGGATCCGCAGGCCAGTATGTCGGTTCTGCAGACGAAATAGAGTTGAGGTTGTTCTCTTCTAGGCTTAGCTTTAGTTGCCTACCCCTAGTTGTTGTTAGCCTTGAGCCCCAGTAAGTGTTTTTGGCGTTCCAGTCTCCACCAGCCACAAATTTTTTCCCCAGTGTAGCGAAGTAATCTGTGAAGTTTGTTGCGCTTATTGTATGTCTTGGTGGGCAGTATACTGCTGATAAATTCAGTTGCCCACAGCGAGTTTCGACTGCAATTGTGGTTGCTTGGATATGGTGTGTCTTAAATTCTGGTAGCACTTGGTGTTTTATTGTCTTTCGTATCACAACGGCTGTTCCCGCATGACCAGTTCCGTCAGGATGATTAGTCACATAGGTATTGCATCCTTTGATGTTAATTTTGCTTTTAGCTGTGCAGTGAGCTTCAGAGACAAGTACAATATCAAGTTGGTTATTATATATTAACAGTTCTAATTCATTCTTGTTTGGTGAAAGGCCATTAATGTTCCAAGTGCCAACTCTTAGTGCAGTCATTTTGACATTTTTTCGACTAGGGTGGCTATGAGACTCATGAGAGTGCTCATCTGTTGTAGGATTAGTTCAAATTTCTCCGATTGTTTGGTAAGTAGTTCTTCTATTTTGTTATTTAAACTAGTTGTAGGAGTTGACTGGATTTCGTTCTTTTTAAGTATGTCGGAAAAGAGAGGTCTTTCTTGTGATCCTTCAAGAGGTTGTGGTTGAGAGTCTATTGGGAAAGTTCTGCTTGTCACTTCTTGTGTTTTAGTTCTGGAAGTTAGATTCCTGGTCATACGTCTTTTTAGAATTTCCTTATAAACCTCGCAGCCTTTATAATTTGCCGGGTGTGCACCTTGACAAAGAGCACATTTCGCTGGTGTGTTGCGGTCTTTTTTTGGACAGTCTGCGGTTTTATGCCCCTGGGCACACTTTACACACCTGTATGGTCGCATGCAGTAATTTTTCGAATGACCATATTGCTGACATCTTTGACATTGTGGCAACGTTGTTCTTTTTTTTGGATCCTCAATTATAACTGATTGGTGATATATATATTTAATGTCCTTCACTGCTGCGTTATTGGCGCCTGGTGCGATATTGACAAAGAATGTGGATGTTGGTTTTTTGTCTGGTCCAAATTTGGAGTTTATAATTTCACCATAGACTTTGTTTCCCGTCTTTTCGACTTCTTCTTTGATTGCGCTATGTGGGGTTGTATGGTGCAGGTTTTTTATGACAACTCTGTAGCAGCGTTGGTCTTTTAGGTTGAAGGTATGCCCTATGAGGCCTTTACTTCGAACTAGGGAGATGACGTTTTTATATACTTCTATGTCTTTGCAGACTACTCTCAGTTGATTTCTGTTGACAATCTTTATTGTAAAACAGTCTTTGTTTACTGTGGACTCCAGCAATTCTACAAGTTTGTTCACGTCTTCGACTCCATATAGTATAATCGGTGGTGGTTTACTGGGTCGTTCCACTATTGGCTCCTTCACTGGTTCTTTGGGATCAAGAGGTAGCTCGCTAAAACTATTGCTCGTTGTGATTTTTTCAGGTGAGGGTGACTGTAGTTTTGGTCTTTTCCGCTTTTGGTTCCTGGTTCCTGGGACTCTTTGCCAGTCTGGCGGTTTTGGTACAGACATATCGAACTTACTATGTTGTAAGGTTGTGGTGTTTTCTAGCTGGGAAATATTACCCAGTGACGAACTTCTAGTTCTTGTGAACAGACTAGGATGGAAGGCCTGTTGAATATATCGTTTTCCAGTAGCATTCACTGAAGCAGAAGCCTGGTTACCCGCTCCTGCACAGTCTTCGGTAGCAGATTTCACACCATAAGGCCCGGGTACCTCATGGCGCCGGGGGTTAGCCGGATGGCATGACAAATCGCATTCTTCTTTTTCCATTATTCCATAAAAAAGAGAGTGGGAGAATAGTAGCAAGTGTTCCCCATGTACCTGCTCTCGGTCTTTCTGAGGATATTTAGTCACTCATGGTCTCCGATGACCAGTTTGATGGGTTACTTGACCGCCGCCCATGTCTCGGCGTTGACGAATTTTTATGGCCGGCCTGTTTAGATGTTCCACAGGTATATTTCGTCATTCTCGGCCAACCCTCCTCTTTTCTCATCCGGGCTTGGGACCGGCAAAGGCAGAGTTATTATATAATTAAATCAATAAACTTATACAACGATCTATAACTATATTTAATTTATCAAGCATTAGTAGTAGGTCGCGTCCCCTACATATTTTGTGTAATAATTAAATAAATAAATACTGCGTGTCCAGTTCCGGCAGGGCAGCACGACGGTGCGCGAGGCGGGCGGGCGCACGCGCCACACGCCGCTGCTGTGCCACACCACCGCGCCCGAGGACAAGCGCCGCATCATCGGCGACGTGTTCATGCGCGTCGCCGAGCACGCCGTGCGCGACGTGCTCCACTTGCAGTCAGTACAGTACATGCCTGGTTGATTGTATTTTTTTTTTATTTTTGGATTTGGAATGGCAATGGTCTTATACAAACGAGGTTATAACTCTGTAGCTAATGAAGTATTGCTTGGAAGTTGGAACACGTTATGTTCGAGAGTTTTTTTTTTATATATTTTTTTTAATTTTGAATTTTGAATGGCTAAAACTCGATTTGCGTTTTATTTTAGCTTAATTCTTTTGTAGAGCACTCTATGTTTGAGTGTATTTTACAAATTTTGTTTTTAATTTGCAAAAGTCTGATTTGCATGTAGACAAGTGTTTTATTGTTAGTGAAGTATTTTTACATTTTTTTAATACAAGACATAAATAAACACATGTTCTGTGTATAATGCAAAAAACAAAGCACTATAAAATAAAGCCAATCCTATAAAACAAAAGCCTTTAAAACGTTCAAAGATAATAGTAATATTTTTTATACATTCCTTAAATTGAACACCACCATCAACCCTTCAGAATATTTGTTATAATATATATTTTAAATTGAACGCAACAAAAACCAAGCATAACAACACCAACAACCCCCCAGGGAGGAGCAAGTCCTGCTGGGGCAGGGCACGCTGCGGCCGGACCTGATCGAGTCGGCGTCGGCGCTGGCGTCGGGCGCCGCCGCCGCCATCAAGACGCACCACAACGACACGGAGCTGGTGCGCGCGCTGCGTGCCCGCGGACGCGTCGTGGAACCGCTCAAGGACTTTCATAAGGATGAGGTGTGTTTTGTTACTTCTATTTACTTATATTGTCAGCAATATCTTTAGCCCGGAAGTTGAACAGTGTCATGACAACTTAGCTGTCATCCCCCACTTTGATTACTCTCCATAAATACGAAGTTTGACATTAAGAGCGGGTTATTCCTGTGCGAGTTACGTTGTAGTGCTTTAACTATTAGTGACAGTGCGTAAAGTATTAAAGTGCCGTGAAGTGAATTGTTATATAATTAAGTAATGTTATTAATGTTATTCGTTATTAATGGTATAAAGTGATATATGTGGTGTAACGACATAAGAAAGGTGGAATAATTTAGTGTATAACAGTTTGAATGTTCATATATACACCCGTCGTTTACAATATGGTGTTATTTTGCTTTTAAACTCCTGTGGATTGTAATTACTAATTAGATGTGATCGCTGAGATGTTGCAGGACAGGCTTGTACGTGCTTTTCAGTGCAAGGGACAAGTATACTTAGTCATTAATGGGATTAATATACTGCAAAATTTTCTTTCTCCTGGCTGTTATCGAAGTTTTTTCTTCGCCTCCTCAATTGTTTCAATACAGGTTTTGAAACCTAGGGCCTACAAATCTGTAGTCAATCACTCATGTATAGTAAAGAAGCAGTAAAAACAATATACCAACTGATACCACTTTTTTAAAAGTCGGTGAATAAGGTTTTAAAAAATTGTTAACACTAAAAAACAATCGGAAACCATACATTTTCCGATGCATAAATGAAAATGTTTAATTTTTTTTAATTTAAATAAAGGATTATTATTATTTTTACTTTTAAAACAGTTAACTTATCTCACCATTAACTTAACACCAGGTGCGAATCCTCGGCACAGAGCTGGGGCTGCCGGCGGCGCTGGTGGAGCGCCACCCCTTCCCGGGGCCCGGCCTAGCCGTGCGCGTGCTGTGCCAGGAGGAGCCCTACGCTGACAGGGACTTCGCCGAAACACAAGTAAGCACATTATTGAGCGAATGATAATTTCCTCGATTCATTTGATTTGAGTTTAAATGGCAGCTTTATATTTATATAAAAATTATATTTATATAAAAATAACTAGCGATCCGGAATTTCCGTCATCTGTCTGCGATCACACAGACAGATGTCAATATATTAAAGATCTATTACAGTCTTTTGTCTCATTCGCTCACTCACTTTTTGTATTACAAGGTTTAAAAGAAAAGTGCGTGTCATTTTTTTATTTTTATTTTATATAAACTTTGTCCTGACAATAATGAATACAAAAAAAGAATTATTCCGTTAGGTGTAGGAATTCGAAAGTCATGCGCGTACATTCATTTATATGAAATGTAGAATGATTAGAATTATCTAATAACGAGTACTGATTTGCACCTAGAGTGATGCACCTTTTTTATTTTTGGAAAATGTAATATTTTATACCATAAGTAGTGGTGGTATCGGGGACTCTACCGGCTAGAAAATATAGTACTACTCACTAAAAGCAAACAGACCTCCCTCGTCTTAATGGGGCTTCGCAGTATTGATCCTCCAACGTTGAAACTGTATGCCAAAGCAGACTACCACTAAGGGGAGGTTGCTCCACAATCCACTTTGCTATCAGAAAAGTACGAGCAGCAACCCGCCCACCGAAGGGGCACGTCACAATTATCATCATCAGCCCTTTTTAACGTCCCACTGCTGGGCACGGACCTCCCTCAGTACGAGGGGGATCAGGGCATAGTCCACCGCGCTGGCCCAGTGCGTGTTGGCGGACTTCACATGTCTTACGAAAACTTGCTAGTTTTTCTCAGACATGCAGGTTTCCTCACGATGTTTTCCTTCACCGTAAGACAAGTGGTAATCATGATAGAAATGATTCGCACATGAAAATATCAGAGGTGCGAGACCCGTATTTGAACCCGCATCACTCGGTTATACAAGCGACACGTTACCGCTGGGCTACCACTGCCTTGCCACTGCCTATCACAATTATAAATAATACAATTTGAATTGCTTGCAGGTGATAGTAAAAATAATGGTGGAGTACGCGTCGATGTGCGTGAAGTCGCACGCGCTGCTGGGCCGCGTGTCCAACGCGACGACGGGCGCGGAGCAGGCCGAGCTCAAGCGCATCTCGTCCGCCGCGCCCGTCGCCGCCACGCTGCTGCCCGTGCGCTCCGTCGGCGTGCAGGGTACGATGGATGGCCTTTCTTTTAATGTTTATGTGATATGTAGGCATATATGATATATTATATAGTGCTCCGTGGGTGTGTAGGGTATGGTGATAGGCACGTACCATAAGCATTACTAGGCCAGATTGGTTCTAACCTAGAACATGACCACCAAACATAATCGAATCTTGAAGTGTTGATATCTCGTAAACTGTTCAAGATATCGAAAAATTTTTTTCATTCTTTTCCATTTCTTATCAAAAATCTATGAAAATATGCTAAAAAAAGTGAATTTTCAATTTTTCGATTTTTAAGTCTCGATATCTCGGAAACTAAGCGAGATATCGAAAAATTTTATTATTTCATTTCGTTTTCTTTCGTCGGGATCTATAAGAATCCGCCTTCAAATAGTGGCGCCGTACGAATCGTAATCGTGCCCTTTTTTTCAACCGACTTTCAAAAGGAGGAGGTTATCAATTCGTCTGTATTTTTTTTTTTTTTTTTTTTTTTTTTTTTTTTTTTTTTTTTTTTATGTTTGTTAGCTCATAACTTTGAACTAGGTGAACCGATTTTGATAATTATTTTTTTATTTGAAAGGTAGTGCTTCCCATGTGGTCCCATTTTAATATTTTCCAGTTCTGACAATGGTATCCATGAGAAAACCATAAAAGTCTTAAATTTGCATTAAGTATTTACGCGACAAATGGACGAATAACTCAATATCACGCCAACCGATTTCGATGATTCTTTTTTTAATGGAAAGGATATACTTCAAGGGTAGTTTGATGAGAGTTTGGTAAGGTTCTGATGATGGGATCCATGACAAAGTATCGGAACTCTTCAATTCTTAGGAGGAAATTAACGATGCTCGGCCGAATCTTTTATAGGCTATATGGATATTTGAGTCACGTACCGTTACTGATGATGGAAGGTACAACTCCTCAACGGTTAGCAGTTTAAAGAAAATTCTTTCAATATAATACGCAATTATGGACCGATAGTTGTATACTTTCAGGCTATTAGGTTTACCTCATAATAGAAGGTAAATTTTTATAGTCATTAATACAATACGTATCAACTTTCCGCTAAAAATTTAAAAATAAATTATTTTTAACAAAAAAACAAAAACCGACTTCCAAACATAATAAATCTAAACTAAAAAGTAGGAAATAATATCTTAAGGACTTTGTTAATTTTGAAGTCGGTGCCAGCCAAAGCAAAATAACCCTAAATAGATACATATTCGATTAATCTATCAATTTGTAAACATAATCAAAATACCTGGCTGGCACCGACTCCAAAATTAACAAAGTCCTTAAGATATTATTTCCTACTTTTTAGTTTAGATTTATTATGTTTGGAAGTCGGTTTTTGTTTTTTTGTTAAAAATAATTTATTAATATAAACGTTCGGTCGACAATGTGTTCCGGCTAAAAAAATATTGTCGACCTATTTTTTCTAGTAATTTCGAAGTTCAACGATCAAGAAAACAATTTGCGAATCAATGTATTCGATGAGTTAAGTTAAATAAAAAATATATACTTTCAATGACGATCGACACAACGTCGCGGATAGTTAGAACCTGTCGACCTCCCATATTCTTGTTGTATACATGAAAATCTTCAAGTTGGTATAAATTTCAGCGGTGTATCTTATCAAATGATATTATTACATTCAAAATCGCAACCGGAAGTGATGTCATATTTTTGCATGCGGCCAAAATCGGACAATTTTATAAGTGTCGTCTGTTAGATCTATAGTTAGTAGTACTCACACGTGGAAAATTATTCATGTATTCGATCCATAGGTGTAGCATACAGCTGGCTCTCGGACTATAACTGTATAGTATTTCAATGTATAGTATAGAGTAACAAACATTCACACACACACACACATATACAAGTTTTTATTTTTGTATTGTAGTTTATATATGTGTTTAAATGTACAGGCGACGGGCGCACATACAGCTACGCCGTGGCGCTGTCGACGGAGCGCTACCCGCCCGACTGGCAGGACATGCACTACCTCGCCAAGATCATACCGCGGGTGTGCCACAACGTTAACAGGTATCGATTTACTCATTTAGGTTATCACTCAATAAAGATTAAGAAACTGTAATAATCATTATATTAACAGGTGAAATTAAATAAATAATGTTTTCATATTGAATTAATAAACTTACAAAAATTATAAGAATAATTATTAATAGTCTCTGACTGTTATACAAACCTTTGAGACGTCTGAAACATAAGTCTCTCCCGTTACTGCGATTGCTGTAAAGCACGTTCTAAACGTCGGGAATTAATAATCAATATAAATGCGCAAAAAAAAATTGTTGAATTTTCGCTTTAATTTAAGAAGATATTATAATTACCATTTGTTGATATGTATTTATATTAGTTAATGATAATAATTAATAATAGCAAAGCAAATGAAACACATGTGACAGGACATCCCAAGCTGCCATACACTTGCTTGGGAATGTATGAGTTTTTAGCTTATTGCAGCTTGGGCTGTTACGTCCGTTGGCCGCTTCGCTTGTTGCGCGCTCTCGCTTGCACGCACAGGCTCAGGTGGAACGTTACGCGGAACGTTACTATTTTTCATGTGTGTTGCTGGTGTTCATCAATTTATAAGACGTTATCACGTCAAAAATTAAAGATGGTAATACTTATCGGTTCGCGTTATTTTGTTTAGTAATGTTACTACAATTTTATATATCTTTAGCCTTGAAGTACTAATTTGGATAAATCAACTTTGTCAGGGTGTGCTACGCATTCGGTGGTCTGATTAAAGAGCAAGTGACAGATATCACGCCGACGTTCCTGTCGCAGCAGGTCATCTCTACTATACGCCAGGCAGACGATCTTGCTACACAGGTAAAATTAATATTTTTTTATATGAAAAATTCTCATTTTATTAGGTTCTTTCTAAAATGATTTATTAGTATAATTTATTAAAGAAATTCAATTTTTTCTGGACTTGATGTTGTCAATAGTATTTTTAAATTTGTTAATTAAATTTAAATGTTGAACATATTGAGTGATTTAATTATGTATTTAGATTTTAGGGGCTTTTAAAAACATTTTAAATTAGTTGAATAAAGATAAACATTTTACAACTTCTAAAACTAAACTCTACAATTTATGAAACTATGTGACTGTACACAGCCATCTTTTATAAGTTGTAAAAAAAATCATTACTTTCAGTAGATGACACCATTCTTCTTCATTTTTAACTCTCTCTCTGTAGCAGGTTCATCCAGAACTGTTCAGCCATCCATACAAAATTAATTTAAACTATAATGAATATTAATTATCAATGTTATAATGGGATTGCAATTCGTCTTAATTATATTTGCTGACTACTAGTTAACAATTCGATTGAGAACATTTAAATTGTGAATTCAAATACAGTGTAAACTCTATATAACGACACTCAAGGACCGCACGTCTTGACGTTATAAGGAGTTGTCGTTAAATAGAGAGAAGAAAAATCTGTATTAGAAAAAGAAAATACTTATTTCAGACTAGTGTTAGTAATTGCAATTATTATTAAAACGCTATTGCGTATAGTTTATTTTCGTCTGATATCGTTTGCTGCACCAGTAATTTTGTTGTATTTTTTTACTTATTTTATTCATATCTTGCGATATTGAGGCATCTTAGTGATAAAGAAAGTATTTTGCCAATAATTTTGCTGCTTCCAGAGCTTCTTAAATGCACGGCGGAATTTTTACTAATTTTGACAACTTAGAAAGTACTATTTTTTGCTTAATCTTTGTCGTTATTGAGAGTGGGTGTAATGCTAAATAGAGTGTATCATTGTATGGAAAACAAGCTAAACCAACCAAGTGATTTTAACGCTTTAGGGAGTTTGTCGTTAAATCGAGATACGCTACATGGAGTTTACATTGTATATTAATATAGTCATGTTATCGTCCACCAGATACTAATGTCGAGCGGCATGGGGTCGCGCGTGGCGCAGATGCCGGTGGTGCTGCTGCCGGTGCACTTCGACCGCGACGCGGGGCTGCGCGCGCCCTCCTGCCAGCGCTCGCTGGTGCTCCGCCCCTTCATCACCAACGACTTCATGACCGGCGTCGCGGCCCTGCCCGGATCTGATGCCATGCCGCAGGATGTGAGTACCACCCCTCTAGACATTATGTACATGCATACATACTAGTAGGACATTGTCTATTTTTGATTGAACGCAATTGTTGGCTTACTAGGGTTGTCAAATATCAATTTTCGTGATTGTATATATGTATATATCCGACAGCGCTAAATCTGTTACTGAGTGTTGTATAAAAGTATGGCAATCTACATTAATAAGTGATAAACTCTGGGAGTACTCAACGGATTAAAAGAATAATTTAATATTTTTTTTAAATTAAATTAAATTTAATAATTTTTGACGACGTTTAGCTCAGTTGGTAGTGACGCTACTTTCTGCGCCAGCGGTCGCGGGTTCGGGTCACGCTGGGGCAATTATTTGTTGAGCACAAATGCTTGTACTCCAGTCATGTGTGTTTATATTTATAATATGTATGTATTTAAAATTAATATTTGTGTAGTATATAACTATCTGGCATTCGTAATACAAGCATCGTAGCTTACCACGGAACTAGATTGTGCTGTTGTAATAATGTCTTTTTTGTCTTTTCTTTTTGTTCGTTTTTTTGGTAATTCCAGTAGCTAGTACCTAGTATAGTAACGACTATTTTTATAAATGTGAAAGCTTGTGTATATGTTTATTACATCTTTATTCTGAGACAAATTGGTTTGGATGATGATGATTAGCCAGACTAAAATAACATATTGTGACTGTCAGGTGTAGGAATGATCCAAAACAAAGCAGGGTATATATTTGAAAAGAAATTGTAATATTTGTAATATATAAAATAAAAAATTTCACAGGTTGTGGACCGAATGCGCAACGAGCTGATGAGCGTGCCCGGCATCTCGCGCGTTTTGTACGACCTCACCCCGAAGCCACCGGCCACCACAGAGTGGGAATGATTATGTTTGCAACTTTTATACTGAGAACACGGACTATTATGGACTTATACGGACTGAAAAATTGTTCACTATGACTATCTACTTTGGACTAAAAAACTGTTCTAGACATGGGTTATGGATTTCCTTTAATTTGTATACAACATCACATTTGTATAAAGCGTAATCTCAATTAATTAGAAAATCAGATTTGTTATTTAATTAAAGTGATTATTTATTTGAATGGTAACTCTATATCTTGAGCAGTCTTATAGTCCAATACAAATTTACAGTCTGTGTATTTTCACACAATGGATGCACCTACGGCAGTGGTCTATTTTGTTATTAGCTAATTGAATACAGCCTATATAATATTGTTGTAACTGTAATTATTTGGAAATGCTTAGCTCTCTAAGCCCCATATTGTTTTAAATTAATTTATAAATACTCCTGCACCAGATAGTGGTATTATAGAAAAATAATTAATTAATTTGGGTAAAGATGTGAATAACTATTGTTTTTTTTTTCAAGTGCATATTTTTGTAATAACTGATTTTATGTAATATTGGTTTTAAATGAAAACTCTGTTTATTTTTATAGTATTTCTTTTTTTTTTTAATTTGCAAACCACTTTCTGGTGTTTATATTTCAAGTCTGCTTTTAAATTATTGATTCTTAGGTTGTTGTGAATGGTTGACTTATTGTTTCAATGTTCATGTTTAACATTTATTACTTTTGTATTATTACTGTTTATTTCAGTTTTTAGACTTAACATTAATTAATAATTTCTGATGGTATATTCAATGTAAGGAAAAGCGGAAAAGAGTTCAGTAGTAGATGAGTCAATTAAGTCTCGCAGTGATGCAGATTCGATTGTGATCTCTAAAACTATTGACAAAATCTATTATAACAAGCTATATTCTTAGTACAAGTAAATATAAATATAGCAACATTCTAATTAATAGTGATATATTTTTTTAATATACAGATTATAAACTTATCTGCCATGTTTTTACTTAAAACGTACAGACAAAGTATAGTGATTATAATGGAAATGTCATATATAACAGTAATAAAACTATAAAGGACTGATATGCAATTGTAAATGTTCATATTATATGAATTTGATTTACGGACCACTGCCATTAAATTTGTATATACATATAGACACAGGTACATATGAGAGGTGTCACTGCGAGTTTTAGCCGTTGGTGGCGCTACAAGCGCATAACGTAAAACACGTCAAGTATGTATGAAGTGTATGTCAAATTTTTTAATTCAACAATAGTTAAAACACCGTATTTTTCCATCTTATATTTGATTTTACAAAACTTAACTAAACTATTCTATAATAATAAACGCGTCTGTCAAAATAGGCGGCATTGAGGTTTTCGTTGGTGACGTTATGCGCTGGTAGCGCCATCTGAGCCGAGCTTGCCGTGAAACCACCCATTGGTGTCGAAACTTAGTTCCATCTGTTTTTGTAATGTAGAGAATAATATCAAAGGCTGTGTAAATTATTGAAGCCATGTATCCCGCACCCACTCAGTCGCAATTTTATAGTTTGACATGTCGTAATGAAGTGTTGTTCTGTAAAATTGTGGCTCATCTTGTATGAAATCAGACACATTGTGTTTATGGAATGGTTCAGTGTTATTGACTGGAAGTTTCATAATAAAATTATATTATGCTTTATTTTCATTTTTGTATTTTATTTTTTTTACCTTTTTTACTTCAGATTTCTACTTCTGTTCTTATTTTAAAGTGCTATTTTAATTATAAATGAACTTTTTCATTTTTTTCGGGGATTTATTAGATTTTTGGTTCCCCAAGCTTCATATGTGTAACAGCAATCATGGTGACTTATGAGAGAAACTAAGGTTTTAGATATCTTAAAGGTGAATTTGCTTGTTACGGACAGCTATTTTAATTTTATTTGAAAATGTGATAGTGATATATGTGAGATTGTTATAAAAATAGGTTAACTTTTTATTTTTTCCATTTTTATATTTAATTACCTAGATTAAAATAAATGACATTTAAAATATTTTTTCATAAAAAGTTGAAAAGTCAGATGAAATTAGCATAATTAAGTAATTTGCACAAATATAAATGCTATGGATTTTTTTATCAATTACTGAATAAAATGTGCATCAAATTAATTAAAAAAAATATGTATATATCACAAGTTTTATTTTATAAATTAAGTCAGTACCTTTATATTTTTATAAATTTTCATGTCTTATTTAAAAAAATATTGATTATTTTACTTTTCCAAACATTTTTTTTAAATTACATACTATACTACATAATAAAAATGTGTAGTTATTATTACTCTGGGACCAACAGGTCTATATTTTTACCAGCTGTTACAGCACCACCAATAAATGTTTCCTCTTCGCCTCTTATTGATAAGCTCTCCGAGGCTGTCATTGTCTTCTTCTCTCTAAGCATAGGTGCTTTTACCCACCGTGACCCACTACACTTGCCACATGAATGTAGAGGCAAAAGTTCTAAGGAAACAGTTCTGTTGTTACAATCTGCGCATTTAAAGAACCTTTTAAAAGTATCCAGTACTTTGAGGGGATGTCTTTCATCTTTGCAGATTTGTGCTGCAGAAAAAGCTGTGTATTTGCATTTAGCACATCTGACTGCTTTACAAGCTAGTTTAAATGTATTAAGCATCTTTTCTTCCATTGCCTCTTTTTTCTCAAGTTTATTAAAATATTTCTCTTGTTCATTGTCCTCATGTTGTTTAATTAAATTCTGATGAATAGATGAGGCTTCTAATATTTTTTTAAATCTCTCCGACATTACTCCTTTTAATTTACTAGCCTTAGAAGTTCCGTCTTCACTTAGTTTTGTTTTTTTACATTCATTTTCATCATCACCTGAAGAATTTAATTTTTCTAAAGCCCTTTTTTTACCACTTTGAGTACCTTTTATATTATTGGGGTCTTGTTTAGTTAAGCCACCCTTTTCTTGGATCAGTCTGATAGCATTTAGTTTTGCCTTTTCTGCAGATTTTTGACCATATGATATGTTTAAGTCGACAATTCCGCTGCCTTTTAATCCAAAGCCTTTACCTAAAGTTGGTGAGTTGGCTACTTTTTGAGCTAAACTCTGACTTGAAAATGACTGATTGTTTGTGTTAGAATGTGATAAATTACTTAGTCTCTGTGAATCTGTCAATTTTTGGGTTGTAGGGCTGTGTAATATGTCATGATTGTTCCTTAGTGGGCCAGCTCCACAAGGTGCTTTATTAGTCATCAAACTCTCTCCCTCTGTTTTAAAATAGTCACTTAATGACATCAGTCTGTTTTGATCCTTATCTTTAATTTTTTTGTGATTACTAGTTGGTAAAGCTGCATATGATTTGCCTCCATAAATAAATGTACTTTTACCGAATACTTTGTTCTGTAAATTAACAAGACCTTTTCCCATTGTCGAGGATTGAAGTTCTTGCCTTCGAGAAAACTTTTGATATTCTTGCTTTATGTGATATATACAGTGTTCACATTGACTTAAATTAACAAATGCAGTACATGGTTCACCATTCTTTTTCTTACTCCTACATGTGCCTAAGTCCTTTGATTGTCCTAGAATCATTACTCTATCAGGACTTTCCACACTTAAACAAGCTTGATCTGCAGTATTTTGAGATCTATCTAACACATTAGGATTTAATACGGCTACTACTGTCCCCTCTGTTGTTTTCCATAGATCGTTATATGCTTTACGGAATAAAAACATAGACATTGTTTTCAAATCATCTTTTAAATCACTCAGTGTCCACACAACAAAATTATTTCCTTTTTGTGACTTTTTAGCAGAACTTTTTCTTACAATAACTCCAGCTACTACCCAATCCTTAGACAAGTCTTCATTTTCAACATATCTTTTCAATCTCACCATATTTACAGCTTCTCGTCCTTGCATTCTCTCTAATAATGCACTACTAGATATCAAAGGCTTAGTTATTCTTATACCAAATATTGGATCACTAAACACGTCGGAGGACGCCTTGGTTTTAATTTCAGGCGCGCAAAATGTGTTTTTGTTGAGATTAGGTGGTTCAGTTTTTTTTGAAAAGGAACCTTTGTGACCATGCTTTACTTCAGCATTTGCCTGCCGAAGTCTACTTTGAAATTCTATTCTACGGTCTATTTGTTCTTCTTCTTGCTGATCCAACGCTTTCTTTATTTGACTTCCATAATCGTTATATTTGCGTTCGGTGTAATTCCTTTTTTCTTCATCGTCGGACGAATCAGAATCGCCGTTATGAACCGCCGATTTTGCTGCTATATTTTCACTCAAGTTTTCTTCAATATCATTGTTTGATTCAAATATATTCACTTCGCGGATGTTTGATCCATTTGTTAATGTATTTAGGCTTTCTTCATTAAGATCAGCACGCAGCAACTCATCTAATTGTTCCAACTCATTAATCTCTTCCATTTTTAAGTAACTTACATAGATCTATTACTAAAATTATGTCAAAATATGGCTCAAAAGTGGTATATTTTAATTTACAGCTGATGTGGTAAATTGGCGCGAAATGGCTAAGTTGACAATTGTGAATTCAGAATTGACAAAATGTAAGTTGAGTTTGAACGTCAAACTCATCCTCCATCGTAGACAGAGAAATTACTCAGTCTACGTCCTCCATGGTCAAACTGATTCATTGTTGTTGTTTTAAGTTTTTAAAATTTATCCCCAATAGGGAAAGGCAAAGGACTATAGTCCATACAGCCTTGATTCATATTTCATTGCCTATTGACATATCAGGTCGTTCCATTTCACGAAAATAATTTATTTACCTCGATCTTTGTGACTTTTTTAGGTATGTACATATACCTAATAATTAATTGGTTTCAATTTATGAATATATTATACTGGCAATTTTATTTTAGTTATTAAGAAAAACTTTTTCTAGCGAGATTTTTACTCACATTTTCATAAAATTCCAATTGAAAATGTACTTGCCAAAAATATAATTATTATACATGTATTCAGTAATTTAAAAAAGTATTTTCGAAATTATCTGTCCGTTTTAATGGAAAATGCACGACAATAAGTAAATATGCAAAATAAAAAAATTGGTATATTAGGGTTATAAATATGAAATATTAAGAGTTAAAGTTATGTGGGAATGATCAGGATTATTTGAAACTTTATATACATAAATGCTCTTCAACAAAAATATGAAAGCATGTTTGTTTCTTTGTTTGTCCTTCCTTCTTTCACGTCGAAACAGAGTGAGAGTGACGGATTATCGTAATTTTTTGTGTGTGTTGATACTCGTAGTTGGAGGGATAGAGAATGATAAGGGTTTTTTTTAACGCGGGAGATTTTCTCATTCTTACGGGAAAACACCTTAAAATTCTACCCACCACAAATCATTGTACCTACTTGCATATAATATACATAACATATGACTATATACACTTACAATATATTATAATAAAATTCTTTACTAAAGAATAATTTACTCGAATCTATGCATAAATATTTTTTGGAAAATCTTATTGAACTAGGTATTAATTACCGATACAGAGGCGGAAATTCTGTATTCTGTCTGTGACCGTATCATGGACGGTCTAAGTTTGATTTGCTGGGCACGGGCCTCCCTTAAATGCGAGAGAGATCAGGCCGTAGTCCATGTTCCTTCACCGTAAGACAAGTGGCTATGGGCGGACAAAAAAAAATCATGTTAAAAAAAATCGCACATGAAAATGTCAGAGGTGCGAGACGCTTCACGAGGTATCCCAAGCGATTATCGCGCGTTACCATTCAGCTGCCTATTATAGAGGTATTAACTGTTCCAATATAATATAACTTATATAATATGTCTTTCTTACATACTAGCGACTCATCTTGCTCCACTCGGGTTCGTCTCTAGGTAGGTACGTTTCAGTATAAATCTCATACAGGGATATGATATATTGATATTTTCCTGCGTAAAAAGTATACTATATGTTGATTGTTGACCTGCATATCCAGCTATCATTATCTATAACAAACATCAAAATCTGTGGTTTTCTCGTAATGTCCTTTGAGACAGGCACACAAACGATTTTAAAGTGCTGATTTTTGATCGCCTTGACGAAAGTATTAAAGAAAACGTTATTATAACATAATGTAAGCATATGATGGACCATATTTGATATTATTTTATTTTTGACCGACTTCAAAAAGGGGCATATTACTTACTTAACATCTCTTCCAATTAACGATTATTTTTTATAATTGGGGTCGAATATCCCTTATGTAATTGTGTAGTTCTATTTAAAAAAATAATACTTAGTCATATTATTTACAGTTAAGAAAGATAAAGATTACTAACTAGCTTCCAACTAAATCTATATTAGACACGGCTTTTGACACTATTCTGTTGCAGCTATGCCGCATTTCTGCGCGGTAGGTTCCGTTTTTTCCGCTTCTCGGGGAAATGCGAGTTAATTTAACGTAAACCGATTACAATCGTTCGAGTCCCACAGTTCGTCTGTAGACGCGCGCGCTACCTCTCATCTGACCGCTACTTTACATTAACATGTAAATATGTTCATAAGTGTAAAACATTTCATTGTTAACTTTTATCGGGAAAGTTTATCTAATGAAAATTAAAAGTTTTGTAATGATACATCTGGTGAATTATTTTAGAAAATGCGAAAAAATTCCTATCTAACGAACCGGAGACGTTCATGACAATAAAATATTATTTAATTTCTCTCAAAATTCCTTCATGGCGCGCTATTATTGTAGCTATTCGAGTATTGGCTGAGAGAGATTGATTCATCGAAAATGTGTTTCCTAAACGTCTTACGTCTTCATGTTTCGCAAAACCAAAGACAGAAGCGGCTTTACAAGCAATACATGGAACAGCTAGCAGGTGCTTATGTGGAGAAATGTCCAGATGTGACCTGGGATAATAGGTACGGCTATCAGATGCCAAGTACTGAATGGCGCTACTCCTTACCATGTGATGAGCGCTGGTTTGAAGGCGAGGAGTCAAGATCCTGTTGCCTGACGGAGTGCTCTGATAGTGGCAGATGTTCCTCTCCGTGCTGCTCTGAAATTATCTTCAATGGCGGTGAACACTTCACTGGGAAATCTGGACAGCATGTTTGTAAAGGTTATGCTGTTTGCTATCCCGGCAACTTCGGGTGAGTCTTGGCAGTGGTGATTGCTAAATATTTAATTAATATAATGAGTATTTACTGTGGTAAAGTAAGGTAAATAATAGAATTATTGTCAAGTAAGTTAATTTAATTAAATATTTTTGTATGTTGCTTGCTCATAATAATTTATACTAAGTATTAAACATAATTTTTCATTATATATTAAAGATATGTTAATATCAAATTCAATTCGATAACTTATATTGAGTTAAACATACAAACTTTTAAAAGCATTTGGTCCGTATAGGAACTGAATCCAAGACCGCCGGCAAACAAACCAGACACGATAACGTTGAAATAGAAAATTGACTTAAGAAATGTAGTAAGCGAAATGATTTCTCATTGATTTAAACAGTTTTTTTCAATCTCAGCAAAAAAAGCAAAACATGAAATTGTGTCAAATTCCTTCGCAACTACTTTGTTTAAGTGATAGCTTAGCAGTCCGCGTATGCAATAGAAAAATTGCATCAAAACCAGCGAAGCGGAAGAAGCATGCGTTACCATCGCATCATTAATTAGATGGCTGGGATATCGGAGAACAGTTACATGCATATAAACAATAACCTTATTTCCATATCGAGTCATGTTCTAACATGGACACGCAAAAAAATTTCTATCAGTAGGTACTACATATAAATAAAATTGAAGTGTCTGTTTTTAATTTCAAATTAACAGTTTTTTAGTAAATGCATATAAAAGTATATACGTTACTTCAATCAATATTGATTGTCTGTTGCTCTGTCTGTTTGTTCCGGCTAATCTTTGAAACGGCTGGACCGATTTTGACGGGACTTTCACTCACAGATAGCTAATGTTATAAGGAGTAACTAAGGTTACTTTTAATTATAAGAACTGTTTAATTTATTTTAACTTAAGCCCAGCGCAGCGGACCGGGTTTGCTTGTATATAATATACTCATACGAATACATTGTAGATCTTTTAGTTATAATCTATAATAAATAAATAATAAATACTTTTGAACACAATTAAATACAACAGGATTCGAACCAGCACCGCACCGCTGGCACAGACATACTTGCGTGCCAAGCAAACTGAGCCTAGTCCCAAGTGTCGTCAAATATAATGATAACTTATTTCTATTTGGTGTAGCAGCAATGTTCTTAACCCTTTTTTCGAATTTGTACGTCCTGACGGACAAGTACTTAAAAAAAATCTACTGTCTTTTCTGTTTTTATTTTCAACGCTGAATTTCTACCAAACTGTTGGTAGGTTTACCACGCTATAGTATAAAAGTAAAATTTGTGTGTGGCAATGCTATATTAGACAGTTGTCAAGAAAATATCGGGAAAACCGCGCTCTACGATAACTTTCCAGTTATTTTACTTAAAAAATATTATTTTTGTTTATGATGCGTAGTTTTTCTGTATGTTTCATATAGATTAACTTTTTAACGTTCTAATAACACTAACCTTATTCATTTTTCCCTATTCATTGTATATAAATAATGGTTTGTTTATTTGTCCCCCACACCGGACCTTGTCGATACACCTATAATTAATGTATTATTCACCTTGTCCGTCGCAGCGGACTTTGTCGAATAGGTACTAGAACTAATTTTGACTTTTACATGGTGTCTGAAAAGTAATCTTACCTACATCTATTTAGATTTTACGTACTATCATACTTGCATGTAACGACCTATTACCTACTAACTTAAACTACCCTAAATACCTAAAATAACTACGTAAAATCACTACTAGATCTTAAACTTACAATGTTAACTATAAGACTCGAAAATGTTAAACTGTATCACGGATTAAAACTCCTTACCTGTACGTACAAGTAGCTATGTGCTTACCCTTACCCTATGCTAAGATTTTCTTTTCTTTTGCTTCTTCCTTTGCTAACATACAAATGCTAACGGAGTGTCTTTTTGTATAGAGCTTAAATACAAGATACCGTAGCAGCTGAAAATCTTCCTGAAGCCCGTTTGCCTTCACAATATTTTTCAATGTTTGCACCGAAAATATTATGACGAATATTTTTCACAAAACAAATGCACATTCTGTGCAAAAAACTGGCCGCTCCATAAATTTGACTCAAGACGAGTTCCGCGACTTCCTTGCAGTACATATTCTGATGGGTGTAATATCATTACCGTCATATTTACATTACTGGAGTATTAAATTTAGGTACTGTAAAATTGCAAGTATTGTTCCTCTAAAAAGATACGAAAGAATCCGGAAAACCTTACATTTTGTGGGCAAAACTTTGAGAACTTCGACCGGTATTACAAAGCACGCCCATTACTTGAAGATATAAGAAAAAACTGTTTGGCTCAGGAAATCTTAGTAGGCAAACGTATTTTCAGCATAGATGAAATGATGAATTCTTATGAAGGACGTAAAGCAGTCAAAAAGCGTCAATTCATGAAAGACAAGCCAATGAAATAGGGTTTTAAAATATATGTTCGAGCTGGAACCTTGGGCATGATAAAGTAAAGGATATCCTTCTGTAAAAGATTAAGATCCGTGCATGAACTGTAATAAAAAAACTGTTGTGTATTGCCTGAAATGCGACACTCATCTATGTTAAGATACAGCAAACAGTTTTTTCCGTTTCCGTGTTTTCCGTGGTTTCCGTGTTAAATAATAATGCATTATAACTCAAAAAATCAGTTTCGAGCATGTTCCAATGCATGAGAAATACCTGCATGTACCTACCATATTTTTGTTTTTGTTTTTTCTTTAATACAAATAAATAGCTTTTTATACTATTTACATAAATTTTTATATTATACTGCTTCTACTACTTATTGGCTGGAGTCCGCTAGGGTGGACAAGTCATTTTGATACTTTATTACCATAAATTCGGCAGTGTCCGGAGTGGCGGACACCGATTTTTTTAAAAACGGTGGGTGGTAGAATTTTATTTTTATTTTTTAGGGCCTCTGAAAGATCATGAAAATAAGGTAATTCAATAAAATTTACAATATTTAACTACCAACTTCTCCGTCGAAAAAAGGGTTAATTTAACATTTACTTTAAAAGTAGGTAATTAGCACATCATTATACCTATTGTTTAATTTTCGGACACTTTTATATAATCACTTTAAATTATAAATTATAATACTTATAATATTTAAAAACCAAATATTACGTAGCATACACGATTAAAATAGACCGAAATTGAGTACTTTTTTAGATTCGAAAAAAAAATTCACGCTACCTTGTGGCATTTTGAATCTGAAATATATGGAACAGTAAAGATATTCTTTGCAAATAAAGTTGCGTGT
The DNA here is from genome assembly GCA_951802675.2 of Boloria euphrosyne. NCBI lineage: Eukaryota > Metazoa > Arthropoda > Insecta > Lepidoptera > Nymphalidae > Boloria > Boloria euphrosyne. The sequence goes on from OX637885.1 coordinate 10,413,278, forward strand.
ACCAGCCAGTTAGAGGATATATCAATAGGATATTGACCTTCAAGAATGTTTGTGATCAAAGCAGCCAGCAGAGCGGAAACAAGGCGTGAATGCTACTATCGCAGTTATGATCAATAATCATGAAAACTGATAACGTACTTAGGATATTATGCTTTGGAACGCTTAAATAAATAATATCGAAGTACCTACTACTAATATGAAATGTCTTTAGATATTACTCTGGTGTATTCCCGCGACTTCTCATGGTCCACTTTTAAAATATTCGTCACGTAGGTATGTCGGATAGGAGTTCTAGAAATTAATAAATTCACACAAAAAATAGGCAAAGACGAAAAAGTTACTCAACCGTTCTCCTTCATTCTGTTTAGCTTTAGCTATAATATTGGTAAAATATATTAATAAGGAGTCACTTACAAAATGGCTTAACTATGTGACGATTTTTTTCTTCACACACAGTCACAAACAGGACAAATCACAGGTAATATAACTCTAATTCTTTTGTGTGAATCATTTCCAACACGAGTCACTTGAAGTAGCTAGAAGAAACCAAAGAAATAGACGGTAAAGGAAAACATTGTGAGGATGCCTGCGAAAACTGCTGTCTAAAAGAGAAGTGTTCAAACATAATATAAAGTAAAAAAGCTGTGTACTCGTACAACAACGAAATAAAATTTAAATTCTTGTTGATAAGCACAAAGAGCCTTAAAAGATTTGGCTAATTTTTCATATATTATATGATTTTTACTGATCATTTTGACATTATACTTGATCTTTGATTGTTCAAATAAGAGTTTAGGGCCAAAAAATAGTAATAAATTACGGAAAAATTATTTTATAAAGTACGATTCAAACTTAATCTTACTTATTTTTATAATCTCAATATTTAGTCATAAGAACTTAGTGTTTAAGAATATTCAGTCGCGTCTAAGTGTAAAATTTAAATATTAAAGAAAGTGAAGGTACTAATGTTGTAACCGTTGATTGTTTGACATTATAATATAAATTATAGCTTTGCTGCAACGTCTGTCTACTTCACATGTCTAAAGCTCATTTACGAGATCCTCGTTACTTGTAAATTGCATACAAGAATGTTATGGTACTCTTTAGAACTTATACTTTATTTTGATTCTGGCTTTCGAAAAATATTATTATTTATAATAAAATAATATTATTCAATGATAATATGCACAAGTAAGGGCACAAACAAAATGTAGGTTTTTCTTAGAGTCATATTTCAAGAAATCGATATAATCGATGAGAGGCACAGTACCTATAAGTTATAACGCGCTCTCTGACGCACATTGAATTTCATCAGCCTTTTTAACGTCTCACTGCTGGGCACGGGTCTCCCTCAGTACGAGGGAGATCAGACCATAGTGCACCGCGCTGGACTCCACATGTCTTACGAAAACTTGCTAGGTTTTCTCAGACATGCAGGTTTCCTACCGATGTTTTCCTTCACCGTAAGATTGAGTTAATACGATAATTTGTCTATATTTTGAGTTTCATTCCCTGAAAATTAAAAGCTCTCGCACCACATCTTAATTTATTCCTATAATAAGTTCTTTTGCATTATGAAATGTTTGATAAAGTTTTTATTAGGTAGTTTGTTTATATTTTTTCTAGTAGGTATATTCCTATCGTACATATCTTTAGTAAGAGACATATTATGTAATCTTTTAAATCACCTATCTAGAGAGCTATATACATACATTTGTATGTGTGCTGTTTAATGAATGCAATTTTGTGGCACACGCACTTGAAAGTTTACGCTTATTAGGTAGCTACCATAGAAGTTTTTAAGATTTCCGTTACATGTAATACTGACAATTCTTAGCAACTCTTTCAGCGAATGACATTGTTTTTATTGCGACTTTTGTGTATGAATTTGAGTCAGTTGTTGGAATTATAGATGTACTAGTGGGTTAACCTTGCTCCCTAATGTCTAGTGCAGTGTTTGCCAAATAGTGTATTGCCATGGTCCGGTAATTTTCAAACTGCCCCTTCATGACCCACTTAATACTTTTAACCTCAAGCTGGTTCCATGAGGTACAATAATACACATTTATTAATACTAAAAATGGTTCATTAAGTAGGTATTATTTTTTAAAGCAACGATCCCGTCGCGTCGCGTCGTTTCGACTCGGTATTTTATTTTGATGGCCCGGTACCGGGTCGCGACCCGGTAAATGGGAAACGCTGGTCTAGTGGCCTATATGTGATCAGGTCGTAGTTCGTCTGTGTACCTACAGGTACTTACTGAATATTATCTGAATCTATGATAGATTACAATTACAGGCGTTAACGAGAAGAAGTAACAAGCAAACATACACTAGAAAGCTATATATAATAGTTGTCTGATAACTAAACTTTCAATTGGTTATTTAATTACTATTTACTATAAATTATAATTTAGTTTTGATTAGATATACCCATTGATTGATCACTTATTTATCACTATTTAAGATTTAGCGCGTTAGTTAAACGTCGACGCTTTTCCTCTGAAGCAGACCGAGACAAGTATTTTCACGCTGTTTCACTGTGAATCTTTGTGAAGAGGACAAAATACTTGTGTAATCAAAATATATTAAAGTCGATTGTCACTTGCTTCTTTCATTTTCTTATTTAATGAGATACTCGTAATACGTGATTGTAACAAAGATAAGTAAGGCAGAGAAAACTACTTAGTAACGATAGAATGGTAGAGTAAGGCAATTATTGATTCATATTAATTTCTAGTTTAAAAGGTTTAATTTAAAATTATTATTATGCCAACTGGTGGGAGTGTTTTTTGTAAAGGATTTGTTTTTTTTAAATATGGAGTTTCTATCGCAATTGGCAAATAAATGCATAACGTGCAACTTTATTAAAAAAAATATTATTAACGTTAAATATGTTGTGTTTTTGTCTGGCTGTATGTTTTTTAACTTGTCTCTGAGTTCTGACAATAGCATTAGGTACATAGACAGCCAGTTTTATGACTTATTCGTACGAATTTAATTGGTAAAAGTAGTTTATATACTACAGTATGCACAGATTGTATACGGTACTGTGCAGTTAGTTGTATATGTAAGAGATTCACATTAAAATACATGAATACTATGTGTAACTGAATTTGTACGAAGTCAACAATAAACTATTACCTTTCGAGTCATTCCAATTTACAGCAAAAACATAATTTCCCTTTATCTAGTCTAATTTTCTCTAATATATAAAAATCTCGTGTCACAGTGTTTGTTATCGAACTCCTCCGAAACGGCTTGACCGATTTTTATGAAATTTTGAGTGTATATTTGGTACATCTGAGAATAGGTCGTAGGTTATTTAATATTCCACTAGTTTATATGAAGGACCCTCTCCAGATTTTTTATTTTTTATCTTTAGACCAAATTTGATTTTTTTATTTTTTTATGTTTTGGCATTAAAACAATACTTATAACCCTAAATTTTCATCCTTCTCCCAGCCACGGGAATAAACTAGTATTACTATAACAGCTAGATTTTTACATTAATATACTGTATCAGTTAGTTACGTTGTGTCGGATCTGTGAAATTACTTTTGATTAAAGATGGGGTAATTTTTCGGCCATTATCTGCGAGTACCTTGGGAGTAACACAGAGTCCTAATTATATGGAAATTATTCAATATTTATTGAGATAGAGCGTTGAGAAACATTTTTCGTTTTTGTAGTTTAATAGTAGGTACATAATACATACTTATGTAAATGATCACTTTTATTGGCGCATTAAGTACAAACGTAAAACGTTAGTTGAATGCTTTTTGCTTTAGTGTTGATGTAATGCTGAATTCGAATAACGAAAACTGCTATTAATTTATACGTATTATCTTGCCAAATAATTATTGCGAATTTCGCGCGAACGCTTTGCTTATGTTCTCAGTAAGTAGGTGAGATTGAAACTTAAATTTATTTTAATAATATATACCTGTATTAATTGTAATCTGTAATATTAGTAAGGCTTGATTTAATAATAAATTAACGGGAGTATATTAGAGAGTACAATGTAGATACGGAAATTAATTTCAAATTATATATCCGTAGTTTATCAACGATCTTTGATCCTACAAGTTACGCGTCGGACAAATTCTTCCGGTGAAAACTAAGATAAGTAATTTTGCTGCGTACGCCGTACAAGCTATCAGGTCCAGCTGCATCCGGCACTATTATACTGTTTTATTTTTTGTTAGTATAAGTAGGTATAATATGGTTTAAATTGTATACACAAATACAATTGCAAATTATAAAAATATTATATTTTTTAAACTAAGTGACTATTTGTACTGGTACTGGACGAATAAATTATATTCATCGGATGATTAGCTTAAAATAGTTTTATTAACGTGTGATAAAGGATAAAAATAATTTTATCTGCATCATTATGGGATTAGAAATAAGGCACTCAACCTTCTGAATTCCTATCTGAGTAATAGAATACAGAGGGTTGATGTAAATGGTAAGAGATCTCCTGGGGCTCCGTTAGACATGGGGGTTCCACAAGGCTCTATTCTTGGTCCATTTCTCTTTCTAGTTTACATAAATGATTTGCCATTTTTTGTGCAGGACAAACATGAGATAGTATTGTTCGCTGATGATACTTCACTTATTTTATTTATTTATTTATTTATTTATTTATTTATTAGAATTAGAATTACCAACAAAAGTTACAATACATTAAATACACAAACAATAAATTACTACATAAACATGATTATTGCACTTTTAATAACAGGTAATCACAGCATGCAAATATATATTTTTAACAACATTAACATAAAAACAGCAAAATTATATATTCAAGTAATTCGATTATAAATTCAAATTATAAAAAGTGACACAATGAGTATAATAATTATAATAATTGTACGGAGACAACAAACAAATTACAAAAACATACATACATTTCATTTAAGTGTACTCGAGATTTTATTTTTAAAACTACTAGGGCAATCATGCAAGATGTCAATACCGTTTGCTAATGATATTTCATTATATGTGTGGACTAATCTATTTAACGGTGTATTTTTTCCTAAATTAGTCCTATGCCTCCTAGTGCGAAAGAGGGGGCTTTGTTTTCTGGGGATCCTAATGGGTACGTTGAAATCTATCGAAGCGAGCAGTGACGGGCAATCAATACCATTACTTAATAGTTTTTGTAAAAAGGTCATATCCAGTAGTGTGCGCCGTGACTGTAATGATAGTATATTCACATATCTCAACTTGTCTTCATATCTAGAGTATGATTGGGGTATTTTAAATTTGTATGATATGAATTTCATTAACTTTTTTTGTATTTTTTCTACTCTGTTTATATGAATACTGTATTGAGGTGACCAGATTACTGAGCCATATTCTAATTTACTTCTGACAAAGCAATTGAAAATCGTTATGACAGTTGACATATTTTTAAACTCTCTTGCATTTCTAAGGACGAACCCCAATGACTTAAGAGCAGTACTCGTTATATGGTCAATGTGAGCAGCAAATTGCAATTTAGAATCCAAAAAGACACCGAGGTCACGAATTACGTCAACTTTACAAACAGAAGTACCAGATATATAATATTTGCTTTTGATCTTGTGTTTTTTACGTGTAAACTGAATATGATAGCACTTTTTCGCATTTAAATACATGTTGTTGTTATGGCACCAGTTACATAGCTCATCCAAGTCCTTCTGCAGATACGTGACGTCTGAGTCCGTTCTAATCCTTCTTATCAGCTTAAGATCATCAGCATACATAAAAACTTTAGAGTATTTAAATATGGATGCAATGTTATTAATAAAAATGTTAAAAAAGACGGGCCCCAGAATAGATCCCTGAGGGACTCCAGAATATGCAGTAAAAGAGTTAGAATGATGGCCATCTATTACGACACTAGATGATCTCGAATGGAGATAAGACTTGCACCAACTCAACAAATTACCAGTAATTCCAAAGGACTCCAGTTGTTTGACCAATAACGTGTGGTTAACTTTGTCAAAGGCCTTTGAAAAATCTGTATAAAGGGCATCAATTTGATCACCTTCATCTACTACTTTCATAATTTCATTGACATAAGTGACGAGATTTGTGTTAGTGGATCTGCCCGGTGTAAATCCATGTTGAGTATCGATGATGTTAGATTTAACTTTGTCCGATATTAGTTGATGCACAATGCTCTCAAAGACCTTTGACACAGTCGATAAAATTGAAATCGGTCTATAGTTCTCTACATTAGAGGGATCATTACCTTTTAGCACAGGTACTATTCTGGCCTCCTTCCATTTTGTCGGGAAAATTCCAGCTTGCAAAGACGCGTTGAAGATTAAGGATAGAGGAAAAGATATCTTTTTGGCACATTGGGAAATAAAGAAAGGATGAATATTATCAGGCCCTGGACTTTTCGATGTATCAAGTCTCTTTAATTTCTTTTCAATATCACTTTGTGACAAAAAAATATTTCCCGTGTATGAGTACGGTGTTTGCGCAATATGACTTTCTTCGCTACTGTCCCTTTCGTAAACCATTGAAAAATGACTAGAAAACAAATTTGAGATATCTCTCCTAGTTGTCGCCTTTACATCATTTAGGTACATGGATGTAGGATAAGAGCTACTCTTTTTGCGGATGTTTTTCATGTGTGTCCAGAAATATTTAGGATTTTTAGATATTTCATTTTCTATAAGAGAGATGTAATTATTATAGCATTTTTTTATGAGTGTATCACAGTCTTTTCTTAAGTATTGGAACTCTAGTCTATCCAATGGATTGTCAAAGCGCTTTATCTTAACGTGGTATTTATATTTTTTCTTAATTTTATTTATGAGAGTTTTATTAAACCAAACGGGATATGATTTTCGAGTTACTGACCTTTTAGGTACGTACTTATGAATAATATCGAATAAAATAATATAGAACCTGTTAACCATTTCGTTGACATTCTGGAGACAGTTTTTGAATTCTGCAAGCCAGTCGATGCTATCAAGTGCTTCTAAAATGCATTTATAGTCTGCTTTGAAAAAGTTATATGTGTTTATAGATGTGTTGTATTCATTATGTTCTCTCAATCCTATTTTGATAGAAATATCCAGAGGAGGATGATATGGGTCAACTTTACGTATCGGGGTTTGGCATTCACAGATATTTATTCCATTATTATTGCTTAAGACTAAATCCAGTATATTGCCTTTTATGTTTTTAATTTTGTTGAATTGATATAAGTCATTGAAGTTGATAAAATCTAGTAAAATATTATTAAGAGGTGAGCTGTTAGAATGCGGTTTATTATCTGTAAGGCTTGACCAAGAAATGCTTGGCAGGTTAAAATCCCCCAATAATATGGTTGTGCAGTGGCTATCGTTAGAAGAAATAATTTTACTAATATTTTCAGTAAACATTTCTAAAGTATTTAATTCCACTGGAGGTGGGAGATACACTAGACATATGTGTAAAATTCTTATGTTTTTCCCTGAGTTTAATTCGACTGACACCCAGAGGTCCTCTTGGTCACTTTCCCAGTCAAGACGACGACGTGAAACTAAACCTTTTGAGATTCCGATCAAAACACCTCCACCAATTCTTTTATGTGAGGACGAGAGGCTCGTTTCTCGATCACGCCGAAATATTAAGTACCTGTCATCAAGTAATTCAGAGTCAAATACAGTGCTATTTAGCCAGGTCTCGGTTAGGAAGATAATATCATAATCGTTGTTTAGCACATTACGGCGTACATCTTGCATGTTTGTATTCAAACCCCTAACATTTTGATAATAACAAGATAACATTGAGAATTTAGATAAATACATTAAATACATGCAATACCTTTTTGTTTAAAATTATTGTAAGGATTTGAGTGAATCTAAATTTTTTATATAAATATATTCCGATTTGTCTGACTTACGCACAAAAACACGGCCACTTTTGACCCATACATAGCGATAACCAAGCTTCTTACATTTTAAACGAGCTTCGGCATGTAGAGCTTTTACAATCGGAGATAAATGTTCACACACATAAATTGGCTTCTTATCACCACTTATTCCTAGGTGACTAGTGTTTAATTTGTCCTTGTTGTTAACTGATTTTTTATTAAAAGAAAGAACAGCTGCTAAGAAGGTATCTCGCATTCTGGGATTGGTGAATTTAACTAAGACAGACCGGGGACGAGGACTATCTTTGTTCATTTTCATTATTCGAGCACAACTTTGTATATCTTGATCATTTATGTTGCATTTGACAGTTGAGGCAATCTGTTTAACGGTCGTTACTAGATTCTCGTTTTTATATTCAGGAACACATTGAATCTCGACGTTGCAGGCTCGGGACTGTTGTTCGAGCAGAGATAATCTAGTTTGGAGATCCGATACAGATGTACGAAGTGTTTTATTTTCATGCTCTAGGTTATGTATCTTTTCTATTTTGTTATTGATTTCAAGCTTGACGTGTTCGTATTTCTCTTCGAGGAATCCTATTGACGTGTTAATTGAAGACATATTATCAAGAACTATTTTTAATTTATCATCTATCTGGTTTAATAAATTTGTTTTAAAGGCGTCTAAAACAGCCGTTAACTCTTGCCTTACCATGTTCCTGATCTCCACTAGAGATTCACTGCTCAATATATCAGCAGTTACGGTTTCTTTTCGTTTGACGCTTGTGTTAGTGACATCTTGTGAATTGTCTATCTTTTTCTCAATACTTTGAGACTGGACATTTCGAACTGGCGTGTTAGTGTTATCTGTTTTAGGCCTAGAGCAAGCAGGACAGAGCCAGTTATTTTTGTATTCGTCGGATAGTTCATTAAACAATGTTTTAGCCGTCGTTATACATGCGTAATGATATTTTTTTTTACAATCTTGACATTTTACAACTTCTTTGGAATTAGGTTGCCGTAGACAGCATTCTAATTTGTTTTTTGACATGTTTTCTACAATAATTTACCTGGTTTTTAATAGTTATATGACTTTCTAACGCAAAGATAGAAAATAAAAGCTTTTGTAATTGTAAGTGGGATTTGAACTCGGGTTCAGCGCGTGAGTCGCTCGATCAGAAGTACTGGGCCAACGAGATCGTTAAGAAGTTATCGAAAATAGTCCTTTACGTTTAAGTATAAGATTAATAATTATTCGTAGCGTAATGCCGGTAGAAATTAATGATGTTTATTGCAGGTCACCGTCACATATCACACATTTAGATAAAACATTATTATTTTGTGCGAAAAGTACATTATAATCACATATTATATGTCCGTTTTTAGATTTTAATTACAACTTTATGGTTCACTTACTTCGAATAATGTATTTTATTAGGTCCGAAGTCCTCTTGTCATTTTTACACCAGCACAAAGCACTCATATAAAGAAACTCTAATATTGATGCAATTTTTGATTGTATCACTGAGATAACGTTCACACATTGTTTTTGGGACACATTAATTAATATTACTTGGTTAATACTAATGACGCGGTACTAAATGTATTTTTAAGATAATAAAATACTAGGAGCTGATGTTAACGTTGCAAGTTGTACTACCCTCATTCATTTATTTTTAAGGTAAAACGTAATTTACTTGTGTATGACGATGTAAACGATGCTCTCTCAAAGGTTGTCTATTGGTTTGATTCGAATAATTTATTATTAAATAACAAAAAAACAAAATTAATAAAATTCACAACACCTAATGTTAAACTTGTTGATAATGGTGTAGTATTAGGCGGGGAAATATTAAAACCGGTACAGTCTACCAAATTCCTAGGTATTATCATAGATTCGAAATTGCGGTGGGATCTCCATATTGAGGAGCTAGCGAATAGGCTTAGCTCTGCAGCGTTCGCGGTTAAAAAAATTAGACTTCTTACTGACGTAGATACAGCTCGCATAGTATACTTTAGTTATTTTCATAGTATTATGTCATATGGAATCTTATTATGGGGAAATGCAGCTACCGTTAATACAATTTTTGTCTTGCAGAAAAGAGCTATTCGTGCAATTTATAGTTTAGGTCCTAGAATATCATTAAGAGATAAGTTTAAAGAAATAAAAATATTGACTGTTGCTTCTCAGTACGTGTACGAAAATGTTATGTATGTTCATAAAAATATACACGAATTTCCCAGGAATTGCGACATGCATACCATTAATACTAGGAGTAAACATAAACTTGTAATGCCTGTGACTCGCTTACGCCGAGTCAGTAATTCTTTTTATGCACAATGTATACGCTTATACAACAGGATCCCAGAAAACGTTCAAAAAGCTCCTATTGCCAAATTTAAAAAAATTGTGAAAGAACGTTTGTGTAGTAAAGGATATTATTCGATTAACGATTTTTTAGAAGACAGTACGCCTTGGGAATGATGTGATCGCCTCCAGGCTATTTCAACCCATAGAATTATTGTTCATTTCAATTTTATTTAAAAAAAATATACTAAAACAGACAAAAAAAATTAGTCCCGCTGAGTTTCTTTCGCCAGTTCTTCTCAGGTCAGTGGCTTCTTCTTTCCGAACTGGTAGTAGACTCATGACGTTCAGTAAAAAATTGTAATAATTTTATGCTGAATAAAATATTTTGAATTTGAATTTGAATTTGAGGGTGTTATGTTATGTTTATGTTATGTTATGTTTATGTTATGTTTATGTTATGTTTATGTTATGTTTATGTTATGTTTATGTTAGGTTTATGTTATGTTAAAAGCCGGTAGAATCTTAAATAATAAATATTCCGCTCTGTAGGTTAAGGTTATTTTCTTTTTATATTTTGCATATATCCTGCACCTAAAACTCAGTTATTTTTTATTAGAAAGCAGAAAAAGTGATAGATATTCGATTAAACCGACAATTGTCGGACGAATAATATATATTTTATTCGTCCAGTAACCGTACATTCGTACGGATGCAGCCTTTTTTAAATCTCTTGGCTGAAGATTTTTCTTACTTGTTTAATTTTAAGTTTTTCTTTATAAATAAAAATCTTAGACAACATGTTCTGTTTCGTTACTCTAATTACTATCTCCATTGTACACACTTACTTTTGTAGAGAATAGTTGACTATTAAAATTCAACATCAGAAACTAGTACTTATTTGGAATTTAATACGCTTTTCGCCGTGTATATACTTATGCTTAAAATATTGCTACAATGTTTAAATATGGAATAGGTAGATACTAATAATTGTAATGTTAATAGCTTATTGTTTCATATAAAAAGTTTTTCTATTTTACGTATTCAGAGAACGACGATTGACATTTTGGCCTTGTGCTTAAAAATCTCTTAATAAAGACAGATATAAAATTAATTCTTTTTTTTATTGTTTTATTATGAAAGTACACGTAAAGACATAAAAACTTAACGTAATTTGTATCACTATGTATACGAAAAAGTAAAAGGTTATTTCGATTTGAATTGCTACATTTAATGACTTATTTTAATGATAGAAAAAAATATAGTAAGTATAGGTTTTTTAAATCAATTGTTATGTTGCGAATTAACAAAATGTGCATTATGATTAAACGTTTAGCTCAGTTTGTAGTGCCCTAATTGCTGTGCCAGAAGTCGCGGGTTCGAGTCCCGCTGGGGGCAATTCAAATGTACGTGATGAACACGAAAGCTTGTACTCCAATCATGAGTGTTAATACATATTTAAAATATTATTTTATTTAAAGTTATATATAATGTGTAGTGTATCAACTACCTGGTATTCAAAACAGAAGCCACGTTTGCCTTTAGCTTATTCAAATTCAAATTCAAATTCAAAATATTTTATTCAGCATGAAATTATTACAATTTTTTACTGAACGTCATGAGTCTACCACCAGTTCGGAAGGAAGAAACCACTGACCTGAGAAGAACTGGCGAAAGAAACTCAGCGGGACTAATGTATATTTTTTTTTTTTTTTTTTGTCTTAGTGTTTTTTCTTTTTTTTTTAATTAAATTGAAATTAACAATAATTCTATAGGTTGAAACGGCCTGGTGGCGATCACATCATTCCCAAGGCGTACTATCTTCTAAAAAATCGTTAATCGTATAATATCCTTTAGTACACAAACGTTCTTTCACAATTTTTTTAAATTTGGCAATAGAAGCTTGTTGAACGTTTTCTGGGATCCTGTTGTATAAGCGTATACATTGTCCATAAAAAGAATTACTGACTCGTCGTAAGCGAGTCACAGGCATTACAAGTTTATTTTTACTCCTAGTGTTAATACTATGCATGTCGCAGTTCTTGGGAAATTCGTGTATATTTTTATGAACATATATAACATTTTCGTACACGTACTGAGAAGCAACAGTCAATATTTTTATTTCTTTAAACTTATCTCTTAATGATACTCTAGGGCCTAAACTATAAATTGCACGAATAGCTCTTTTCTGCAGGACAAAAATTGTATTAACGGTAGCTGCATTTCCCCATAATAAGATACCATATGACATAATACTATGAAAGTAACTAAAGTATACTATGCGAGCTGTATCTATGTCAGTAATAAGTCTAATTTTTTTAACCGCGAACGCTGCAGAGCTAAGCCTCTTCGCTAGCTCCTCAATATGGAGATTCCACTGCAATTTCGAATCTAAGATAATACCTAGGAATTTAGTTGACTGTACCGGTTTTAACATTTCTCCGCCTAATACTACACCATTATCAATAAGTTTAACATTAGGTGTTGTGAATTTTATTAATTTTGTTTTTTTGTTATTTAATAATAAATTATTCGAATCAAACCAATAGACAACCTTTGAGAGAGCATCGTTTACATCGTCGTATATATGTAAATTACGTTTTACCTTAAAAATAAGTGAAGTGTCATCAGCGAACAATACTATCTCATGTTTGTCCTGCACAAAAAATGGCAAATCATTTATGTAAACTAGGAAGAGAAATGGGCCAAGAATAGAGCCTTGTGGAACCCCCATATCTAACGGAGCCCCAGGGGATCTCTTACCATTTACATCAACCCTCTGTATTCTATTACTCAGATAGGAATTCAGGAGGTTGAGTGCCTTATTTCTAATCCCATAATGATGCAGTTTCCTGATCAACGTCACGTGATGCACACAATCGAAGGCCTTGGATAAGTCACAGAATATCCCAAGAGCATCCTGCGACCTCTCCCATGCCTCAAAAATATTTTTAACTAGCTCAACACTAGCATCTGCTGTGGAGCGACCTTTTGTGAAGCCAAACTGTTTCTTATAAAGTAGGTTGTGTGCATTAAAATGCGATAACATTTGCCCGAGTATGATTTTTTCAAAAATTTTACTAAATGTTGGGAGTACTGAAATGGGTCTAAAGTTATTAGGATCTAGGGTACTACCTGATTTAAAAATTGGAATAACTTTACTGTGTTTCATTAGATCAGGAAACACACCACGTTCTATACAGCCATTAAATATAGTAGCTAAATGAGGTGCAACAACATCAATTACCGAACTAACCACTTTGACAGATATACCCCATAGATCAGCTGATTTCTTGATGTCCAGGCTTCTGAAGGCTACCATTATATCTTTGGGGTTTACAGGTTTAAATTTAAATATTGCATTACATTCTTTAACGTTTTCCCTTAACAAAATTTCTGCAATGTCTGGAGACGAATTAAGAGATTGCGTTGTTGACCGTGGAATGTCAGAGAAAAATTTTTCAAACTCAGATGCAACTTCTCGTTCTGAGGTAATAAAATTATTATTAATATTTAATTTATAATCGAAGCTACGATCTGTGACTCTTCCACTTTCACAAGCAATTATGTTCCATGTCATTTTGATTTTATTTTGCGCATTTCTTATTTTGTCTTTAATATACAAGGATTTTGCCGTGTAACATACTCTTCTAAACATTTTTGAGTAGGCACTTACAAAAGAAGCAAACGATACACTATGATTATAGGCTCTTTCACTGTACAATTCGTATAGCCTTTGCCTGCTCTTGCAAATGCCAGGAGTTGCCCATTCACCAAATGTCAAGAGACCCCCTGAATTGACTTAAACCGGTACCTAGATTAAATAATTTTTCTAAGCACCAGTTTGTTTGATCTAGATTCTAGACAATTTTAAAATGATACCATAACTCAGAAAGGGACCATAGATAAAAGCTAGCAATAGAAAAAGAAAAATATGTTTTGTTAGATAATTTGTAACACACAATTTCAAAAACAAATAAAAGTTCTCACGTAAATGAACCCAAAAATGAGCGTGGCAATTTATTTTTTGTTTATTAAAGAAAAGTCGGACGCAGAATTGATTCAGTATTCAGTTTGTTATATAATCTGTTAAATAAAGAAATTGATTATCTGTATCTGAGAAACGAGACCGCAAAGATTGAACCTGTTGTCTGGTTGGATTGGATTACGGCTTTCTATTGTTTGTTATTTTAGTTATTAAATTAGCTTGCGATCTAATTTTGAATACTTTGAAATAGTTTATATTATTATGTATTATTATATTACTTGCATGTAATTCAAGAGAACCGCTATTACGTCAGGCTTATTTCTAAATGTTGTAACTGTAGGTCAGTGTTTCCCAATCTATCTCAGGATGTTAAAACGAAATATGAAATATGCGATACTATAATTGTTACTTTTTATTAAATAAATACACGTACTTCACAACTATTTTAAATAAAAGTCTCCTAGAGGTATACACTATATCTACATTTCAATAGTACTTAATTGGAATAACTTTTGACTTATAATCAAAATTAAAAAAAAAACATGATAATCCGTAAATAGGTATGTAAGTATGTGAGAATGAATAAATGATTGCTTGTTTCTCTTTCACTCCAGATAGGTGTAACAATGAACATATCTGGATGAAATTGTGAATAGAGATAGATTATAGTCTAAAATAGCTCGAAGGTCACTTTTTATCTCGGAAAAATGTGCAGTTCCCATGAAATATTTTTTTTTGTTTATAACTAGAATTTTATAACTGGAAGAACCAAGGGTAGAAAGCAAGGGTGTCTAGTATGATAATTGTAAAAGTAACTCTGTCTGTTTTTTTAAGTTATTTTATCAAGCTAAACCGCTGAACCGATTTCGATTAAGCTTAGCAAAGATAAGTAAATAGCATCCTAGCTATGAACTAGGCTATGTCCTTTGATCCCTTATAATACGTGCGATGCCGCGGGCAAAAATTAGTAGTTGTATAACTGGCAAAGATATCGCGTAGGTAAAAATAAATCTTAAGTTGCAAAAAATATACCTAAATAATAATTATTGTTGTGTAAAAATAATGATTGTAATTATTATACATTTTAGTAAATTTCAACCAGAAAGCGACTTAAATATAATAAAATTAAATTCTAAATAACAATAAACGTTATATTTTTAATGTTATGACAAAATCACGTTTTTTTCTCTTAATCGTTTCTTATTAGAGTGAAGATTGTGCAAATTTTTTGCAGTCCGTTTAATATTCTTAATGATTTAGTTTCACAGTATTTGAAGATAAATTACTATAGACATAAGTACTTTTAATATTCTATTCATTTCTGGAACTCTAGTTTATCTGCAGTTTTTTTATAATGATACTTTATATTATTTACTCCATTATAATAATAAAATAAGTAGTAGGACACATTAACACACAGCACTAGCTAGTTCTATGGCGGTTTTATGGAGACCATATAGTTGATATACATACATAATTAATAAGTAATTTTAATTACATACATAATTATAAGTAACATAAACACCCAAGATTGAACTACAAACATTGTGCTCATCAGACAAATGTATGCCCCAAGCGGGACTCGAATCCGCGGTCGTTGGCACAACATGGATAGTCACTACCAACCACAGATTACATAATACTAGCTACCAACTGAAGCAAACGGGTGTGGTGGTGGGTGTGACCTAATAAAATATATTATATATCTATGTGGAACATAAAGTTAAAAAAAAGAGTTTTGCAAAACTTCCTTTAATAATATAAGATGTTGTCCTCCCGACTGAATCCGGCCACGGCAGCCAATCCCATTGAGACTAGCCATCTGCGCGGGAGATATTATAGTGCACTAGTGTATGCAGACACAAGTGCACTCTCTATTCCTTATCACTCTCATATTCTGGTGGGACGAATGCTCGACACGACCAGTGACAGTTAAGGCGCAGGACCGACGGCTTTACGTGCTCTCAGAGGCTCGGGGGTGAAACACCGCCAATTTCCGGGCTGTTACTGAGGTTTACGAAACAGAAACACTCAATAACTAAACTTGGTCCGACCTGGGACTCGAACCCAAGACCTCCCGGTGTGCGACTGTAGTATGTACATGCTAGGTACTACACCACCGAGGATTAATAGATAAAATACATAGAGCGTAACGTATGTAATCGGTAAACGGTATTTCCATTTTAATGTATTGCCTTTGGCAATTTAGGTCTCGCGGGCGAAGTAACTGGCCGTAACTAGTCTTAATGATTGTTTGTGTCGCGTTGATAAAGTTAATGCTAAAATGATTTACGCTAAGGGCAATCTGTGAACTAAATAGGTAATTTTAGAGCCCGCTAGAGCATATCAAAAACACTTTCCATTCGATTATTATAGCGCTTTTCTCTATCACTCGAAAGTGCCGTTAAGATATATTTTTAAGTAATGTAGAGTTTAAAAAAAGTCTTTTTTTGTTCTAATGTGTCTGATTATCGGTCTCTCTCTCTAAGTTTGTAGACATCTCACAAAGTATTATCTGAAAGAGATAGTTTAATTTAAAATGTCAAGTATTCGCGTAAATCTAAAAGAGTAATTATTGCAGAGTTTCTAATACTTTAATTAAATCGTACCGTGTGAAATGAAACACATTAATAAAACTTAATTGTTTTTATTATTTTTAATATCATATTACTGATATTTTTTAACCACATAATTTGTAATTATATTGAAGTTTTTCTTTAAACAAAATAATAAAAATGAAGTAATTGCTATCTTAGAAGCGTTATTCTAAGATTGCTATGCTTTACATGATGGTACTATGATTTTCGTATGGAGTGTAGAGCTACCCTCCATAGATTTTTTGCGATTCTTACTACACTAACGCCATCTCTTATTAGTGAAGTAAATTAGGCACTTTGTGGACTATGGAGTGAAAAGAGTGAATTTGTTGTAGTTTTACTATTCAACACTAGATGGCGCTTAACTTAACTTATTTAACATTTCATAGTTACATAATTATACTGTTATTTCGCATGTTTTATTATATTCTGTTATAATTAAACATATTTATAAAAACAATATTTATTATTAAGCTTAAGAAATAGAATATTAAAAATGTTTTGTAATTTTATACCTGTAATTATTTTCCCTACATTATATCAGTGATTTGTCTCGTGTTGGAAGACAATGAAGACATTTTTAAAATATTTTAAGACTTTTTCAAATATTTAATAACGGTAGTTACTGGAAGGGTATCTATCCTGTTGCTGCTAACGTTCATAGTGCACCAATTTATTTAAGTAAATATTGAAACTTAAAGCCTTTAGATTTTAAGGAAGTTATTTTATCTTAACGATTTGCAAAAGCTCTTTTCTTTGTTGTGGAATCCTGCGATGTACAAATTAAGATGGGGGAGGTTTTGTTGTGTTTTAGGGGGTAGTACTGGTTTTCTAGCCGATGAGCCTCGCATAAGTACTTGTTACCTACACGTGGTATATTTAAATGCTTTCCCATCAACAAAAAAGGAGATTAATACGCCAAACGATCTTAAATAAGCGATTGCAGAGTAGCTTTTTTTTCATCAATCAAAGGTAAATCATCGATTAAAACTATCAAAAAAAAGTGTGTGTGTTAAGTACACGCGTTAGAAGTTATACTTCTTAAAAAAACTACTTCTAAAATTTATCTTGCGCCTTATTCTACGTTTGTAGAAAAAATTAAAATGTTGACTCCTATAGGTAACTTCAGGGTGTCGGTTTATCGCGACGGTGTGCGCGCGCATCGTAAAAATTTACTCTCATCATTTTTCCCTAACGCGCCAAAAGATGTATGACTTCAAAAGAAATCACAAATTTTATGCTAATAGAAACATAACGTTAATAAAAAATATAAATAAATATTTTCGATGCGTATTTTAAAGGCTATCTATAAATAGCTTATATATAAAACCGGTTGCACTTTCACACGCATTTGCGTATCATACGTAACATAGAAAATATTGTATAATTATATATAAGGTTCTATTAGCATACTCATAAATCAGAGGCGTATGAAAACATTGACGGTACATTTTGTATATTTTTAAGCAAACCACTTTCTCATATGTGCGTTCGTTAACTTATTACAATATATATTGTTGACTTAATAAATAAACTGATGTACGTGGTAATAATTATGTTAATATAAACTGTAAATGAAACTTGTTGCGGATTTATTTTGATTTTTAGTTCCTGACGTTTCGAATGCTTTACAGCAATTATGGTCTTGGGCGAGACTGAAGGCGTAAACCTACGAAAGTAATATATTTTTTTTTATGGGACAAAGGGGGCAAACGGGCAAGAGGCTCACCTGATGGAAAGTGATTACCTCCGCCCATGGACATCTGCAACTGCTTGCAGATGCGTTGCCGGCCTTTCAGGAAAGGGAGGGAGTGAGTTAGAGGAAGGGAGAAGGGAGGGAGGGGGGGTAGGAGGGAGGGAGGGGGTAGGAGGGATGGGGAGTGGCCCTCCCGGACTCTCACTTACCGGACGAAACGCGACAGCATAGCTGCCACTTCACACCGGTCTTCTGTGAGAGAGTGGTACTATACGGGGCGTGCCAGCCCATTGGGCTGCTACCCGAAGGTAACAAGCATATCACTACCACTATAAATATAATATCTTAATATACTTAATATTAATTTATTATATACGAGAGACCCTCCATCGTTTCGTTCGGTTACTTTTAATTTCTCAGAGATTTGATATTTTCCTGATCCCAGATAACCAGCTATCATCACCAAATTTCATCAAAATCTGCTCAATAGTTTACTCGTGATGCGGTCCCAGATAGACAGACAGACAAAATATATAAATAGAATTAGCCTCTATATTAATAACAATGACTAGTTTAATGAGGTTTTCCAAGAAATATTTAATGTAGGTACTTACAGATTCAACTGACAATTTATTACATGGTTATAGATTTCTCATTTCAATGAAACATTATAAGACTAAATTGATCTGTGTAATTTGGCTTTTCAGCATGAGTATATTATAAAAGAAAATTAGACGTACGCCTTTTTTTCGTGCTTTTAAAGCTTTTCTGGAAGAAATTTTAAAGACATAACTAAGTTATATAATATATGTAAACATGATGAAATTTGAACATCTCCGTCGTGATATTTTATGGCGACTCCCAATACATAACTGAATAAATAATAAATAAAAAGACATTAGAAAATCTCTATAAGTCGTTTTTCCATAACTGACATAACTTTGAAATAACAATATTACATACTAAAATTATTCAAAAATTCAGTTGTTTTCTCGTAATGCGGTCACAGACAGACATCCACAAAATTCTATAAATTATAGATTTGGCCTCTATATCGATTTGAATCAGATTGAATTTTATTATTACATGGTGTTAATATTTTAAAAATACTCGTAGTTGCTTAGTACTTATTTGAAATTGAACTATAATCAGTTATGAAAAATTTAAGAAAAACTAATAACATTTTAATATACTATTTTTTTTTTTTATGGGACAAAGGGGGCAAACGGGCAGGAGGCTCACCTGATGGTAAGTGATCACCTCCGCCCATGGACATCTGCAACATCACAGGGCTTGCAGATGCGTTGCCGGCCTTTCAGGAAAGGGAGGGAGGGAAGGAGGAGAAGGACGGGAAGAGGGATGGGGAGTGGACCTCCCGGACTCTCACTTACCGGACGAAACGCGACAGCATAGCTGCCACTTCACGCCGGTCTCCTGTGAGAGAGTGGTACTATACGGGGCGTGCCGGCCCATTCGGCTGCTACCCGAAGGTAACAAGCATGGCACTACCACTTGTAATATATAACTTAAAAGTATTAACAGCTGTTCACGTTATTATGCAATATAATTTTATATTGTAACTAGCAATCCCTGCGGCTCTACCCGCGCCCGAGTAATGGAAATTTAGGTTGTTAAGAATTTTTTGATGCCAAATCACCAAAAAAGGGAAAAATATTTTTTTTTGTCAAAAATAAAAAAATAATATCTAGAGAGGCCCACCCTCATCACCGAGAGGAATAAAAATTAGCCTACGACCTATTCTCAGACCTACCAAATATATATTTTATAAAAATCGGTCAAGTCGTTTTGGAGGAGTTTGATAACAAACACTGTGACACGAGATTTTTATATATTAGAAGATTTATTAAAGAGAATTAATAAGAGAGAGAAGAGAATTATTAAAAGAAAAAGAGAGAGAAGTGAATTATTAAAAGAACATCTAAACTACAAATTTCTTAAAATAAGGTCTCGCAATGTGAAGAGTGCAAGTAAACAATACTTTCCCGTGACTAGAGTCTGTACCGGTTTTTCAACATTTTCCATTATAATCCAATTTCTAAATAAACCTCTTATTTAGTTGCAATCCAGATTCTTGAACTTGTCATGATTTGTTGTGACTGATTTTATCTTATTATGGACATGATGAAAGTTTTAAACCTGAATATATGTATATATACACTCGTAACTCTACATTTATCGTTATGGATATCTTTAGACGCAGGTTTTTTTTTCTAAGTTAGTTTATATGGATTCAATCCTTGTATACATAACAAATTTCACTTTATTATATATTTTAAGGTAATTTTATATTTTGTGTAATCATGTTTGCTGCAAATTCTTCAAATTTGATACATTTAGAACCAAAGAATATAATGAAACCTCGAAATAAATATCCGACTTTTATGAAATGATAAATAAGTAAAAACACAGCATCATTTTTTTAAAACACTTGTATTAACAAGATTTAGCTTTACAATTATCAAACACTCATTCTAGCAAATTAATTTCATTGCTCTACTGTACAATTTCAGAAAACATCATATCATTTTAATTCCCCGCCTATCAAATCCCCATTTTTCATCTTATCATTCTTCTAATATTTATTCGAATATTTTTCTAACCATTTTCATAATTTTGACTGCCAGGTTTACAAAAAAAAAAACAAACAAACTGAAAACTATTACATTTTACATTAAAATAGCGAAACCTTATAGTACTAATGCAATGTAAGGTTAACACTCTCATTTGTTGTGCTTCTTGAATCCTCTCTGACTTAGTCAACCTGTCCCCTAGAAGTAAAGAACTTTTTTTGTTGGGACATTATTATAACAGCGCCATCTAGTTCCGTGGTAAGCTACGAGACTTGTGTTACGCATACCAGATCGTTGATATACTATACATATAAATTTTAAATACATACATATTACAAATATAAACACCCATGACTGGAGTACAAACATTCGTGCTCAACAAATGAATGTCCCCGGCGCGGCGGGGCTCGAACCCACGACCGCTGGCGCAGAAAGTAGGGTCACTAGCAACTGAGCTAAACGTAATTTTCCAGAGAACTGAACAGGTATCAAGGAGTAATAAGTACTCTATCACAATCCAAGCCATGATGATAATGATGATGTCCTTCTTGACGCATCCGTCAACGGCATACTCGTACTACTACAATAACACGTAAGCGGATAAAGAATAGATCCATATATGTTAGTGTTCTAAATTGTTGCGAAATGTAACATCGCGATTAAAATCAGATGCGTTTTTTGTACATTAAGTAAGACATTTGAAACCGATTACAATCTTCCTACGCATCTATTTCACAATAAGAGAATTCTAGTACCAACTATTTCGAGAATATTTCCAAATAAGCTTGTATTTAAATTCTTTAAAAGAAGAAAAAGCTCTAGCTTGAAACAAAAATTGCATGTTAAATAAACTCTTCTAAACTATATATTGTCTCTTATAAATTGTAATATAGGCAATGTGATGTTTATTTTATTGATGAGCTATTACTTGTAAAAATATACTTACCATGTGCTAGTAACTCTATATCGTGGGCTCTACACCCTGCAGATTGACTGATCTTTCTTTTAATATTTACCCAATGCTATATCAGATGATATTTTTTTCAATGTTACTTAATGTTAAGATTACTAATAAGTTATTCGAAGAATTTTCATACGATCTATTACGTATAAATCTGAGAAAGTTTGATTGGTATAATCAATAAAAAAATATAAGTCTTCACAAAAATATTTAAACGAAATGAAATTGCAATCAGTTTCAGTCTATGAAAAGGTCAAAAGACGGACATGAGTAAAAATTTATACGGAATTTGTGTTACTAATATCAAAATATTACCGTAACACCGCTACGTAACGTGCGATACATGTAGTGACGATCACGGCATTCGCCGGCCGACTGAAGCCACAACCGCGCGTTGATGACCGCTCATTTGAATTTAGAATTCGAATTTATATTTTTTTTTATTTAAAAATATAAAGGCATAAAATTGTAAGAATAATATAATGAACCTATTTGTTAACACTGTGTTGTGTGTGATGTGAATTGTGTTTGGATTGCAATTTTGCCGGTGAGTTTGTTTACTTTTTGTTTCATAACATTTTGTGAGAAAAAAGACGTGTGTTATTGTTTCTGAAAATATTTTTTTCACTATCGTAGCTTCTAATTTTCAATTTATCCTGCATATTACACATAATTGAATCTTTTTTAAAGTATAAATTAAGACAATATAATATTTTTTAAAATAATTACACTCGAAAAATATTTTCAAATTAGATCCAACTTACTCGTATTTCCAAAGCAGATATTTATCAATAAAAAAGGAAATCAAGGTACGATATAAATGAAAACAATCGCGAAAATTACTGTTCCGACATATTGTAAAAAATAATTTCTTAACTTTTTACACATGAAATGAACTGTGTGTTAATAGCTGACAGGTAACTCATAAACAAAATTAGCACAAGAGTGCGTGTAAAGGAACGTTACGCTAGATACCAGATTATGAAAACCGTTGGGCAAATGATATAATCATTACAAGTTTACAGTTTTTAACCTGTATCTCCTTCTATATTTCAAAAGAGGATAATATATTCAAAAATTTAATAATCTATTCACACAGAATACTTTAAATGTACCGTGGAAATTCTATTGGTTACTTATATTTATTAAAAAGCATGTGATTAACTGACTAAATTTCATGAAAGATTAAATTTCGTATTAATATCGACTCCGGTCACGTGGTATTTTGTGTATATAATTATCCCACTCTAAAGGCTACACATTTTGTTATATATTTCTCTACAAAAAGGCTATAAAAAGCAAAACAAAACAATATATAATTAATTAGCCTGGTACTTTCTAAGATCAACGAGATACAAAAAAACCAAACAATCCTAGCATCATAAACTATAGCATAAATTGTATATATTTTTTACTTCTCTTTGCTCATGCATACTTTATATAAAAAAAATCTGCTATGGTCATTTGATGGGATGGATGGGGCATAACGGTTTTTAACGCTGGAAAATGCATAACGCATACCATCTAGCACCACCTGCATAACTAGCACCTGTACTATCCACTAAAGCCTAATGGCCCTTACTGGCACACCGAACGATAATAATTTCGTATTCATCCACGATCCTAAGGGATGTATAGCCTATGTTTATCATAAATTACATGCAGTGATTAATATTTTGAGAATTTAACACACTATAGTAAACTTAAATCTGGAATTCATAGTATTTAATTTTGTTTTGTTAAGCCATTACATAATTCTATTTATAACATATAACGGTTTCATGCATCCTTGCTGACATTATTCATACAAAAGTGTGTCGTTTGTAAAGTTTTAATATCTAAACTAGGAACTCGCCCTTGCTCCGCTCGGGCTCGTCTCTAGATATATTTTGAGGGTTAGTATAGACATATCAGAAATAAGATATTTTTCTGCAGTAAAAAGTATCCTATATATTGAACCGGAGAATCATCATCATCACACCAAATTTTTTCTTTATGCGGTCACAGACAAAAATTCTAAAAACGATAGATTCGGCCTCTGGATATCGTTAATAATGACTATTTCAATTAGAATTTCCAAAAAATATTCAATGTACAGATTAAACTAAGTTTGACTTTTATTATATGTATAGATATTATTGATATCGATCTCAGACTGAGATTAATAATATGGAAATATTATTAGTGTGGTAGAAAAAAACAAGTAATCAAGAATAATTTTGATTTCGACATTTATGTAAGAATAATATTTTTATGTACAGTTTTAATAATATATTTTAAGACCATATAAAGGAAGAAAACTTATAAAAATATTACTTATATAAATTGTTGTATAAACAAAAAAAATATTAATTAAATTACGTGAAAACAATAAATATGAATACGGAACTGTGTTGCAATGGTGATTGATATATATGTACATGTACAATGTACATAATATGTTCGAGTATGTAACTATGTATCTGCGAGTAGGAACACGTTTTATAACAATTTTCGAACGTTAGCTTAAATTAATTCATCCAAAACATGAGGGATGTAGAAAATAATATATAATGATTTATTAACGGTTTATATTTTGTTTATTATTTTTGTCAATTCGTAAAGATGTTAATTAATGTATTTAAAAAAGTATCGATTATATCTTTGAATATATAAAAATCTCGTGTCACAGTGATGTTATCGAACTCCTCCGAAACGGCTTGACCGATTTTTGTGATTTTTTTTGTGTATCAAATATTCTCATGGTAGGTCTGAGAATAGGTTTTAGGCTATTTTTTATTCCGCTAGGTGATAAGGGTGGGTAGAACGCGGGCGGATCTACGGGAATTTCTAGTTATTATATTTTATTTTGATCGCATTGTTTTGTCTTTGCATATTTATTTATATACTTATATACTATATAGCATATTTATATAATATATATCGCTTGAAAATCAACACATTATAGTGATAAATAGGACTCTACTGCTGTTTTACACCATAGAATGACTCACTTTTAATTAAGCATAAACTTTGTAAAATATTCAGTTTAAAAAGCATTTCTTAAAATGTATCTTCAAAATTAAGTAACAGTCATGAATAAAAGTAATTTTAATATGGTAATTACTTTCTTTTTGCTTAATTTTCGCTATTTTTTTTTAAGAAACTCGAGTTTTCGCTTTGCTGAGTAAGTAGAGTCACCGCTAGCATATTCAAAAATTTTATAATGAGATATCTTTATAAATGAAGAAAGTAGAAAGAATGTTTTGTAAGGTTCTTTGTATTTAAAATTACGTAAAATTAATAATATAATGAATGTTAAAACATACTGTTAGCATAAAATCTATGATGTAGATTTACAACATAGCGGAGTAGACAGGGTTAGCGCGAGCAAAAATATTCACTTTACACATTACACAATTACATACTATATTAAAAATCTTCAAAATTAAAGCCCTAACTAGTTTTAAAATATCAGAGGTAGGTACAACACTAGACGAAAAATCGTACTGTAGAGAATATACCTAGCCTATATTCGTTGAATTATCTGGACAGAAATAAATAAAATAAAAAATTTATTTTCTTAAAATTATGTAGAAATAGATGAACATCTCCTTACCAAAAAAGGAATATTCTAGATTTGTTACCTATAAGCACTATTCTTTTTCTTTATTTTTTGCTTTGGTTTAACACCACTACAGATTACAACGGGATAAAACTATCACGCGAACACCATAAAATGTTATAAAATTAGTGTTATTTAAAAGGTGATAATACAAACGTAACATGCTCATATTATCGCGGTTTTGATCGCCATTTCATAGCAATTATTGTCGGTAGTTGGGCTAAAAACAGCGGGTACGCTCTGATTGCTACTAGGACGGTGGACTATACGCGGATATTTCTAAAATATTATATGCTTTATGTCTATCACAATAAGGTATCGAAAAATTGTAGGCCTTTGCTGCTCTTTATGAATGATAACATATGAGTAGTCCCGTAATAAACTAATAGTTACAGGAAAAAGCAACCAAAATGCGTTTAGTTCTAATAAATCTAAGATCGTTAATGTAATATTTTGTTGGTTTCTTAAATAAATAGAAATTATAATTGCATAAAAATGAAGCGCTTGTTAGCATGCTTTCTAAGTAAATAAAATTTTGAGTGCC
The DNA here is from genome assembly GCA_951802675.2 of Boloria euphrosyne. Taxonomy (NCBI): domain Eukaryota; kingdom Metazoa; phylum Arthropoda; class Insecta; order Lepidoptera; family Nymphalidae; genus Boloria; species Boloria euphrosyne. The sequence continues at coordinate 10,439,436 of OX637885.1, forward strand.
TTATTATCATAATATGTATTATTTTTGTAAATAAATTTTTCTATTGTTATTATGAAGAAGATTCTTGAAATTTCCATGCACATTGCACGTATTTGCTTTAAGTGACTTGGTAAAATTTTTATACGTTACAACAGAAAGGTTTTGATATAAAGTTATTATATCAAAACCTTTCTGTTTCTGCCCAGCGGTAACGCGTCGCTTGTATAACCGAGTGATGCGGGTTCAAATCCGGGTCTCGCACCTCTGATATTTTCATGTGCGAATCATTTCTATCCTGATTACCACTTGTCTTACGGTGAAGGAAAACATCGTGAGGAAACCTGCATGTCTGAGAAAACCTAGCAAGTTTTCGTAAGACATGTGAAGTCCGCCAACACGCACTAGGCCAGCGCGGTGGACTATGGCCTGATCCCCCTCGTACTGAGGGAGGCCTGTGCCCAGCAGTGGGACGTCAAAAAGGGCTGATGGTGATGATGATGATGATGATTAGTATCCCGCGCCAAAAGATTACAGCTTTATGTAACCTTCAACACCTTATTAAGTACTAAATAGGCTATATATTCAAACCGTTAATTATTATTTTGTGAAAACTAATGACGTGTGTGACTCTAAAGACGATAATCTTAATTAACCACTAACTGTTATATACCTAGGTAGGATCATATTCGACATAATATGCTAAAAAGCAAAATAAAGCCGTATACGGCTAAATAGTCTATAGATTGTATGGAGTCAGGGATAATCGGGTCAATAAATATGTTTCTATTCAGACAGTTATTAACCGTATCGTAAAAAATATTATAATGTATTTGATTGATACGTTTTTAAACGGATATGCGAATGTTTTTTAAATAGTATTTATCTATATATTGTTGTTAATAACATATAGAGTATATTATACACTAGAGATTCGCCTTCACTCCGCTCGGGCTTATCTTATCTATTAGTATAGATACCTTTCTGGTTTTCTCGTGATGCAGTCACAGACTAGCAGACAGACGTACAGACAAAAATTCTGAAAATTTGTTCTGCCTCTGTATCGTTAATAATGACTATTTCAATTAGAATTTCCAAAAAAAATCAATGTAAAAATTTAACTAAGTTAGAATTTTATTATATGTATAGATAATCAAGCTGTAGTGTAATAATTTACGATAATTTAAAACCATGCAATATACGAGTACATGGTCCATCTCGAAGTCCATTATCACTAAGCCTTAACTTTTCAACCGACTTCCAAAAGGAGGAGGTTATCAATTCGTCTGTATTTTTTTTTTTTATGTTTGTTAGCTCATAACTTTGAACTAGGTGGACCGATTTTGATGATTCTTTTTTTATTTGAAAGGTAGTGCTTCCCATGTGGTCCCATTTTAATATTTTCCAGTTCTGACAATGTCATCCATGAGAAAACCATAAAAGTCTTAAATTTGCATTAAGTATTTGCGCGACAAATCGACGAATAACTCAATATCACGCCAACTGATTTCGATAATTCTTTTTTTAATGGAAAGGATATACTTCAAGGGTAGTTTGATGAGAGTTTGGTAAGGTTCTGATGATGGGATCCATGACAAAGTATCGGAACTCTTCAATTTTTAGGAGCAAATTAACGATACTCGGCCGAATCTTTTATAGGCTATATGGATATTTGAGTCACGTACCGTAACTGATGATGGAAGGTACAACTCCTCAACGGTTAGCAGTTTAACGAAAATTTTTTCAATATAATACGCAATTATGGACCGATGGTTGTATACTTTCAGGCTATTAGGTTTACCTCATAATAGAAGGAAAATTTTTATAGTCATTAACACAATACGTATCTACTTTCCGCTAAAAATTTAAAAATAAATTATTTTTAACAAAAAACAAAAACCGACTTCCAAAGTTAATAAATCTAAACTAAAAAGTAGAAAATAATTCTTTTAAGGACTTTGTTAATTTTGAAGTCGGTGCCAGCCAAAGCAAAATAACCCTTAATAGATACATATTTGATTAATCTATCAATTTGTAAACATAGTCTGGCTGGCACCGACTCCAAAATTAACAAAGTCCTTAAAAGTATTATTTTCTACTTTTTAGTTTAGATTTATTAACTTTGGAAGTCGGTTTTTGTTTTTTGTTAAAAATAATTTATAATGCTATTAAAGCGTGAAGTCGTAACAAACACGTCATATAAGCACTCACACAACTTTGCATTTGTAATAAGTATTGTGTAGTGTTTTTTACAAAAAAGTTGGTAAATATATAAGTAAATGACATCATTAATTGAATATTAAAATTAGGTTATTTTTAATGAAGTATAAATTTAATTGAATTACCTAATTTAATTGAACGACTTATTAAAATTAATTTAAGGTATTTAATTGAATAGAACTAGATTAATTTTAAAAACTAAGTACTGTAAGAAAAAAAAGATTAATGCAGAGACAACTTAAATTTAGTAATAATATCGTCGACAAGACACTGCCAAGGAACACTATAAAGCAGTTTTTGCTTGACACAAAGTGTCTAGACGTTTTAAAAGTAAGATAATTCATATATATCAAATAAGTTGTTCTGATAAGGATCCATTTACCAGATGTACATGGATGTCCAGTCAAATAAGGTCTGAAATCATAATTTAGCAAACAACTTTGCATTTTTGATATGTTGCAGTTTAAATTATACAAAAACATTGTGTTTGTTTGTGATTGTGTGAACAATTGTGTGTGTGTAAAGGTTTTACAGGGTGGTAAAAATGTCATTTTTTTTTGCAATTACACGAAAATGGTAAAAAATAGACAAAAATGCTCAATTCGTAGAGCTTAAAATTTTACATAAAAATATATCATGACTTTTTTTCTTCGGTCAAAATTAACCAAGTTAGAGAGGTTTTGAGTTTAAGGGATGAGTGTAATTTAAAACAAAACGTAGGTAATAGAAAAATAAGCGAATTTTATTTCTAATAATATCATTGATAAGTAGAACAAAGCAGTGATAAAAACCACGCGAAGACTGAAGAGACATTTCGCGATCAACATTTCTACACGGCTGACCTAGAAAACGGCGCAGTATTAAATGAGAGACGTAACGATTAAAGAGATTGTAATAAAAATTAATGAATATACAAATAGAAGATACTTTCTAAAACCATGCATAGATACATTAAAAATGCTTTTTCTTAGAACGGGTAAAGTTTTTTTTGTGCAGAAGTGTGAAATTAAAATCGTAATATTTTTATTCTTCCTTTACTGTTAAGTAATATGCTGATCTTACCATTGTTTCTCTATGGACTGAGCCATACCATAAGGGTGTGACTTCGAGGTAAATACATTCTAAGGGCGAAATAATTGTTTTTAAAATCAGTTAGAAGTCAGCATATTTTTTAAGTGTACAATATCTTACAATAAAAGTAGTAGTAAAAAGTACCCTTATTTATATAGTTGACATGTACCCTCTTCCCCCAAAAGATAGTAAAAATGACGGCTTAGTAGATTTACTTCCGGTCGTTCAGGAGAAGCGTGATAAAACGTACATTCAAATATTTTTTGACTAGACAGTGGTTCGCGCTCGCTTGGTTGAGTGATGCGGGATCAAATCCAGATCTCGCACGTCTAATATTTTCATGAATTCGATTCATTTCTAGGATAATAACCATGTGATAATCCCTTCACACAAATATATATATGCACATATATTAGTACATAGTATGTATTTAATAATGTAACAAAGAAGTTACAGTGCAACCTAGATGCTCAGCTGAGGAATACGAATACTTAATGGAGCAATCTCTATCAATAAGTACTGACCATAACCAATACCGCACGTGGTGGAAATATAAAACATTGTACCGATTACTTGTTTGATATAAACATTTTAATGCTCTACTAGCAATTACCGCGGTTTCGCCCGCGTTCTAATCACTATTAAAAATAGGAATTGGTGGTAGAACGTTGAAAATTTAATAAGTATTTTATGATGCCAAATCAAAGCTATTAGCTGAGCAGTAGGCGAAACGGTGCGGGATAGAGTCGTCGATTGCGGCGATCAAGCGAAGCGGCGCTTGAAGCAGCGCTTGCATTTCATTCTCGCGTCCGTAATTTTTTGCGATTATAACAAAGATATTCGTCAAAATAAATTAAAATACTTGATTAATTATATACTAAAACCTTCCTTGAGAAAGAGTGGTCTCTTTTCATTGGTGAAAACAGCATGTAAATCGGTGCAGTAGTTTTTGAGTACTGCGTGAACAGATAGACAGACAGACAGATAGACGCGCCGGAGGACTTTGTTTTATAATATGTATAGATTTAAAAATATTATATTTTTTAAACTAGCTTTTCGCGCGGGTACGCCCGCGTTCTAAAGACTGGAAACCAATTTCTTATATTATATTATACATATAGGTACATAAACCCTTCACCGAAAAATACTGTATCCTGCGAAAGAAGTTCCATATCCGTTCGTTTTGTAGTTTTTTCAGTTAGAGCGAACAAAAAAATAGTCTCGCCATTTATTAGTATATTTAGATCCTCATTGATTAATTTGAATTAACTAAATAGTAGTGTACATAGTGTTTAGACGTAATGTAGGTACATCACGTCTAATATAATAGTTCAGTTTGCATACGTTGCAAATATATTACCAACTTAAAGCTTCCTCATTTAAGTGAAAATAAAAGATAAATGTTATAAATAGATAAGCTATCTTTATCTTACTTAATTGCAAAACCAAATGCTAAAACAAAGATATGAACGGGATTCGAAATTTTTATTTTATAGTATTTTTTTACATTTATTACATAATTAATTCACTTATTATAACAGTAAAACTTCTGTACTCATAACGAAAATAGAATACTAATTCTAAACTACTAAAACCACCAAACTATAGTATTCCGCTTCTCGGCACGAGCTTTCTAAGACAAGGAAGATCAGACCACGCTTGGCTAGTGCGGGCTTGCCTAGAGTAAATCTGTGCCTTGGGGCTTGCGGACTTGACTATGGTATGGTATTTGTAGGTTCTCTCAGATATGCAGAATTTGTCATGAAGGTTTCCTTTCCCTCAAGACAAATGTTAATCCTGTTAAAATAAGCACATGAAAGTATCAGAAGTACTAGGCTTGAAATTTGAACTGGCTTCCGTCGGGTACCAACTGGCAACTGGTATACCACTGCTTACTTGGTTACAACTGCCTTAACTAATTATCATTAATAATTAATTTTAACTTTTATCACAGACGTAAATTTCGACGAATAGAAGTTATAGTGAAAGTTAAATAAAATGAAATTAATAATACTAATCTCCATATCGCATATTATATCATATACGAGTAGGTGCATAATATGGGTATTTCTAAGCAAGCTGTAGATAATAAATGGTCAAATTATGGTGTTCAAGTAAGATCGGAGCCATGATTAATTATTATAATCAATCTTATTTTTTTTATATAGTCTTGAGTATTAACGAACTTATTTGTTCGTGGTCTTGGCTTTGTTCTTTCGAAAGTCGTATTGAAAATTTAAGCAAAATATTTTTAAATTCACCGATTAATTTCATGACTACTTAAGCCTATTTCACATATTTATTTTAAAAGGAAAATGCATTCTACAAGTAGCGTAAGTCTAATCGATGGCAATTTTACCATAATGGTGCACTTACGAGCTGATCTTACGCACGTAGAGTGTACAAAATTATTATGATATAGTAGCTATTATCTTATACATCTTAACTAGTAATTCCCGCGGCTCCGCCCGCATTCTAAACACTATTAAAAATCGGTCTTGGTGGTAGAAGGATGAAAATTAAGGGTTATAATTATTTTTTCATTTTTTTCAAACCTACTAAATATACACAAAACATTTCATAAAAATCGGTCAAGTCGTTTCGGACGAGTTCGATAACAAACACTGCGAAACGAGATTTTTATATATAAGATGTATGATAATGATGAGTATCCGTGAAAGTCTCATGGTTACAGACTATGGAGATGCACACGAGATCTTGATAGATGATATGAATAATTCGATCGTCAAATGACAGCATGAATCATAAATCAATGTAATGTGCTTATAACTGTATAGCGAATAGTACGTGTATAGTCTTTAAGAGCAGTGATAGCATGACATGACTTGTAGCTACAATATAATAAGGTTGCTAATTTAGTCTACGTTGTGGTACAGCCATATAATATGGAGATGGAGTTTAGATGCCACCGAATAGAGAAGGAATGAAAAAAATCTAGACAAGTGCGAGTCAGACAGTCAGTCTACTCTAATATTTTTGATGTTTATGCAAATTCCACAATCATTTATTCTTTCGCTGTTTAAGAATGTTTAATATATTTATATATAATAAATAAATATTCTTATAATTTATTATAAAAAAACAAACAAATATATACTTGAATGGAGTACCATATTTTTGAAGTCGGCATATGCAGTAGGAATAATATAAATTCTCGCTCAGCGCTACCATCTAACGTGAGGTACAAACAATTGCATGTTACACTTTTGTGTAATAACATGTTTACTCTAGATTTCTCTTGATGGCGCTACTGTAGTTTAAAATAAATCACTTGGTACATCTTCTAATATATAAAAATCTCGTGTCACAGTGTTTGTTATCGTACTCCTCCGAAACGGCTTGAATCGATTTTTATGATTTTTTTGTGTATATTAGAGATTATTATTAGAGAATAGGTTGTAGGCTATTTTTTATTTCCCTAGATAAGGGTGGCTCTTCAGATTTTTTATTTTTTTATGTTTTGGCATCAAAAAACTTTCTACCAACAAGGGCGGGGCCCGGCAATTGCTAGTATTATAGTAAAATAAACTGAGTCTACTATAGTAGTAGTACTTATTATAGTTTTTAAAATTTTTGTTTATTTTGAAGATCGACTCACGTTATGATTACTTAAAAAATATTTCAAATGATGATTTAAAGACACAACCAAATCGAGTACTTCTTCTTTTTTGAAATATGTGAATAAAGATTCAATACACTTTAAATCCATATTTATAATACTATAACTGACGTTATTCGCAAATATGCGTTGGTCCGAAGAAAGTCAATGCAAAGCAACCACAAAACTTTCAACATAATTTCACTGTATTTCTCTATAATTCAGAAAAGCTCCATGTACCAAGGCGACACGTTTGCCTTAGTTTTTAGTGATCTCACGTGTCGTGTCTTTTAAAGAGTCAAGGAATACAAAACTCAGTTTTTCTCTTTGAATATTTCTTTCTAGTAATCAATATGGGTAACAGTTATTTGAAACTTTAATTTTTTAATAGTTTTTAAAAGGCTGCTAACCGATTTCAAAAGTGAAATGTACAAAAACGCCAATTATGAATTTATTAAATATCAAATATACCTATGCTTATGTGAATTCTACATTTATAGATATACTAGCGACTTAACCTCGTTTTGGCGTGTCTTTAAGTATAAGCTTTACGAAAAGCTTTAATTTTACGTCAGGTTTATCTGTAAACTGTGTAAATAAGTATTTTTAGGCCAGAAATCTTGACAGCCTTTAGAGACTATTCTAGAAAAGTTTTGTCACAATCGGTTCAATGGCGCAGGAAGTTATAGAAAATAAGCATTAGAGAACATAACGACGGAATACAACCCTCATAATGAGACTAGCCACGGAACTTATAAAGTAAAAGCTCGGGAAAGTGTCATCAACAGCCAAACCAGTTTTAGATATTGTTATTTAACAATGTGTAATATACACCTGTTTAATTATGATATATTACTTAACTACATATATATTGGAGAATTCTTTATAACATGAATATAATCTTGTATTATATAAATATAAATATAAATATATTAATGATAGTTTGGCACACAGATGTTTTGTAGGCGAACTAATAGGACTAAAACTAAAGTAAGGAGTTCGATATCTATTCGTTATCAATAAACTTTTTTGATATAGATTTAAATGTCATGTAGTATTTGTCTTCTAAACAGGCAGTGGTAACCCAGTGGTAGCGCGCTCCCTTGTATAGTCGAATAACGCGGGATTAAATCCGGGTCTTGCATCTTAAATTTTTCATGTGCTAAACATTTCTAACAAAATTACCACTTGTCTTACGGTGAAGGAAAACATCGTGAGGAAACCTGTCTGAGAGAACCTATCAATGACATGTGAAGTCCGCAATTCCGATCCCCTCTATCCGAACCCTATTGAAGGGAGGCCCGTGCCCAGCAGTGGGGCGTTAACAAGGGCTGAATACATACTACACAATAATTGTAAAGCTTCTCTTCACGTAAAATATTATGTAGATAACAATATTTTTTTATTACACATACTTTTTTATAATTTATTTAAAATGAAATAATTAAATTAATTAACGACTCGTGCTTTTACGACTTCATATCCGAAAATGTACGCTTAGCTGAGTGCACAGAGTAAGATGAGATTAGAGATTATTTAATTATTCGTATCAATATATTGTTTATAGAAATTTGCTAAAATATTATTTGAAAGCTTATTTAAAGTTTTTATACATTTTACTTTATATTCTCTTCCCTAAACATAATTGCTGTAAACCATTAGAAGCGCCGGAAACCAAAATTGGAAATAAATCCGCGTCAGAATCCTAAGAGATAATTCAGGTTTAAGATCATTTATGTCTCAAGAAGAATATTACCGTTTATAATGTCAAATATTCGAATAAATTTAAGGAAGTGTAGTAAAACATAGAACGTTTTTAACCAAACACAAGAAGGATATTATATATAATGTGTCGATTAAGATGCAAATTGAATAAAAGCATATCAAAAAGTCATCGAAGTTTTAATCGATACACGAAATAAGAAACCGATACATAAGCCGCCATTAACGACAAGGAAATAGTGCATTAGAAACATGTTTATTTAAAGTAAAACTCTGTTTACGCACTCATTACTGTTTTCTAACGACTGCAGCGCCACTGTAATACATTACCGAGAATCTAACTACAAAGCATTCGCTCGTCATCTTTCTTATATGTATTGCTTTCACGCAACACAATATGTTTGCATTTCATTCACAATAAACCTACAGTGCCAACAGTTTGTTATTATTTTTATTTAATGACGTAGTTATATTTAATGTAGTCTCTGTTATAATTGCTCTGTGGTTTTTGACCCTAAAGTGACTTGCTATGTGGTATATAATAGTGACGTTGTTTTTAATATGGCTGCTGGACAATTTCCGCCGGAAAGATATGACCGATTCGTTCTCGCATCACTGTGTTCGAGTGTTGGTAACATTGTTTTTATTTTTTGGTTTAAGTATATTCTTTGGATAATTTGTCACTTTAGGTGGAAAATCTTTTCTTATTAGTATAATACGTGCGGTCAAGAAAAGATTTTTAGTATTCCCTTATCCCTATGAAGCTAGACCGAAGATTCACTTCCGCTAACTAGTATTCTTTGTAGTTGACGTACATTTAATATGGCTGTATTCAAATCAAGAGTCGTGTTCTCATTAGAGTGCACGCTCACTAAATATCACACTGCAGTTCATCCGCTTTAGTATCTATAAAAAAATGCAGTGTTAAGTTCTTTTTTTTTGTTAAAATTGTCTTTGACAAAGGAACATTTATTATAGTACACACCCCAAAATAGATGCGAATTAAATACATACTTGCGAAATCTGATTCGAATTCTAATCCTGTGCCGCCAGTACGGAACATTTCTTACGAGAGTTCGTCGTAAAATGAATTAGAATTATAACATAATGTAACAAGTAGAATATTATCACATGCTCTAGATATAAGCACTGACAAAGATAGTATAATATACTAGAGTATTAAAAAAAAATGTACAGATTTGAGTAAAAATTTTATTATATTATATGTAGAGATTTAGAAATAAGCATAACAATTCATTAATTTTGCATTGAGGATGATTTTATTTCGAGAATTTAATTAGACTTTACGTAAAAAAAATATACCTATATAAAAAAAAACAAATAAACAATTGGCTACGACATTGTGAACATATAAAAAACATACAAATTTGCATTAAATGATTGTAATAAAGTCAAAGTGCAGCGTGGGATTCTAATGCCAAGCACGCAATTTCTCAATTATAAACAAGTTGTATCGCTGATAGAGACCTTTGTGGTTATTTACTACATATTCACCTGTTTATAAATTACACCAGGAAATTTTAAAACTGTAAGGGATTTCTCTGTGAGTAGGTAGGTGTTTATGTTGAAAGATTAAAAAAGCTAAAATATGATGTTGTAGGAATAATACGTACGAGATACATTAAATATTCCAAAATAAAATAACAAATACTATCTGATATATAAAAACCTCGTGTCACAGTGTTTGTTATCGAACTCCTCCGAAATGGCTTGACCGATTTTTATGAAATGTTTTGTGTATATTTGTTAGGTCTGAGAATAGGCCGTAGGCTATTTTTTATTCCCCTAGGTGATAAGAGTGGCCCTCTTTAGATTTCTTATCTTTAATTTTTAAACCAATTTTTTTTATTTGTTTAAGATTTGGCGTCAAAATATATTTATAACCCTAAATCCTTTGGGCGCGGGTAGAGCCGCGGGAATAGCTAGTATATAACTAATAATTTAAAAAATAACTAGGACTATTTATGTTTATTTTAATTAACAAAAAACAAATACCGACTTCAAAACTAAACAAATCTAAACTAAAAAGTAGAAAATAATACTTTTAGGAACTTCGTTAATTTTGAAGTCGGTGCCAGCCAGGACGAATAGATTCATCTTGCCTTTGCAATGGACTTTCGAACGGTATTTTGATTATATTTACAAATTTATAGATTAATCGAATATGTGTCTATTTAAGGTTATTTTGCTTTGGCTGGCACCGCCTTCAAAATTAACGAAGTTCTTAAAAGTATTATTTTCTACTTTTCAACCGACTTCCAAAAGGAGGAGGTTATCAATTCGTCTGTATTTTTTTTTTTTTTTTTTTTTTTTTTTTTTTTTTTTATGTTTGTTAGCTCATAACTTTGAGCTGGGTGAACCGATTTTGATGATTCTTTTTTTATTTGAAAGGTAGTGCTTCCCATGTGGTCCCATTTTAATATTTTCCAGTTCTGATAATGGCATCCATGAGAAAACCATAAAAGTCTTGTATTTGCATTAAGTATTTGCGCGACAAATGGACTAATAACTCAATATCATGCCGACCGATTTCGATGATTCTTTTTTTAATGGAAAGGGTATACTTCAAGGGTAGTTTGATGAGAGTTTGGTAAGGTTCTGATGATGGGATCCATGACAAAGTATCGGAACTCTTCAATTCTTAGGAGCAAATTAACGATGCTCGGCCGAATCTTTTATAGGCTATATGGATATTTGAGTCACGTACCGTAACTGATGATGGAAGGTACAACTCCTCAACGGTTAGCAGTTTAAAGAAAATTTTTTCAATATAATACGCAATTATGCACCGATGGTTGTATACTTTCAGGCTATTAGGTTTACCTCATAATAGAAGGTAAATTTTTATAGTCATTAACACAATACGCATCTACTTTCCGCAAAAAAGTTAAAAATAAATTATTTTTAACAAAAAAACAAAAACCGACTTCCAAACTTAATAAATCTAAACTAAAAAGTAGAAAATAATACTTTTAAGGACTTTGTTAATTTTGAAGTCGGTGCCAGCCAAAGCAAAATAACCCTAAATAGATACATATTTGATTAATCTATCAATTTGTAAACATAATCTGGCTGGCACCGACTCCAAAATTAACAAAGTCCTTAAAAGTATTATTTTCTACTTTTTAGTTTAGATTTATTAAGTTTGGAAGTCGGTTTTTGTTTTTTTGTTAAAAATAATTTATTAGTTTAGATTTGTTTAGTTTTGAAGTCGGTTTTTGTTTTTTGTTAAAAATAATTTATTTTCGAATTTTTAGCGGAAAGTAGTTACTTCTTTTGTTTATGAAAAAAAAACGAATTTTCCAAATCGGTCCAGCCATCTTCGAGTAATGGGGAACATACATAAAAAAGTCCCCAACGAATTGAGAACCTTCTCCTTTTTTGAAGTCGGTTAGTAAGAGCCTGAAAGAATTTAACTATCGGTCTATAATTACGTATAATATTGAAAGAATTTTCTTTTAACTCCTAACCGTTGAGGAGTTGTACCTTCCATCATTAGCTCAACCACAGGAGATGATGATTATCAGACGCAAATACTTGAACAGCTTTAGGAAATATATGAAAAACGTAATAAGTGCCTATAAAATTTGAGCGTTGCCTTCGATTTCCCTGGGATCCCATCATCAGATCGTGACTTGGTGACTATGGGACTAACTGGAAACTATACCCTTTCAAACAAAAAAATAATTTTCCAAATCGGTCCAGCCGTCGAGTAATCGGGGAACATACAAATAAAAAAAAACAAAGTCCCCGACGAATTGAGAACCTCCTCCTTTTTTTTGAAGTCGGTTAAAAAGGATAACATATTCAGTGTATAGGAAAAAACGAAGCCAGCGAGATGAATCTTAAAACGAAAGCACGCCGACGTCGTCAAACTCATTATCATTATTTCGTGCTCACGTTCTACGTCACCCATCACTGCCTCACGACATATTGAAATTTTACTTTTCTTAGAGACTCTTTAGGAAAACTTATATTGAAAAACAAAATAATAGTTCACATATTGAAAGTAAATGACGGCCGAATTGAGTGTTGTCATTAGGTATTTTTAACATATCTGCTTTTCTATCCTTTTTCTGCTTCTTAACCTCCCTGGCCTGTCTTCAATACCAGAGGGATCAGGCTATAGTCTACCATACTGGCAAAGTGCTAAGAGCTTGACTGCACATGTCTTTGAAAAACTTGTTAAGTTCTCTCACCATCATCATTTCTTGTCAGGTTATCTCACGATGGTTTCCTTGTGTAGCTTCTAGTGGTAATCATGTAAGAAACGAATCGCACATGAAAATATCAGAGGTGCGAGACGGGAGACCCGGATTTAAATTCACTTCACTCGATTTCCTAAGCGAACTCGTTACCACTGGTGTACCACTCCCTTTGTATCTTATGGTTATACATGCCTTCATGGCCGTAACATAATTTTTATGTTAATAATAATTTAAGATTACGTATATGGTTGCTCGAATATCCAGAAGTAAACATTAATGCATAATGAAGCTAATGTATACGGGAAGTAAGTAAGTTCTGTTAAGAAAAACAGCAGTAACAGTGTAATTTTAAACTAATTATGCATAAGATTAATATATATTTTACAAGATTGATAACTTATTTAAATAAAGTAAAACGTTGTTGTAGTAATAAGTTCCGTATTGATAGTTTGATTAGATGCATATTACGCAAGTTATGTGATTTATTTAAAATGGTTTCCCAAATTGTGCAATTATAATTTTGAGGTTTTAAAATCGGACTATGGGTTAGTGTTACAATTGCGAAAGCTTGTACGAGTGTGGTATTTTTACTTCCTCAAGAAGAAATTTTTGGACGGATATGTGATATTTTTCCGTAGTAAAAAGTATCCTATATGTTGACTCGGATAATCAGCTATCTTGATACCAAAATTTATTAAAATCTGTCAAGTGGTTTTCTCGTAATGCAGTCACAGACAGACAAACAGGCAAAGAAAAAACCTAAAAATAGGTTTGGACTCTGTACTGATAATGTCTTAATCAATAAAATTTTTCAAAAAGATTTAACGAACAGATTCGACTGATTTAGAAATTTAATCTAGTTTTATAATAAATAGTTTAGTTTTAGATTATTTTTTAGTTTTATTATAGTTTTATACTTATTATCATATTGATAACATCAGTATTCAGTACATCTTGTACAGTCGTTCTAGTGTTGGCAGAATTAAGTGGTATATAATTAATTAAAATTTCACTCTATACAAATTATATTAGATGAGATGATATGGCCAATTATTGTTTTTGTCAGTCTGTCAATGTAATTGATTGTCTCGTGCATATCTTTGAACGTTGAGCGTGACTTAATGTTGGATTTGCACGGACGGAGATGTGTAATGTAAATTATGAATAGTATAAAATTAAATTTGATTTTAACTAAATTAAATATTCCATTTTATTAAAACAAATATCGAAATATAGGTATTTTTAAGGGATCTTTATAGCTTAAAATTTAATAATACTCTTTTGTTTAACTAAATTCCCTCGGTTAAATATTAATTTACTCAATTAGTAACTATTAATAATTTAAACTTCATACAAAACGTCCTGATAGAAATGTAAGAAAAAGATTTCTTTATTTTAACACGCTTGTGTTGGAACCCGCAGCTTCGCTCGCGCTAAAAGTCCAAAAAATATTTTTGGCTTTAGGCTATTACCACAGCGTAAAAAAAGTTTCATTGACCTTGCTATTAATAATAACTAGCATACCCGGCCCGCTTCGCTGGGCGTAATTTAAAATATATTAAACGGATTTTATAATTTTCTAATAAAATAAAAGTAGCTTTAGTTATTCCTCATAACATTAGCTATCTGTGAATGAAAGCCCCGTCAAAATCGGTCCAGCCGTTTCAGAGATTAGACGGAACAAACAGACAGACAAAAAAATTAAAAATTTATTTTTTGATGTAAGTACCGTATATACTTTCATATACATTTAGTGAAAAGCTGTTAATTTGAAATTACAAACAGACACTTATTTTATTAGTGCATTAGTACATATAGTATTGATGTACTGATTAAGAATTAGTTATTTTGGGATTTAGATAGTTGTTAGATTTAGATATATGCTATATTAAATAGGCTTATTTAACTTTATGTTTTATGGATATAATGATTTGTAGAATTGAGTAGAGTAGCTTTAAGCTTGGTAGAGTTAATTGGTTATGTAATTTCCATTTAAATGTGACATAATTTCAATTTACTTCGCTTTTAATTAACGTTTCAAACAAAATTCGTTGCTCAATGTTGCACTACATAGAGAGATAGTGCATAGAGATCCATTATACGATTTCGCAAACAACTTTTGGAGCGGAAAACTTAGTATCTTTACTATTTGAACATACATATATTGCTTACAGCATCTTGTGCTGAAAGTTCAATACAGCATCATTATTATCAATTGAGATTAGTTTCTTATGAACCACCTTGTAAAATTAACAAAATCTCTTCGACTGTGATTAATTTACTGACAAACAATGTGTACTTTATGTATATAGATACGAGTCTTACATACTGTATTTGTACTTATATCTTTATATATAAAATTCCCGTATCAAGATGTTAGTCCGCGTTGAACACTTATCCGATCTTAACGTATTTTTTTTCAAAATGAGTAATTTGTTCCGGTCTTAAAAGTAGAATAGTTTCTATCCCGATTATTTTCCTTTGATATAATATTAACGATTTTCATATTTATAGAACATCATTTAATAAAACTGCATTAAAAATCGTAGATTTTAAGAAACGTTTCATTCTGAAACTAATAAAATTTATACTTTATGGAAAAAATGGTATTTAATATAATAATAATAAATTTAATTTAATATAATAATATATTTGTTTGTTCCATATAAGATTAAACAAAGAATAATTAATTATTAATTATATAACTTTCCTAGATACTGGTAAGATGTTCATCAATTCCTCAATAGATGGCCATCGGGGCGTGCGAACTGCTGGGTTTCACTTGTTTTATTTTAAACCGGATGTACGTAATGCTATCAATGTAACAAAAATTTATATAAACTTAGAAAAAATTATTTGCATGACCATTGCTTGAACTTATTTATTCATAACAAAGTGTTTTCATTCAAATATGGAGTCATTTTGTTACGGACCGTTGTAATTCTAAGTATGCACAAATTAAGACGTAACGGTACTCGTATATCATACGGAAACTACACTTTTAAGTTAATTAAATTGGGAAAATATTTTATCCAGCAGGTGTATAAATATTAAAATTCGCTTATTGCAATCGAAATACTTTACACCTTTGAGAATATACTTAATACCTATGTCTTGACTCCTGAGAATTAACGAAAAAAAGTTGATGTAATTTTTATATTATGTAATATAATGTAACTATTTTTATACCTATCCAATATAAAATACCCAAAAGTGATTTTCCGAGATCCTTCAAAAAAATTTTATTTATTAAAATTCGTGCAAATCAATAATAAAAAAATAATATATTTTACAAACTTCTTTATTTTATTGTTATTATTAGCGACTCACTCTCGCTTCAATCACTACACAAGATTTGGTTAAAATCGTCCAGTACTTTTTGTGTTAAACGATAACATACAAACAAACGAACAGACAAAAAATTTAGTGATTATTATTCAATACACAATAGGCACAATAGAGTCGTTGTTTTTTTTTAAAATATTTAATGTACAGATTTTTTTAAGTTACTGTTTTATTATACTTATGTATCAAACATTGCATTTTTTGATTTAGAATTGTGCTAAGTAATAGTACGAGTAGTAAGGAATAAGTACATTATGTCATGTTAAAAAATGATAAGAGTTAAAAAATCAAGGGCCATTTAGCATGTTCGGTCGAAAACTTGAAAGTTTAGTTACATCTGTTATGTAAAAGCAAATTTGCATAGACTTCTCTAACAAATTTCACTTTTTATTTGTTTAAATTATCTAAAATCGAACGTTTCATTACAAAAACCTGTTACGGACATTCACTGTGGTCTTGTGAAGATCAATGTTTTGTTAGTTTTTTTATTACTTATGATTTATTTAAAAAAATCCTACTCCATTAATGATTAAACTCTACCTGTACCATATTATGTAAAAGTTGGCTCTATTAAATTTTATTCAATACGAATAATAATATATGTGACAGAGACGAAGTAATTTGTGTCATCAGTCAACAAATAAAATTCAATGTTGTCTTCTTCCGATTTAATAGCATTGCTGGAAATTCAGGTAATAAAAGATCAGATTTCTAAAATGTATTAAGAGTTCAAGCAAACTTTAAATAGAGATTTTTACTTTTTAGAAGACCTAGATTAATTGTCTTTTTTTCTGTAATAGTAACATATATAAATATATATTTTGTAACTTTCAATTAAATATGCATAAGGTACTATTTTATTAGCTTTAAATAGTCATAAATTATAAAAATACGGAGCGTATTTAGAAAGGGACGGCACTAGTGTGATGATGAACAGTCATAAAACGTATTTCACGAAGGTACGAAAGGGAAAATTTTATTATAGAATATTAAAACACTCTTTCTATTTTACTAATAAGTTCTTATATTGTAATGTATTGCTAAAATTTATATTAGGCAAATACACACATGCTAATGTGAGAAAATATTACATATCAATGCATAAACGGCTGAAGAGTGACTTCATTCAGCCTACACAAATATTATATTATTTTATAATAAAACTGCTTTTTTCGGCCTCATAATCGGTAACATCAACGACATTGTTCTGCTAATTACCATCAGCGATCATCAGTTATGTAGGAATGGGAGAGCGAGGCCGCTGCCCGCAGTCGTTACACACGCGCAATTCGACATGGTCAACTGTACTAACAGTACATTTGGTGACCGTCAAGCAGATGGTTTGACATTTACTTTTTAATTTATGGCACAGATTATGAATTATCGGAACAAGTTTCGTGTATGAAAGTGAATTAACATTTTTATATCGTGCTGTGAGAGTGAATGTGAAATTATGTATTGCGTAAGCGATATTTTGAGTATTGATGAACATTATTGTTTATAGAGTGTTTTTAGTAGATTTTGTGCAAATATTTCGGTATAAATGGCTGCTATTATTTTTTCATTGGATGCAATTTGTAATTTAACATAATAGACATACATACATATGTATGTAATATTTATATGTACATATATGAATTAGGTAAGAAGAAAATTTAATCAGAGTGCGCACAATGGATTTTTTATAGTATGCTATGTTTATTGATGGTTTTAATTAATAAAGTAAATTAAGCGAAGTTAGAGCACTAAATTGCACTTGTAATAATGCCATTTTATTTTTATTCGAAATTTCTTTTCACAAAATATTTAAAACGAAAATGTGTCTGTAAAATGAAATGAAATGCTTAACTTTACTCAAAACTTTTATATTCAAATTTCGCGCATGCGTTTTTTTACAATTTTAAGTAATTTAAAGTTTTCTTATCAGATACATGCATAATCTAATGTAATGGAAATTAACTTTCGTTTTATTCATAGACGTCTTTATGTATGAGCATCTTCATTTCAAGTTTATGTAATAACATATCATTTAGAGATTGTGCAGATACAGTTAGTTTCAACATATTTAATTAGTTTTCATTAATTCCATATGTAATTATTATATTTGTGAGAATCACTGAATATCTTTTTAATATTTTTGACAAAAAGATAATGAATGCGACAAATAATTAAAAAAAAAACCAGTAACAATTGAAATAATTGCTGGCAGAATAAGTTAATTCGTTAGTCCATAAACGTATACCAAAAAAAATACATGAATTGGCGGGAACTTATAACTTTCATGACAAGACATTGGTGAAGTGTAATTTACATATTATTATGTATCTGTCACAAGTTCAAAAAAAAAATGAATTAAAATTAATTGCTTACGATTGTGCAATTTTAACTTAGGGGCGGGAAGTTTTAATTAATGCAATGATTTACATGTAGCATGAGATAGAAAGTAAATCGCTGGACTGGTACCATCGTGTAGTGATTACACGCTCACTGAGCAGGGGTTGAATACTATGTTTAGTGACAGAAAGGCGAGCGCATTTTAAATTTAATTGTTTATGGCTTGTCTTCTTTATATATATTTTAGGTTTAATAATATAGGCTTTTGTTTAGGCATTACATTTGTTATAAATACTATTGAAAATACATTTAAATGTATTTGAAATTGAAAATAATAATAATAAAAGTGTCCTTCACGAGAGAGTCTCTCCCGTAATTATGATTCTATGATTACTGAAAATATCCACCAAATATTGATGAAAAAATATTGTTGTTTAAATTATCAAATATAATAGTAAGCAGAGCGGTAGTAAACCAATAATAATAGTATTCTACATTTCCTAAAAGAAATTAACCCTTTTTAATCCTTAAGAGCAAAGGTATTCTGAATTAAACACACAAATTGTTCGCACTTCTTTATATTGTTAATGCAATATTTGTGTAATAATTGATTTTAGTATATATATATTTTTGTGCATGTAGTAATTTCTCATTGGTCATAAAACTTTTTCTTTATTTTTTAATAACGGTAAAAAATACTTAAAAATATAAAGTGGTAGAACTAAAACTTCTAAACTGTGAAAGGTAGAGTTTTACAGTAGAACAGTGTTATATAAAATAATTGGTTTCTGTTCATCTAAAAAGGATTCACGTGAATTCTCTGTATTATGTATATATTTACATCGAGTATAAGAGTTTTACTATAAATTTATACATATGTATATATCAATCTAATTGATTAAAAATCTTTTATTCAATAATATTCTTGTAAGATTTTGTTAACATATAAGTATATAAATATAAAGCAGCCATTTCTACTTATAATTTCAGTCAGCGTATCGAATATTGAAGAAGAATTTCTTAACTGTTAACTAGTTTTTTATTTATTTATTTATTTATTTATTTATTTATGTATTTGTACTAATTAAAAAATATTAATTTTCAGTACATTTTAAACTATATTTTAATTAAGTCAAACTACTTATATATAATTTGCTTTGAAATTTCAACGAACCAAAAAATATTTTGTTTCTGCTCTACATAATTAACCTAACTAAGTTAACAGTGAAGATATCTTCCACAGTCGAGATGTTTCGCACCTGACAGGACTTATGTAACATCATTGTATCTATGAGAAGACGGAAGTTACCGAATAAACCTCATTTCTAATTACGACAACATTACCACTTATGCATTCATATTCATTGTGCTACTGTGAGTGCTCTTAATCATTCGTACAAATTAAATGACGAATAAGGAGAAAAATGGCAAAATGCCAAAGGAAAGGTCGAAAGTAGACAGTTGTAACGCGATAGCTAGGATTTTGAAGGACTTCTGTAGTTGTTCTGAAAACGCTGCTTGGTCTCCTGATATGACATCTGAAAGAAAAGGGCCATTTTTAAAAAGTGAGCTAACAAACATGTCGGGCATGCGCCGGCGCATCATGACATTAGCGAAGAGAAAGAATAAAAATGTGTCACCCGAACCGAAATTAAGTCGTGATACCTGTGACAAGTCTGAAACTCTTACATCGAACCTAATAAATACAACAGTAAGCTCCCATAATAGCACCATGAGAAAAAATATCGATAATTTTTTGATTTCTAGACGAATGGTCGCCCTAGATGAAGATATATATGAGAAACCTATACAAGTTCAAGTTAAGAACTCTTCGTGTGGTGAAAACTGGTCGTTGAGCAAAGCGTGGAAAAACAACAACTTGGATTTCTTTAATCGATCACCAAGTTCAGACTCAAATCGATTAATCGAAAAGAAAGTCACTTTGGAAAGAATTGACGAGGTTCCAAAAAGGAAGAAGCGAGATAGAAAATTAAAAGAGCAGATAAGGTATGATAGAAATATTAAGCGTCACATAAGGATACGAGTTATGTTGTCTTTGAGGATGCGAAGATACGTAAAAAAGAGGTTAAGGAAGCAAAATTTGCCTACAAACCAAACGGCGCACGTTCCCCCTAGAAAGTTCATCCGTGGTGCCCCAGCGGTTTCCAGCTTTGGAACAAGGTCGTACAGAAGTGTTATGACTGATAAGAATAGTGATGGGACAGTTTTGTTTGATGTTCATGAAGCTAGAAATTCTACGTTAGAGTTGTGCCACGATTATAGTGAGGACCTCGACACTTTGGATATAGCTTTACGCGCCGGAAATTTTAGGTAATTTTTTTATAATATTAGTGTAATAAATTATTATTAAATAGTAACATTTTAAAAAGTGATTACTTCAAAAAAATACAAATTAAAGGTAAAGAGGAAACATACAAAAAACAAAATATATTGAGTTTTTTTAATATACATTTTGTGTTGTATAAAGCTAAAAATGCTAATGTGCTCAAAACAAGTACGTTATAATTACTAATGATATGTCTAAAATACTGTTAGTCATTGAACTTATGGGGCATCAACAATAGCGCGTCACGGTGTCTACCTGCGTATCCGGAGTCATGTTTAGTTAAAACTAAATATTAACCAATTTTTCTTAAATGTTATGATACTGGAATGTTTCATTTTCGAAAAATTCTATTATTGCTATGAATTTATATTGTATACCTGTTTGTTTGTTGGGCATTTTTAATAAATATTTTTATTAAAAACAACATTGATTTTAGAATAATAGTAAATCGTTAATTAGCTTACACTGGGGAGTCAATTTTCTTTAAAGTTTTGATCCCTCAAATATAACCTATTCCTAAAACCTAAAAACAAAATAATTGTTTTAAAAAGTCGGGCTCTAACGTTTGCAATGAACGAGTATGGTTCAGCCTTAAAAATGCCCAGGTACTCGTAAGTGACACTCATGTAAGTCGAGAGTTATTTCACAAAATTTTTTTGTTATTCTACAAGATATTTTGACGGACCGGTAATAATAATAACCAGACTAATTAGGTAAACAAAGAATCAGCTGAACCGATTTTATCGATGCGGTATGAAGCATTTGATATTTTTTAACTTAGTAATCGTCTTTTAAAAGGTAAAAAGGAGATGAAAACTTGTATGGCCCATCAATAATTTTTCAAGTGAAGGATGTTAATATAATATGGTATATACTATATATATTCCAAATTAAACGTTAAAATGTTAGGTACATTTTAACGACGGACACGAGCGAAGCTAGAATGAGTGGCTAGTCTTACAATATGATAGGTCATAGGTCAAGCTAACAGAGCTAGGATACAAACATAAAAAAAGTACTATCTGGACGAATTAAATTCTAGAAAAATAAGCACACTTATGCTTTACTTATCGTGTCACCTTATCTTGTCTAAAAAATTACGTACGCAGAAAATTATGTGTTTCAAAAAGCTCTTAATCTTTACATATAAGCACAGTTTTTGAAAATTATCCAATTTTTATGTCTTTATTTTATCAGTATTGCTTATGTGTGATTGAATATTGTAATCGATGACTCTATCAGTTTATATAGAAGGCCTTTGAAATCGTGAATCATTCGAATGAAACCTTTATTGTAGAGTTTATGTAGAGAAACATTTAAATACTAAATTAGGAAAACTTGATATTTTTTATTACATATTTTCATTATATTATGAGCTTGAGACATACCGTCAATGTGTTTTTGTAAAATATTTGATAAGTCATATTTTTTCACACATTGAAAAGAAAACCCTAAACTACTTTCTCCTAACATTAATATAAATTTAATATTCTGAAGTAGGTACTTTTAAAAACCTAGCTTTAATAAAACCTCATTTAAACATCGAAATTTAAATCTATTTTTTAAATGATTTATTTTTTAATTCATCAAAACGGTAACGGAATATGTCCATTGTAATGTACATTGATTATAATATGATGAGTGTTAGTGAAACTTCCATACAATTAAACACATTATTAAATACACATTTTATTTTCACTCGTCTATTTTAAATTATTTATGGAGCATATTTTTAAAACATATCGGTCTCTTACTAATTTTACTTTCATAATTTTGAAAATTAAAAATTCAATTTGAGAACGTCTCTAAGGCCAAAGTTTTCTATTTTATGACCAGATTCGTTTTACAAGAAAATGTAATAATGGTAGTATTAATATGTATTCGCTAGCATTTGATGTTTTTTGATATACAAAATGCAATATGCATTGATTAAATCAAATTAATTAATAAATCAAATTAAATAATAAATTTTCAAGTGGTAGTGCCATGCTTGTTACCTTCGGGTAGCAGCCGAATAGGCCGGCACGCCCCGTATAGTACCACTCTCTCACAGGGCGTGAAGTGGCAGCTATGCTGCCGCGTTTCGTCCGGTAAGTGAGAGTCCGGGAGGCCCACTCCCCATCCCTCCTCCCGTCCTTCTCCCTCCTCCCTCCCTCCCTTTCCTAAAAGGCCGGCAACGCATCTGCAAGCCCTGTGGTGTTGCGGATGTCCATGGGCGGAGTTTGCCCCCTTTATCCCATAAAAAAATAATAAATAAAATGCTTTAAAATGGAAGTCACATGGTGCTTATATATATGCAGTATGTTATTAGTAAATCTAGTATCTAGAAAAATACGCACGAAATTTAAGCACCTCCATATTTTACTGAAATTTTAATAGGTACTTTTATATAAATTTCTGCGCTCTTTTAGGAATATTTTTCATACTGACCCAAGCATGAACGATGAAAATCATTACATCAAGTAGGTTTATCCGGGATAAGAGTAGTCTACGCGGTATTCGAGACTATAATATATCTCTGTGCTAAATATACGTTAAGCCGTTTTGGCGTGAATATGTCGTGATTAAATGGGTGCATCTAACCTTTTGCGTCAGTACATAGAAATATAATTGAAGTGTTTGTTTTTAATTTTAAATTAACAGCTTTTCTCTAAATGCATATGAAAGTATATGCGGTACTTAAGTCAACAAATACATTTTTAAAATTTCTGTTTGTCTGTCCGTTTATACCGGATAATCTCTGAAACGGCTGGACTGATTTTGACGGGGCTTTCACTCGCAGATAGCTAATGTTATAAGGAGTAACTTAGTCGGGTCTTGTTTGCTTGTTTATAATATTTATGGGTTTTAAAATCTTTAAGAAAACTATTATAATAATAATCATAGCCAGATTTCCTCTAGCTTAGGTAGAGGAAACACTTTTGCAATTAAAATAATAGTAAAAACAAAGATATCTCTTAATTAATAAAAACTTCGATGATTAGATTTCGGATTAGATTAATTTACTTAGCCAAAAAAATATATACTATATATAATATTACGACTAAATGAGCATATAATCTGAGATATTATGTTAGCATTTTTTTTGGTCTGTGTTATACATAACTCATGTTTGATACATTAACTAGGTACTTCGAATACATATTTATTGACAGCGCCATCTGTGTTCAAGCACATGCTGCAATCTAAGATTATTTTTTTAAATTATTTTAAGTAACTTTAAAAATAGAATTCATCTTTTCAAGATAATTTTGTTTCTTTTAATAATTATACATCAATATTAAATCCCTTTATATACTTTTTTTCTATGTTCTTCACTATGTTATATGTTCTAACGCCATCTAATGACTAGTAGAAACACTTACAGAGTTAAGATCGCAGGTAAAGCAATCATTACGCTGATGTTTTAACAGATGGCGCTGTAACTAGTATAGTATTAATATGTGATCTGTGATAGCGCGTTGATGTCTTTTGTATGTAATGTTTTCCTACTGAGTGTAATATAAAAATATTATCATATTAATTTATATACAAAATTTTAAATATGGTTATTTGAAATCATGAAAGTAGCTATTACTCATAAATATAATAAATAGTCTTCGACTTGATATATCAGAAAGCTGAAGAATGCTTTTTATTCTTTTGAACGAGGTAATTTAAAAAGCCTTATTGTTTTCTATACGTATAGAACTTATTTGGAAAAATCACAAGCTACTTAACATATCTATTTAAGGCGTGTTTCGTACCAAACTCAGGTTATGAGGTAAATTTGTACGATCTTATAACAGCTAAGTGAAGGAAAAACGGGTAACTACTACAGGAATTATAGGGGCGTGTAGCATTATTCCATACTGTAATATTATAAATGTGAAGTAACAGACAGTGTTACTTTTATCCTAAAATCACTGAACAAATTTCAATGATATCTGTAGAAAATCTGTAGAAATCATAGACTGTATATTGCTGGCTGCTATTCTTGATATTAATAATGTTTATTATACACGTATTTGTTACAGGAGCGGTCGGTTAGCTGTCGAGGGTTGGTGGTGCGGGCGCGCAATGGCCGGTGGGCGTGCAAACAACGGAGCCCTAGCGCTGCACTATGCTGCGGCTCGGGGATGTCTAGACTGCGTGCGATTGTTGGCGAACACTACACCGGATGTATCGTAAGTATTTTACTTTAAAAATTATACGTTCTCTTTAGAAGAGATTGAAAAATTCTTAATAAGCGAGAGTGCTAACTTTATCTTTATAGGATACTGTGAATTAGATAATATGAACAATTGATTCTTTAT
Source organism: Boloria euphrosyne (assembly GCA_951802675.2). Lineage (NCBI taxonomy): Eukaryota > Metazoa > Arthropoda > Insecta > Lepidoptera > Nymphalidae > Boloria > Boloria euphrosyne. Next base: position 10,464,594 of record OX637885.1, read on the forward strand.
GAACTATGGACTTTAAAACAAATATACAATGAACAATGTTGTAATAGGTTACCTTTTTTAGGAACATATTAAATAGTTAAACCAAATTACACTACAAATGTGAAAGTTTATTTTGTGTATATTTTTATATCCTTAACATTAACGATGAATTTAGTTGTATTTATTAGATACGATCTGAAGTAGATCACTTACAGTTTCCTAAGGCAGTAAGTAGTAACTAGTAGTAAGCCGCTACTGCTAGATACGAGTATTCTTTAATAAATGGAGTCTGAATCGCGCGTTGCAATTCAAAGTAGTTCTTAGTAAGCTTAGTTTTTCTTTTTCTGGTAAATATCAGATAAAGCTCGAGACTACAAATATTTCAAAATGAATGAATATTAGCTTGCAAGTAAAATAAATAATGAAAAACTCTATTCAAATTAGGTAAATAAAAGTTTACTTTCGATAAGAACAAACACGCAAAAAGTTAATGATATCTAAATGCTTGTATGTGTATTATTACTTTTAAAGCAGAAATGACTTTGAAAGTTGAACATGAAGTGACACGGCTACGATGAGTAAACTGTAAAAATAATATTAACAGGTGGCGTTACGTACTCGTATGTACAGTAATTATATGTAAACCTTCGATGACTTATAAAATGATCAAAGATAAGCCTGTAAAAGACGCTAGATCATAAACTAATATGTAGGTAAAAGATTACAGTTTTATTAAATACATGAATGAACATTACTTGCATTTTTGCAATCTCAAAGCCAGTTTCGTAGGTACTGTTTAAGTGCAAACTATTAACTAAGCTCGCTATTAGTACTGTTGACCGTTGCACCACGCTGGAAGCCCGAGGCATAACAAGTGTGTAACACTTTACGCCATGTTGTGGACTGCAAACACTTTGTTATTATAATTTATGTTGCAATACATCGTACCAGGCTACCTCAATACCGCTTGCGTATATCATATTTTAAATATGAGGACAGCTATTGAAAATTAATCGCCCTAGTCTGCATTGATTGAAAGTATAACTACTTGTGGTTTAATAAAATTCACAGTCGAATCTGCACATTCAATATTTTTTGAAAATTATCGATTCAAGGGCCGATTCTATAATTTTAATATTTTTTGGCTGTTTCTCTGTTTGTAACGGCATTACGAGAAAGCTTGTTGGCCGGGTCAAAATATAGGTATGTGCTTTTAATTTCGGGAAAATATCTCACCTATGAGAAATGTACACTAATTAACATTTGCTAGTATGAAATAAAAGAAATTATAACATTCAGAGCAACTGTAACTTTGCTCTACATTATGGCAATATGAAAAAGAAGCCAGCTTTCATTATAAAAAATTTTCTAAGTGTATAAAAAGCTCTTCACACAGTAATTTAAAAAAATAAGAAATTTTAAAATAGCATTAGAGAATTACTATAATGCATTTTCTAACACCAGATTACTAGATCGTTACAATGCTTTAGTCACAGCTCTAATATGTCCACTGAAGCGCAATGATGTATATGGTCTTCTAGTCAGCATATTGCATAGCTGTTCATAACAGGGCCGGCTATTTGTTATAGATTTATAAAATTCACTTATTCTCATATTAGATCTCATATAATAGCATGTTATATTAACCAGGTTGTCTCGTGGCTTCCAAATTGACTTCACATACTTACGATCATGTAGTCCAGAGTCTGCCCAGAAATTTTCTTCACAATACTACTATAAGATGTGGTAGTTTGCATCTGCGGGTGCGAGTATGTTTTGTTGTAAATCCGTTCCGCTAAAGCGTTTGAACGGATTTAGTTCGCAGATAGACTATGACAGAGAGTTAAATATAGGCTAGTGTAAGTAATATAATGTGCCGCTGCTTGTATATTATTTTAAAATGTAAAAAATAACTAAAGACTCACTCGAACTAAGCAAGCAAAAGTTAAACGCTAGTTGTATAAAAGATTAATTTATCTATATCTATACTTATAATAAAATTACAATGTAGTCTAATCTGTAAAATAAATATATTTCGAAAAATGTCATTGGGTCATAATTATCGATGTATATAAAGGCCAAATCTATTGCTTTTTAAATTTACTATGTTTACCTATGACCAGAATAATATGAAGCATCGCAAGAAAACTGCAGAATTTTGATTAAATTTGGTGTCTTCGGGTCAACATATGAGATATTTTTTATTGCGGGAATTTTTTTTATTTCTGAGAAATGAAGCGGAGTTCAGTCGTTATGTATATAACTAAAAATAAATAAAAAACACTTTTAACTATCCCTAGTAAAGTATGAGATTAATAATAATTTGAGCATCCCTGGTTTGTATAGGCATAATAGTCGGACTTTTTGTTTGTTTGTTGCCAATAACTGTCCAATCACGGAAGATAACGGTCTGACAGTAACTGTCCGTAATATTCTTAGATATCAGCGATAATAGGTGCTATTATAGAAAATGTATTGGCTCGTTAATATTTCATATCGCGTTACTCTCACGTAAGAAAACTTGTGTTGTGCATTGCATGTGATATTTTGTTATTAAAAACTTATATCAAAATAAATTTAAGTTTCTTTTAAAAATTTTTGCCTAGTAGAGACAAATCAATCTTACTTTAAATAGTTTGGTTGTTAACATACCTTATAATATACTTTTTTTTCATTTATTACATCAGTTAATTATATAACAATAAATAAGACCTTCTAAATTGAATTCCAAAAAAATAAACGTTGTAAAAAGCATTTGAAAGTGTGTTTAGTATTTATTTTATAGATTTTTTTTATAATGTTTTGCTTAAGTTGGTTCGTCCTATAATCCGAAACCTTTTTTTAGAAAAATATAAGGCAGATAGCTGATGTTATTATTGTTAGTAACTTAGGCTATTTTTGTTGTAAAAAGCTTAGGATTTCGTGTAAAAAAATAAAATCATCATATTGCACAACAAAATCGTCAAAGAGAAGCAAGAGTAAATCGTTGTATTGTAATAAAACAACAGAGCTAACCAGTTCTAGAGATATTTTAAAAAGTAATGGTAATAATCTATGATTATTCAAAGTGAATTCTTTGCAAATTTCAATTTCCATTAAGCCGTCAAATATAGAAACGCCTGTACCGGAGAAAGCGTTACCGAATTAATTGCGCTTATCCGTGATCGCAGATTGTGCATCTTCACACTCGAAGGATCGCTACCATGTACCAAACGAGCTTGAGATAAATCTATAACATAAAATGTTTCTTCACCCGTTAGTTTATTGTGATGCTAATTTGATGTATAATTGAACCTTATATAGTTATATAAGCTATAGGTAATAGGTATATATTTAGTACGAGTAGTAAGCACTTTGTACGTATTCTTGTTTTCTTGGGTTTAATTTTGAAAAATATGACGTTAATTAAATTTAACCTTTAATGCAGAAAATTGGAATTGATCGGAAATATACTAGAATGTTAGAAAAAGCATAAAATTGTTATAATATAGTACGTATGAAGCTTTCTATCAAGCGGATCTTATTTGCATAGTTTATTATAATTATACTTTACAGTGAATAACAAAACGTGAGAATTTTATTAAGTTAATATATCTTTTATTCTGTACAATGTATGATATTATAATGGTAAAAATCTGACTTTAATATTCAGACCGTGCAATCAGATCTAATTGGTTAATTGAAACGACTACAGTAGAGAGTTTTACCCATCGATTAAGATATTATGTTACTATCGTGAAGCTAATAGAATATTATATTAAAAAATATATAAAAAATAAGCTGTTAAAAAGGTTATAACTGTTGTTACTTTATATTTAACCTTTTTTTTTTGGTCGTATTTCAGTTGCTTCATTTAGAGGGATTTCATAGTTAACCACGTTGGACTAGTACTGGTTTGCGGACTACGTATTTTTTGAAAACTTGCTAGGCTCTTAGAAATGCAGTTTTCCTCATGATATTTTTCTTCACCATAACCACAAGTGGAGAACATTTTGTAAATGATTTGATTTCATTTCACCCGATTTTATCAGCGAGCGTTACCAATGCCTCCGGTTTTTTGTTCGAAGAAAGTTGCAGAGTAGAGTCCGTTTTAGGAAATAATAAATGTAGTAAAATAACACAGGTCACTCGACCTATATGAATTTCGTAGATAATATGTAAATCTTTTGAATAACATTCATAATAAAATAGAATGTACTATCGTGATTTCTGATTATCTCTTGAAGTAATATATGTATAATAGTGCAAGTGTTGTAATACCGAACGATATAAAGCAGAGTCTAATTATAGTCTAATACATTCTGTTACATAAATTAGTGTTTAATATATAAACACATGAATTATTATTTGTTTATTTATATTATTTATGTCTTTTATACTACTAGCTAACTTATCCTTACATCGCTAGGGTGCGTCTAGATGCTTAAGTACTAGGCTAGCTTGTTTTACTCCAGGTTGTAATCTGTTTGTGTACTAAGTTTCATCTAAATCTGTCCAGCCGTTTCAGTCTAAAGTCATACACTTACATGTACAATTTCTCATTTATAATATCAATGTTGCTTTCGATTCTGAATTTAATCACATTTAATTGGTTTCCGTTTCCGCCAGAATTGAATTTATACGGAAATCAAACCTCAGTTTATCGCAGGTCCCACAAAGATACGTAAAACGATTTTCAAAATATATAAAAGGAATACTTTTTTAGGTTTACGCGTATACTTGACATTATAATTGAAACTATACGTTCGGTCACGGGAGATACTGTCTCTGCCGTGAAAAACTAAAATAAATCCGTGACAAAACCCAAAAGATAGATTCATTTATAATACACAAAAGTAATGTGAATGATGTGATTTATATACATTTTATATACAGTTAGTTATCTTCTAGAAAATTACTTAATTGAATATTATAATACAAGTACCCGTATGTATATGTTTCTGTAATAATAATATGCATGGAACATTGACTTTGCTGAAATTGGAAAATTATGTACAGACACGCAAAGCTCTTTGAATATGTGGGTAAGCTGTTTCTTAAGTATAATAGAGATAAAAATTAGGGTTATGGATTAATTGTTATACAAGGCTTATTAGAGGCACTGTAACAGACGCATTGTATCTTCAAAAATTAAGATGTAATAGTAATTTTTTTTTATTATTTGTGTTGAAAGTGATTTTATAATAAAAACAAATTATCACTAATGTACGTGTTTATAAATAGGCAAAGACGAAATAGTTCAGTACCATTTCTCCTAATTTTGAACTGATTTTATTGTTATTGACGAACTTTACTGTTATTAATAAAATAAATTGGCAACACTTGGCTTTTCTAATACTTCAAATATACTATCAATAACGATTATCATCAAACTTATTGCTTAAAGAAAACTCATCATAAAAAATATCTAATTCTAAGTATGTTATTCTAACTACTTAAATAAGTTTCAATGTTGGAAAGACATGACAAGTCCTTCTATTTGTAAAGTGGATTTTGAAAATAAATAATTAAGATTATGTGAAGTATAAAATTATATATTTAAAACATTTAGAACAGTTTCTTAGTGTTGTTACTAACGTATATTTTTATTTGTAACTTTTAATGTCTGTATGTACGTAAGATTAATTAACAAAATTTACAACAGAATTTTAATTGTGTTAGAAACACTTTATAGCGGATGAAAAAATACAAGCAAGTGTTTAATATCGCAATGTTTTATTAACGGAGGGTATTAAAAAAGTTAGCCCGCTACCGCGTCCCGCTTCTCCACGTACCATGCCACATTCCGTAATCAGAACTCATTTGCTCACCTAGAAATGCATTAGTCGAGTGAAATTGTACTCTGCGGGTGCTCGTACCGAACTGTGCGTGAGTGATATGTCTATTTGTTAATCTGTGGTTATTTGTGACGTTGACAGTTCTGAGGTACAGTTTAGGTTCACTTCCGGTTTAATGTCATTAGCTTTTTTTCAGAAGATTTTTAGTTTTTACCGTAAATACTATAATACGTACCGGAAGTGTAATTCTTCATTGAAAGTGTTAAGGAAAATTTAATTTAAGGTCTTTGATGTGCTGCAGTAATTTCTGTGGTTTATGACTAAGTATTTTAGAAAGTATTAACTTTATAATTAGTGAAATATTTTAAATTATTCTCTAATTAGTTTAGTCGTACTGAAATGAATTTGCATTTTCACCTTACTCGCTCTAAATTCTTTTAAGACATGCACTAGTTTCTCTTATTAACCGGAAGATTGAAAACCCTTATTATAAATATTACCATAAAATAATATTTGCTAACTTCGATATTGATTATGTCAGTATCTTTTACGGAAGTGATATCGATGCAAAACAATTAAAGCAATAAGGTCAAGTGCATACAACAATGGGCGTCTAAACAATGAGCGATTGTGCACGAGATGCGTCTGTAATCTCTCTGTACGCTTGACTCGAAAATAAGCATTACTTTCTGGCGTATTGTTCTGATTGATAGTAGGTCAGGGGTAGTTAAAATTTGTAGTGGAGGAGGAGAAAGAGACCCTCTTTTAAAAATTAGGACTAAACCGAAGATCAGGTGAGTCGTGCGGCTGTATGGTTAGAGGCAGCCGGTTTTATTGCTTGGAAGAGGGTTTGTCTCGGCCATCCCTCACGGATTAAGAGTCCTCCAACGTTTTATTAAAACTAGAAAGGTGTTTTTGGCCACCCAATTCAACTTTGAATGTAATTTCCAACATTAAAAAGTATTACAACATTAAGTGGTTCATATAAAAAATATTAGATTTTTCATCTGTATATGTAATCATTAAATGAAAAACAGTTTCTACGAGATGTAAGCTTTCTAAAAATCTGATAGTATTTTGAAATAAAGTTAATTATGAAACTTTCATCTGGTAATGCTTTAAGTCGAGAATTTCTAATGGTTAATTTATTAAAACTACGAGTAGTAGCCACCAGTGGTCGAAATTCGACTACAATCATTATTTATTATTAGTAAAGCTGTAAGTCTAAAGACTTAGATGTTGCTGCCATTTTTTATTAATAACACTAAAATTCGGTTATAGTTGTATTAAAAAAATAAAAACAAAATCTGTTATAGCTGGCAACAGACTAGGAAAAGACTAAATAACTTAATAGATATCTTATCGACAGCCGCGTAAATTTTTTTTAATAGGAAACATAACTTACCAGTTATAATTGTACGCGTATTTTTTTGATCGATACTACATTACGGTACGGTATTAATTTATTCTAATTTGTATACGTTCCATTAAACGATTACATTGATTTACTACATACATTTAGTTAACTTGTAGTTTAGATTGAAATTAAGTGTTCTCAATTTCTTTATTGTAACGTTTATTATGAATGGAGGCTTACGATTGGTCATAAATATCTCGTCATTCTCAAAAAGACTTAGGTACAACCCGAATTGAATGCTTCCTCTTTTTTTAGAATTGCTTAGTCTATGAATTAAATATATTAAATTTTACGTACGGAGAGTCCGTCTCTCCCATGATGGCCATGCTTAGTGTAATAAATTCGAGATGTGATTCGAGTGCTATTACTTTTTCTTGTATATAACAATCGTGACTATGCCAACTCTACATGTTTATGGCTCTTACTTCCAAGTGGCTGTGAACAGAGGAAGCGTACCTTATTTCCTAGAGTGTACTGACATCCTCAACTATTTTATTTATTGCTGAAGTATTAAATATATAGAAAGTATGTCTTGTCACTATGTAATTATGTACGCAAATTTTTTAGTGTCTTTTAAGAATCGCGTTTTATATTACTCGTGCTATGATAAAGAATATACATGTATAGGAAGGAGTAAGCGCCATTTCCTAATGCAGAAATCAAACTTACCACTTCTGCCAGTAAACTTTTCAATATTTTAAATCTTTATATTACTTAAGTGTAATTAAAAAAAGTGAATTTAATTTTCATAACAGCACTTCAGTAGAATGCAACCTATATCAAGTTAAAATATTCGTTAAGTAGTACATCTTGAAAGTCATACATTTCGGCTATAAATTAGAAATTAAATGAAATCAGCAAAAAAAGAGTTCATAGTCCTTGTCATTATCGTTAAAATTCACAGAATAGCTGTGTAAATTTTTTAATATTTTAAATTGACACAAAACTGCGCGTGCGCAAATGTATCGCGTCGTTTCCTCTCAGCTATTTTATAAATGGATCATGGACATCTTAGTTCTAATGGATTACTTGTCAATTGACTACTGCTTTTTATACATGCCTATATACATATAAGACGCGATTTTCACTTATGATAGACATTTGTCATAATAATGTCGTACTTGATAGACACAATGTTAAATTTTGCTGTGAAGTATATAAAAATAGTGTTTTAAAATAAGTTATAACTAGAAACTAGGAATATATAGAGTGTAGACTGTTGATGAATGTAACGTCATAAATAACCACATTGATTAATTAATTATTAGGTTAGACTGAGAACTTTTGAAAGAAAGTTTTGCTTTGTGTGTAACGAACTCGGAGTACCGTGAAACGTGATATGTTTCACATTCTAACGATAAGTTGAGTGTTTAACGATGTTTTGAATATATTGGAGAAGATGGCTACTTGTCCCCGCAGAGAGCGCCCTCTCCGGGCCTCTACGACCAGACTGAAGTACTCTAAAACGATTCCTGCGAGTACTGTAAGGTAACAATATCAGTTCTTCCATACTAATATTATAAATACAAAAGTGACTATATCTGTCGGTCTATTTTCACGCTCAATCCGCTAAATAGATTTACATTAAGCTATAGAAATACCTTAAAAACCCTGAAAAGAAGCTACACCTAGGAAATATATACTACGGGAGGTAGCGCTATAGTTGAACAAGTCATTTTATACCGGCTGAAAATCATAACAATAATAGTTTTCCCCTCATACATAACAGCTCTGAACGTCAGCTGCTCCGATAGCGGTGGAGCTAAAGGAGACAGCATGACAAAGTCATTGGAAAAAAATCTGCTCCGATGAATTTTATACCAAGCGAAACTTGTATTAAATCATTGTTTTAATCATATTTTTTCAAAAAATTATCGTCAGCTGTATTGACGAGGGGGGGTTCAATGTCAGTCACGTGCATAAACCTCATTAAAAATTTGATAAATAAAGTTATTTTATACCTTATGAAATTTATATATCTCAATTTTTATACTTTTAAAATAATAAAGAAAATTGTCAGCTGCACTTTGGACGGGGGAAACACCGTCAGTCGTCGTGATAAACATGTCGCGCCCTCAACGGTATCGAGCGTTGCATAGTATCTTTGGAACATAAACTGACGATCTTTACACCCACAAACAATCAGCTGACGACAATTTTTTGTTTCCTTAACATTTAAATTATCTTATACTTAAAATTCAATAAGTATAACATCAATTTCATATAAATCACACCACAGTATATTTACTTATTCCGTGTAGGCTCCAAATTATATTAATATGTACTCTAACATCAAGGAATTTCAAGTTGTAAAAGTCTCTCTACTTCAACGTACCTTTCCTAAAAAAATATTATTCTGGCCTCCAGGTAGAATATACCTGGTAGCTTAGAATAATAACACCTAGAATGATAGTTTCATACATTCATTTCATTCATAATGTTGCAAGTAATTTCGATGGAGATGGAAGGAAGAAAATAATAAATTCACATTTAAGTGGTTCGACGGTGACCAAGTTCCACCATCAGTAACTGGAGTTACAATTAACGATGAAAATCGTTTTGTCCATTTATTATTATTCATTCTACAAATATTTCCTGCCCACTGCCACTTCAGTAACCTGATTCTTTTCTTTACATCTATTATTTTTGTTTTTTTCCTGATGTCTATGTTTCTAACTTTATCTGATAGTTTTAAACCAAGTATGCCTTTTTCCATTTTTCTTGGGCAGAAAGCAATCCTTTCTTCGTCATCTTTCTTCAGTGACCACGTCTGGCAACCATACGTCAGACATGGCAATATCACTACCTCGTAGAGTTTTTTCTTTATATTTATATCAGAATTTTTCATTATTTCTTTCAGTTCCCAGTATTTCCTCCAAGCTAGAGTTATCCTTCTATCTATCTCTTTCCCTGTATTATTTCCGAATGTTACTAGCTGCCCTAAATATATATATTCTTTTACATATTCGATCTTTTCGTTTGCTATTATAATATCTTGAGTTACTCCATTGGTTAAAATCTTGGTTTTCGACATATTCATTAAAAGTCCCACTTTTTGACTTTGCATTGCTAGTTCAATCACCATACTCTCTAGTTCCGTGGCGCTTTCTGCAAAGATCACAATATCATCCGCGAATCGCAAGTGATTTAGTAGTTCTCTGTCTACCTGTATTCCCTTCATTTCCCAATCTAGTCGTCTAAAAATGGATTCGAGCACCGCTGAAAACAATTTCGGAGAGAGAGGATCTCCCTGTCTTGCTCCTCTTTGTAGGTATAGGAAATTCTGACCCTTTACGCTCTAGACTTATTTTGGCGTGACATTTTGTATATATACATTTAATTAAGTTTATGTATTTCCGGTTGACGAATTCTTGTGTTAATGCTGCCCATATAGATTCGAAGCATATCGAATCGAATGCTTTTGTGTAGTCTATAAAACACATATATAAAGTCTTTCCATACTCCTTTGTTTTTTCGATTAGTTGTGTTATAACTTGTATGTGATCTATGTTATGTGTGATTTAAATGTTAAAGAAACAAAAAATCGTCGTCAGCTGATTGTTTGTAGGTGTAAAGATCGTCAGTTTATGTTCCAAAGATACTATGCAACGCTCGAATGCGTTGAGGGCGCGACATGTTTATCACGACGACTGACGGTGTTTCCCCCGTCCAAAGTGCAGCTGACGATTTTCTTTATTATTTTAAAAGTATAAAAATTGAGATACATAAATTTCATAAGGTATAAAATAACTTTATTTGTCAAATTTTTAATGAGGTTTATGCACGTGACTGACATTGAACCCCCCCCTCGTCAACACAGCTGACGATAATTTTTTGAAAAAATATGATTAAAACAATGATTTAATACAAGTTTCGCTTGGTATAAAATTCATCGGAGCAGATTTTTTTCCAATGACTTTGTCATGCTGTCTCCTTTAGCTCCACCGCTAGTGCGACAACTGACGCTCACTTTACTGATTTCCCAACATTAAAGAACTGTTTAAAGTAAAATTCATTCGGTATAAAATGACTAAAAAAAATGCAACGCTACCTCCCGTAGTAATACCTAGGGACAAACGCAAACGAAGCGAAGGTGAATCGCTAGTAAAATAATAAAAACTGTATAATTAAACTTTAGGTACGAAATAAAATGTGAATATTAAGTACAGTTGTGTGGATACGAACGGAAATGTGAACATTACAGTTACATGATTATCATAATGATGATATATTTTCAATTACGAATTTGTTATATTTTTTTAAAGAAAACTGGTGTATTCTTTAAAATTTTAGTTATTAGATAGATATTCATCATCATCAGCCCTTTTTTAACGTCCCACTGCTGGGCACGGGCCTCCCTCAGTACGAGGGGGATCAGGCCATAGTCCACCGCGCTGGCCCAGTGCGTGTTGGCGGACTTCACATGTCTTACGAAAACTTGCTAGGTTCTCTCAGACATGCAGGTTTCCTCACGATGTTTTCCTTCACCGTAATACAAGTGGTAATCATGATAGAAACGATTCGCACATGAAAATATCAGAGGTGCGAGACCCGGATTTGAACCCGCATCACTCGGTTATACAAGCGACGCGTTACCACTGGGCTACCACTGCCTCTTAGATAGATATTAGGTACTTTATATTATAAAAAGGGATAGCATATTCATTATATATCACTTTCCTATTATAAGCAACTCTTGTGCATTTCATGCTTCTAGATTTTCGTTTGTTATTTAAGTTTCATTAAGCATGGTAATAAAAATCAAACTTAGATGCATTTCAATCGAAGACCTTGGTTAAAGATAAGTTTAATAGTACAGATATGGACTCAGTGCTTTCTTATTTACTCGTAATTTAACATTTTAAATTATTATGGACGCTAAGTGCGAGCGGGCAAATTCATAACCACTTTAAAATGTCACGGAACATTAGGTATTGCGTTATTAAAAGATTAGTAAACTGGCATCTTTTTTCATAATAAAGAATGTAAACAATATTTTAATTAAATGCTGTAAATCGTTGCGATGACCAATGCGCGTTACATTACTGTATTAATTTCACCGCTACGTTGATCGCGTGCATATATTCTTCTGTACATTTACTTCATTAAATTATCACCTTTCTCGTGTTGAACTATAATAAAAATGACGCGGATGCGTTTTCCTTACATCATATCGTGTGTTATATGAATAAAATTTATTATTTTTCAGCTTTTTCAGATATTCATTTATCATTTTTATGATAATAAAAAAATCTTTGTTATAATATCTTTTTTTTTAAATCGATGTACTTACCTCTACTTCACACGTGCATACAAATACATATTATATGTAACTTGTTCAGTAATTATTATTAATTATATCATTGTAATGTATTTAATTGCATAATAATCAATGTTTTTATTACTTAATATTCTCATTCACATTTTTAGCGCCACATATTTGAGCACGAAAATGCATCGCTTTGGAAATTTGTCGAATTAAGCCAAGTATGGACTGGCGAATTTATTTTATTCGAAAACTACTTAGATTCTTTCCCCAAAATATGTACCTTTGCCAAAAGATGAAAAAAAAGCGAAAAAGAATGTCAGATTTGCGAAACCCGCGATTTGAACCTGCTTTTCGTTATTTTTTCTGTAGGCAAGAACGTTGCTACTACAACATTTATACTATATTTAGTTTTAATAATTCAACATATGCCTTTAATTTAATACATTCACAAATTAACATATGCATTTGAACAAATATCAATAGAACTATGCATAAAATAACTTCAGCTTTTGCTTCATTGCGTAAAAGGCTGATAAACTAACAAAAAAACCTACCAAATAAATATATTTATACAAAGGATAGATTATCGATGCTTTTTCGTTTCATAATGTTTATATTATTAAGTATGTCGAGCACACATACTTAGTAATGATTTCGCTATAAGGCGTTGAAACCTTCACATATAAAAGCTTATTGATCTAGTTAGAGTGATAAAATTACTTAACAGTAGGTATTGTATTAGATTGAGAGGGTTATTAGGAATCGTACAATCTTTTTTGTATCATATTCAATTTACAAAAGGCTCGTTCCAGATGAAGTTATCTGAATGTAATTGTTAAGCATATGAAAAGTGACCGCATTCTCCATGTTTGCGTCGTCGTAATGCACAGCAATTATACTCGTAATAATACTAGCACTCCTGGCCCGCTCCGTTGGGCGTAAGTTAAAATAAATTAAATAGTTTTTATAGCTTTCTAATAAAATAGAAGTCACCTAAGTTACTTTTTATAAGCTATCTGTGAGTGAAAGTCCCGTGAAAATCGGTCTAGCCGTTTCGGAGTTATGCCGGAGTAAACAGACAAACAGACATACAAAAATTGATTTTTTATATAAGTACCGTATAACTTTCATATGCATTTAGTGAAAAGTTTTCAAAAAAATTTTAAATTACAAATAGAAACTTAAATTTTATTTATATGTACTGATGTAGGTATATATTTGTTATCATTTTGTGAGTAAAGTTTGTAATACATACTATTTATATAATATTTATATATTACTTGAAAGTTGATTCAAGTAATATATAAATATTATGCTAAATCTTAAGCCCAGCTAAGTTTATATTTTATATATACATAATACATATATAAATAGTTTAGAAATTTCATTTTCAGTAGAAAGTCTGTATAACTTGATTTTGATGTAGCGCTATATTTTGGCTATTAATAAGGTTTATGAGGGATGTTCAATATCTTATAACTTTTACCGCTACACTCATAGTCACTTAATGAACCAATAACACGAGAATCTCCATACTACAGAACGATGTAATGGTTCATTAAGTGACTGTGAGTGCGACGGTTAGTGTCATTTCATTAATGATACAGTCTATTATTTTCACTTCATTTTAATATGGTAAAAAAATTGTGTTACTAAAAATGAAACAAAGCAAGCCACCTTGCATTTTTCATTCGATCTTTAGATACATACCTCATTAAAGGTAACAATTAAGATAAATTACAATAATTTGTCAGTTGCAACATATCTGGCATTTGCAGTTGGAGAACGGTGTTATCGAGGTTATTACAAATGTGAATGGATGTCATCTTATATATTGCATACCTTTGATTTTGACCATAGAGTAAAAGCTTTTAGGCAAATTGGTATGGTATTTTGTTTAGCAGGAATATTTAAAATTATATATAAATTATTATACTTGTGAGTTTATTTTTGTGATAGTGATCACTTTTCCTTCTTTAAACAATTAATATCGTATCGGGCAAGACTGAAGACATGGATATATACAGTTTAGAAAAGCGCCGAATATTGGTATTTGGTAGGTTTGGTCTATGGTGGAACAATACTAACCTTTTCTATAATAATGGATACTAAAATATTATAATAATATGTATATGTGTATTATTATTTAGTAGTAGAGGCAGTGGTAGCCCAGCGATAACGTGCTCGCTTGTATAACAGAGTGATGCGGGTTCAAATCCGGGTCTCGCACCTCTGATATTATAATGTGCGAATCACTTCTATCATGATTACCACTTGTCTTACGGTGAAGGAAAACATCGTGAGGAAACCTGCATGTCTGATAAAACCTAGCAAGTTTTCGTAAGACATGTGAAGTCCGCCAACACGCATTAGGCCAGCGCGGTGGACTACGGCCTGATCCCCCTCGTACTGAGGGAGCCCGTGCCCAGCAGTGGGACGTTAAAAAGGGCTGATGATGATATTATTATTTAACAACACCCATTTTAATTCCTTTTTCGATACTTTCCATTCAAAAAAGACGCCACGAGACGGTAGTGTTTTGTCAGATTTATAAAGTTGCCACTAAAACAGTAATAACTCGGTCTACTAACAATAATTTGGATTATATTGTCCATTACTATATCCTCAGTTACGTATAAAACTGACTTATAAAAGATTACTGTTGAGTTTTTTTGCAGTCGGAAGTAATACAAATTGAAAAATGAAAAGTAGATCAGGCTTACAATATTAAATTTATATAACTAATGTATCTTTTATTAGAAAAGGTTTAAGTTACGTTCAATAATTCATTCGCTTTATTTTTTTTTATAATATGCATTAGGTAGCCTAAAGACAACCTTTGTAGTCACGACATGACTAATAATGGTCTTACAAATTACTCCTAATGTTTAACATTATCAATTGTAAAATGATGTAAGCTAACTAAAAGTAAAATTTTGACTGTAATATCACTGCAAATGTTGAAGTAAAATTTTTGGATTTTTCAGATTAACCTCGAGTATACACTATTCATTAACAATGATCAATTAAATTGGTTCTTAGTTGGTGCAGATATCGCTTGATTATCATTTTTAATCGATTTCAGAAAGAAAAATGAAGCTAGGTACTCAATTCGTCTATCTTTTTGTTTCTATCTTCATCTATTAATCGATATTCAAAATTATTTTTTTATAAATAAATACCTATATAGCTATAGTGTAGTTCCTTAGAAATATAAAAGATCCAGCCCTAAAGGTGAAATAATGTCAGTGTAGTTGTTCTGTTATTAGTGTTAGTAATAAATTTAATAAAGAATTAATCGAGTAGGAATTATATTTAATTGTTTCTCGGGTTACGACAACCGGCTATCAAAATATTTCTATCGTAAAAATGAGAAATTTTATTCTAAGAACTAGCCTTTCCCGCGGCTACGCGCGCGTTTTAAAGGCTGGAAACCAAATTCTTTCATCCTGCCCGTCCACCCATCTTGCACGCGCAGATTTTGTTGCTAAGTTATGTTAGAGCCGTGATATCTCGTAAGATATTTATTGAAATCAAATGATTCCAAGAGCAATTTTGGTCAAAATTAAATACTTGTGATGAATAACTTATTTATTTGGATAAGGATTAATATCATATTAATTAAATACCTTCGCGAATAATGCATTATCTGAAAACAAATTTTATTAGCAATTATGCATGATTACGCAGCGCACGCAACGGAAGCTCTCAAAACGTTTTTGCAACAATTTTCATTGAATCTCCGCTCCTATAGGTCGTAACGGGATTTTATATAGCCTTTATAGGACTATCTAACACCAAAAGATTTTTTCAAATCGAAACAGTAGTTCCTGAGATTAGCGCGTTCAAACAAACAAACAAACTCTTCAGCTTTATAAATGGTATAGAGTAAAGATATAGAGTATAGAAGATAACATTTTCGATTGATAAATATATAACCTTTAACAACCTTTATAATAAATAACCTTTTAATAATCAAACTTTAACCCAATTCTATACTTATTAAGCCTCGTAACAAAATGACCATTTTAAAACACATGTTTAATCACTTTCACTAATTATACTATTTAAAGTTGCATATACTTACCATTGTATATTAACTTATTATAAAATCAACTCTATATACGGGTTTTAAGAATTAAATTACAATGAACTATTTAAAACTCATCGCTTTTTATAGTTTCATTGTATAACAATGAAATTTTCTTATAACGCCATCTGTTGTTGAGTAGAAATGGTGGGAAAATGTCTGGAAGAAAATTTAACATTGTTAACATGTTTTCTCTTATTGACAATGTCATAAACATACCGTTAATGTAAAAGGTCAACTACTTAGGACGTTACAATTAAAATACAAAATCATGTGTTATTTATAAAAATGATCCGGACTTATGTTCTATATATTCTTATGTTACAGCGAATATTTCCAACTTAGTGAAACTCCCGGTTCTTTTCTGATAAAAAATATCGATGATTTTAATTTATAGTAACAGATTGTATTTTATGATTTTTGAATTTGTCTATTTCTATATCTATACATATAATAAAACTATGCATATAATTTATAACAATTTTTGGAAAATCTTATTGGAATAATAATTATTCTCAATGCAAAGGCTCGATGTAAAGGCTCGTTTGGCTGTGACCGCATCAAGCGAAAACCATTGAATAAATTTTGATGAAATTTGGTTTAACGATAGATGGCTATTTGGATAAAGTATAGGACACCTTTAATGTAAGAAATTATTTAATTTCTGATAAATCTATACTTTCGTTCAAACTTTCCTAAGCTCGAGCGATAATACTCCTAAGAGCGGGGCGAGGATGAACTACAGTAATAAAGTAACAATCTATTTTTTTATGACTTGGTAAATAAATTCTCCAACGCCCTGTTTTAAACTTAAAAAAATAGTTAAGTAACTATTATGAAATGTAGCAGAATGTATATGCTTGGATTTCCGTTATTTTTAACATAATGATTATGAAACGTTTTGCATTAGGCAACTACCCTTATATAATGAAAACAAATGAGTTATATTTACAACAATAATTAGTCTATGTCCTATACTTTTTTAGTAAATAAACCTACATACTGAAAACAGGAAAAAATATCACCAGTTACACTTGAAACCGTATTTCAACAACTGAGATTTTATCTGAAGCAATTTTAGGTACTTGATCTTTAGCGAAAGTATTTGTAAACCGCCTGTCATGTAGTCTCGTTTCGGACATGATAAAGAAACGTAACGTGGTCTAACTCACGAGCGAATTACTAAGGCTAAATACTTGGTATCAAAGTTTATGATTTCTAGTATAAAAAGTAAATAAAATAATATATAATACTCCTTTTGACCTTACTGTAAGATATCTGTAGTATGTATTTACTACTACATTGAAAAAATCTTCAGAAATAGAATAAAAATCTGAATCCTAATTTACTCGTTGTGTGGAAATTAAGCAAAGCAACACGCTAACTACAGATTTTATAAGTTGCATTTTTAATTTGAACAATAATTTGAATAGCAAGAATTAAGTCAAATAAAAGGTCAAAATAAAAAAGAATAAGTGAATAAAATTATTCATATTAAATTATATTTCCTTTACACAAAGTATTGTTGTATTCTGATAAAAGTAGACATAATCACAATCGCCTAAAACTTGCATCAAACTTCGTATCACGAATTGCTGCGTAATTAATGTCAGAAAAAATATTTTAAGGCAAGCTTGTTTCCTTTCCCTAATTTTGAAACATCGCTTGAAATTGTCTTTTTATTTCAATTGTTACGCAAATTACGGTTATGTTTGTATATATTTATTTATTAAAAAATTATCTAAGCTCTATGTTAGTTAATCTATAATGTATCCAAAGAGTTTTATGTGTACTAGCTAAAAGCTCTGAACTTTACAAGATATTTGCAAAAAAGCATAAACTTCGTGAAATTTTTATTTAAAAAAATATTAATAATTATTTAAAACGTTAATTATAAGAAGGATTCTTATCCATATCTATAATCTAGCTATTTTTTTATAAGAAAGTAGTGTTTATGAGTTTAACTGAGGAGTACAAGAAAATTATTTAGATTAAACTTACTAGTAAATGTACCTACTTAAATACAGTTTCGAATAGTCATCTAATAACTCTTATGTAAAGACTTATAAACAAATAATTTTCTAAAGTACCATTCGTTAAGATGAAATCTATGTATTAAAATGACAAGTATGTAATGTACGTAATATTATAAAACACTATTCAATGACAAACAATTTTCGATATTATAATATGAAATGCCATAATTATTTTAAGAACCATCTTTTACATAACATATTATTTAGAATAGATCAATAAGAAGAAACATATGTCATTTAACTGTGTGAAAATGAATTTGTCAAAGAGCACTTTCGCTACATTTTCTTCTGAAAACCTTTAAGCTCTCAGTGTGGTTTTGGCTCGCGGCGCGTGCGCATGTCCGAAATAATCGATTTTGTTCCATCCATAGTGGTATTGAAAATGACTCTCTTTTTGTTTCGCAAAATAGTGTTGTCATAAGTGAATTCGAATTATTTCTTGATTGTTTTCTAATTGGTGAAATTTTTAACTTTGTGAAAAACAAAATGACACTTAACAACAGCAACCCGCCGTACACTCGGGTTGCGAGTAAATTTTTTGGAAAGAAATCTAAGAAAAGTAAGAAATATGTGAAAATGAAATCTGGGACTTACAGTGGTCGTGAACGGTAATTGTATTTTTATAATATTAACTAGTGCAATTTATTTAAAAAGTACAAATTTATAAAATATAAATTAGTATATTTAAAAAATGCCCAAAAATTTTTGTTTATCATCTAAAAGTTTATCAATTATCATGTTAATGTACTATACGAGTATGTAGTTACTAAAAATATATAACAAGTAATAAATAACAAAATACGCTACTTTTGCTGCGGGAATTATTATCACATCTTTATATAATTTTTATCTTCCATTCATATTTTATACTTATTTATGACATATGTATGTGTATGAAGTACCTGTAAACCTCATATTATAATAAGCACCTTAAGGCTTATACGCTTTGGTACGTTGTAAGTTAATTCAAAATACAATAATTAATTAAAAGTAAGACCGAGTTTCTAAAATTGTGTTTTGTGCGAGAATTGGATGGATCATGCACAGGTCAGTTACGTGACCATTACAACACAGTGATTATCATAAAGAAACCTCTCTTTTCAAACATGAATAAATCATATAATTATCATCGTAACCCTCTTTATCTAATTTTGGTAAATAGTTATTTTTTTTATTGAATTATAACAAACGACGAATAAGCTATTTATATTTTACTGATATAAAGAAAATACTACAAACTTTAGATTCGGCCTCGATTTCAATAAATTCTTCAAACAATATTTAATGTAGGTACTTCAAAAATATTCATTTAAATTTCTAATATATATATGAAAGCTGCTAAAGCTCTTAAAAGTATACTTGAACTTTATCAAGGGGATCGTTATAGTGTTCTATATATTTTCTAGGGGGTCTAGCCTATGTTATATCATATACCATGTCGTACACCTGTTAACGAAGTACCGTAACACAAATCATCGATAGTTTTCACTTTTTCACTCTCGGTTTCACTGCAACTGTCACGACTCATATTGCTTAATGCCAAAAACCTGTTCTAGAATCGTTTTCGTTATAAATTAGAATATTAACACGTCCCACTACGAAATACGAAAGAGACTACATATTATGTATGATACTTGTTTTTATACATACGTAATATATGTGTACACGTGTTTTTAGAACGAAATGGCTTAGTTTTTATATACTTTTATATTTATTCAATACTAAAAGTACTGTTAATGATATAACTTTTTTAGACATAGTTATGAATAAGCTTAGTGTTATTTGTTTGTTTTAGTGACCTCTTTTCTTTTACAATATTATGTAATTTAAGGTCACTTTTTAGTATATTTTACTATTGCTTAACTTATTTTTTTAGTAAAGTAGTATATTATTTCTAATAAGCTGAGGTAAATGTTGATAAGCAATTACGAAACAAAAGTCTGACAAGATCCAAGCCTTCTTTAGTTAAGCTTAAGGACTTTCGTGATGAAAGCAAGTGCAGTTGATTTTACGAGAATTTTGCGTTAACCTTTTCCCACGGCTTCATATATTTTGAAACTATGCATATAGGAGTGTTAAATAACATTTCTTATACTATTCGAAAATATTTACTTAGACTTATAAAAAAATTAAACATCTCTACATATTGCATTCTAATAAATCCGGCCCGCTTCACTGGTTGTAAGTTAAAAATTAAAATAAATTAAACGGTTTTTATAATTTTCTAATAAAATAAAAGTAGCCTAAGTTACTCCTTATAACATTAGCTATCTGCGAGTAAAAATCACGTCAAAATCGGTTCAGCATTTTCAGAGATTAGCCGGAATAAACTAAGAGACAGACAAAAATTCTAAAAATCGATTTTTTGATAACAGTACCGTATATACTCAAGCATCAAGTGAGAAGCTGTTATTTTAAATCTAAAAACAGACACTTTCATTTTATTTATATGCACTTGTTGATATAATATATTTACTAAAATAAACTCATGAAGATGTCACGAATCGTATACGTAAAAACATAGGAACAAACATTGTGCTTATTACTTTTTCTAAGTCATTAAAATATTATCTGTTGAAACATCTTGTAATACTTCTCAATACTGGACCGTACACTTCATACGAAGGCTATAGTCTGCCATGCTGGCTAAATGGTGGCAAACTTCACTTCTGTTTCGAAAACATTCTAGGTTGTCACGAACATCCTCACAATATTTTCTTTAACTCTAAGACAACTGTTTATCGTGATAGAAATGATTCGTACACGAAAATTTTAAACATGTGAAATACGGGATTTGTACCCGCCTCAATACGTTCCCAATCGAAAGCTGAACCATTAGCCACTGTTCCGTTAAATAGTTACTTTTTAATTATAAGTTAATTTCATTTGTAAGCATTTTTCTATCGCACAATAGTTTCACACGTAAAACTCTATTCAACAGCTTCGTTCATCAATTATTAACATCTAAGTTTGAGTAAGTTTTTCAAATGACCACTTTATATTCGAATATATTAGATAAACGTGAAGGAAGATTGGTTAGTGCATTTCAAAGAAAGTTTTATGGTCGAGAGTGCTTTATTGCGGGCATTGACCTCAGAATTGCAAATGAAATAAGCTTTATAATACATCGCGTGAATGAAATTGGTTTTATCAATACTTTTGTGTATACTGTTATATAAATATCCGTATGAATGTTAAGAAATATATGAAAAGTGGGAAGTGAAAGATTAAGTTTGGTGCTGTTATGTTTATTGATATACATTAATTATATATAACATTAGCAATACCCGCGGCTTCGCCCGCGTTCATTCGGGATCCGCGTTACTTCTTGTAAATGCAAGTCGTAATGTTAATGTTTCTTAAAATATTTCATAGAGCTTGGCTAATGCGGGCTATATGTTGGTAGTAGTAGCGTATGTGGTAGAAGAAAAGTGGCAACGTGCTCGCTTGAAAAACCGAGTGAAGTGGGTTCAAATACCAGGTCTCGCAACTCATGAACCTTGATGATTTTTATGTGCGAATCATTTCTAACATGATTATACCATCTTGCGGAGAAGGAAACATCATGAGGAAACCTGCATGCGGAAAGAACATAGCGTATTTTCCGATAGTACGTGAAGTCCGCTAACTTATATGTGGTAGACTTTGTATTGATTTCGTGTATTGAAATTGCCTGAGTCCAGGAAAGAGGCGTTACAAAGGGCTATATTAGCCGAATTATGAAACTCTTATGCTCAAAATATTGTAGTGCTTAACACAACCATTGCTCCGTTACCTTTCAAGAAAAGATGTCAAAATTAAGGTTTATTTTATACTTGGTGTGAAAGAGCTTCTAGAATACTAAGAAAATTGCTTTTCAGAATATATTTGACGCAGTTTTTGAGGTATTATGAAATATTTTTGGTCACTCACTTTGTCAGTTAAGTAGTTATTCCATACTATACAAATACTATACTATAACATACAAATCCCGGCCAACAAAATATTACTGATATATTACTAATTTATAAAGCTAAAGAAACATCTTTATAGTTTTCTTTTGTTCATTTGAACACTAGATAATACTTATATTTCTATTTAACTTAAATATCTTCTTAATGAAAGATCTTATGCGTTTTCAGAAAAAAAATTACGTATTTTAGAAAATGGCGACATCTAGTGACCAAAAGCCATGAGTAGAATAAACTCTACAGTCGTAGAGTGTTTTTCCCATGCAGTCACAGACAATTACAAAATAATTAAAAAACTGTAAATTTGGCTTCTGTATCGATCATATTGACCATTTAAATAAACATTTAAAAAAATATGTGATGCCTATCGAGCCTAGGTACTAGGCAGGTAGGATATATGGTATCCAGCAATCTGGATAGATGGCATCTTTTTGAATACGTTAGAATACTATGTCTACAATAAAAAAATTATATGTTGCTAATTTATAAACAAAGGTGGGACCGCGAGTAATGCTATTAAATTCATTGAATTGAATTCATTTGAATCTTAATTTAATACTAATATTACATATTTTGAATATATCTGGCGACATCTATTGAAAATTTTCTAAATTACGAAGGAAAAACAGGGTTTCTAAAAAAGTGCATAAAAACGGCTTAATCGTTGACTAACTAGCTAACATTTCCCGTGGCTTCGCCCGCGTTCTAAACACTGGAAACGAAATTTTTAGATTTTACTTGTTATTATACTATACTAGCGACTCACCCTCGCTTCGCTCGGGTTCGTCCCCAGGTGTAACCTAAGATTTTCCCGCTTTTCTGTTGAAATTTTTCCTGAATTTTCTTTGCTATAAACCTCACGGAGCCCGAGACCTTTCCAACGAATGCAAAACCGTGGAAATCGGTTCGTGCGTTCTGGAGTTATAGCGTCAGGAAGGAAAACCCGACTTATTTTTATATAGTAGATAATGTAATGTTACAATTATAAAGGTTTCCTCGATAAATGGACTATTCAACATTATTTTTCAATTCGAACCAGTAGTTCGTGAAATTAGCACGTACAACAAACCAACGAAACTTCAGGTTTCAAAAAAGAAGTTTCAGGAAATGTTATAGTGTAATATTACAAGAGTCAAACAAATACCCTATAAGAATTAAATACCTGATAAGATCAAATGTGTATAAGACTGGTGGTAAAGCACTTTAGTATAGTTTTTATGGATTTTTCTTTCTCTCGAACGAAATACACATTAAAGACTTACAAACCTGGAGCAAAATCCGGAGTAATAAATAAAATGATCTCACGTGCATCTTAAAGCTGTTAACGTTAAAACCTTTATTTAATCACCTCAAATATATCCTAAGCCTCATATACACTTAGCTAGTCAAAATATAATATTATTTCAAGCCTTTTTTTACTTCCCCAGTGCTAATACGGCGATGGACAATGACGTCACACCGGTGTATCTTGCGGCGCAAGAGGGGCACTTAGCGGTACTAAAGTATCTAGTGCTAGAAGCTGGGGGCAGGCTGGACGCACGTGCTCGAGATGGGATGCTGCCGATACATGCCGCGGCTCAGACTGGCTGTCTGGATTGTGTTAAGTGGATGGTATGTAACAATCACCAGATTATTATATGTGTATGTATGTATTTAGCTCTTATTAAGGTCCCACTGCTGGGCACGAGCCTCCCTTCAATATAAGAGGGATCAGACCATAGTCCACCACGCTGGCCTAGTGCGGGTCGGTGGACTTCACATGTCTTATAAGAACTTGCTAAGTTTTCTCGGTTTTATAAGAAGTGCGAGATCTGGATTTGAACCCGCATCACTTTTATCCCGGTTATCCAAGCGAGCGCGTTGCAGCTGGGCTACCAGTGTCTGTCGTATTATCTTTACAAGCTCTACTAGATCTGAACATTAAATATTTTTTGGGAATCTTATTTGAAAAGTCATTTCTGTCGATACCGAGGCCGATTTAGTTTTTAGTATTTTGTCTATCTCTGAGCGCATTAAAAGCGAAATTTAGTGTGATGATGTTACCCTGGTCAAAATATAGGATACTTTTTACTGCAGGAAAATGTGACATTGAGAAATTTATAAAAACCGTATCTATCTATTATATAAATACAAAATATATTGTATAAATGCGCAGTATAATTTTGTAATTTATGCAATAAAAGAAGCTGACTTCATAGAAATATCTCATGTATGTACTTCTACGAAGCCGGCCTCAGTATTCGTGGTTTTGATCCATGAACCTCTTGGTTATGGACTCAGCACGCTTTCACTGCGCCACTCTGCTGATGCTTAGATTTGTGAAAATAAGCTTTACAACATTAGTAACAGAGTATGACAAAAAATAATTAATTAACGTAAATAAACTAATAATTATATATTTAAGTTGCTAACCAGTAATAATTTTCGCTTAGATTACTTTTCAATTAGGTATTCAATTTATATTATTTTACCATATTTATTATATTTATTTATTATATTAGGCATTATTATTAATTTCACAAAGGTCCGAAGGTCAAAAAAGTTTAAATGGCCTACGAAAACTTATTCATTCATAATCGCTACAACTGAGCTTACATTTGCGGCGAAGGACGGTATCGATTAGTTTGTTCCTCCATACTAGCAGCGCACATGTATGCGCAGACAAAGCTTTTGTCCTACGTTTAGACAAACCGTGTAACAATAGGTCGAGATACACGAAATAAATTAATATATTATATTCAAGAGTTGCTCCGTCAATATTATACTGCTTATTTTTTGACTTAAACATTGTTTTATCTATCAAATTTATTTATTTGCATCTCTTTTGCAAATGTTGTCTATCTTATTTTCAATATTTCAAGCATCAGCAGAGTAGCGCAGTGGAAGCGTGAAGGGCCCATATTCCAGAGGTCCGTGGAACTAATCCACGTTAGATGAGGCGGACTTCGTAGAGATATAGACCAAATATTTCTATGAAGTCCGCTTCTATTATTGTTCAAATTACAAAACCTTTTTAAAGTAATAATATATTAATTTATATATAATTTCATAAACAAGGTTTTTTTTCGAATAGTAAAATTATATTTTTTAAATTTTTCGATGTATTCGTTAAAAACTTAAAAAATCATAAATATGCGTATTATAGTATACATGGTGCCATCTATTGAAATGTTTTCAAAGTAAATCTTATAGAAAGCATTGTTGTTCAATTTTAGAAAAAAACTAAGTACATACGAATATGCAAGATGCTATAACAAGAGTTATCCGTTGTAAATATTTATGAAGGCCTATATCATCATCATCAGCCCTTTTTAAGGTCCCACTGCTGGGCAAGGGTCAGGTCACTCAGTACGAGGAGGATCAGGCCATAGTCCAAGGCTTGTACATATTATTTTAATTAATTTGCCAAAATATTAAAGATAATGATAATACTAATAGAGTTTCACTGATTGTTAATCGAAGTGAAATGATAGGAATTTGCATAGTAAATACAATGTAAATAAAATGTGTGAGTCGCTAGAAAACTGTTTAGGAAAAAGTTGACAAAAGTATGTGTTTCTATTATGAAATATCTAAATGAAGTGTGGTCATCATTATTATGAGATAAAGCAAGCAGACTCTACCACCATCTTATTTCTTAATTCAAAAATATATACTTAACCATCGTAGATAATATTATTCGTGCTATGACTGTACTTATATCGAAACTTTGATACACGCTATTACAATATAAGCACTATTTTACATCCAAATTGTACGTTAAAGTGGTATTTATGGAAATAATCATATGAAATAAGCAGTGTTACAATATTACGAATGATCTTTTTAAAGCTTCCTTTTTGATGTAACTTTCATTCAAATACTGTAATTTGTTGGCGAGGCTAGGCGATATTACTTAATCCTTATATTCAAATCATTAGTCTACACATGTAAATAAAATTTAAGTGTCTGTTTGTAATTTTATAATAGCAGCATATATATATTACTAGCAGTGCCCGCGGATCCACCTGCATTAATTTTTTTAATCGCTACTAAATTTCATTCAGTTACTCGCTGGGTTGATTTATAGATTGCCTGAAAATTTATTCAAAATCACTCCAGCTATTTCAGAATCTAAATATTTCATAAACCAGAACTTTTTCATATATATGCATACCCCTCTCCCGCATTTGGCACTCCCTCCCTCACTCCATTGACATTTTTAAATTCGTAATATCTTTTGAATAGAATGACCTATTTGAATAACTCTAAAAGTTATCTACTAAGAATTTACTAACTCCCTGCCAAATTAAAAATTTTAGCACAAAAATTGAAGGAATCTTGAACAAACTTGCAAGAGCCCTCTGACCACCTTAATCTGGCCCTGTTTAAAAACCATTCTCAGTGGTTTTCCACTAACAATAACCATCTCTCTACCAAATTTAAAGTTTGTAGCACAAACGATTGATGGACGTTAATATAAACTTGCGACAGCAGCTTAGATCTCTTCAATCCGGCCCTGTCGCAACATCCGTTCTTTGCGGAAGTTTAAAGTTGGTAGCAAAAAAATTAAGGACTTTCAAACTTTCGTGAGCCCTTAGATCACCTAATCCTAATCCGGCCCAATCGTAAAATCCGTTCTTAGCAGACATCTACTAACTTTAAACTACATCCCTGCCAAATTTAAAGGCTCTAGGACAAAAAATAAAGGACTCGCATAAAAACTTGCGAGAATCCATAGACCACCATAATCCAGCCCTGTCGCAAAATCCGTTCTTAGCGGACGTCTACTATCTATTAACTAACTCCCTGCCAAATTTCATCATTATACGTCTAGCGGTTTTCGAGATTTCGCGTGCAGTTTAATCAATCAGTGTTTTTCGCATTTACGAGTATATATATCATAGATATGGAACTTGGAGAATAAAGCAATTTATTTAATGTTTATTGGTTTGTTTGGACTAATCTCCAAAACGGTTGGACTGATTTTGACGAGACTTTCACTAGCAGATGGTGTTGTTATAAGAGTTAGCCTAAACTACTTCTTTTTTAGAAAGGAAATCATGGTTCCACTCACGATCTGAAATCATGGTCTCGGAGGAGAACAGACAGCCAACCCACAATAAAAAAACAAAATGGCACCAAAGTACCTTGATGTATTACTCGTATAAGTAATCACAGCTTATTATTTTATTCAGTTAACAAATGAATGCTCACATTTATGACATGTAGAATATGTCATAATTTAAATAAGACAATGTGTTAATTCACAAAGTTTTGGCTCGCAAAGATTCTCCCACGTTACTTTATTACAACATTTAAAGCATTTCCTTCCTGTCTGAAGTCAATCTAATAATGCTCTACTAAAAAGCTCAGTATCATTTCCATACGTTACGCAAGCAAAGATAATAGTTTTTTACGATGACAGTACAATTACAGTTATATAAAAGTAATTCATAAGAGAAAATCATCTAATTATAAGTCAATAACTTTCCACTATCAATCACAAAACGGGAAACAGCTTGCACGCACTTAATTTGCTGTGATTTGCTAATAAATATCAATGACGTTATGTAAAGACGCAGTTAGTTTAACTTAAAAATATTGTTTTTAACCTCCGATGCAAAATCGACGGGTGTTATAAGTTTGACGTATCTGTGTGGGTGTGTCGGTCTATGGCATCGTAGCTCCTGAACGAATGAACCAATTTTGATATTGAATTAGTCGACAGTGTTCTTAGCTTTGTTTCATGAAAATCCGTCCAAAATGACCGCCGCTACGAAATGGCGAATGACATATTTTTGCACAACTCACTCAATATGGGTATCAAATTAAAGGGCTGTACTAGTAGAATACTATTTTTAGTATTTTATGTTGGTTTTTTAATAGTTTTAAATTTTTATATAATTTTTTATTAGTTTTTATTATAATATTTTAAATATCACATTACGATTACATGTGCAAAAGTTTTGTATATTTGAATGTTCGTTAGTTCGTAACTGTGAAGAAGCCAGACGGATTTTGATGTTTAATGCATAGGTATTATCTAAATTCTAGGCTAGCATATAGGCTACTATTAGAAACCTAGCCTATAATATGATCACTATCGCTAGTTTATAATTTAACGATAATGTAAGATTTATTGTAAAATAATAAATTTATTTAAAAACGCTTAACTTGAGCCGATGAAGTATCTTTTTCTTCCATAACAGATTAAGAAATAAAAATTATTTTAATTTTCCTATATTTTCTTTGATAAAATGTGCACGTTTCACAAATTTCAATATTGAACTATATCTGGTACAAGGAGTAATGTATAACTTCCTGAAAAATTAGATTAAGCTACACTTTTACGTATATTGATTAACGGAAATTTTCTGAAAGGATTTCCTCATTTCTTGCCATATAACTTTAAGCTATATAGACTGGTATACGACGTAGTAACTATTATTAATATCCGGTACAAAAATTTCAAACTAATTTACAAACATCACATTTATTAATCTCTACATTTTAAAGTTTTGTATCTGTGATTTACACGCGGATAAATATATAGAAGTGCAGCGTGTAATATACAAAATAAAATGTTTTAAGATATCTGATAGACGGAGAGAGAGAGAGAGAAAGAGAGAGATAAAGAGGGAAAAATAATATATACATATTTACGAATGTCAAAAACAAAATTTTATAATTATACAAATTTGTGTTCTTTTTTATTATTTTACAACAAATAGAGACACTTATAATTTTTTTAATCTATGTATAATAAATTTGTATTTTATGAATACCTAACCATCTGATTTACTTGAATATAGAATAGTATACTAACATAAAGCTGAGCTTTGTCAGAGCTCTGTTACAGCTATACTACCTCTTTGTTTTGTAACAGATGGCGATAATAGTACAATAACATTTTATACAATGAACACAAAATTGTTAATGTTATTTTTTTAATGCTTATAAAATTATATTTTTTTGACAGATAAAACATCTAGATTTAAAACTAAACTAAAGAAAACACTTTTCCTTTTATAGATAGTTGAGCGTGGTGTAGACCCCAATGCAAGAGATGGAGATGGGGCCACCCCGTTACACTTCGCAGCATCCCGCGGTCATCTGTCCACCGTACGTTGGTTGTTGCGTCATGGAGCTAGACTACACTTGGATAGACATGGCAAAAGCCCTATAAACGATGCCGCTGAAAATCATCATTTAGAAGTAAGGTTTATTTTATGTTTTAAACTTTCTCTTCTTATTACGTACAAAAAATGTAAAAAAAATCTAAACTAAAAAGTAGAAAATAATACTTTTAAGAACTTTGTTAATTTTGGAGTCGGTGCCAGCCAAAGCAAAATAACCCTAAAAAGATACATATTCGATTAATCTATCAATTTGTAAACATAATCAAAATACCTGGCTGGCACCGACTCCAAAATCAACAAAGTTCTTAAAAGTATTATTTTCTACTTTTTAGTTTAGATTTTTCTCTTTTTAGTGCAGATTTTTTTGAAGTCGGTTTAATTTTTTTTTAAAAAATAACTTATTTTTCCATTTTTAGTGTGCCTTTTATTTAGCTGATTTAATTATAGTGACTTACTATATGTCACTAATTTAAAATCTCTTTTAGCTTTATAACGAGCGAACGAGCACACCTATTAGCGTATGTAACGTAATAGTAATTAATTATCGGGTCTACCGAAAGGGGTACCAACACCCCCCCGTGTTGGTGTCCAAAGAGTACTCGATCTACGACTACTGTAGCTGTAACTAAACTACGAGCTCATCTTTATGTTAACATTCCCCATACGAAATAGTTTAAATAAACCACGTCCATTATTCCACCTAACTCCTAGAGTTTAATGAGATTTACATTCTATTATCATATTAACGTAATAGCCTGGAAGAACACAACTATCAGTCTATATGTATGTATAATTTTAAAGGAATTTCCTTTCAACTCCTAGCCGTTGAGGATTAACTGGAGCCATCATCAGCTTATCCACATGAGATGGTAATTATCAGATGCAAATCCTTAAAAAACTTTAGAAAATATATGAAAAATGTACTAAGTGCCTATAAAATTTAAGAGTTGCCATCGATTTCCCTAGGATCCCATTATCAGATCCTAACTTGGTGACAATGGGAACATCTTGGAAGTATACCCTACCAAACAAAAAATAAATTCTTGAAATCGGCCCACAATTGACGCATAAATCGGTGAACAGAGATAAACAATAACATTTGAAGAATTCTACCTTCCATCATCAGCTCATCAAATGAGATTACGATTTTCAGACGCAAATGCTTGAACAGCTTTAGAAAATATATAAAAAACATAATAGGTGCCTATAAATTTTGAAAGTTGCCCTGGATTTCCCTGGGATCCCATCATCAGATTCTGATTTGGTGATAATGGGACCCCCTCAGAACTATACCCTACCGAACAAAAGAAAATTTTTTAAAATCGGCCCACAGTTGGCGGAGAAATCGGTGAACATACATAAAAAAAAATACATACATCGGAACATATATCCTTCTTTTTTGAAGTCGGTTAAAAATGCATGGGTATTTATCATAACTGCAAGTATTTTCGGTCTAACTGGAACAAAAGGCAGCGTTCAGATTTACGACACATTTATTTACATTCCATACAAAAATATTTGTCAAAAAAAAATTATCAGTTAAAAAAAGTGATACCTAATAAGACACAAAGAATGATGGACAAATATTTTTTTTATATTTTTATCTAATAATAGATCATATGCATTGACATTGATTTTAATATAACTTGTGATTTTAATGTAACTAAATACATTAATTGAAATGTACTAGCCTTGACAACACGTTTGTCTCAGTTTGTAGTGAGGCTACTTGCTATGACAGCGGTCAGCGAGTCGCGGGTTCGAGTTTCGCTAGGGGTATTTATTCGTCTTATGAGTACTAACATACGTACCAGTCTGGGTGTAAAATATACAATAGGTTATTTCAACAAAAAAGACCTAAAAAGTAACCAAATATTTAGTTGTAGAAATAATTCTAGTTCACGTAATCCAAATTATGTGAACTAGAATTATTTTTAAAACTAAATCAAACTAATCCTAATTATGTGAACTTATTTATTAACACATTAAAAATATCTCTTTCTATAATCTTTCAATCTGTTTAAGAATAAAACAATTTAAATAAACCATCCAATGTGAAAACACCTTTATAAGGCGATTGTTTTATTAAAATGCTCATGCATTTATAAGCATATTAAATTCATATCATTTGTGTATGGAGGCGAAAACAATAGATTTGCTTGGAAAGTGTATCGCTCGGAGTCGTTAACGTTATTTGGATACGTAATTGCGCACGCGCATGAGATTTCTCTTCGGTGTAATAAGAGGCCCTTGTTGTAGTTGAATTTATATAAGAAATATTAATTATTCATTGTTTTTCTTTAGATTACTATTATTATTAATGTGTTAGTTTGTATGTGTGTCAATTCCTTCCTGTTGCAACAGATTGTCAGATTTTGATAAAATTTAGTAGGACATAATATGGACTTATAACCTGGAATTACATAGACTATTGTTAGGCACTTAGACTTACATGAGTGAAGTTAGGATCAGCAATAATAATTAATAACTTATGAAGTTCGTTTGACGAAGTAGGTATCTTACATCTTACATTACATAATCTATGTAACTATATATTAGTGTTTATATCGGATTGAATTATTACAGTTAAAAAATGGTTTATTTTTTATCTATAACTTTAATATATTTTTTTACTTAATCTTTTTGAAGTAGAGAAATTGATATATGAGGTCAAAATATGAAAATTAACCGTTTTCATAACGTAAACTGTCTGATACTTACGAGTAACATTGAATCAGTTAGTTTCTAATGTGTCGTAAAGGGTATTGATCATTGTTATGGCGTTTTTTACTGTGGAGGTCAAAACTAAAAATAAAGTTTCAAGTTCTATTTTACTCGTACTGTTCCAAACTATGAAAGTTAGTTTACACTTCACGTCTAATTATTCTATCAATCTCGCATTGATAGAATAATTGAAGGCTATTGATAGAATAATGATAGGCTGGTAGAAGCCTTTTATAACTGATATGCAAAATAAGCTATTTTATATACCTAGATTTAATAAAGAATAGAACTTTATAAATGAAACCAGCTTTTCGTATTTTGTCGCGGATTTATTTTGATTTTTAGTTCCCGACGTTTCGAATGCTTTACAGCAATCATGGTCACGGGAGACTCTCTCTCTCCCGAAAGTATTAAAGAATAGAACGTATAATATCTATTTTAATATATGTACTAATATTCCTAAATTTAATTTAATGGATATTTAATAAATTCGATATGGATTCAACCTTTTTTAACTTTCCACTGCTGGGCACGGGTATCCATTCAATACGAGGGGGATCAGCCCGTAAACAAAACAAAATTTACTTGGTACTCTCAGGCGTTTCACTTTCAAGGCAAGTGATAATCATGTTGGCAATGATTCGCATCAAAATATCGGAGGTGCGAGACCCAAGATTTGAACCTACTGCACTCGGTTTCCCAAGCAAGCGCGCTACTAATTTACTTAAGTAACAAAGGCAAATAACATAAAAAAATATGTACATCTATGTTATAATTATATTAGACATACGAATTTATTATATCAAAAGCGAAAGTATTGCATGTTCTTCAAACATCATCACTAAATTAAATGATAGTTTACATTAATTATATCGTGACTTACCTTCGAATTGAATATCGCACTTTTTTAACTACACATTGGAAATTCGGATCGTGTAAACATGTCCCTAATTTATACCAAACCAACTATACTTATTAATATGTAACTATATCAAAATAATTGTTCTTGGAACATATTTTTTAAATATTTTAGGGTATAACGTAATAGTATAACTATTTGGATATAAACATATTAATAAAATTTTAACTAGAGATAACTTTACACACAAAACTAAAAAAATGATACATCAACCAGAAATACATTTAAAGACTTTACATTTGTACGTGACCGAGTACGTAGATCTATATCTTCTTTATTTTTTATCTAAGTTAGCTCTTCTGAAAACCGCTCTCCGAATCCTAAAAATTCCTCCCTAGATTCCTCGCGGACTGTCTAAATAACTTGTCAATTAAGTAACGATGAAAGCGTTTCATTAAAAAAGTTTTGAATAATTTCATTGAATTAATTTTGTTAGACAGTGGTAGCCGGTAGATAACCGAGTGATGCGGGTTCAAATTTGGGTCTCGCTCCTCTGATATTTTCATGTATGAGAGTAACTAACAAGTTTTTGAAAGACAAGTGCAGTCCACCTACCCGCACTTAGCCGGTGTGGTGCACTACGGCTTGATGACGGCATTAAAATACAATTGTGTTATTTCAATTATACTCTGAGCATTATTTCCATGTAATAAATTCAATTGTTTAGCAACAACAGTACCTGCATAAGTAAACACAGCATGCATCCGCTGCCCAGTGGCTTGAATCAATCGGGCTAATGATATTCGATTTGCTTCATTTCATATCGATAACCGTTGCAAATAACGAATTGCCATGTGAATAGCATCTAGTAATTAGAAAATGCTTCAAACAGCGGTAAATAGTATTATAACTTTAAAGCAGCATTGTTATATTTTTTATTATTCTATTTTGTTACTTGGTTCAACTTATGCTGTAATGTACTCTACTCAACTCTATATTACTATTCGTATATTAATATTAAAGAAATGAAACTTTTCTTTTCATGAAATCTTTTACAGCGGTTTGAGATTACATACGTAACAAACATACTCACGCATTTTTCATTCCTTAGCAAAATAGTCTAGAAAGAGAAATTTGTGTTTCAGTTAGTATCTACTTACGTAATTAAAAAAATAGGATTAAAAAATCTTAAAAGAATTACCTACTAATTTAAATTTTTACATAATTAATTATTGTACCAAGGTCATGGGATAACGTATATAATTTCCGGTCTTTTTTGTTAGGTCAGAATCTGATGTTACAGAGTAACAATTAAAACTAAACTAGCGCATTTCCGCCTTTTATGAGAATTAGTGTTTTTAATTTTAGCCTTTTTTGTATTTTCATATAGGTTCTTTTATGATACGACTACATTCTAATTTATAAAAATCTCGTGTCACAGTGTTTGTATCGACAAGGTGGTTCTAGGTGGTTAGGATGTCCCTCTACAGTAGAGTCCTCTTTTTTATTTTTTTATTTTTAGACTAAATTTTTATTTTTTTATTTTTTTATAAGCTATAAAAAATACTTACTACCCTAAAGTTCAAGTTTGGCATCACAAAATACTTATTACCCTAAAGTTAATAATTTATTAATTTCATCCTTCTACAACCAATCCCTATTTTTAATAGTGATTAGAACGCGGGCGGAGTCGCGAGAATTGCTATGAAAAAAGAAAAATGTTGTCAGCATTAAATATGAGTTATAACTCGGGGACTGTTATAATTCTTTGAAACGTATTTTAATTACAACAGGCAGAAACGAATCAATATATTATAACCCAAAATATATTATTTATAGACCTTTTACACGAATAGATCCGCATGTGATAAGTAGTATTATAAAAAAATAATTTTTATATACTTTTTCCAGTGTCTCAACGTACTGGTGGCAGCGGGCGCGGCGGGCGCAGACAACAAGCAGCACGCCACGTACAAAGCGATACACTCTTGCGCTTGTACTCCGGGAGATGCTCGGGTAAGTTTTTTTAATTTAAATAAAACAGTATTTTAAGATTTTTCGTGGATTTATTTAGATTTTTGGTTCTCGAAGTTTCGGATGCTTAATAGCGTTCGTGTTCACAGAAGAGCCAGTTGTGAAAAAATTTGAAATGATATACTTACCTATATTTAAAAAATAAATCATTTTATAAATTTATTTAACCATATTTTATGATAAATATTAGTATCTTTTAATATTTAGCATATAGCAAATGCCAAATATAACAAATAGTATAACTGCAAATCTTTCTCACAAGAATTTGTATAAAATTAAAATAATTTAAATTAAACTCAACAGTGCGCCCTAACAAACTGCATCAACGCTAACGGTTCACGATCCCCATTCTACCTTCACGCCCCGGAGCGTGAGAGGCAAAGCAACTCGCACGAGCGAAGGGGATCCCTCTCGTCAACGGTGGGGTCGATCAGCTCGGCGCGGTCGGGGCCGGCCGACGGCCTCTACGTCAACCCCATGCAGAGGACCACGAGTGTCACACATCACAGCTCATCGGGGGAAGAAAGTTCTGGTAAGTTCCATTATTTTTATAGGGCTTAATTTTATTGGCAGCGTGGTTCCACGGTTGCACAATTGGGTTTAACTGAAGGTTAACTGAAGTTGCACAATTGAACTCGTTGGAAGCGAGGGTTCTAAAAGTATATTTATATATTTAGTACGAAAATGTGAGTGAAATTCGAAAGAAAACTATTGAAATTGATTGATTAACTATTTGAAATTATATTTTAGGCACCATAATAATTTCAAAGTACTTGATTAAATTGTTAAAAGTACATATTTTTTTATAATAAATATTTTATAAAAATAGTTTCATGTGAATTCCGCCTAAAGTGGTGTGAATTAGCGAAACTAATAACAAAATCACAAAGGATGCACAGTGTAGTGAGGTGGAAAATTCAGGAAATATACTTTAAATGCATTAGTTGTGTTTAGTTGTTTATACCTATTTTACCGAACTGATAACTTTAACAACAAATATTTTAAAATATTTTTGTCAAATAAATAAGTACATCTGTAATAAAAAATATTTCGGTTGTCAGTGAAAGGTTATTGAAATGCTGTAGTTAAATAAAATGTACATAGACTTTTAAATAAATTGAAATGTCGATGTTGTGCTTTAGTTCAAAAGGTAAGAGTTGTCTTTATATATGCGCAATAATTACAATATTATAGAACACTTCTAACCAACTATGTCTGAGATTGGTCAGAAAAAACTAATGAGTCCAAACTTTAAAATAATACTCGTAGCTATTATAAAGATCAACTAACCTTATTCTATAATCAGTTCAACTTTCCAGATTTCGTAATGTAAAGTTTCAAATTGATAGGACCAAATAATAATATCGAAATCTGCATATGAAATAATAGTGAACGTCCATTACGTACGAAAGAAACAAAAAATATATCGGAATTTAAACCTTCTTCCTATTATTAAGCCGTTTAGGGATGTATAACTCTAAAAATGTATGGTTTTTTAATATTAAAAATACCACTTTCCGACTGTTATCATGCAACTCGTTTTTATACGTTCGCTACATAATGCTAAAACACAGTTCCGGTTATATTTTAAAGTTCCATTGAATTATTTTTAAACAATATTAATAGTAAATTTAAATGTATATGGAATATGGACATTAAAACTCTAATTTCTTATTGTCCATTTTTTCAATAATATGATTCACAAATATTTATTTGATTCCATTAAGTTCAAATATACTTAGTGTAATTTTGAAATCAATTCGTATTAACAATTATTCCATATATGAGAAATAAGGATATTAATAGAATAATAAAACAATAAACATAAGGAAACAAACCATTTAATTTTAATGAATAAATACGTTAGTACTAAGCCATATTAGTTAAATAATAATCGACAATACGTTTCCCTCAGTGTGTAGATACCCTATTTGTTGCGGTCGCGAATTCGAGTCCCGCTGGAGGCATTCATTGTAGTGATGTAACGAATATTCGTATTCGCATTCGCATTCGCGAATATTCGCATGTTTTTTGATATTCGTATTCGCATTCGCATTCGTCAATTTTACGCGGATGTTTTGCGAATATGAACGTCGGAAAAAGACGTATGTTAAGCTAGCAAGATCAATTGGGCAGAATCACTTAAAGTTTTGCAGGAATGAAGTGCTCATTTAGTGCTAATTTAATGCTGCAAAATTAAATTTTACACTGCAGCAGATTGATCAAAAATTAGAAAACTGCTAGCTTTTAATTATGATAGCAGTATCTGCTTCTAAAACGCTAACAAATACTTGGAAATCGAAAAATGAAAGCTATTGTCTCTCAATGTCATGAAAAGTAAGCGAGATATTGAAAAAAAATCGTACTTTTCGTCAAATCGTGGCGCCGTTAAAAGTTAACGTTTTTAAAGTTATTCAGGTGATTGAAAATGTATTTATGGCAACGTATGACGTATTGAGGTAAATTGGAAGTAACGAAAATTAATTTGGGATAGCGCAACAATATGTGGATATCACAGAGCAAAAAAAAGCAAAACGAACCTCTAAAAGCAAAAAAAATCCTCTAGAACGCGCATCTACTTAACTCTTGATTTAAAAATTAGCATTATAAAAATTAGCATTATAATGTAGCACTTTCTTTAATCACACTTTTTTAGCGGAATCTAGCCCTTTTTTTAAACTGATTTAGCGCCCAACACGTAAACAGAGCTGGCAGCACTGGTTTTACGTAATGTTCTTTATTCTGTGGCTTGTGGCTGTGGCAGGCGTGCCATATTATTACGTTTTAAATAAGCACCTACACATTATTTCAGGATAACTTATTATAAAAAAAAAAACCATACTTCATTTTATTGACGTTAATTGAAAGATTGAAGTGAAAATTAAACGATGGTGGCACATCAATATTTAAGAATTACAAAAAAACAAATTTTGTCTCTGAGATTAAAAAACAGACTATATGTTATCAAACAAACTGTATTTAGGTGACATATTAATGACAATCAAACATTTTTTTTTAATTCACGTTAAAACTTTATAAACTGTAAGAACTTTAATTTGTTTAGTTTAGATCATTGAGTTATAAAAAATATGTCTGTCTATATTAAGGTAAAGTAAATCGTGAACGTGTGTTATTTTTTCGTTTAATGAGTGAGTATGATACTACAGTGCGTAACACAACAGACTTTAATAATAAATTTACACTTACACTAACATACATACGAGTACATATGTTATTCACTAAACTCCCAACAATCCGGGAAATTCAAAATCGAATATTCTGGTCACATTAATGTGTCATCAATGACAAAACGATGTTTGAAAAATTTATTTCATCGTATAATGTTTTTATGGATAATCTGAAGAAAATTTAACAAACTTTCTTGTGAAAAGTAACACCACTTGCTTTATTTATCTTTTCAGACCGTGATTGGCACACTTTAACTACACATTTCACCATTTTGTATTTTTTTATTGCCAAGCAATCACTCTTATGACATCAAGCTGACAACTGAGGTCTAATATGTCAGCGGACATATTCAACCTTGTCACGTACCGACGCCGTACATTGCGTATCTAGTCCTGTATAATATCATTGGTTTAGATTGACAATAGGGTATTTTACTCCATATGAAAACCAATCTAAAAATATATTACTAAGATAGCTTAGGCAAGCACCATTCGGAAAATGTTGGTTTTAGTTTATAAAATAACAAAATAAACTTAAAAATTAAATTCAATGTTTTAAGTTTTTTTAATCTGTTTTTAAACACCACGAAATAGTAGACGCCACTTCATTAAGTCATACCGCCATGTACACAAATGTAGTATTCTACCATTATCTAGTATTCTTGCATTCAGGAACAGCACACCAAAAATAAGTAGAATAATAACTCATTTTTAAGCTATAAACAATTATCAATTTCATACAAATCATCAGCCCATTTGTTTACAAAATCCACTGACGTACTGACGCACAGACTAATAATGGCGTCCATGCGTTCATCGTTTTCGAACAATGAGGCGCGAAATTTGAAAATTAAAAAATTAAAAATGCATTTTTATAACACTTATCGATTGCATAAAAATTGGTGTTTTTATATTTGTGTATTATCACTACAGAATCTAATTGAGACACTTTTCAAAATTTGATGTAACACCCCATTGATTGACAATAAGTTCGCGGTACAGTATATTCTACTTCTATCTCACTTCTTTCACACAAAAAGGAGGGAGTGAAAAGATGCTGCTTGTCTATGGTATATGCTTATCTATGAGATATGGTGAGGAATCCCCGAAATATGATGGAGATCATTAAAAAATAACAAAGGAATCTTTTCTAAATGGAAAGAATTACGTACGCATTTATGTTGGTTTCATGGTTAAGCTTTTATTTTATATGCTAAAAATATGCTATTTGCACAAACAACATGAAAATATGTTCTAAAGCTGTAAAGCTGCCAAAATAAAATAATAGATGGCGCCAAATTAAAAATACTCGCATTCGCATTCGCATTCGCGAATATCGAAGGGAGATGCTCGCATCCGCATTCGCATTCGCGAATGCCTAAAAATGTATGTTCGTTACATCCTTAATTCATTGTTGAGCACAAATGTTTGTACTCAAGTCCAGGGTGTTTATATTTATATGCAGTGTCTCAGCTATCTGATATCCGTAAAACAAGCAATATTGTAATGCATTACAATATTGCTTGTTTTATATTGCAATATTGTTATCAAATATTTTTAGACAAGAACAAGTAGAGTTTCTTACCGGCTTTTCTCAGCAGAACAGATTTCCGAGCCGACATTTAATTTAAATTCTATAATATTTAAATAATGTACAAATGACGATTCAAAAGAGCTTGTAAAAGTCTATCTGAATAAAGTATATTTTGATTGATCAAACACAAGTCTCGTAGCTTACCTCGGAACTAGATGGCGCTGTGAAATAATGTCCCAACATTCAATTCATTCAATGACCCAATCCTCCAGGGTGTTCAGCATCTGAAGCAGAGACGAACACCGGGGGCTGGTTTCTTCACAACAGCAACCCCAACGCGCCGGCGGCGCTCTACCAGCGAGTGCGGGATCTGTTCCACGCGCGCTCTCCGGGCCCGAGGGTGCCCGCTGAGGGCCAGGAAGCACCAGTTATGACTGGTAAGGTGTATTTTGATGAATCATAGCAATTGAGAGAAGATTTTATGTAGTTATATGGTAATTTTTTTCTTGTTATTTTAGATAACAATTGAAAAGTAATAGGTTGGTTTTAACGTTAAATAAAATGTCTGTTATGTGGTAATTGATCAACACTTTTGTTTAAATTTCGATGAAGTAGATTTAAGGATTAGTTATTTTTTTTTAAATTTACAGTTAATTTTTGGAGTTATTTTAACGTCTACACGTGGGACAACTTTTTACAAATTCATTAGCTTTTTGCATTACTCGATTGCTCTATTTCAATTCACTAAACGCAAATTATTTTTTTATATATTCAATACTTTTTGTATACTCAATAAACATATATTATTTTACGAAGCCTTATTTAGTTAAGTCTATAATAGACAAAAACAGAAGTACTATCAACGTATCATTACTTTTATTATATTTATTTAACAGTAAAAGCAGAAATCCACGGAACAACAGAAGTGCTAGCAGCGCAAGAGAACTCGGACAGCGACAGTGGCGCGGAGGCGGCGCGCCGCGACCACCACTACGAAGACATTTACTTGCCACGAGATGAACATCAACGACGAAGGTATTATTTACTTTTTATAGCTTTTCTAAAGTTCCTTTATTAAGCTCTATACCCGACCTCAATGACGCCGGATTAAGCTCTGGTTACTTATATTTGCCGATTATAATTAAATATCAATTAGGGTGGACCTTTCTCAACTTTTTCGAAATTACAGAATTTAAATTCATATATAATTTACAAGAACAAACAATATCCGCGGCTTCTGGCGGAAATTTAGGGTTTTAAGTACATATTTTATAATTCCAAATCATAAAAAATATAAATTTGATCTAAACATAAAAAATGATATATATCTGGAGAGTCTATCCTTATCATCTAGCGAAATAAAAATTATCCTACGACCTATTCTCAGACCTTCATTACACAACAAATTTCATAAAAATCGGTGAAGCCGTTTCGGAGGAGTTCTATAACAAACACTGTGACAAGAGATTTTTATATATTAAATAAGGGTTAAGATTATTATATATTTAATATTGTTACTAAAAAACTTTTCCGGAAATGCTCTATTCCTCTCTTACTCACGCTAATTTCTCTCTGTCCGTTGTATAAAGCGTGCTCCAGACGAGTTATTTTGGCTCAGTTGGTAGTGACCCTACTTTCTGCGCCAGCGGTCGCGGGTTCGAGTCCCGCTGGGGGCATTCATTTGCTAATCACGAATGTTTGTACTCTAGTCATGGGTGTTTATATTTATAATATGTATGTATTTAAAATTTATATGTGTAGTATATCAACTATCTGGTATCCGCAACACAAGCACGTTACGTAGCTTAATGCGGAACTAGATGGCGCTGTTGTAAAAATGTCCCAACATATATTTATTTATTTATTTATTTTTATAAGTTTCGATATTTTTTATTAGCTTAGGTATTACATACAGCAGTATGTAATACCTTACACTCTACTACCTGACTAATTTTTTACATAACATTTATTATATAGAAGCAATTCCCGGGACTCCGGCAGCCACAGCCGGCCCGGCAGCGCCGCGCTGCTCGTCGACTACGACACCAAAGAGAGCAACGACGCGTGAGTTACTTACTATAGTCTGTTCACGTTAAGAATGCAGTAAGTTGTCAGTGTAACTACAGGGTAAAGGTGCATTCTCACTGGTCTCAAAATTACTACAACTATATTGTCCACAGTCGCATTTAAATCACACTTTTGAAAGTTCTTAAAAAAATTGTAAATTAGTTTTCTTTCTCCGCTGAATGAACCGAACCACTTATTTTGACGAATAGGTGAAGTATTCTTTTGAAAATTTTAATTTATGAACA
Source organism: Boloria euphrosyne (assembly GCA_951802675.2). Lineage (NCBI taxonomy): Eukaryota > Metazoa > Arthropoda > Insecta > Lepidoptera > Nymphalidae > Boloria > Boloria euphrosyne. Next base: position 10,506,884 of record OX637885.1, read on the forward strand.
ATCAAAGGACAGCGACTTCGCGACTTTCTAATTTGAGAAGATTTCATTGGTTAAGGGGCGTTGCTAGTCCGGTAAACAATGTGTTATTCGCTGCATTCTTAACGCGAACGAGGTATTCTATAATTACACAATATTCTATAATTATACTAAAGAATATAACAATTATAGTAACTAAACCTCAGTCTGATCGGGATCTTCCCATGATAAGTTTAAACATTTAGTATACATTTCTTAGAGATTGAATACTTTTCTGAATTAAAAATTATCTTATAGTACCTATATAGACCCGGATCCAGCTACCATCGTACCAAATTTCATCAAATCTCTTTAGTGGTATTCTCGAAATACACTCCCTTACAGACAGACGGAAATTTTAAAAATTAAAAATTTTGCCTCAATATCGGTAAAAAGTACAATTTTAATAAGATTTTCCAAAATTATATTTTTTATAACAAGATATATTTCCAAAAAAGATATTTTTTATGTTTTGTTCGTGTATTAAGGTCAAACAAGGCGTACGAAGAAGTGTCGCCGCCCGCGGACACTCAGACGAAGTCGACGCTCGCGACCAAACTCGCCGCGCTCACGCACAAGGCTCAGAACTTCGTAAGTTTAATTATATTTAAATAATAGCAATTCCCGAGGCTCCACCTGGGTTCTAATCAATATTAAGAAATAGAAGGATAAAATGTACGGTTATAAGTAATTTTTGATGCCAAAACATAAAAAAAAAAAATTTTCGAGGTGGCGACCCCTGCCATCCAGGGGAATAAAAATAGTCTATGATCTATTCTTATACCTACTAAATACTTAATATACACAAAAAAATTCACAAACATCGATCAAGCGGTTTCGGAGGAGTTCAAAGATTAGACTTTTTATACTTCTTCCCTGGAAACGTTTTTATGTTACGTATAGATTTCTCAGAGATGAGATGTTTTCTCGCAGTAAATAGTATACTTTATTAGCCCGGGGAACCTAGCATCACAATAAATTTCATCAAAATCGTCCTTTAAGTCAAAGGTTGTCCAGTGGTTTTCTTGTGATGCGGTCGCAGACAAATATAAATTCGATAAACCCTATAGATATGGTGTCTCTATCGCTTTATATTTCAATAAAATTTTCGAAAAAAAAAACTATACAGATTCGACTCACAATTTTATTATATGTATAGATACAAGACCATTACCAATTAATTAAAAATATAATATTTGTTACATATATACAATATGTAACGCATTATATTTGTGGAATCAAATCGTACGAACAATTATTCCATATATGAGAAATAGGTTAATAAATGGAATAATAAAACAATAAACAAAGTATGCATTCAATGATTGAATGAAGACATGTTTAGAACTAAACTAAACTAAAGCTGAGATCCACGTGATAAACAATTAATTGATAGTGACGACAGACGACGTGCGTTTTAGGAATGCGTGATTTCGGCGCCGTAGATGCCGCCGATTATTGCCTTTGTATCGATTCAAACGCGCGTAAAACGCGATACAAACGTGCGCATGAAACGCGTTTGAAACTCGTTTGAAGCGTGTATACACGCGTTATGAATCGATGGAACGCGGGTAATGGGTCTATCCAATAGATTCTTTCATTTTTACGTTTATTCTTTTTATAAGCCTTAATAAAGCCAGGCTAAGCAGCGTTGTCTCAACCGACCCCATTGTACAACTGACGAGGAGTCTCTGATGAAAACGCCGAAGTGACGAGCGATTACAGCGCGTCTGTATTGCTGCGTATGCGCACAGTAGACGCGCGTTTCACGAACACCCCGTGTGCTTAGGCTAAAAGGCTGCGTTTGAATCTCGTTTGAAGCACGTATACGCGCGTCATCGGTGTGTCGTCTGCGCGTTTAAAATACGACGTGTGCTTAGGCTCTTAAGCTCTTATAAGTAAAATATTCGACTTATATTGTAAATGCGAAATCAATCAATTACAAATAGGTATTGTAAATTGTACGTATGAATGTTTTTATATATCACGTTGAAACGACTTGAGGGATTTGAACAAAATTAAATACATAATATAATGAGATTGTAGCCTGGAGCTTTTAAGTTTTTTGTTAGATTCCTTTTTTAAGGAATATTTCAATGAAAATAGTTTATATTGAAGTGAAACAACAAAAAAAACTTTCTTTATGTACATAATATTATTTTTAATAATAATCTTTATATTAGGCAAGTCGCATATCATCAGCCGCAGGCAGCCGTAGAGCATCCGTCACTGAGGAGCCGATTACAGTGCAAGCCTCTGCATCATCAGGCGTCTCTTCAGCAGGATCCTCGGGCGGATGCTCAGGGGATGAAGCCCCGCCTCCACCACCTCCGCCACCACCACCGGTAGTGTTGGAGGAACCGGCTTTGAAACCCTCGGAACTGAAGAGCAGACTTGGTGAGTTAATTTCTCTTTGGTTTTCTCAATAACATTAATAAACTCAAACTCAAAATATGTTTTTCGACTCTTTAAATTGGTAACCTTAATTTCACGAAAAGTCAATATGTTAGTTTAGTGTAAAATACACATATTAGAATATGATAAGAAAAGAAAATTTTATTTACATTCAAATTGTACCCGTAGTCATAATGATAAAACCTATTAAATTTACAAAAAGCTCTAGCTAGAAAACGTGCGCATTAGTATAAGGTAGGTGGACCATAGAAATGAAGAAAGCAGAAAGAATATTTTGTACGGTTTTTGTATTTAAAATTACGTAAAATTAATAATATAATAAATGTTAAAGCATACTTTTAGCATATAATCTATGATGTATATTTACAACATCGCGAAGTAGACAGGGTAAACGCGAGCAAAAATATTCACTTTACACATTACACAATTACTACATATAAGGTGGGTGGACCATAGAACCACCTTAGCAATTAAACAGTTATAATTAGTTTATTTACTGGATAAGTTAAACAAACTAATTATTTTATAACACTTTGTTTTATTATGTAACATATTATTAAACAATGTTTTTTATTGCAAAGTTATACACTATCTAATAAACGTAGGTTTTAGGAAAGCTCTTCTAAATCGCCTTGCTAGAAACTACTAGTACTAAACCTGTACATATTATTTTTCTGCTGAAAAATATGTAATTCCTTATAATTCTCGATTCTCATGTCATTTTCACCAATGAATAGAGGAGGAAAAGATCTCGAGGAAGGTTTTAGTATATAATTTGTCAAGTTTTTTTACACATTTACTAGCGAAACCCGCGGCTTCGCTCGCGCTATATTTAGGGACGAAGGCGAGCGAAGCGAAGCTAAGTCGCTAGTCTTATGTAATAATAAAGAATGAATGTATCATTCACGCGCTAGGACAATAGCTGTTATCTCGCAATACTGGTGTATAACTGGGCAAGGTATAACAATGGCTAGATGACATAAACCCAGCATAATTGTTCACAGATAGAATATATTACGTTCTACTTTTGTTTTAAGAAAAGAAATGTTTATAATATAACATTTATCTTCATTTTTAATGGAAAATATATTTATTTCTATTATACAACATGAAAAGGTGTCAAATGTGCGGCATTTTTTGGGTAAAATTAGAAAGGTTTTCTTCTATGCTTTTACATGGATTCAGCCTTTTTAACGTCCCACTGCTGGGCTCGGGCCTCCCTCAGTACTCAGTCCCTCAGACTTCACACGTCTTTCAAAAACTTGCTAGGTTTTCTCAGACATGCAGGTTGCTTCATGATTTTTTCCTTCACCGTAACCGAACCGGGTTTGAATCCGCTTCACTCAGTTACCCAAACGAACGCGTCACCACTGGGCTACTGCTACCTTTATACACCTAACATATTATTATATGTAACCTTCATTTTATTAACATAATTTATCGATAATACAATAGCCCATAGATGTAAGATTTTCATAATAAGTAAAATTGCAAAGTTAGAATAATTACCAATAGTTCTAAAACTTTCCCTCGAATGCAATGAAAGTTATATTGTATATTATTAAAGATTTTATTGCCCCTTCAAAGAAACCCGATTGTTCTCTACATCTCCGGATATTGAGGATATGATGGATAACTAATAACTAGAACGTGTAGACAGTGATTTTAACCTGAAACGGTATTATTAATAAAGGTTTTACTTATGATACTATTTTTGACGCTTTTACTTATAAAATCAATTTTTATTCGCTAGTCTCGTTACAAATCAAAAACGGATAGATCGATTTAAATATTTTTTGTGGGTGTGTCAGGGGTAGGTAGGGAAAATGAAAATAACAGGTAAAAAATTGAAAAGTTCCGTACCTACTGTTTATTTTATATGTGAATCACTAACTCTTAGGGACTAGGGACGAACACGAGCAAAGCAAGGATGAGTCGCTAGTATAAAATAATATAGTAAAACTAGCAATTCCCGCGGCTCCGCCTGCGCTTGAGGGATAACACTTTAGGGTCATAAGTATTGTTTGATGCCAAATCATGAAAAAATAAAAATTTGGTCTAAAAATATAAAATAATCTATCGAGGGCCACCCTTATCACTTAGGGGAATAAAAATATCCTACGACCTACCAAGACCAAATATACACAAAAAAAATCGTAAAAATCGGTCCCTTTCGGAGGAGTTCGAAAACACTGACACGACATTTTTATATATAAATATATTATTAGGTACATTTTCTGTATGATTTCTGAAAGTTTCATTTGTCTCTTTAACATTCTTTACATACTTTTTTTTCTTTTCGTTCATAATTCTAGAAACAGTTAAAATTAATCATAAGGTATTTTCAATTATTAGAAAAAGCTGGTTTAATATGCCTGCCAACTGCCAAGCTACAGTAACTAATAATGGGCCTACTGTTTTCTTTTACCGTAAAATCTTTTTTACGACTACTTTATGCTAGGATTTGTTGTTTAATCATTGGTGTACATTAATATAAAAGATTAAGCTTTAAGAGTATATTTTTTTTTTTTTACTTTAATCTTAAAAGTTTTCTATTTATTTACAGTAAAGGAAATTACAAGTAAACTTAACTATATATACAAAGCAAATGTACACTTAATTATTACTGTACAAGTCGTGTCCGCGTGGAATAGTGGCAAGAATGCTAGCTGCATTCCCCCGTTGAATGGCAATGCCGATTCTTTGGGCGAAAAATGAGCCAGCTCTCCTGTCACCAGTGGAGGCGATAAGACGAGGTGTTATGTCTTTTAAAAAGTGCTTAGCACTTTGACTCCATGGGCCAAGGGTTTCTACAGCAAAGGGTACAAAAATATAATTTTGAATAAGGGAGGTATATTTACGTATCTTGAGAAGCTCAGCCTTCTCCGCCGCAGCCCCCACTTTAGACGCCGTCTCCTTGACATGGGACGGGGCCAATGTGTCAACACATGTAGCGTCCCACATTAACGCCCGTCCCCTTTCCCAAGGAACCAGCGACAGACCATCAGGTCTCTTGCCATCATCTCGACTTATTCCAGAAGGCTCAATGAGAGCAGGAATGTCAATGGTGGCAAGAGCCCTTTTGATGGTATCATTTAGGGAACCGTGACGAAAAAGTCTACCTGAACTTCTTCGGCAAGAGAGTCCATGGAGTCCATTAAAGTCGACCTCTTTTCCACACGGGCACCTGTGCTGAGTGCACAGCGGTGTTCCCAGCCGGAGACCTAGAGCGATACGAAAACTATCATTATCTAAAAGTGTACCGAGATTTGTCGAGGGTAGGGCGTGCAGCCAGTGCCCCGATTCTTTCGCCGTTGACGCTAAAAGTCTGGCACGATTCACTTCACTTGTAAGATTTTGAGCCAAATTTTGGTATGTAGAATGAACCAATGGTGCATCCCAAAGTTTTTGAATGGAAACTTCCTTTGGGATGTCAACATTTGGACATTTCGACTTCCAGTTTTCTAATGCTTCTGCAGCACCAGTAATGTTTTGGTTTGATTTTAAAATTTGAGAACAGAGTTCTCGAACACTGTGCTCAGAAGCGAGAAATGCTGGAAGGGCTATACTTGAAATTTGCCTCACGCCGATGCCACCGTTTCTAATTGGAAGAGAAGCTTGGGTCCATGAAAAATCGTCAAAAGATAAATTTAGAATTTTTTCTAAACATTGTTTTAAGGTGACATCCATTTTGTCGGTTAGGCCAGGAAATTTCCAAATTGGGCTTGAACGAAGAATATAAGTCAATTTTGGAACGAAAAGGCAATATTTAAGGATAGTATAGGCAATGTGAGAATTGAGGGAGCAAGAGAGTATATTGAAAAGAACGAAAATTGCATCTTTCTAGATAGGCAAGTATTAATTCTTAGTATAAAAATGCTTTGTTTAATTTTTGTGACCGTTACAATAGACTAGCAACCGCCTCGCTCGGATGAAACCTAAGGTGTCTTTAATATTTATATATGTAATTATATACGAATATTCTTTATAAATGTTAGCGGTCTATTTTATACTCTAGAACGTACTCTGTCGACACGTTTGGCTCAGTTGGTAGTGACCCTACTTTCTGCGCCAGCGGTCGCGGGTTCGAGTCCCGCTGGGGGCATTCATTTGCTAATCACGAATGTTTGTACTCCAGTCATGGGTTTATATTTATAATATGTATGTATTTAAAATTTATATGTGTAGTATATCAACTATCTGGTATCCGCAACACAAGCACGTTACGTAGCTTACTGCGGAACTAGATGGCGCTGTTGTAATAATGTCCCAACATATTATATTATTTACTTAATTTCCCCATTCCCTCTGCCGTATTAGATTGAAGTATTATCGAACGTATTCATAGACTTTCGCCATTATAGTTTTAGTAGGGTGATATTTGACATATTATCCATTGGGGTGGCTACATGTGTATAATATATTTAGGTACAGCACAAAATTAACGCTTTTCAACCGACTTCCAAAAAATAGATTCTCAATTCGTCTGTATTTTTTTTTATGTTTGTTACCTCAAAACTTTCGACTGGATGAACGGTTTTTTTTTTGAAAAGGTGTTTTTTTTATTTGAAAGGTGTTGTTACTATTATTTATCTGTAAATAAGTTTAGTGTCTATAAAATATTTGCCTGAGAAAAACTTCTTACATCTACTGTTGTCATTTCTTTCTTTCAAGCCTTGTATAGTGATACTCTCTAACGTAATCTTGATGTGTCCATATATTGAAGTCCTATACCCATATTAACCTTAGTGCTAAACTAAGCCTAATAATTTTCACGAAGTTGACAAAGGAAAATATTTTCATGACTGTCTTCTACATTTTCCTTAATTGCTTTTAAAAAGTCCTCTAAAACGAACTCAAAGTTCCTTCAGAAAAACACATCTTTCACGATTAAATTCATAATTAGTAACAGAACTTTTCCATTCTAAATGTCGTAAGCAAAAATCTCTTAAAAGTATTCACTGTACATAAATAAATAGATTAAGCATATTTAAAATAAAATTACCTCAAAGTCAAAATCGCAAACGAAATTTCATACAAATTAGGAGGTCCCTCTCTTAATTAAGTCCGTTTACTTTCTACCAAGTTTATAGGTTGTTAGTCGCGTTCTGATTCGGATACGTTCAGACAATAATATGTAAACTTAATTACTTTATAGTTACAGTTTCACTTTTCATTTCTCCGAGATAGTTCTTTTCCTTAGCAACATCTCGAAATAGCGTATTTCAAAATGTCTAATAAATATTAACTTTACTTACAAAATTTGCATAATGTGATATTTTTTAAGCTGATACTATGGCGATATTTATATGAATAATTTGTTCTGTTATACTCTCTAGTATTGATGGTTAATTCTTTGCTTAGTTTTAACTATAGTTTTTTTAGCTTACTTAAATTTGACTATATTGTATTCAAGGGGGATTTTAGGGTTAAATATTAAGTAACTTAATACCATTTGTTTGATGTGCAAGTACGGTAAAACAATGAGTGCGTGTAAATTTTACGCGCGTTGAAGTAAAACATCTTTGGTGCTATGGCAGATAAAAAGATAACAATAGTTAATTTAAAACAAATCAAAATATTTACTAAATAACTTTTATAATTTAAATTATAATCATTTTAAAAGTAATAAATTCTGTATATAATAGTTATTTATAGGTACAGATATTTATCTCATAATGTGTACCTACTTATATCATAAAGCTGAAGAGTTTGTTTGGTTAAACGCTACCTCAGAAACTACTGGTTCGAATTAAAAAAATCTCTTGGTGTTAGTAGCCCATATCGAGGAAGGCTATATAATGTTTTACACATGACATAAAGTATTAAAGTAAAGAATTTAGTTCCCGGTCTTTGAAACGCAGGCGGAGCCGCGGTAAATGCTAGTAAATAATAAATTATATTTTTTTGTATATAATATAATAAAATTGACGATATTCAATATATTTATGTATTTATTATAATAAATGATATACTTCAGTCACGCCTAAAGAATGTTTACTTCTAGAGTCTATATTTTTTCAAAGTCCGTTCACAATTATAAAATTTTAACGAGATCAGCCATTGCATTCACTAGAAAGCTGAGATCGCCTATGATTCATTTAAACATTAATATTTTATGAGAGTGAAATAACCTTGGATGAAATTAGAGATTGGGTATTTAATTAGCTGCATATAATTACTTTATTTGAGCTTCCTTAATAAAACATACAAAAAAAGTGAATGTGCTTTGACGTTTGTAGACTCAATTCTATAACATTTATTTATAGATTTCGCTTACATACATTAATATCTGTCTAGATGTCATACCAAATTTTTTAAGACTTTACTACTATATAGATAAAAGTATAAAGTAACCATTGGTACGATTATAAGAGTGAAGAGACTGTTAATTTTAGTTTAGCTGTCGCTTTAATCGATCATCTTTCAAAAATATTTTTATTGCCCTTTATTACTATTGAGAAATATTCTTCCTAAGGGCTACAATAAGTCAAGCCTACTTATATAACCAGCTATTATATGCCAAATTTCATCAAAATCTGTCCACTGTCCAGTAGTTTTCTCGTAATACTGTCACGAACAGACAAAAATCCTAAAAACTATAGATTCGATCCAAAAAAATATTCAATGTACAGATTCGAATCAGATAAAATTGTATTACAAGTAATAGGTAAACTAAGGGAGCTGAGCCACAGGCAAAAGCGTTATCATATTTTAAAAGCAAAGACGTAGTTCATTTAAAAAAGCAAACTATCCTACACCTTGACAAAACAATCACCATACATTAATTAATAATTATATTTTTATTATTCTGTGAGTTGTCAGTGAAATCTGAATATTTAAATATTTTTCTTTGTATTATACAAAATATAAACACCTTTTTCACATTTTTATATAATGAAATACGTAACTTCCTGCGGCTCAATTCTCCACATAACTTATTAATGTCTTTCTTTTTATATCGTAAATAAGCTAAAGTTAAATATATCATTTTATAATAATATTTAGCACTTTGCATTACATTCATTTTCATTAAAAATTCTATAGTATTTAAGATACATAAAAACTAACTCGACCTTGGTGAGGCAATATGGAGGTTTACTAGGTTTCACTTGAATATTCATTGCCAAATAATTTCCAAATAATTATAATTGTTAGATTGTAAGTGTTCTCCGTGTGGTCCATTTTGGACCATAATTAATTAATTTATCCCGCTGAGTTTCTTTCGCCAGTTCTTCTCAGGTCAGCGGCTTCTTCCTTCCGAACTGGTAGTAGACTCATGACGTTCAGTAAAAAATTGTAATAATTTCATGCTGAACAAAATATTTTGTATTTGAATTAAATTTGAATAAGCGTTTCTAAAAATGTGTTATAAAAGTAAAGCTCGTTATTAGCCACGTATCTCTCGTTAATCTATATAAATAAAAATGAATGTTGCTAAGCGCAAAACTCGAGAATGTCTCGACCAATTCGGCAATTGTTTTTTGTATGTCCCTTAGGGACATGGAAGGTTTTTAATAATAATTAAAAAAAATCTATTAACTTTTTACAGAACGAAGTCAATTCGGGATGCTAGTAGCAACATAAAATAAACTCGGTTAAGAAATGTAGGAGAAAAAGTTACTGAATTACCTTTGCCTATTTACAGATTAATTATATGTATTTCAAACTGTTTCTAAAACTAACTTTATAAATGATTTAACTTTTTATAAATAATAGCAAGGTATTTATTGGAAAAGCTTAGAAGGAACTGTCTAACAGCTTTTAACGGTAAAAAACAATGATTAAATCTGAACTTTCTATTTCCGTTAAATAAAAAGTTATGTAATTAGAAATAATTATATTCTAATTTAAACAGTGGTCATATTTTTTTATTTGAATTGTTTCGATGGAAACAGTTTTGTAAGTGATCTTGTATGCAAAAAGGTTTCTTTCGCTACGTTTTTGAACTTCTTGAAGTTTTATTAGCGACAACAATTTCAATAATTCTATTAGCTTGACCAATTTAAATGAAACGTATGTCTAATTTTTCGATTTTCAAATAGAGACAACGAAATTAAACCTTAGTTTTTATAAAACAGAAGGTAATTTAATATATAATTTATAAAAGTATGTTTTTAATGTTGTCGTGTTCATTTTATTGTTTACATTTAGTCTTTGTAGAGTCATGTCCAAATTGAAACCTCTTGCGGTCACTTTTTATATTTACGCGAATATTTAATATTTAAATAAAACTATAATTTAGATCTTCTTTTTTTATTTTTGGTTCCCAACGTTTCGTTATGCTGTAAACAGTAAGCATAAGCACGGGAGAGACTAGTGACTACATACCTAATAGTACCTGTATATCGTTCTAATTACATATGTAATAATTTATAATAGCAATTATCTTCTACAGATTTTATAACAATACAAGAAATTAATTTCTTTACACCGAATGTGACCGCTGGAGCGTGTCATTTCACGCATTGCGTATGTTTAATGAATATGAATTACGTCTTTCTATAGTACATACATTCTTAGCACTATTTTGCATACTAGGCTCAAGCATTTGAGCAATAATGAAGTTTTCATAGAAGAATAGTATTTTATTTTATATTTATTTTATCTAGATTTTAGCTCAGCGGTAACACGCTCGCTTAATTAACCGAATGATACGGGTTCAAATCCGGGTCTCGCACCTCTGATATTTTCATTACCACTTGTCTTACGGTGAAGAAACACTTTGTGAGAAAACCTGCATGTTTGAAAAAGACCTAGCAAGTTTTCGAAAGACATGTGAAGTCCGCCAACACGCACTAGGCCAGCGTGATATATTAGTCCACATTATGGCCTGATCCCCGTCGTACTGAGGGAGGCTCGTGCCCAGCAGTGGGACGTTAAAAAGGGCTGAAGATAGAACTGCTTAGCTTCGCGTTATGTTAGTTATATTAAAACGGCTGGTCTTTAGTAGACAGAAAGTCTAAAGGTGTATTTTCTTATTAAACTAACAATCATACAAGTGCAACGAAAGCTTAGTGAAGGTTAGCTTTCGTTTCGTTCATCACACTATGTTACACACACTCACTTATGTTTAAGCATATTTTTGTCTGATGGTAAAGATATAATACATACTTGAATACTAAATTAATAACTAAAAATGTTCTTAGTATTCGAAAATAAAATATTTTGAGTTTGAGTTTTATGATAAGGTACTTTATTACTGTAGTTACACCACAAAAAGAATATGAACAAAAGATGATTGAAATTATTTCGTTTTTATAATTCAACAATCTTATATCGCATTATTATTTAGTATTTTGCACTAAAACTAGCTAATATACATTTTCCTACAATAAACACTATCCCATATTTAGCTATCATCATAATATAACAAATTTCATTAAAATCTGTCTGGTTTTTTCTCGTCATGTTGTCCCAGACAGACAGACAGACTAAAAAACTAAAAAATATGGATTCGGTCTTTGTATCAACTATTATCGAATGATGGACCATTTCAATGAGGTTATAAAAAATATTTAATGTACAGACTGAACTCAGTTAGAATGTTATTATATGTACATATTTTCTATGCATTTGTTATTATTGTACTATTTTTATAAAATCAATGCGCATTTCATTTCACATTCACCAAGTTGCTCGGTACGAGTGCGTTTTCTAATGTTTATTCATTACTGTTGCTATCATTCTTCCAAGTTTATTAAGATAACATCCTTCTTCTTCTATTTATATTTTTAATATATCCAGTCAGTAATAATTTTTTATCCAACATTACTATTAATATATAAAAAAATAGTTTTAAAGTGTAACTATTGAATATAAAAGTCAAGTTCAGTAAAAGTAACTTTAATGTAATATGTGAAAATATATCTTTTCGAATCGGTACCTTACATCGGTAATGTAATAAACTTTGTAATTATTAAATTATCATTATTAAAATCTATTAGTCAATCAAATACTCAAATTTTACTATTACAATTCGATAAATACTAAAAACTAAAAGACGTACTAAAATAATTACAGCGCATTAATTTTGTAAATCTAGACTATTTTAGATGGCTAGATTAGCACGGTCGTTGCGTTACACGCGCGGGGTGTTACTTTCTCTCCCCTCTAACGGTGCAATATTGCAGCGGGGCGGCGCGGCTCCTCAGACGACGACCGACCGCGACCACCCAACCTCGTGAACAAGCAGCCCGCGCTACCGTTCGTGCCGCCGGCCTTCCCGCACAACGCGCCGGACCGCCTTATTAAACCATCGGAGTATTTAAAAACAATCACGGCGCCCTGCAAGCGCGACGATGCCGCGGGGGAGGCGAGGCCGCCACCCCCGCCCCCCGCGCCTGACAACATACCACCGCCGCCGCCGCCGCAGCCACCCCTAACTCATCAACCCCTAGCTGCTATCAGCTCGGCAGAACTAACAGCTGTGAGATTGAAGACCACGGCAACCAAAACAATGTCTGCTCCACCCCCTGCGAGATCTGTCAGTCTCCAGTGCTTAGCGACCGCAGTGGACTTCAGAACCGCCAAGACAGATCTGATTGAGGAGTTAAAGCTGTCCAAAGACATCACTGGCATTAAAAAACTAAAAGTGGAACGCGCCAGACGGGAGAGCTTGCAAGATAAGGAGACCTTCACGGAGTTCACCAAACGGTTCACGGCCGAAAATTTCGTAGACCAGGTAAGTGGTGACATTTTCGCATAAATACAGAAGTGGCATTGTTTTATAATAACTTTAGAACAGTATTTGCATAATTTCTTTCACATTCTCCAGTGCAGTTGCATCCGCGCATTTAACCCACTGATCCACTTCGTCTCCCTAGTGTTCGTTTAATGACCGTGAAATAAACTGACTGGCATTTTATACTAAATTGCGTATTTTTACGCTTCGCTAAAGTTTTTTAGCACAGAAATGTGGCCGTGTATCACAGATGATATCTGGCGGAAATGATCTACTTACGTCAACTTTAAGATAGAAATTAACGCATTAGTTAGCCCGTTCATTTCTTTTGTATGTTGTTTGTATTTTTTGTATCGTACAATTAATAGTTGAAACTTTAAAGTTAAATGTAGTTGGCCATTTCTAAGAAAGTCTGTTTTAGACCACTAGCATTTCAATAGGTATTGTAGAATGATGTATTTCCTCATAATTCGTATTACGCAAGATAATCTTCGTGCTTGCAAAAAATCTGCAATAGAAAAATATATAATAGTGAACTAATTATATGCTTTGTAAAAAATGTTCATCATTAACCGTTAGTAGAACTATTGTTACGGCCGGAATTTTGAATTAAATCATATTTTAAAATTTGTTTTGTTATATACTTGCTATATTAAAAATTATCTGGTAAAGAAATCATCATAACAGTTGAATTGAGCATAATTCGTTTTATTATTATTTTCACGTTCATCTCTTCATAGAAAAAGGATTAGGAGAAATATCTTATGAAGCTAAATAATAACCACTGAAGACTTGGTTTGATAACACACTCCTTATTTTTTTAAGAATGTGTAAAGTAAACTTCTTTTATGTAAAGAAAACACATTTACATTAAAAAAGTTCCCAGTTCCCAATGTGACCAAATTAATAAATAAACAATGTCAAGAGTACTTGCGAAGAAATTACTCAGCTAGAAAATTCTATGAATAGATTAATCTTACAATCCGCACCGTTACAAAACCTAAGATATCGATTAAAACAGCTGTTTACTTTTTGCTTATTTTTAATATATTTGATTGTAAAATACTACAGTGTAATAATAATTATACGCCGTAAAACAAAGTATGAGCCTGAGCAATCACGTTTAAACTATTCTCAGGTTTTCTGTTTTATTTAGGCTACGATCCGTACATAAATATAAAATTAAAGTGTCCGTTTTTAATTTCAAATTAACAGCTTTTCGCTAAATGCATATGAAAATATATACTGTATTTACTTTTGATGTAACAATTTTTAAAATTTTTGTCTGTCTGTCAATCTGTTTGTTTCAGCTAATCTCTGAAAAAGCTTGAGCGATTTTGACGGGACTAATCTTATAAAGTAACTTTAAACTTAGGCTTTTTTTATTTATTTTGACTTACACTTACAAAGCGAGCCGGGTTTGCTAGTTTTAAACAAAATGGTTCAAAATACAAATAATATATTAGTATATTCTTTATTGCACAAAAAGTAAACAGAACAGTAATACTACAGAAAAGTTGTGACCACAGGTGGACTTATCTCTATGAGAGATCTCTTCCAGTCAACCCTGCATGTGAGAAATAGTGTTAAGAGCGGGACAAAAAGAGAAAGTGCACAGAGATAAATTGAAAATATGTTTAAGGGTAAAACATACATAAATAAAATATATACTTAAATACAATGAATATACAATTATATGTAACATATATACATACAGACATACATACATACATACATACATACATAAATACATACACACATGTGTGCTAAATACAAGTGATTACTACACGAAATGTAGTTAAATTAAATTTGAGCAAGAAAATATTCTTTTAACTTTACTTTAAACGCGCCAATAGAAGGGCTCTCCAGTAGGGCTTTAGGGAGACTGTTCCATAATACTGCAGCACGCACTGAGAAAGAATTTTGTAGAAACTTATGTTATGTTATAACAATTTCAAAACAGAAAATGAAATATATAATAGCCAGTTAACCTACATAAGTATGTGTGATTGATATATAAACAAAATTATATCACTAAGTTTTAAAATCGTTATATAAACAAAATACTGTCACATTTCTTAACCATATTTTCGAACTAGTTCCATAACTAACGACAAACTTCGATAAGTTCACGACAAAATACTTCCTTATATAAAATTAACTTCCTTTTATTTTATAACTATTGCGGATATAATATATTATATATATTATAATTATACAGTGTTATGAAACATAATTAGCATTTATATAGTTGAGCTTTATAGAAACCTGCTTATGTGTAATTTTTCAGTCATTATATATTCATGAGAAAGGCTTTAAACTAGCTATTAGGAAGTAGGCAGTAAATCAAGTTTAGTAAGAAAATGATGGAAACGACGCTGTAATATTTTTTAATTCATAATTATGTGAGATATCTTGCTTCAGTTTCATTTTTCTGATCAGTTACTTATATTCTCTAAAATCAGTAATCGTTTAGAATATAAGACATTTTGTTTTCTAGAAGTCGTCTAGAAGTTGGCTTATATTATATAGCTTTGGGCTTATATACAAAATGATTCATAAATCTTTGAAAGTAACATAGAATAATTATTAAACACTAATTGCTCAAAAAAAGTTTTATAAAATATTATTTTCCACTATTTTTCTTATTTTTTTTTTCATATCTGATTAACATAATAAATGAATGTGAATCAAAATAAATTAACAATCTAAATTATCTGATTACGCGACTAATTAGCTTGTAATTCAGCGGTTATATGTTCAATAGCTTCATTTCGTAAGCGAAAGTCGTCTTTACATATAATATCAATTAGGCTATATTTTGTATGGAAAAATTTTAAATTTTTGCCAACTGTACGCGCATATCCATTTTCACGCTTTCACTGTTTTGACGCTTTACCCGAATCATGTCTTGGACTCACGATTTTTGTTTATCTTTCGAAAACATTTGTAATTTAAAGTCATTATTTATTAAAAAGATGGGATCGGTTTCGTAAAACGGACAATGGTAAAAAAATATTGTATTGTAGATAAATGTAATTAACCTAAAAAAAAAAAAAACGTGTTGCTCTGTGACAGTTTATATAACGTTCACATGAAATAATTGGTTGTGATATCGTTATGTTATAATATTATATAGGTTTTATGATTATTTAACTCTTTATACATAAACGACCCCATTTTTGTTAATCAACTAAAATATTGCCTCTATTTCTATGCTACAGATAATTGTAAGCTTTCAAAGCATTGGTATAATAAAAATTACTACAAGTAGAAATAATAAAAGATCTAATATAAGAGTTTCCAAAAAATATTTAATGTAGCGATTCCATTCAGACTACATTAGGTAAGTATATCTATGGTTTATAGTTGTAGTGTTTTAAAAATAAAGGCTGAGCTTTGCTTTGGTTGGTTGGGTTCCTCCATCAATAGTATCATATTATTGTAATTTCAGACGGATTTTTCGATTACAAAATTTCAATCGATGACAGTTAGAAGTAGGTCAGAATTGATATATAAAAGTTGAAATATAAGCAAAGTTAAAACACACAGACGGTAATGATGATTTTTTTATATAACAAAAAGAATCAATACAAAATTGAAATCGATGTTTTTACCATGACAAAGCAAACGAGTAGTTCACATTCAATAAACGCACTTATACGTATGTTACATTTAGAAACTGCCAGTAGTTAAGTACGAGAGAGCTGTATTTTAAGTCAAAACGAACTTTCTTTCGAGCGCCGGCAATGATTGCAATCATGAAACGTTTTCATTTTGTAAGACTAAATATTATTTATTACGCATAAATACAGATGCTAACTTCTTTCTAGTTGACTCGATACTCTTATAAAAAGTTTAACTTTTCAAAATAACCATAGAGATTTAAATATAAAGTACTATATTCTATATTCTAATATGGATAAAAAAATGACTGGAATTGAGTTCTTTCTAATAATGTCTTAGTATAAATCATACTTTTTTGTTCGGCAAATTTTATTAAAGTTTTACACATAGAAAGGTGGAAATGTGTTTTTAATGAAATGTAGAGCTCAATTTTATTTTTTAGTTCACAAGTACACCACTTTACAAGTAGGTACACCACTTTTTATATAAAAGTCACGAAATCATTACTTTTATTTTTATATTTATTACAAAAGTGAATTAAAAGTGTTTATTTACGAGTATGTATAATGTTACATATTTATAATTGCGCCGTTCTTAAGGATCGTATTGTGATGTCAGATATATCTCTACAATAATTATGATATAAAATATGTAATTTTATTACGGAAGTGACATAATCATTGAGTGATAAAGCTCTTTCAAATAAAGAAAAATAAAATGCAATAAGATTTCCAAGCATGACAATTTCTTCAGCTCTATAATCTATACATCTAATAAAATTCAAACTTACTTGAATCTGAACATTGAATATTTTTAGGAATATCTAATTGAAATAGACATTATTATCGATATAACAATCTATTATATTTAGAATTTTTGTCTGTCTGTCTGTAACCGCATCATGAGAAAATCACTGAACGGATTTGGATGAAATTTGGTGTGATGATAGCTGATTACCCGGTTAATAGGATATTTATTACAGTGGGAAAATAACTCATCTCTGAGAAAAATACAAAAAGAAGGTTAGAAATAAAACCACGCTTGAATTAACGTCTTTAGAACGCGGACGAAGCAGCGGGTATTGCTAGTATTAGTATAAATATGAAGACAAGCGAAAGTTAGTGTATTTTGATAGGCTTGTTTGTATAAGACTTTCGAATTTAAGGATCATATAGGTTTACATAATTACCACGAAATTGGTGAAATATTAAGCAAATATTAAGAGAAATCTCTTTATTACTTCCAACTAATTTATGATGTATTAAAATTTACATTATAAATTGAACGATTATGTACAAGAAGGTATTATATTATTGTACTGAAGTGTTGCAATAAGTGTGTTAGTTGACGAGACACCTTCCTCTGATGAGTTACGACTTGGTGGGAGACTTACTTGCAATAGAACTTAAATAATTGTGTAGTTTTAGCTATTTCGCTTACAAAATTTACAAAATTTGTAAGTACAAGTTAATAACATTCAAACTTAGTCGAATTATATTAATATTCTTTAGAAAATCTTATGAATATAGTCATTTTTATCGATACAGAAGACTTTATAGTTTTATTTTATTATTGTCTGTATGTCTGTAACCGCATAACGTGAAAACCACTGGCAAATTAATAGAATTTGGTACGTGGATAGCGGGTTATTCAGGTGAACATATACTTAGGATACTTTTTAATATAATATTATCTCTAAAATAATTTAATTACCGTTGCTATTTATACAATTCAACGTTAAAAATGTTTTTTTTGTTTCGTTGAAAATATTTATGTGCTAACATCTAGATATCTCAATGCCAAACATTCTATCTGTCAATTTTGCTCTTCATGGTAAAGCGTATCGCGTGTGATAAGTAATAAGCGTACCTCAAACTACGGTCTGGTAATTTCTTCGTTAATTTTATTAAGATATTTTTTGTGTGTAGGTAATTGCTTACCATTTCAGATAACATTTTCTTCATTCCAAATTTTATATAAAACGGTGCTATTCATCGATAAAAAAACTATATCAATATATAACCGTTAACCGAAAATCGGTGTTTTTCCCTTGAGTTGAGTTGAGTACCTAAGTGAGAGATGGTGGTTAGTTCCTAAGCATTGAAGCCAAGGGTGCTATCACTAACAATAAGACGAGCAGCATGTTGTTACTGGGAAAATCTTAATAAATACTGCAATAGCTTATCAGTCTGACCGGGTCCCATTCGATCAAATTTAAAGCCGTAAATACGAATATCTCATGGAGTTGCAAGTTGCTCTACACTAAGTTGCACAGTATGCACAGTTGCACAGTATGCACAGTTGCACAGTGCAACATGGTAGTGGAGTTAATTTGAAAATATAGCATATCTCCTTTTCAATTACATTCTAAAATAATAAATAATGTAAAAACCTAAAGTACATTTACCTATGAATCAAAAATAACAGTTCTACGCTAGCAGTAAACTGTCGGTCATATGATCCAGAACATTCTTACCATTAATCATGTACCTCGTGGACCGTATCACGTATGATGTAACCCATTAGAATATCTCATTATAACAGTATAGCTTTCTTAGATTAAAATAAAACTGTTTATTCGGCTTTTTCGCACTTTATGTTGATTTCTGCTTCCGAAAACTTCAAATTAAAGCAAACTCTTTCCCGTAATCATGATTGCAGTAAAGTATCCGGAACATTGAGAACCTGACATTGAAATTAGACGAAAAAACGTAAAGTAAGTAGTTTAGTTGCTTAATTTAGAATAGTGTTTGGTATATAGTATATAAAATATTCAATTGATCTTTATCTATTCCATTAAAGAAATTAGTTTGATAATATAGAGCCGGGTAAGGTCAAACTAAAAGGTTAGTTTAACAGGGTAGCGTTCTAAGGTAATTCAAGAGATTGGTGGAAAAGTAAGAACGAATAGTGGCAATTATCTTACTTTCTTACAATCTATCAGATATTTAAAATAACCATATGTAATACGGCTGTCATTTACTATTGATCAATAAACATATTGTGTACAGTAAATACGTTATAGGTTTAAATTAGGAAATGGTTTACATCTTACCTGAGGATATCATTTTTATTAAATATTGAATGAAATAAAAAGTAATAATACGTGGGTATTTGTATTGTAGGTACAAGAGTTAAATTGCTTTTGTATCTTAAGAAAATAAGTATCTTTGCCATTAACTTTTCTTCAATGGTACGCTATAAAAAAGTAAAAAAAAAGAGTAAATTTCAGATATCATTTTGTTAAATTAAATTTTAATGTAAGCTTTGAAACATTAAAAAAAGTTTTGTAACAGACCTAATACAGATTGTTTAAAATGCAAACATAGTAAAATATATACCTACAAAATACGTACAAGAAAAAAATTAAAACTCCTATAGATTACACGTATAAATCTCGTAATATCTTTCTGTTTATTAATCATACGCATCCAGTATTCGTTTCGGTCATAGAGCATTGCGTGTGATGTAAGCAATAAGCACCGCACTAACGGTAACCATCACTATAAATATATCAACTTATTAGTGTCGGATCTGTATTAGGTTTTTATCGATAATCGCAAAAAATCGTAATCGAATTGCCGGCTCTTGATCACATAACTATGTATTAGATTAATTACACCAATAATCATGTGAATTAATTTTATATAATCGATATTAGTGGATATGTAATGAAATTATAACTGAATTAAAAGATATTATGGAACACTTTAACAGTAATCATTGAACAAAATATAAGTATACTTTTTATAATTTATTGTTATTTATAATAAATAAGCTATAAAAATAATGATTGAAGCAATAAAATATTATATCTACTTATTCTTTATATATATTATATTATAATAATATTATATTACTAATCACTAGAAGTATTTTTAATGGTTTTAATATTAGGCTTTGTCTATGTATCGCACACATTAATGTAAAATGAACTGTGATCTCCGAAATGTAACCGATAATTAAAAAAATAGTACCTATATCCAAAATTTATAAGTAACTAAATATAAAATAATGCCATTTTGAATTAACAATATAATTTCAACTAAACATTGAAAATATATTAGTTAATTTTGTATACATGTCCCATTCGGACATACATCCGAAAAGCGGATCCCTCAAAATCAGGCGGTTGGTCGACGGCAGGGTTTTTCACAGATCCCGGAAAGAGATACTGCGGGTAACGTTATTCCGGCGTGGAAGCGGCAGATGTTGGCACGGAGAGCTGCGGAGAAAGCTCGGAAAGATTTGGAAAGAGAGCTGGCCGGAGAGGCAGAGAGACGGAGAGCTGCTGCCGTTCCCGCTTGGAAGAGGCAGCTGTTAGCCAGACGGGAGGAAGCCGAGAATCGATTGAGGTAAGAATTTTGTTTGTTACCTACTAGATTTTGTTAAAGATTCTCTTGAAACTAACGACTGTAGTTCAGAATCCTACTTATTAAATAGCATAGTTTGTTATCTGTAAAATTTTACAGAGGAGTAAAAACATTCGTGTAAAAACTAATATTTGTGAAGGTAGTCCGATAAATTTATTCTACATTCCAGACAATCCCTATACACACCAAAAATAGAGGAATCGAATGACATAATGAAACATAATGGTGATTGGCGTGCTTACCCGAGTGGGACGCAACGTGCGGTGTCCATAGACAACATCTCACTCTGCTACGACGCTCCCTCACACCCTATGCGAGCGCCCTCCGAAGTCAAATTGTCTTCTGAGCATTGCAATGGTATGAAAATAACTGTAAATTTCTATTGTTACTGATACTTGTTTGTTAGTTTGTCCTTTTTTAACGCTGGTATTGGAACAAATATTTAATATTTTCCAGTAGGCTATTCTAAAAACCCGAAGAGCAGGATTGCGGGGATGTCTTACAGATAATCTTTAATTACATTTTAATTAAACATGTAATGCGTTTTAGAATAAGTAAAAGATAACGTATTTGTACCTGCTTAAAAAGTCACATATGAAAATCGACTGAATATGACGAAGTTGTTTCATAATGTTGATAATATCATATTTAACTCAATTAATAGAGAATATAGATCAAAATTAATAAATTAGTATAGTACAAAATTGATATTTCAATGAAGAAAATTAATTTAAATTACGGGTCTCCAGATCGTGTAACGCTATGGAACTTTAAAATCAACTTTTTCATTAGTATATATTTTAATAATAAGAGATTAACATAAGATATTTTAATAATTTTTATTATTATATAAATATTTTGTTTCATTTTGCTTAATATTCAATGATTATAATTCATAATAAAAAAGGTAAACTTCTTGATTGCTGTGTTAGATGTTGTATACAACACCTAAACCCAAAAAACATAAGGAATCGAGTCAATTTACTCTTTAGAAGGCTGTCAAAAAGAACGTTTCTTATCTTAGAAAGTTATTGTATAAATGACTTAAATACCCCTTATAAACTATAAATATTATATGCCGTGAAATAAAAAACCAAAACCATTCCAATAATATACGAATATTCACACTTTTACTTGTATACATTTCAGGTCACATGACGTCAAATGGGCACCATGAGAAGGAAGAAGATGAAAGCGCCAAAATCATCCCCTGGCGAGCTCAATTACGTAAAACCAATAGTAAACTTAATTTACTCGAATAGTGTAGTTAGTGTAAAAACCGTAGCTTGCAAAGAGAAACGGTGGTGTTTCCACATCGACGATATAAGATATACACATTATATTTTTGATTAAAATATATAAACTGTATTTTATTCGTCGATATTTTTATTTAATAATACATTTACGATTAATTATTTACATATCTATGACGAGGGCTAACGAATTCTTCCTAAGCTACTTTAAAATCAATTTATAAAATCGATTTTATTGGAATCAATAAAATTGTTATTTATTTAAAGATTAATCTATGTTTTTTTTTAATTAAACATTGTCTATGACACGTATGAAATTTTGCGCGGCAAATTACATATTTAAGCTCTCATTTCGAACCGACGTTTTCGATCTTTTAGAATAGCTTTATGTTTTACTCGAGATGAAATTTTTATACCTTAGTTCCAGCTAAAGTGTGAAAATTGATACTTTTGATAACTCGTAAATATATAAGTATAGTATTTAGTATTAAAACAAAGATTCTGAGTTTTTTTTTTACTTTTACACTGTAACATATATGTAAAAATGTAAATCTTATATTTTACTCGTTGTATAATCGTGAAATTTTTTAATGAGTAGTCGTAACTTTCATTTTTTTTTTATTATTTAATAGTAGTACTAATATGCAAGTGATATATAGTTGCAATATTAGTTTTAAGCATAACAGCTTCGCTATATACGATCACTAGTGTCTACGATTGGGTAAGTTAAATTGTTAATAAAAACTATTGCTTAATTTGTGTTTCATTTCCGTAATATTGAATCATTTAATATGGCGTCTAGAATTAAAATATATTATGTATTTTGTATTATTAAGTACTTAGCGACTCATCCTCGCTTCGCTCTGGTTCGTCCGTAGGTTCTCCCTGCCAAATTTAGTTTGTTTTTAAAAAAAGTTTTACGACAGGGCCGGATTAAGGTCTAAGGGATCTCACAAGTTTGTGAAAGTCCTTCGGGACGAATCCGAGAGAAGCGTGGGCAAGCCGCTAGTTCATTTGTAGGAATTTTCGATATCGGTTTTAGAAAGTACCTACAAATGATGTGGGCTATTTCATATAACGCGAGCTAGCTCTTATCAGATCATAAAGCTAACAATAAAAATCATCATCAATCATCATCATCATTAACAGCCCTTTTTAACGTCCCACTGCTGGGCACGGGCCTCCCTCAGTACGAGGGGGATCAGGCCATAGTCCACCGCGCTGGCCCAGTGCGTGTTGGTGGACTTCACATGTCTTACGAAAACTTGTTAGGTTTTCTCAGACATGCAGGTTTCCTCACGATGTTTTCCTTCACCGTAAGACAAGTGGTAATCATGATAGGAATGATTCGCACATGAGAATATCAGAGGTGCGAGACCCGGATTTGAACCCCCATCACTCGGTTATACAAGCGACGCGTTACCGCTGGGCTACCACTGTCTTTAAACAATAAAAATATTTAATTTTAAATCGAGTATTTTAAGTGATATTGGTTCAAAATTAAAATAGGGTGACACTATGAGATCACAAACTTTTAGAAATACCTACTATTAGAATTTAATGTTAGTGTTGAAATGATTTGCTACTTACTATTTTTTGAAATAATTCATATAGTAAATATTATTTCGAATCCTACAGTTATAACGATAGAGATTAAAGGTGATTTACCGGACTCACTAACGCTTTTTAATATTTTTAAATAGTATACAAGTATACAGTATCAAAAGCAAACAATAATCTCTTAGAAGGTAAAGACGCTACGACAATCATAGTAAATTTTTACCCAAAACGGAAGCATCTCGCAGTGTTAACTTGACAGATGAAGATGTGTAACCTTAAAAAGTATATAAGAAGTTGAGTTGAGTCTCTACCACAAAACTTAGAATATCACTGGTTTTTACAATAATTTCTAATCAAACTGCTTGTCACACAAAATTTAGATGATACAATTAGCAAAATGTTAGGAAGTCAATGCAAATGGAAAAAAAAGCGCTCAAAAAGCTGAAAAAGGTCAAACACTATATTTAATAGCTGATAGGTGGAATAAAGGTGTATATAAAATAAAAAATATTCTGCTCAATTTGTTTTGAAATAAAAATACAGCCACAGGACGTGACCATATATCATCATTCATCAGTAATGGATAGCATCCAACTTTTGTTCAACAGTATTGCTGACGACATCGACATTATTTCTTAAGAAATAAAATTCAAAGTGATTTTATTCCTAAACCTACTACTGCTTTAAGAAATAATATATATAATAGGATGACACGTCTTATTTAGAAGAGGGTAGATGTGCACACCTAATAATATGTTCTGAAGAATCTAAGGAATTCATATATCGTTTTTACAAAGCTCTTAATGTAACAGTGATAAATGTAATAAACAATTATAATATAGAAATGTACATGAGAGATCTTGTTGCGAACGATCAAAATGAGGAAGATACTGTTATTAAACATTTAAAGACACTAGCTGAGGGTTTAGTACAAAATATATTTGTCACAAAAACTCAAACCTTAGACTTGATAAAGATAAGAAGACTGATGCTTTAAAGTTTAAACCCTAACCCTATTTACTCTTTGTTTAAACCACTTCTCTCATTATAAACGTCGAAAGTGTTGCCAATAACGTCATAAAAGCTAAATTATACACAGGCATAGATAAAATAATGTCAGTCATTATTGAGTATATAAAAGTAAATATGGGGAGAGAATTGGGGAATTTAGAAAGAGTATTTATTACCAAGATATGTTCTATATTTCATATATAAAATGGTACAAAAAAGCCTAGACGACAAAATGTTGATAATAATAACAATCTATATGTAGAAATGCAGGCGAGTATTGATGACGATGTGGCCGATTTAAATACTTTGAGACATAGTATTCAAAATGGTGAAAACAATACATTATCATATCTTAATATAACTAGGGCTACAAACACGTATAATAACCTACCTTAAATTTTTAAATTATAAACTGAAATTCCTAAAATATTTAAAAAAAATAAATTATCAAAATAAAAATATAAGAAAACTAAACAATATTAAGCCCCTATTAATTAGAATTGAGTACTCAATTATTTTTCATGTTTTTCTCCAAAAAAAAAACTATTGAGTCATTAGATTTAATTAAAACTAACAAACAGACAGAACAAAAATCCATAGACATTGGACATTTTTTCATTACAATGAAAAGGAAAAACATTATGTTTTAAAATCTTTAGATAATAAACAAAAGAATAAAATATTAAAAATACTTTATTTTTCACTGTATTCACAATTTTGCTTAGTTTACTAAATACACATAAAATCACTTAGTAATAAATTAGAAACCATAAACTTGTTTTCAAAAAATAGTCACTATTATTTTGTCTGATAACTCAACATTTTTTAATGAGGGCTATCGCGTATGAATTTGCCGCTAGGGGCGCTTGTGAAGCGTGAGGTCTCCAAAATGTCAAATGACACTGTTTGCTCCATGGAGGTTAGAGACCAGGAGAACCATCGCTTCATACTAAAGCATTACCCGCCTGTCTCTGAAAATTTGTAGAATTTATAACGCGCTGTCGTCGGTAAGTAGTATTTGTGAAGTTAGCTGTTTATGAGTATTGTCACTATTGTGACAACGTGAAGTTAGGCATTGAGACAACATAGCGATCGCAGCGCCTCCTTAGTTTGACAATATTTCTGAGACACTACATTCTATGGCAATGGTCCTCCTGGTCTCTAATATCCATGGTTTGCCCTTTGGTTACGCGGTTTATTTCTATTTAAATTACTGTTACGAATATTTAACAATACGTTAAATTAATTATGGCAAATTTAAGTTCGGAATCGCTACTTACCACTGCTTTAAGACAGTTTAATCTTTCGGAAATTTATGTCCGCCTTTTGCCGAGCAAAACGGGACTGTGCAACATTATGGCATGGACAATACGTTTATTGTACGATTCTTTTGTGTTAAATATGATTTAAATGTAAACTTTTGTTTTGGCGCCTGTAAAAACAAATTTTGATAGCCATACTTCAGGATCTCATTCTACAATGCGCCACCTGGCGGGCCAAAAAACGATAGTCCTCATTATATAGAGAGTATATTCATTATCTGTTTTATATGAAGTCTGTTTTTTTTCTAATAACCATCAGTATAAATAATGGGGAAATGCTGTATTCTGCCACTCGACCAAGCAATTGTTAAACAGGCACCTTCTGTGAAATTCTGTTGGAATGCCATTGTTGATGGTACTTCATTCTCAATCCCACTGATAAAGCAACTGTAAATAATATTTTCTGTTTAACATAGCTTTGTATGTATATAAATTACACAAAAATATGACAATTTAGTAGATTCATGAACACATTTGTGAATAACATTATAGACTTAAGATTCATTACTCTCTAGAAAGAGAGATAGCTATCATGCGGCCAATACCTATCTCTGTCTTGTTTTTTTTTTTTTTTTTTTTTATGGGACAAAGGGGGCAAACGGGCAGGAGGCTCACCTGATGGGAAGTGATCGCCTCCGCCCATGGACATCTGCAACACTTGCAGGGCTTGCAGATGCGTTGCCGGCCTTTCAGGAAAGAGGGGGGAGGGAGGTAGGAGGGAGAAGGACGGGAGGAGGGATGAGGAGTGGACCTCCCGGACTCTCACTTACCGGACGAAACGCGACAGCATAGCTGCCACTTCACGCCGGTCTCCTGTGAGAGAGTGGTACTATACGGGGCGTGCCGGCCCATTCGGCTGCTACCCGAAGGTAAAAAGCATGGCACTACCACTAATGTATTGTAGGTTTGCATGTTAAAATTATACAATTCATCTACTCCCGCAAGGCTGTGACATAGACCAATCAAAATTCTAGACAAAGACAACTACTGGTCTCACACTTGTTTCATCTCTCTTATGCTTTCCTATTCATATTTACCCGGATGGGGAACACTTATGCCATTTTCTAAGTTTAGGTAATCTAGTAAAATAGCATATAAAAATTATTTTATTTCTATTTCATACTTACCATGGTGTTAAACTAAGCTGCATCATTAATTGTGTAGTACAAAATACTGCAATCAGATGTGATTCTTCGAAAAGTATAGCCAGATATCTTCCCAAAGGATCCCAGCACATATCCAAAATCGGCCCCCCCACTGAGTCACCCGAGGGTAGTTCCACTTTTGTCACATCGAGAACTGGTTTTGCCTTACTTGTTTTAGCGCCTGTTAATAACAATAAAAATAATTATACATTTAATATCCCTAATTGATTGTTGCATTTAATTTTGTTTTTTTTTTAAATAATATGTTAAAACACATTTTTAGAAAATATTTATGTTTAAAGTTATATTACAATCTGACTTTAATTAAATGGTTTATTAATATATATATAATTGACGACACGTTTGGTGCAGTTGGTAGTGAGGGTCACTTTCTGCCTGGCTCAGAAAGTAGGGTCACGGGGTTGAGTGTTATTGGGGGCATTCATTTGTTGAGCACAAATGTTTGTACTCCAGTCATGGTTGTTTATATTTATAAGTACCTGGATGACCGAGCAAATCTCGGTATTTTTAAGAAAAATGTTATTATTATTTGCCAATAGATGTCGGGAAGAGTCATATTTTTCTGTTTGAGTGGCAATATTGGGCTACCCAAACGCCACCTTTTTGTTTATTTTCTTTCAATAAAAAAAATAAGTTTAGGTTTTAAGTTGATTATCGATAAAGCTGATTATTGAAAACGCGAATAAAACAACATTTTCTGAAAATGAATCCTAGCTAGATCGATTTATCGCTCCCGAAATCCCCTGTATACTAAATTTTATGAAAATCATTGGGAGCCGTTTCCGAGATTCAGATTATATATATATATACAACAACAAGCATGTAACATAGCTTACCACAGAAATAGATGGCGCTATTGTAATAATGTCCCAACATGTTTATTTATTTATTTATATAATGAGTAAATTCATTATGGGTATATAATGTAAGACCTACCTACAAAGTACATATTTGAGATCATAGCTGGTGGTGTACCTATCACCAATACTTTCTTGCCTTTGCATTGTGGCACTATTTAAATAATCAAAGTATAATGTAACATTATATATTCTGCTCATGACTTACCATTCAAAAGTCCAGTATTATTAAGGGCATACACCATAGGTTCACCCTTAGCGGCAAATAACACTATATCATTGGGTCCCCAACAGGCAACCACCACGCGACAGCCTCGCGCGCACCATCGCTCGGGCGACCAGGTTTGGGTGTCCCACATTCTAGGCACAAATACATCAAGAAATACATATTACACTGTCACATCATAATTTATATTTCACATAAAACAGCTTACAGGTATCTGTTTTAAATAAATCATAGAATTTATGAATTAGCTGTTGGAAAATAATGATAGTAAATATATAATATCATGTGTGGATTACTTAATTTGAAGATGGCCACAAATCGAGAGTATATTAATTTACTTTAAAAATATTATTTTTTCTGTTGCTGTCAATAATATTTTTATTTAAAAACCCAGGTATTGAATCAGGTACAAATATTAATTGTTATCAAGAATAATTTTGAAAATTAAAGAACTAATATTAATGTCCTAGGACTAGTAAATATAAATAAATAAATATGTTGGGACATTATTACAACAGCACCATCTAGTTCCGTGGTAAGCTACGATGCTTGTATTACAGATACCAGATAGTTGATATACTACACAAATATTAACTTTAAATACATACATATTATAAATATAAACACCCATGACTGGAGTACAAACATTCATGATTAGCAAATGAATGCCCCCAGCGGGACTCGAACCGGCAACCGCTGGCGCAGAAAGTAGAGTCGCTACCCACTGAGCCAAACGAATCATCGCAATTAATATAATCGTGTAATAACTTTATTGGCATTCATCTCTACACTAAAGTAATTACTAAAAGATTTAAACTATTAATTGAACCTGAATATTATAGAAGATGTAGCAGCAAATATTTTGGAAGCTGAAAGGGACCATCTCGCAAACACAATCCCACCACCTGCTACTCTTCTTAATGGGATAGCTGTCTCCATAGATACATCCCATACAAGCATAGATGTGTCTGCTCCACAGCAACTAACAAGGAGGTCACCATTTGGAGACCAGCTCACATCAGTGACTGGACTATGACCAGATCTGCAATTATAGACAAAATGACTTTGAATAGTATTTCAGGAATGGGAAATGGTGAATTTATATGATAAGAACCATATCTTATGTAATGAATTTTTTTATATAGTTACATACATAATTACTACTAATTACATACCTTTTCAATACAACAGCATTACTGGAGGATGGTTTTGTAAACATAGAATTGGGGTCAACAGTCCATACTATTACACCTTGTTCACAACCAACGGCTAACTCTGATGCAGAATATGGTCTCCAACTTAAGGAAGATACATGGCCTTGTGCTTTACATTTTAAAGTTGACACGAAAGATACTTCTGAACAGTACACTCTTACATTATCATCTGATGTAGCTAACGCTATTTTGGTAGTGTGAGGATGCCAGGCCAAGCATTTAACAGGTGCATTACCCCAACTTCTCGTTCTTGAATACTTTGACACGATTTTGGGCCCTATATCCTTTAAATGTGGTTGCATAAAATATCTCAATGCTGTGAACAAATTCGCAACTTTCAACGCATATGATGCAGTTATAGCTACAGCTTTGCTTTCTCGATTTACGTTAGGGTCAGCGGCCACACTTAAAGCCTCTAAGAATCCTTGTTTGTACCAGACACTAGTTATTTTTTTGAGCAGATTGTCTTCGACATCAACGTATACGGATACGTTCTCATCTGACAATCTATGGTGATGTAAATCTTTTGTCACATTGATTTTTGGATGGTTTTTGATCTAAAAACATAGATTTTAATAAACAAATGTAAGGAACAACAAAAAATCAACATAATATCTAACCTTACCGAATTTGTAAACGTCGAGATATTTCCATATCTAACATTACCACAGCAATATACTTCGTTAATTTTACAATATGCTGTCTCATCTGGGCCAGGTAAATCAGGAAATTCATTAAATATAGACATGTTTAAAGTAAAGAATAATTTTTTACAAACAGATTACCGGCAGGCAAAACAAGAAATTCAAATTCAACTTTCAAGCTGACAACGATGTCACTCCAAATGTCATCACTCATCTGTCACTAATCACTGTCACAGATCATATTCAAGTGGGCAAAGTAAATAGGTAATTTGCATGGTACTGGCAGAATGCATTGCTTGTTAGCACAACTCATTTATGATAAAAATATTATAATATTAAATAAGCAAAAAAAAAACGATTTTTTTTTATTTTTCAATGCTACCACTAATAAAAATATAATTACAATCGGAAATTGTCTGGATTGGCTGATACCACTGACCTCTATAATACCACTGGACTGGCTGTTGTCAATGTGCTTTTGTGGCTGCTTGATATTCGCCATTTTGGCGCTGTCCGCCGCTGTCGGACGTAGCGAGAGTTTTTGGTACTAAAACTAATGATGTCGATATAAAGATTTTTTTATTTTTATTAATCAATAACTGTGTCATCATAATTACTACTTATGTTATATTAACAACGAAAATGCAAAATTACTTTACAGTAAACAAACTCTTCTCACTGTCATTTGCAATATACGTAAAAATTAGTTCTCGGGACTCTCGCTAGTGGCGCTTCAAATGGACACAAAAAAAATGCTGTCAAACGCTTGGAACAGCCAGTCCAGTGGTATAAATAGAGGTCAGTGGCTGATACACAATGACGTCACAGATTCATCGCAACATTCATGTCAATGTTCCCAGTTTATCAATGAGTATTGCTATACTCATTGATAAAATACTCTGCTATATACGTGAACTATAGACAAACCTTCATCGATCATCCATAGTTTTATTACGTTATTTTTATGTACCCTGGCAATTAACCATTGCACATTTGCTCAATTCAAAATAATAATAAACAACTAATAAAAATTAAAAGCGAACTCAACTCGTGTACGATGTTTGGTTGTTCATGATACTTGTCTGTGACGTCACTGCCACGTGACGCCATTTTTGCAAAATAATGTTTCGGCTGCGTATTTTAATGCTATTTTGGAAAATAATACTATAAGTATAAAAGGGTTCAATAAGCACCTCTAAATAACTTGGACTGTTTTTAGAAACCAGTCAAATAGCCTGTTGTAGTATTTTATAATAAAATTCTTATAGAGCCTATATAATTTGATAAGATTTTTGTTCCATTTAGAAGTACTAATTCTAAATTATTATTTTTAAATTTCAAACTAGTTGACATGTTACCCCAATTATTAGTTATAATATTTATTAATCGTACACGAGATGTTCATTGTTCGCCACAGTTACCATGGTATACAGCTTCGCGTAGTTTTCGTAGCAAGTTAAACGCAGACCATGTTTACTATTTTTATAATTTCTTATATTAACCTAGTTTATTCAATTATTTAATAAAGATTTTGTCAAAAAACGGAACTTGCCTTAGATTCATGAACTTCAAAGAGCTATGATAGGAGCTAAAGTGAAGAAAGGAGAGATGGAGAGCTACATTTCACTAATTAGCCGCATAAACCATCTCAAATAACATTTCCAGATGGGTCTGGAATTTTTCGCGTTATTTTATTTCAATAACTGGTCCTATATTATGTAAATAATGGTTTTTTTAATTATTTCCAAGTCCAGTCCAGTCTCCAATCTTCACAGCATTATTCTACGGATCGACTTCACTCCTCATATCTGTTCCATTTCAAATACTACTTATTTCTTATGAATGTAAAACAATTTTATTTTTTAAAGTAAAAGACTCGTATAAATAACGCATTTTCTTCAAGTTAAATTAAACAATTTAACTTAATAGATATTGAAATTAATGTTATAGTATTTAGAGTTCGCATAATAAAGCCATAAAAGGAATTACAAGAATCTTCGTCTGCATTTTCTTACCGTTACGAATTTGAAGCTCAAAGATAAAAGGTTCTGCTTGCGTTTCAAGGTATAATAACGTGCTTGAGAAAATTTACAGCGGGTTGGAGAGATTTATTTGGCGTATAAGGTGACATCGGGTAATTGATTCGCTACCCCTACACGTGGGGACTTTTTTAAAAGTTAGGGCGCCTGCATACGATTTGACTTAAAAATCTATCTTTAATTTTTTAAGTTCATACCTACTTTAATTGATTAATAGATAGTAATTGAAAATTTTTTAACTATATAATTCAAAATTAATTTCAATTTTATTATTTTGTTTTATTGAACTGTAAAATTAATAATTATGTTTTTAAATCTAATATACTTAGAATTAAAAAAATTGAATAAACTAGAAAAGTTTTAACGGTACTTGAACTTTTTCTCAGTGATGAGATATTTTCCCGCATTAAGAAGTATCCTATTATATTGATTCGGGAAATTAGGAGTCATAATACTGAATGCCACCAAAATCTATTCAGTGGCCTCTGTATCAATAATAATGACTATTTCTAGAAGATTTTCTATAAATAATAAATATACACATTCAGGTCAAACTTTTGTTATTACATAATAATTAATATGTATATAGAAATAGATTAACAGTAATAAAAAAAAAGAATTATACTCTTCTAAGAACCAGTTAGTTAATTATTATAATATTACCTTACCTCTTAGGTTTATTAAGTGGTTACGTGTAAGGCTAATTAAAATATTTTTTCTTTTATAAATACTTTAATTTTCTTCCTCATGTAAGCTAAGTATGTCAAGAGTTCTTAAGAGACCGTACAATATTGAAGTTAATTGAAAATTAACTGGTCGTTAAACGGAAAATTCACAGTTGTGTTGATTTATACAAAAACTTACCTTTTCTTTGTTTAAATAATGCAGATTTTTATTTTAATATCACTTGTATTATTCTTGCAATTAAAATTTTTATATACGCAAAGTATTATGTCTATGGAGATTGATTCATTTACTCCTCTGTTGAATGATAAGATTGAAAATTTTTACAATACAAAGGTAACCTATTAATCTTTATAATTTTGATCTAAGATAGAGGAATCAATACTTTGGTAGCTTTCTATGGAGCAATTCTGTAAATTCTCTATAATAAGTGAGTAGTGTATAAAAATTTTATGATGCGAAAATTTTTAGAAGATAAAAAAAAATATTTATGTTGGTACATTAAAACACAGCACCATTTAGTTCCGTGGTAAGCTACGATGCTTTTGTAATGGATACCAAATAGTTGATACACTACACATATATACGAGTAACTTTAATTATATTATATATTCATACATCATCATCATCATAAATGTAAGCCCCCTTGGCTGGAGTACAAACATTTGTGCTCATCAAACAAATGAATGCCCTAGTTTTAGAGAGAGGTTTTAAATTTAGTATAAAATATATTTTGTGTATATGCAGGTAGATTTTAATAATGAAAAAGAAAGATTCTACTTAAGGACGAGGAGAAGAGGCATCTACCCTCTTGTGGAAGTCGGCCCCGGTTCCTTCAAGGTCGAGTATCAAAAGAAAACTCCGGATTTTTTGGTACACAAATTTCAAAAGTTATTGGAGCTGAAGAAAAAACACGAGGCGGAATAAAAGCTTAGAACATTAATACTTATTTTATTGTACTAATAACGTAGGTTTATAATAAGTATAATATGGTGTATAACACTCAAAAATAAGCGTTTTACAATAAAAAATATATATTATCTAGGCTTTATTCAGATAAGTTACGTACAATAATAGTTAAAACAAACTGTTTTATCTGTTTGTCTATGTAGTCTTTCAACTTCTTTCATTTCTGTCTATCTCTTTGCTTGGGCTTTCCTTGACCATTACTTGCAACTATTTTTAAATCGTCTCCCCATTTTCTATATTTTCTTCCTTATCTCCTTTTTAGGTTTCTCAGATACCAGTTTGTAATAGATATACTTCATTTGTCTAAACCACGTACCTAACATATGCTCAGTCCATCACCGTTTGTGTTTCCTTATAACAAAAGTGACATTTACTATTCAAGCCTAACTATTGAATATATATTAAATTACTTACTTGTCTGTACAATCAAATCTTTATCTTTATTATATATAAAAATAAAAATCAACAGCTCTTCGTATGTCTCGCCTAAACTCAAGAACGACTGGATCAATTTACAAATTATTTTTGGTTCAAAAAATATTGGGATAACCCAAAAAACAGTTCAAAAATACTATTGGCTGCGGGAAAATATCTCTGAGAAATCTACACTAAACGTGCCTTGGTTGAATCCGATTGGAGAAGAGCGAGTCGATAGATTTTGTTTAACAAAATAAGTATATATTAAAAATAATAAATAATAAGTATATATTACAAAGTGAAAGGGAATATTGATGGTATTTGTTAAGAATATTATATTCAAAACAGTAGGAAGGCCCCATTGTATTAACCTTGTTTAGCTGTTTATTTAAAGAAATTGTTTTCTTTCAATTTTCAACAAAAGAAATAATCCAGTATAATTTTTACCATAATACCTCTTGACCTTTTTTATAAGTAAAGGCGGTAAAATAAAGATGGGGTATACTTTTTATACTTCTCTGTAGGTCTAATTTCCCATTACATGTAAACAAATTAAGTTATATATGTAGTGAGTGGATGTAAAATATTGAAGTTGATTGAAAATTATCTAGTTGTTTCACAGAACTTTTATATTTTGATACAAAAATTAGTACTATTAATAATTTTATTACCTAGGACCACATATACTATATGTTCTATTTTTGTACTATATGTTATGTATATGTTCCTAGGCGAAGTCAATATTTATAAGAAATAGAATTGTAAATCCTGATAATAAAATTAAAGCAACTTGGAACGTAATGCTTCAATAAATATATAATTAACAGTAGCATAACTTTGAAGCAAAAATTGGTCGATAACGTACGAGACCCTATCTCTATGTATTGTACTTCTAACTGTGGTCTGCTTTGGCAGACCCTGCTCTCGGAGCGTGGTAGAGTGTGTAAGTGATCCGTCAACTTTTACGTCCGACGAAAGGGACGGTTCTGACGAAAGGATCGGTGAAGGGTTCGAAGTTAGGCATTGAACCTAGCCGGTGAGTCCCATGAATGAATGTATGCATGCTATGATTTTCCCAACATTTTAAAAAAGAGAGTCGCGAAAATTTACTCATTAAACATTTTTTATTTACATGAATACGTATAATGTAGTTTCATATTATAGTGCCCAATAAATTTACGAGTTCAAGTAATACTGATAGAGCATCAATTATTTTTTGTTAGCACATAAGTGACAACTTATCTACGGTCAATAGAATATAAACTTTGATCTCTTAATCAATCCCAATTTTGCCACTGTTGATATCGCATACAAAAAAGTATTTTTGGCTTTTGTTTTCTTATCAGAATTGGTTCGAAAGATCTGCGTTATTTTTTATAGTGAAATATATTCACTTTCAGTATGGTGGAATTTATTTTATTCATTTATTATTATTTTATCTTGTTAGCAGAAAAAAATACCTTTTAAATTTTATTTATAACATTTTAAAAACCATAGATTCCGTCTCTGCAATGATAATAATGTTTATATTTCAATAAGATTAATTCAATAAGATTTTTCAAGTATTAATATTCAATGTATAGATTAGACTAAGTTAGAATTTTAATACAATGTAGGTACTATGTAATATTTATACTTTTTAACACTTTTACATTAATAATTTAAAACTCCTGGAATTTAAGCAAGTAACTAGATACTCCTAGTAAATGAATTCAAATGAATTTTGTAATGTGGAATAACCCAAATATTAAATGAACATAATATGAAATGGTTATTCATACTTTCGCCTACTGAGTTGCTTTTTAATTTCAACCTGAGCTCAACAGAATCTTTAGCATTTTAATCAAAACTCCGAACCAATTTATTTCCAACAGTTCTTTCTGTATTTAATCTAAAGTTCTCATTACGGATCGCACTAAAGGACTGAGATAAGAAAATGAATTTTTAAAAGCATTACGTTGAACAAAGAGGATTCAGCACTGAATCTGCATTTTACTTACAACTAATTTTGTACCGGTTTGTAGGGTGTGCAGGTTTCGTTGAAAACTTTTTTTATTGTATTCAAACTTTTTTGACATCCCACTGCTGGGCACGGGCCTCGCTCCCATACGAGGGGGATCAGACCATAGTCGACCATGCTGGCTAAGTGCGGGTTGGCCGACTTCATATGTCTTACGAAATCTTGCTAGGTTCTCTCAGACTAGCTGGTTTCCTCACGCTGTGTCCCTTCACCATAAGGTAATCAATTATCATGTCAGAAATTATTCGCACATGAAAATGTCAGAGATGCGAGACCCGGATTTGAACCCAAATCTCTCAGTTGTACCAACGAGCTCCTTACCACTAGGCTATATTATTATTTTAACCCTTTTCTTAAATGATGAAAACCTTTGATATAAAGTATGAGATAAAGTCTAACGATATCGTCAGTAGTGTTGGACTATTTCCGGGAAAAATATTATAGTGCAGGCATCTTTGTGCAAAAATAAGTACACTCTCTTTCACTCTTGGAGTCAGCAGGAACAACGTTTTCACTGTATATCTATATTATGTATACTGAAGCAAAGAGGTTTAATGACTTCCTTGGACCTCACCAGTTCAGAACAGTGTCTGTGAAAAACCAAAAAGAAAAAAAGAAAAACAGTATGCATAACTGTACACTTTTAGACAGGGAAAATCTTTTTACGTAGTATATGAGATCATTGACTTTTTAAAATTGAATGGAATAGATATAATACGCTATATACGACATATATGAGAATCCCTTACTTGGAAAAAGGTTCTTTCCCCAGACAAATTTTCACCCTTCAAGGGATGGTTTCCGAGATGAAAGCTATCCTATGTCCTACCCAGATTCTTTAATTATCTTCATACGGAATTTAATTTAAATTGTTTAAGCGGCTTTTTAGTTTATCCATTACAAATAAACTTACATTTTTCTTTATAATACTGCGGACCGAATTGTGAATCTAACTAATTACATACACACGCACAGAAGTGCTTTATATATAAAGACTATATAGATATAGATAGTGCATAATAAGACAATGCATTCATATAATATCTTACTACTACTCAGGCATACTCAGTACAATGTACATCCAATATCCATACCTTCCAATACTCGTATATACGATAAAAGATCAAATTTTCTGCCATGACTTCAAACAAATGGTACCTTTATTACAAAGTAAGTTCAATACATACGGACAGACTGCATAAAATTATTGGAAATCTCTCATTGAAATTAATATTGAGTTTAGCTGTTTATACTTGAATCAATATTGCGCTTTCCTCGTTGATATATTCGTCAGCAAATATTTGATATCATAGATAGAGAATTCAGATGCGATGGAGCCCTCAATATCCTGCTGTATTTTGTATACAAAATTTGTATCGAGATTTTATTAAAAATTGTTTAAATTCTATACCCAGCGTTATTTCCTGTGAAATGCTTGAATTGAAATATTTTTCAGTGAATGTGGATGTGTTTGGGAATTAGGCTATCATTTTTATGCATGAGTTTATTTCTTTTGGTCGTTATATTATTTTGCACAATATTTTCTTCGATTTAGTCAATTGAACTCTACTTAAGAGGATTCTATCGAAAGTGATATAGGTTAATTTTATACCTCAAAGAGGAAATTGTTATAGATCAAGGTGTGCTATATAATACGAAGTAATTATGAACGATATACATTTTTGTAAGTAATGCACATATACTATTACGTATTACGTATTTTTAATATAGATCCAAAAAATACCATTAGTATTTCATCCGATGTTGCCTGTTTCAGTTCATTTTTTCATAAATATTCCTGCATTTGAGAAATAAATATTAAATTATAAGCACCCTACAGGTAACACTGCAGGTACCAGTGTCGCAAATGTGATTAGGACTGCGGACTAGATGTCTTGGAATCTCAATTTATTTGTAAGCCTGACAGACTAAATTATTTATACACAGATATGTTATAAAAAAGAAAATGTGACGTAATATTGAATAGGATTAACAAGTTACTCTACCAGGTTTTGCTTATATATGCTTAAACATTATACATATAGTAGTTATACAATATATTGTAACTAAACTAAATAAATAATCTTGCGTTAATTTATCAGGAAATTTCATCACATCAGATTCGTAGGCATTAATTATAAGTAAATATTGTTTTTGTTTATATTTATCATATCTTATGCTATAGTTAAATTCTACGTTAACGAGCTTTTTGACTTTAAAAGAATATCAATTACGAATATTAAATTTAAATTACGACTTATTGTATCTACCCTAGTGCAATTTGTAATTATGTTTTTATTAACTCAGATTAAAAACTAAAATATTCATATAATAAGAATTCGAATAATACGTTGAAAAAAATTATCTCCATTTTGGAAGTCGGTTAGATGTGACAGTATAGGGGTATACCGTATAGCGTATACAGATAAGTTATACTTATACTACAATCTACATGACATTTTGTGGGTTTGTTCATGGTGTTTTAGGACGTAGAGTTTATCCGTTTGGATTGTTTGGTATAATGTAGCTTAGCCAAATTAATTAAAGACCAATCTCCTTCGTGTCTTCTCCAGTCTACGTGACATTGGCGAAGTAATCTGTGCTCAACTGGCACGCTTTGAAGCCATTAACAAGAGAATTGAATTGAATTGAATGTTTTACTTGTCAGATTTACATATATCTTTTATTATTTAAGTACCATTTTGATTTCTTATATAACCCAGAAAGTTATCTAGGTATCCTTTATTGCTATGACTTCAAATCTGAAATATTAAAGAAGTTATAAAAAACAAAACAATTCTTAAATCCATTTTCTA
This sequence comes from Boloria euphrosyne, assembly GCA_951802675.2. Taxonomy (NCBI): domain Eukaryota; kingdom Metazoa; phylum Arthropoda; class Insecta; order Lepidoptera; family Nymphalidae; genus Boloria; species Boloria euphrosyne. Next base: position 10,546,196 of record OX637885.1, read on the forward strand.
CAATTTTCTATCTTCTATTCACCTCTACTCATTTTCTCTTACTTCCTATCCCTTTTATGTACATAACCTTAGTAGGTCTTTGATAGTAATATTTTTAATATTACATTTATAATATCTGAGGTAGAGATTGTAAGTTTTTACTGTATATTGCTCTAAAATAAATCAATTTTTGATGGTTCATTTAAATATTCGAGTACAATACGAAGCGAATGTGCAAATATGCAAATACGGAATGCAAAGTGCATGTGTTCTGTCAATTTATTTCAATGACCCTACGCCCCATGTAGAGCGAGGAATAGCTTTTGAAGAGATACGATAGTCAGGATTATTAATGTAGCTTAATATCATCCGTGTATATTAATGGTAGTACCTATTTTTGTATGTATGACAAATATATTATTATTGATTATGACAAACAAATGATTGCCTTACCGGGTCTAAAACCCACAACCGAGAACAGCGAGTAGGGTCTCTACAAACTGAGTCAAATGTGTCGTTAAACGTTCGACCTTTGCTAGGGTAAATTTAAACAATAACTTTAGGTTAGCTATCTGATGAATATTAACAGATTTAATTGTTTTTGTTTTGTTAGTCATTTCCTTATTTTATTATATAGAAAAGTGAAATTTTAAGAGAAAACTGGTTTGGAAATTTAAATATAAGTTTTATAGAGAAAAATGAATAAAAATAATTTTGATTCTATATAGAAAAAAATACATTTTTTTGTAAAAGCAATTGTTACTCCACTACTTATTAATCTATGACAATATCTCACGCGTTGTCATATTTTTTTATTATTTTCGTACATATGGCCACCACGTTGCATTATTTTTGTTCGGACAGTATAAAATTGAGTCCCGGGACAACCGTTCTTAGTTCACTCTCGTTCGCGTCTAAATTAAGACCGTGTTTCAGCCTCGCGATGCGCTCGCGCACACCCACCGTCCGCTCAATAAAAACCAAACGTAGCACGTATTATATTTTTTTTTATTCCGACTTTTTCGACAATCCCGTAAGTGGATAACGAATATTCATCCGGATCCCGGCCCCTGACCCCGGGATTACAATGGTGAGTCCACTAAAAATAGACACGCATAGTTTTCGCTGCCAGCTGTTATAGTCCAAGTATGCAAGCCCTAATGTAATATTTATTTCCAGTCTGTGATGTGAACGTGATTTAGAAATTTTCGAGGTACAAGCTCCAAAATGAAGTTCACGATTGATGTTTTGGGCATATTTTTGAAAGTAGTCGTTAGGGTAAGTCTGCTTTATCGAATAACAACGTGGATTAACTCGATAACCTTAACTAATTTTAATGGTGTTGTGATATAAGAATAAAATTATTATTAGATTATTATGAGTCAATTCGGGTTACAAGTTTAAGTTTCGGATAAAAATAATATTATGTTAATATATCAATTAATATTTGCGCCTTAATTAACAAGCTAAATTAATATTTCATAAGATTTTTCTTTTAATGATAATAATATACTACTATTTACTATAAAAAATTGATATAAATAAAAAAAATGTAATTTTATCCGGGTCTTTTGGATACTTTTCAGTGCGGGAAAATTATATCACAGTATAGTAATGTATACTAGGTGAAAAATTTTTTTTGTTTTTAATCCATGTGTTTTAAATTTAATTCTATGAACATGTTAATCAATTTATTTAATCCATTTCAAAAAATGTTACCTACAGTAACATACATTTTATTTTTTCTTTGTATATTGCTTTACTACAATCTATTTTATATTATAAGTTTCATTATTATTTAAACTAAAAGACTTCATTAAAAATATAGGACTGTAGATAATTTTTGCTCTGAATATCTAATATTTAATCACATGCAAAGACACAGTAAAACAATAGTTTAGTTCATTTATATTTCTATCGCTACTTCGGATCAGGGTCAAAGCTGGACCTTGTACCGAAATATCGGCCCTCTGCGTACAAATCATTTGCTTACATACGCAATAGAGACAGTCTATAAAATAAAGACGTACTGACAGACAAAAAGTAGGTCATATCAGATGTATACTTTTATTATATACTTATATATATTTAATTTTTTAAGTTCAAAGTAAAATATTATAAGAACTATACATTTTTTTCTTCTTGTTGTTTCTGTATAAATATGTAATTGAGTATCAATTCGATCATTGAAAAATCGTCATTAATCGGTATCTTGTATAATACCGATTAAATTCGTGCTAATAAACCATTTAACCGAAATTGCATTAACTATCAAGCTTAAATAAGGTTTAAATTTGCGTGCTAAGTTTAATAAATAAATATTTAAGGTTTTAAATATATTTTACCCTAATTTTTAAATTTTAGAAACACTATACATATTTTTTTTTAATTATTAACTGTCAATGTCTAGTCTATGCTTTTGGTAGTCTACAAAGATGTTTTAATTTATCAATTGGATGTAGGTACTAACTCTACATAGCTGTTTCTTACACAATTTAGCTTATTTTACTTAGTTTTTGTGTTTTTCTTGCCTTATTCCATATTGTATTAGCGACTTACCCTCGCTTTGCTCGTGTTGATTTTACTGTTTTTGAGCAGAATTATACGAGTAATTTTTTTTTCTAAAATAAAAGTAGTCTTAGTTACTCCCATCAGTTAATAACATCAGCTATCTGCAAGTGAAAGTCCCATCGAAATCGGCTTAGCCGTGTTTTTCTTATATGTACCGTATTCATTCATATTAAAGTTGTTATTTTGACATTACAAACGGACATTCAATTTTATTTATATCTGTATGATTTATTCATGTATAGATTTAGCCGATACTGGATAATGCCAAGACATTATATTTCTTTCCTTTAAAAATATATTTTTAGTAACTCTACCTCGTAATTCACTGTTTTCCAGTTGAAGACCAAGCTGATTTTCTTTTAGAACGAACACGGCTAGCACATAATTTATACAACCACGTCAGTTGTTGCGTTTAGGGCCATTTATCACTATATTTGTACAACAGCAGTTTAAAACTTAAGTTATATGCATCACTACATATTATAAAACAAAGTCCTCCGCCGCGTCTGTCTGTCTGTTCGCGATAAACTCAAAAACTACTGCACCGATTTTCATGCTGTTTTCTTCTATGGATAGAGTGGTTCTCGAGAAAGGTTTTAGTTTATAACGAGCGTAACCCGCGGCTTAACTTGCGCTAAATCTAGGAACGAACCCGAGCGAAGCAATGGTGACTCGATAGTGTAAAATAAGTGAGAAATGATAAACATAGAATATTTTTTTCATTAAAATAGGCAAATACCAAAGTTTTCAGTACTTTTCCTTCTATATTGGTCAACGAACTTTTTTCAGCCTAATGAGCTTTAGTGTTATTAATAAAACTTTTTGAAAACAAGATTTTAATACTGATAGATTTAATACCACTATCTTTTGCTCTTTCGGGATCGTCCTACTTACAATAGTATGTACATTTCTCAGAGATGAAATAATATTTTCCCACAGTGAAAAGTTTCCTATATGTTGACTCAGATAACCAGCTATATACATACGAAATTTCAACAAAATCTGTTTAACGGTTTTGTCGTGATGTGGTATACATAGACAGACCGACAAAAATCGAAAAAGTATAGATTCTGCTTGTGTAAGATAATAATAAAAATTTCAGTATTTTTTTCCAAAAAATATTTAATGTACAGATTGGACCCAGTTAGAATTTGTTTATTTATATACATTTTATGGCCAAATTGAGGCTTAAAAGACATTTTTTGTCTGACTTTAAAAAATAGAAGGTACTTAATTTGCATGAATGTTGTCCATGTATAAACTAACAGCTTAGTGGGTAGTCTATTGTTTAGCATGTACGAAGCTGCATGTACGAAGGTCATGGTTCCAGTCCCGTGCCTCGAAGATGTGGAAAGGCGTTGTTTTTCGTTTTGTACCTAAACCCTCACTGGTCGTGTCGAAATATCGTCTCATCCGACTTCAGTGTAAGAGGAATAGAGTGTACTTGTGTTTGCGCGTGTACTTGTGCACTACAATATTGGCGAATCTTTATGGAAGTGTTAAGTACACGTAGATCAGGAGGACTATCAATTTTGCATTAATATAAATAGGTTTTTTTTAAAGAATATGTTTTGCCTCAAAGAAAACAACGTCCTTAGGATGCAAGCGTTACAATTAAATGACTTCTAGTCGCTAGTTGATTAAAAGTTACTACTACTTTTTAATTAGAATTTAGATAATTTTCATGTCGTAATAAATTCCACAATTAGGAAAATGGAAAGGGACCTACCAATATCATACACCCAAAGACACTCGATGTACTTGCATCACTGAGTGTACCGTATATAGTGCTTTAGTCTAAGCCGGCCTTAGACAGTAAATTAATTAAGAAGTAATCACTCTAGTTCCAACATCTAATCTCAATTATTAAAAATTCAAATAATCAATATTTATATAATACTATTTCTAATCACTATTAAAAAATTAGGTATTTTGGTAAATCTTAAAAAAAATAAAATATAAAAACTTGATCTAAAAATAAAAATCCGGAGAGGATCACTTATCATAGGGGAATAAAAAATTGCCTACGAACTATTCTCAGACCTGCCAAATATACACAAAAAATAGTAAAAATCGGTCTAGCCGTTTCGGAGGAGTTCGATAACAAACACTGACACGAGATTATTATAATATATTAGATTTAAAATAATTCAAATTATCAACTACAGTTACCTACTATGAAAATCTTTGTTATATTTTAAGTGTGCAGTTTTTACTACAAACTTTCAAACAACTTAACAAGATCTGATTACATTTTGATGAAGTTGGGAGCAACTAATATTATAATAGTTTAAGTGCTGAAAATGTTTGAAATCAAGGTTTGAGTTTTTAAATTTAATTTAAGTCATCTTTATAGAAGTATAAAATAATACTTTTTTTTTCAATAAAATAAATTCTGAACGAGTAACGTTGGACTATACATAGGTAAGACATAAAATTACATAATAAAAATGTTGATTTCTGTTTATTCAAGACGTATTTTGGCATCTAGCCACTAACTTTTGCGTCAAGTTTTTAAATATTTGTTTATGTGAGTTAGTTACAGCGGGAAATTGAAAATGGAGTGAACCAAAACTATATAAAATAGAATCACATAAAATATATTTTTTATGTATTCAGCCCTTTTTTTTAACGTCCCACTGCTGAAAATAAAAGTTCAAGTTATTTCACTTCTATGGAAAGCTTATTTTCTGAGATGTGTTATTAAAATCTTTTATTTAAAAAAATCATCTGTTTCTAAACCTTAGAGCGTGCCGTTCTAAGGTTGCTGGGAAAATCAATTACAGAAGTTTTACTGCAAAGGTACTGAAAATTATTTGATTCCTTAAAACCCACAGCATTTCGCTTGTGATTTACGCGTATGGTCTTCTTGTAATGAAATGCAATAGGCCCACACGCACTATCTACTCAATAAAATCCCTCGAAAGCTTAACAGTCTCAATGAAGCAACGCAGTCCACTTATGCTCTTTACCTTGTCCGTAACAATTCAACGGCTGGCCTATACAGAGAGACCTGTTCCTGTCCTCAATAAGGAATCAGGTCAGCAGAGTTGACCAAACTCTGCTCTCAGAGAAGTACCAGGAGTAGCCCGCATGATATACCTCCTGAAGCTCATCTAAGTTGGCTACCTTCCAAACACATCTCATAGAGTCATAGCTTCTGGTAACTGAAGTTACCTTAGACATTACAATTCACAACATAATTTAACATTATATTATATATACCTTATAATTTAGATCTTTGAAATCACTAAGTATTTGATATTTCACTTTAAACTATCTCGTATCTCATGTATGTACTGCGGTGTACTCGCTACCAATTCAAAGAGCCGTCTATTGGGAACGATGAGAGAATACGGGTGGAAAAAACATTAGGTCTCTATATATTATTAATAAATTATTTGTAAACAGCTTTTAAACTTAAATTTTACTTGTATAATGCTTGTGTATAAAATATATTTGTACATACATTATTTCGTCTAAATATACATCGAGTGTTTTTTTAAGATTTTCTCTGCTAGTTATAGAACACATAGTCTCCGTCATTATAACTACTCTAACTCATTTTCAAACCATCATATGCCTGTACCATAGCCTATGTCATATGCCCAACATATAGTTGGGCAACGGACATGACAGCCAGCCCAAGCTGCTATATTACATTCGCTTGCAATATTGGTGTATGGCAGCTTGGGCTGCCACGTCCGTTGGCAGACTAATGTTTCACAGGCTTTGCCTGTATTGCTGAAATTTCCGTTTCGAAAGCAAAAATAAACTTCGTATCAATTACATCCGCGTATTTTTCACTTCGTATCCGTCAGGCGTTGAACGGGCGTGTAAACATTTTCAGAGTAAAACTCAATTTGACAAGTTGGCACTGTGGCGAATGCGCTATACTGGACTCTGAATGATAACTTTCCACTTTAACCTTATACTTTATATTATTACTTCCAGTGAATAGTTCTTTATTTTTATGACTATTTATTTTTTTCTAAAATCGTATGTTCGTTTTTGTATATTTTTGTCACTTAAAAAGTTTGTCTGTGTATCTGTTTGTTCCCGCTAATCTCTAAAACGGCGAGACTGACTTTGACCGGGTTTTCATTGGCAGATTGTTATAAGGATTAACATAGGTAATTTGTATTTAAAAAAAAGAATCAAGGTTACACTTGTATAAAAATTACAAAAATTGGTGCTATCTATGGATACCATGCAAAACCACAAGTAAGGCGCTAGCTGTTAAGCATCAAACTTATTACCCAATAAACTTTGTTCATAAAAATATAATGTACTTTAAGTATTATGGGAAAACAAAGAAAAGTGTAGTTTCCGTTCTTCGAAACTTCGCTGAAGCAGCACGACGTATTCCAGTTAGTGGACTTTCAGTTCGAAACTTGCATCTCAGCACATGCGCTTATTATCTCATTAAGCTTACGTAAACAATCTTACCTTCTACCTGCTGCCTGAATAATTATAATACTTAGTGTAATATTATCTATTTACTTTAATATTTTACTAGTTTATACCCGCGGCTTTTTGTATGTTTATCTCTCTGTGCATATCTTCTTAATAATATAATTCCGACGAATTAGAACTCTCGTTCATATAATTATTTTGATAGTTGTAGAATAAGTTCTAAAGGCATCGAAAAATAGTTATTCGTATGATTATAATCAAATAATTTAACTGTGTGTTCAAATAAGAAAAAAAGCGTAAGTTAGCTTTGTTTAACTGTCAGTTATTTTTATTATGAGATCAACAGTAGGAACCCCGTAACCTAACCGCAAGGTAGTTAAATCATAATACATTTGCAATTCATTACAATTAATTACATAACATTTTTATTACATACATTTTTTTTAATAACATATAAACTTAAGTATAAGTGAATAATAATTATTAATATACATTTCATGCTAATAAAATAAAGTTCCTTTTTTACAATAATAAAGTTAATTTGTAATGGATAAGATAACTAATTCATGCATGATAAAAGTTTTTTTTTAATGATTTAATATGGACCCCTTTCGGGTTTTATTTATTTATTTATTTATTATTATTAAAGTTTACATATTTTTTTTTATTAAATGTAACATTGTAAATCTCTTAGATTTGTATAATGTTACTTACATAATTCATTATATTAACATTATTAATATTAAATATATTATATTATTAAATACAATATTGTTATAATCTAGAATATTATATTTTTATGAATATTAAATATTAAATAATTTAATCTAATTAATAATAGAAAAGAAATAATGTTTTAGTTTTGCGTTAATATTTTTATTGGTAATTTCATTGATTAAGTTTGGGGGCAAACTATTTATAAGACGTGGAGTAATGTACATAGTTGTTCTTTCTCCGTATGTATTCATTGCCCCCTCAGTACACAAGCGATCTTGCGCCACCGCTCTGGTATACACAGCATGTTCTATTTTTTTCTTTAGTTTAGGGTTGAAAAAATTTTCTTTTATAATTGTATATTTATATTTAACATGAATAGGTAGTACTTTCCAATGTTTAAAAAGACCCATCTCGTTACCATTAAAGGATAATTTGATTTTTTCTGATACAATGTTTTTTAGTATTTTGAATTGTAATTTATAAATTTGATTAATATAGCTTTTGTACGTGCGACATAACTACTGAGGCCATATTGAATGTACGACTCAGCCAATATAAGCCTCCTTCAAGAATCCCATTTTCGTCTGTCATTTGATAGTGTATAAATCAATATATATGTATATAAGAATTAAAAGATATTTACCGAGTAAAGTACTACAAGAAAGCTAGTGTTATACAAGAAGTCGCTGTGCTTACAAAAGTACATTAACTTAACGACATGTTTGGATCAGTTGGTAGTGATCCTACTTTCTGCGCCAGCGGTCGTGGGTTCGAGTCCCGCTGAGGGCATTCATTTGTTGAGCACGAATGTTTCTACTCAAGCCTCATCGCTTACCGCAGAACTATATGGCGCTGTTGTAATAATGTCCCAAAATATATATAAGATTTAAATAATATTTACCGAGTAAAGTATTACAAGAAAGTTAGTTTTGTATTTGAAGTCGCTGTGCTTACAAAAGCACATTAACTATACTAAGTTAGGACTTATAAATACATCAAATATGATCATGATTTATATAACGCATGACTACGAAGCGTACTCTATGCAAGAGCTATTCGAATGTTTGCAATAATGTATGAGCGTGTTTGTTCCAATAAAATAAATCGTTTATCCCATTTTCAAAGTATTAAAGCGTACCTTTAACAAACTAATTTCATTTGAAAATTTCAAACAAATATGTTATAAGTTTATTCACCTTTAGAATTCTAAGTAGTACCTAAATTTTAACTAATATTATAAAGTAGCAGTTTGTTTGAGCGCGCTAATCTCAGAAACTTCTAATCTGATTTTAGAATTAGAATTTAAAAGATTATTTTTACAATAAATAGCCCCGTTATTCAGGTTGGCTTTAGGCTGTATATAATCATACATAATTATTATGTATTCATTTCATACTAATGGTTAAAATGTACGTAGAATCTAACCAAGCGAAACCAGATTGTATTTACATTTTTATTATTAAAATTCTTGCTAAATGCCGAATGTTTTGAAAATCTCTGAAAAACCCATTTGCATTTGCTTACGTGAAACATAACTGTTAGATAAAATTTTGTTCACCAAACAAAATAAACAAAAAATTATATTGCAATAAATCATATATTTTTAAATATATATATGAATGTTTTTTTTTTATTTTCAGGTTAACAAAGTCACGTTTGCACCTTTAGTGGTGTCTACGCTCTTTATCCTGCTAACATCTCTGCTAGCACACTGTGCGAGAAGATTGGTCCAGAAGTCTGTATCGGAACCCTTTGTGAGGCTGCTTCTAGAAGAAGCTATAGCTGCAGCTGAACTATGTGGATGTTGTTTTGAACTTATTGTTGGTAAGCAAATCACATGTTGGATTTGTAGTGTATAAAAAAATATAATAAAAAAGATGGCCGTTGCCTACCTTCTTTGTTTCTAGTACGTTTTCCTTTAACGCGTTTCTTAAACATTAATCTGATTATGAAAAAAAAATAGTGAATGGGTTTGAGTAGTATTCTGTATACTTACTCCGGTGAAGGTCCCAGTTCAGAAAAAATAACTAAAAGTTTTTGGAGTTCGTTTTTTATGTGTTCCCCCTAATTTAAGACGTTTAAAAACGCACCTAAGCTTAATGTACAATTTATATGACTTCGAAGTGTGTTCTAAATAATGGCATGAATAAAAGCTTTGGACAAGCGATTTTAAAAATCTGTATCATTTTAAAATCAACATATTGGTCTTGTTGTTGCTATCTGACTTTTCAGTATCAACTGAACGTCAAACAAATGGTATATATACTAGCACAAGCTTCTTAACACTTCGCCAACAAATTACTTTCTGAGAAGATCTGACGGAAGAAACTTATAGAGATTTTAAATCATTTATATGTAACGCTTTATTATAATTTGAAGCTTTCATGGACCATTCGATTACTAGAAGACCTAGGCCTATAGCCAACCGGCATTCGTTATGAAGTGATTCGATTTCTACAATCGTCATCGCTTAAACGCAGCATATGCATCTTGAACTTTAAATCGCTAATAATTGAAATGAATGTACATTGTCTACCATCATCTATTCGTTGACAACAGATCACGTGACATATCTAAGTCATTTGTCAAACCCATACATTTTGGACTTTTCTACTATCGCTTTCACTAATCGATTGTTACTTTGTCTAGGCCCCCTAGATATTTTTAATGATTTAGCAATATATTATAGTCGACGTAACAATCTATAAAGTTTTTATTAATATGGATGCACGAAGTACGTAACTTAAGTAGTAAGCTTGATATTAATAAAAATCCAAGTACCTACATATTATATATTTATTTCTACTCACACAGCAATGGCTCAAGGATTTTAAGTAAAATTTGCTGTAAGTTGGCTCATATGACTTCTAAATATTGTCTACTTTTAAGAATTAAAGCTGCAAGAAAATCCAGTACTAGCATTTGACTTTTACAATTCCAGTGGCAGATAACTTCGGGGTAGCAACGTACGCTATATTCTTATTTGCGCTTACAATTTGGTGGTCATTGAACTGGGGAGAAGCAACGGCATGTCCATACACACACATCGAAGATGTTATTGAAGGTAAGAGTTTTGTACTTTCGAGTAAAAAATACCTAATATATCATAGAAATATATAAATACCTAATATATAATAATACATACAGACGAACATAATACTTCTTTTGTGAAATTGATTAAAACTGTTGGTAATATAATTTTTAAGTTTTAACAAATATTGTCGATGGCTCATGTCGAAAAAAAGAATCGAAGGGGTGATCCCTCATCTTTGTTATCAGCATTACAGATCGAAACTTTTGCGAATGCATCACACAGGTGTTATTAACTACTGTGAATACTACCATCTACATCCCTACTCGATAGCTACTACAATGATACACACAATCAAAATAAAACCCCCTGTATCTAAGGATTGATTATGACGACACGTTTGGCTCGGTTCGGTTGCGGGTTCGAGTCCCGCTGGGGGCATTCAACTATTGAGCACGAATGTTTGTACTCCAGTCATGGGTGTTAATAAAATTTATGTATTTAAAAATTATATATGTGTAGTATATCAATTATCTAGTATCCGTAACACAAGCCTCGTAGCTTACCATGGAACTAGATGGTCCTCTTGTAATAATGTTCCACCATATTTATTTGTTTATCTAATTTTTCCGAGGTTAAAATTAAAATGATGGCAATATTCAAGTTAAATAAGAACGTGAGGAATGAGTATGTCTTTGATCTTTACTACAAATACGCTTTTAAACAAAGTTAAACTGACTAACACTACTTACAGGCAAAGGCGACATTCGCAAGGCTTTATTGAAAACTTGGGCAGAACTGACAGGAGGGTTGTTGGTTTTCAAATACGTTCAGATGTACTGGGCGTTGGAGATCGCTGAAACCCATAGAAATAAAGCTTTTGAGGACTGCTCGGCGGATTTACAGGTGATTATATTGGAAATACTATGCATGAATAGTGGTTTAAAGTCGTTTTGATCTACAATCTTCTAGTGCTCTGTTACATCGGGATTTTTAAAGGAAAATGTAGATATATCTTTACTGACCGAACTGAACGCAAAATCATAAATAATTAATCGCTATTTGTGCTAACACTAACATATGCAACACAATATATATAAATAGAATTGAAGTATTTTAGTTTCTAATTAACAGATTTTCACTAAATGTATATTATGAAAGTATATAATATACGATGTTGCATCAAAAATCTATTATTTTTAGTCTTTGTGTCTGTCAGCGAAGCAACCGGTTTGCTAGTACAACGTAAGATTAAAAAAAACGCTTGGCAGAAAATATATTGGCCATGCTACGTTGCTTACAAAAAAAATAGCCTAAAACATAACGTTACGACCACAGAACCCATAATAGTATTACAATCTTCAGGAGCTTAGTAATTAAAGACAAGTGAAATGCGCGAGGCGAGGATTACAATATTTTAATTGAAATAATTTGTTTGTAAAGCGTTATTTTAATGTGAAAATTTACTCCATTTTAATTAAATAACGTTGGTCTTTATTTAAATAACTGTTCATTTCAAAACGTTGAAGAGCTCTAGAACCGTTTCGATGGCCATTCATAATTTGTTATGATCAATCTATACTTATAATAAAGGCTGATTTTAACCACTGGATAAACGTTTTCGAATTAAATTAAAAACCGGCATTAGAGTGATTTAGTTTTTTTTAAATTTTCATTTTCTTATCTTTCTTTTTTTAATTTTTCTTCTTTCTTCTTGTTGTCAAATGTCTAATTTAAATATATTTTTTTTGGTTTTTATAACGAGTTCTTTTGTATATCTTTGCTATCAGCGAGTTGATTAATTTTTTTTCTTTTAATCGTCATTATAATAAAAAACCCTATCCAATAATTATTTTTAAAATTATTTAATATCGATATAAATTGTTACTTAAAAGCACTTTCTATTACGTTTATGTTATTTTTACCTTTCTTACGAATTAATAGTTTTTTTAAACAAAAGCTACTTTTGGCCTAAATATATATAAGTCACAGTAAAGTGATACCATAGTATTTTTTTTATAATTTACATGTAATCTAATGACAACGCGCCCTGAATGCAAATCCGAGGAATACACACCTCAGGTTATTACAAAGGGCGCTATATCAATACCCTTTCCAGACAAGGCTGCATTTACGTAGATGCATGCACTAGAGTCCGTTAGGGAACAATACAAAGATGGATAGGTACCAAATCTATTAAATTAATTTATTACATAGATGTCCTATGAGGTATTATATTATAGTCTTGATAAATTGAACTTGTATTTACTTATATAATTTTTTTAATCTATTGGTATACAGAATATAAGACATATTTATTGTTTTGTTTCACAGTCCTCGTAGTACTGAAGAATTGTCTCAGTCGTGAGGAGTATTGCCAAAAAATATTTAGTAGAATAATAGTTTTTTTTTATTTTTGTATTTACAAATTTTATTTTTACATTTAACGAGCCTGTTGACGATTACATCATTCCCATAAATAATAAACCCAATAACGTGAACACCACATCCTCTAGAAAATTATTCTTTGTATCAATAACCTGTATAATATATATTATATTATACTTTAAATTAAAAAAAAATCACCACAAAATAGTCCAAATCATTTATTAAATCGTTTAATAATTCATTTAATTAATATATTGTTAGTTTTATTATTAAAATTCTTTAATTTCATAATAATAGGTGCCGGTTTTATACGGAGCAATCGTAGAAGGCGTAGCGACTTGTATTTGCAGGCTTGCCTCAAGAGGTCTCAGTGACTTGAACCCAAGATTCTCTACTGCTATTGACTCTTTCATCGGAACATCACTCGTTGTTGCTGGTAAGTGACATTATAAGCCGACACACTATATGATGATCACGGATCGTTTTCGGTTTGGTAAAGTAAATTATCTGCATCAGCAATGTTTTATATATAAAAATACTTTATATCTGGTAAATATCGCACTGAGAACGGACTGCAATATGTGGATCATCCCTTAGTATAATGGATCATTTGAATGATTTTGATCATTTTCACGACACTTACCACTTATTTTCATTGACACTTTAAAGACCATTGAAACTTGCTTTTTTAATTTAATGCACGTATTTAAGTCATTTTTAATTAGTCTGAATGTTTTTTTTTTCAACCGACTTCCAAAAGCAGGACGTTATTAAGAATATAAAAATATTATCTATTACTTATATTTTACGTTTTTTTATGTTCAATTATTATTGATAGAAATAGTACCACCTGATAATAATATACAGTTTGATTTTTGTCTTGGGATGGGAGTTCAAGCTATATTTTTTAATTGAAATGAAGTTATCTCTCTATTTAGTACCATTTTCATTGATGCAAAATAAATTGTGACAAAATGATTTAACTAAATAAATATTAGATTGCTTTTTTGGCTTCTAGACATTATGGAGTTTTATTTAACACTAGCGACTCACCACGCTCCGCTTTGTCTACCTAGATTTCTCAGAGAAAGTAAACTATTCTATATATAGAGCCAGATAACCAGTTGCCATAATAGCAAGTTTCTTTAAAATCTGTCGGTTTTCTAGTGATGCAATCACAGATAGACAGACAGACAAAAACCTAAAAATTATAGATTTGACCTCTGTATCCATAATAATTACAATTACAATACGATTTTACAAAATATATAATGTACAGAATCGGCTAGAATTTTATTATATGTATACATACATAAATATTTATCGATTTCGCTCACAGCGACCTGTATTAATGAGACTTACCATCTAGCCGGAGTAATCTCTACTCTTCAGCCCTTTAATGTTCACTGCTGGGCACGGGCCTCCTTCAGTACGAGGGGGATCAGGCCATAGTCCACCGCGCTGGCCTAATGAAGACAAGTGGTAATCATGATAGAAATGTTTCGCACATGAAAATATCAGAGGTGCGAGACCCGGATTTGAACCCGCATCACTCGGTTATCTAAGTGAGCGTGTTACCGATGAGCTACCACTGCCTGCCGGAGTAATTATAGTACAAAAATTCCTTTTACGTTTAAGATCTTTATATTACACTAGCAAACCTGGCCCGCTTCGCACCGCGTACGGTTTTTATAATGTTCTAAAAAAATAAAAGTAGCCTAACTACTACTCCTTATAACATTAGCTATCTGCGCGTGAAAGTCCCGTCAAAAATCGATTTTTTGATCTAAGTACCGTATATACTTTCATATACATTTAGTAAAAAGCTGTTAATTTGAAATTAAAAACAGACACTTCAACTTTTTTATATGTACTGAAAGTCCTCATGGTCGATTTTGTCCAATTCGGCTTAGGCTAAAGGGGTCACGGTGGCCTCTGTCACTGAGAATAGCCATTTGTAGCGGAACGACAGTTAGACACGGTCGGTGAAAGATCAGATGTAGGGCCGACGGTTGTACGTGCTTAGAGGCTGTTAATAAAAAATTCTTGAAAGAAAAACCTAGAAGCTTGTATATACTTCACTAAAGTAAGTTACATTAATTTTGAAGTATAAGTGTATATTTGAGCTTTAATATTTTGATAGAAGGCAGTGGTATCCCAATGGTAACGCGCTCGCTTGGGTAACCGAGCGACGCGGGCTTAAATTCGCATCTCGCACCTCTGATATTTTTATGCGCGAGTCATTTACAACATGATTACCACTAGTCTTACGGCGAAGGAAAACATCGTGAGAAACCTGTGTGTCTTGGAGAACCTAGCAAATTTTCGAAAGACATGTGAAGGACGCCAACCCGCACTAGGCCAGCGCGGTGGACTATAGTCTGATTCTCCTTGTATTCAACGGAGGTCCGTGCCCAGGAGTGGGGCGTTTACAATACACACTATTTTTTGTTCGAGGAAAATCGCAAAATGTTTTAAGTTTCAAAGCTTACCATCTGTTTGTAAGTCAAGAAGGAATTTTTTCAAAGTTAAATCATTTCGCTTACGAAATTTTTAGGAATCAAGTTAAAAAGTGAAGTTTAATTAAAAAGAAATTAGTTATAAAGTTCAATCTATTACTGAAAAGAGAAATGGGACTTACTTGTAGTAATAAACTAAAAATTTCATTAAATTCTTCATTATATTTTTATATTAAAAGACCTAGCGAATAGAATTTTATTTTTAATCTATACAGTTAAATATTATTGAAGTGTTTGTTTGTAATGTCAACATTTTTACTTAATTCGCATGAACTTAAATACGGTACTTATAAAAAAACACAAATTTCAAAATGTTTGTCTATGTGTCTGCCTGTGGCTGAATTGATTTTAACGGGACTTTTAAATGGAAGATAACTGATGTTGTAAGGAGTAACTAAGATTGCAAAAATTTTAGAAAAAGAAAAGATTCCGCTCGCAATAATATAAACGTAACATAAATTAAAACAGCAGAATTATATCTAAGTGCCCACATATTGATCTTTTCTAAAATTAACACATAGCACTCAAAAACAATAACAATCACTATTGTAACTTTTACGTAATTAATTGGGAAAGTTACAAACAAAAATATTACGTAATTTCATTTTAAACAGTATGAGCAATTGTAAATATAGCTTGAACTCTCTCAAGTAATCTTATAAAAGGGGAACATGTTCTAAGCAATCCTATAATAGAAAGTCGCACGTAAAATCTGACTTAATATAATCTATCAATTAATTAGCCATCATTTTCCAGGGGTTCTCAATAGGCACTCGGTACTGACTTACCGCTATGAGGACAGTAGTGCCAATGCGGACCTCAGTGTGTCTGTCTTTTGCAAAATCCATGTAGGAAAAGGTACTTAAAAATCTCTGAAACAAACTCATATAAATACACACGAAAATGACAAAATTAGCACTCTAATAAATTGTTTTATCAATATTATACGAAGAAAAATAGATTTTTTATATTTTTATATATAAAATACATTTACCCCTAAATTTTCAACCTTCTACCCCCAATACCTATTTTTTAATAGTGATTAGAACGCGGGCGGAGCCGCGGGAATTGCTAGTATAATATGAAAATATATTTTAATTCAATTCAAAGTTCAAAAACGGCTCGACTGATTCAAATATTTTTTTATTTATTTGGGGTGTGTCAGAGGTGGCTTACGAAAAAAATAAAATTGGGAAACCCCAAAAAGACGTCTGGAAAATTTTAAAAGTTCAGAACTAAGTTTTAAATATAAAGACATATCTAGCACCTGAGCTTGAAACTAGAACTTTTACCATTTTCTCCCAAAACAACTAAGATCAACTTCGTAAATGACTTTCAGATGACATGGTAACTAAAAGTTTTATAAAATTAGTTTTTGATTTGTAACTTCTGCAAATGTCTAGTCGTCTTATTATGAGTTTGCTTCAGACATCTGTGTAAACTAAATTAAATTAAAATCGGCTATAAGCCAATAAAATTGAATTGGAGTACTGATACTCTATAATAAAATTTAAAAACATGAACGTCGATATAATATAATATAAACTCCTTTCACATATATGCCGTGTAGATTTTTCTAAATACGTTTTAATGCAATTAGTGAAGATCTCTCAGAAATGTGATATTTTCCAGCACTAAAAAGTGACCAGTTATCATCATTCCAAATTTTAACAAAATCTGTCCATTGGTTGTCTTCTGATGTGGTCACAGACAGACAGGCAAAAATTCTAGAAACTATATTATTATACTATTCGGCCTCTATATCGTTAATAACAACCATTTAAGATTTTTCAAAAAATATTTAATGTATCTATGAATAACCAACATCATTTTAAATTCGTATTCCAGTTCAATTTCGGCTTTCATTACGCATGGCGTTGTAAATATTTTGCTTTTCATTTTCATTTGCCACTGTTAATGCAGTTCTTCATATTTTAAAGCGCATTTAAAATCCACTTTAATTTAAAATACGATATCATTATTTTTGAGCTCATCATTATTTATACCAACTTTTTTTTATTTAAAAATGCTGAAATTATTATAATAGGCCCTATATTTAATGAGTTTTTTTTTAAGTATATGGGTATAAATTAAGATCATTGATGATTTTTTTTTTATAATTTGGCTTACGTAATCGTTCAAGCCATTCTCGTAATATTGCAGTGTTTGTTTGTTCTTTCTAATTTTATGCTCACGATTGAAACAAACTTTGATGATTGCCTAAATTAAGTGTAATTTTGTCAGTTTTATGTTATCTTATGCTGTTAAAGTGGCAGCAATGTTGTTTTTATAATTATTTTCGCCAATATGGCACTCAATATTTTTTTTATATTATCAGTAGAACACTTAATGATTTCATCCAGTATCTTTGTTGACGTCATATTAAAAAATAATTTGGTTAAACTAGATCATTTAAAGGTCTAAAACTGGCCAACTGTGTCTTGTGCAGATCCGTTGGATTGCATGTATTTAAACGTACAATTTTCTGTAAGAGTCAACTAGGGCTTAACTGTGTAGGAAAAACTACTCTAATATCCTAGAGTGTATTGCGAGCTTTATAGTATAATAAGTAACTTTTTTTACAGCTTTCGACTACTCAGGTGGCTACTTCAATCCAGTTTTAGCCACATCGATTAAAGCAGGATGCGAAGGCCATACTTTAATGGAGCATGCTCTAGTATATTGGCTGGGGGCTTGTGCTGGATCCACATTATCAGTATACTTGTACAAGTTACCAGTAATCCAGAAGTTTGTGAGAGGCACTACAGAAGTGAATGGTGACAGCATTTGGGCAGATAAAGAAGATTAGTTGAATTATTTATTACACTTTATGTTTCCATTATTGGTTGTCTTTTCTGTCGTTATTTAGAAGATCGTTAAGCAATTTTATTTTCAATATCACAAAATATAAATTTCCTTATAATTTTTAAAGTGTCATCTAGTCATACATAATATTTTTTTATTTATTTAATACTATAATTTATATAGAATTCTATTTTTTATTTTAAAACAATCGTGATTGGGAGTTGTACGATAAATCTTTCAAAGTATAATATGTGCTATGATTGAGATAAATAAATTGTTTTATCTATTATTCCTTTAGTTTTAATGAATCCTTACTTATTCCTAGACTATAATATTAGATGTTACTAACACTATGCCACAACCTGAGCGCCTATAGATTTGTGCTTTAACATAGTAATTTAACTTCATATCTAGTATGTGTTATCTGTCAAAAAAATATTATTTTATAACTATTTTCTTTTTCATTTCCATTTCATTAGTATATAAATATAGTATGTATAACAAATGCAGGGCGTTTAATAATAGCATGCCGTAAACTGTAATCTGTTTCTTTAAAAGGCTTTCCTCGTAAGAACTGCAAATGTCATTAATATAATTGCAGTGCTTTTGAACATCAGAATTCAAGGCTTACAAAGTGATAGAAGTATAAAATAAATATACTAAATTATTAAATTGTTAGACGAGACAGCTTTTTCCATATGAACGTCTAACTACCTACTTACATATACATCTAGTGTAACAATTCAACTAACGGTTTTTGTTATATATAGATAAATTCTTCTTACCAATATATTATGTGACATTAGCCATACTATGCTATCATGCCTGTTATGCCACGCTTATGATCTAATGGTATACAGTTTTTTAATGTATAAATATGTTCATTGTTGGGTCATTATTACACATAGCGCCATCTCGATCCGTGGTAAGCTACTGAGGCTTGTGTTACGGATACCAGATAGTTGATACATCACACATATAATATAACCTTAAAAATAGTTATTGTAAGTTGTAACTAAATAATTTCAAGTAAAGTAGGTATATTTTATATGTATGTATATCTTATAATCTTATTTTGTTTTTAAAAGAATAGATTTCTTGTAATCTTATTATTTTTTTTTTCAAAAAAACATATATTAATTTATTGCCGCCTCTATTTATTTCAGTGTCTATGTAAATAGTGACCAATGTTAGAAGCTCGAGGAAATATATTTTTTAGTTCAAAATTTGAACGCAAGCATGTTGTGTAGATTTTCTTATACAAAATTCGTATTATTTTTAACAATAGCACATGCAACTGCAATGAATATAGAATTATTTCATAATAATGTAAGCATTAGAACATCGCTTATGAAATGCTTCAGTTTAATATCTGAAATTCACCAAAATAGCTTCAGGAGTGCTATTACAATTTATGAGAATAATAGTGTTGCTGAAAATATAGCCGATGGCTTACTAAATGTTATACTAGAAAATGGAAAACCGTTTGTTAAAACTACAGAAAAACATGCTTTACGAAGACTTATTGAAGCGTATGAGGGAACAATGCTTATTGTTAGCTATTATGAAACTTGCGAAGAACTATTTTTGCACATTGATTTGGAAATTTTTGATATTCGATACCGTTATCTAATTATAATCGATATTTTGCCAGATGAAGAGTGTTTTAAAACTCTAAATGCAGTCTTACATTTAATTCGACATTACGAGATTACTTTTCTTACTAAGGATCAAAACGAAGATATGTTTAAGTTAGTTACATTTATTCTTGATATTGATGAAGAAACGTGTAATTTTTCTGAAATAATACCAATAGAAACAATTAATATGTGTCAAAATGGCTCACTAAAGAAGCAAAAGTTGTTAGATGTCTTTCCGACTAAAATACCTACAAACTTTAAAAAATGTAACTTTAATGTCGGAATGGCAACTTTATTTCCATATTCGATGTTAGAAAATAAAGAGTTATATAAAAATCTCGATGATGTAAACAACAAATGCTATGGCGCAGACGTGGAATATATGAAAATATTGGCAGACATATTTAATGTTACTTTGAAATTATATTACATTTACAGGGAGGAAGAGAGTCCGTATTTACATTTTGAATTTTTAGAATTTCTTTATAATAGTACACTAGATGCTTGTGCTGGAGGCCTTTATAGAATTTATGGAAATGTTGTTGCATACTCTGGTATCTATGCCGGACAGTCGGTAATTTGGGTATATACTGTTGAGAGAGAACTAAAATCATGGCAAGCATTAGTAAGGAAAACAACTGGACTGTATATATTTTTCATATTTTATATCTGTTATACGATTCTTTGGAAACTGATGAACGAATTTGACAATCAGTATTGTTCAATAAAAGACACACTTTTCTACGGCTGGGGGGCATTAGTTGGGGCATCAGGTTTACAAGATGCTGAGAGTCTGAAATTAAAGATTTTAAACGTTTTTTATTTAATCTTGTGCATACATTTATCTTGTTACATAAGCACACAGATCTACTATTATCTTACTATTGAACGGCCACCGGAAACTTATAATACAGTAGAAGAATTATCGGCTTCAAGTAAGACACCTTATTTGAGATTTTCAACGAAGTATTTCATTGACGACCACAAGCACGAGGTATTTGTTAATACATCACGTGATTGCAAGGATTTTGTAGATTGCCAAAACGTGATTATGAAACATAAAGGATCAACAATTATTATCGATGGGCATTTGCCTTTATTGCAATCATCCACTGCAGTTAATGACGAAGCAAGAGTGTTAAGGGTTACAGAGAACATTTTGTTTGTTTATCATGAAATGATAATGAGAAAAGATCACATCCTTGTTCCTAAATTTCCCGTAATAGCAGCGTCACTATTTGAAGCAGGC
The DNA here is from genome assembly GCA_951802675.2 of Boloria euphrosyne. NCBI lineage: Eukaryota > Metazoa > Arthropoda > Insecta > Lepidoptera > Nymphalidae > Boloria > Boloria euphrosyne. Next base: position 10,567,511 of record OX637885.1, read on the forward strand.
ATATGTCAGAAATTGTATGCAGAAGCAATTGGAATTACAGCGGTGGATAAAGCTAGGATAGTGAATGCGAATATATTGTCCAACAGTTACAGTTGCATTGTTGGATGCCAAATTACATTGCGCGAGTCGGCTGGGGCCTTTTATTTATGGATTATTGGATGTTTTCTCTCTTGCCTTACTTTTGTAGCAGAAGTAGTTTTGAATAAAAAAACAAAGCTACAGGAAGAATAAGTAACATTTAGCTCGATCCATTTTGAACTAATGTAATGTAAAATGAAAAAAAATATATAAAAATTATATGGTCTATAATACTTATTGAACAGTAAAATCATAAAATGTACACGTGTGATATCAAATTATTAAACACTTTTGACATATATATTGTTGTTTTATTTTTAAATATTCCAGAAAACATTGTATCATTGGCACTATCACTCTTACCAAATCTTGCAGGCGTTGAGTACTGTTTTTTGTCTGCAAAAACCTTCTCGTAAGTTAAATGTGTCTTGAAATATGGAGAAACTAGTTTTTCATTCCTACGAGTAACTTCTTATTTAAAGTAGGCCATTGTCGATTACATTGTTATATATATAGCAGAAAAAAGGTTAAAAATGTATATTATATACTAGCAATTCCCGCGGTTCCGCTCGCGCCCGAAGGATGAAAATTTAGGGTTATAAGTATTTTTGATACCAAATCCTAAAAAAAAAAATTACGATTTGGAGACTGGACACCTTTATCACCTAGGGGAATAAAAATTGCTTACACCTATTCTCAGACTTACTATATATACAAAAATTATTTTATATAAATCGGTTAAGCTGTTTCGGAGAACTTCGATAACAAACACTGTGACGCGAGATTTTTAAATATTAGATTATAAATTATTTACAATGAACTGTATACTGCATACTGGTACTGTAGGTAAGTGTAAGCTGTATACTGTACGTTAAGACCTGAAGTACAAAGGCCATTATAACGGACTAGTGCACGCATCGAAGGAAAGCAAGTGTAAGTGGCTAATATACACTTAAATATTACAATTTTTTTCCAAAAATAGAAGAACGCTGTATCATCGCTAGAGAAAAGTATCCAGAATGTTAATGATATTGCTCGGTAGATTGCTATGCTTGTTTTCTGAGAAAAGTATTGACTAGCCTTATATGTATTACTTTTATTAGACCCTTTTATACTGAAAGTATCTATGGTTTGAAAGTGAAAAGAAAGTGCTAGCAAAAAACAAAAAAGTAATTAAAATAACTAAATATGTCTAGAATCTTGATTAATTTTAGTACTTACGTACTAACGATACTGCACTTTTATTTTTTCTATAGATTTGTGTGAATGTGCTTATATCGTAAAATCTTAAATCGAAAATTAATAATAGGTTCATAAAGTTAATTTTAAGAATGTTTCTTTCTAGGTTGGTTAGGTTAGGTTAGATATATGACCACAATATCGCACGAGCCGAGCGAGTGCAGCGAGCGTGCCGCGGCAGCGGCCGGCGAGTGCCATAGTCAAAAATTAATAATAGGTTCATAAGGTTAATTTTAAGTATCTTTCTTTCCAGGTTGGTTAGGTTAGATATATGACCATATGATGAAAACTACCATAAAAACACTTTTGAAATCAAAAACTTTGTATAAAAACGAAAGTGCGGTATCGTTAGTACGTAAGTACCTTAATTTTCTATTAGATATCTTAATTATATTAATAAATACAACAAGTAGGATATCAATAATTTAATTATTGTTATTACATTTTCATATTGGTATTTAAGTTTGTTCATTGCAAATATTTGACTGGGTACTGTTAAAGCAACCTCATTATTTTGAAAGCCCACTTGACAAACTTTATTACAATAATTCCTAGAAGGTTTTATTTTTAGTGTTCCTTTGCAAAATGGCTATAATCACACTCATTTAAGGTTACCATAACCGTCCGCAACCATTATTTTACTCGATAACTACAGGAATTGCATTGATAAGATTTAATAGGTCTTATCACTTATGTAAAGATCGACTATTTTGTTTTGGATTTGTTATAGTGCAAATAAAAATATGAGTTCAATATTAATTTACATAGTTGCTGTAGATTTCTAATCACAAAGAGACAATAAATTAAACAGTATCTATTAATTTTCAATGACATAGACATAATATAGTCAATGAATAATATAAAAAATAGTAGTAGTAGGTACTATTTAATTATTACTTTTGGAGTTATACTTTTGACGCGTTACGATGCGCGCGCACGCCGTTACGAAAAACCGACACCCTGAAGTTAGCTATAGTCAACATTTTAGTTTTTCAAAAAAAGTTACCAACAAAGTAAAAGTAAGGACATCTACGTATGTTTGCGTGAGAACTGACAATTGTATTCTCGATATTTATTTATTCAAGTGTTTCTGAACCTACCACACGAGTTTTGAATCAGTCCGAATAAAATATATACAAATGTACATAAATATATATTTTCTCAAAAAATATTATAATATTATAAAATAATATTATAATAATTTACTGTGATTATAAGTGATAAAATTTTTTGAAAAGATTTTTGTCTTGTTACGCCAAAGAAGTATAACTTCTAACGCGTGTACATAAGTACACATTCACTTTTTTTTAAGTATTTCTATCTAATCTGATTCATAATATCAAGATAAAACTGAAGGGTAAGGAATTGAACTGCAATCTTTTCCTGTGCTATGCGTAAGTAGAATAACAATTGTGGGGCGTGGAAAAAGTAAGTCGGCTGATTTTCAGAAAGGTTATAATTTTCCTTAAAAGGTTTTTCTCGTAAGAGCCATACGTGTCATTAATATAATTGCTTTCAAACATTTTTCGGAGCATGTGATTTTTTTTATAGAATTTAGGCAGTAAAAATAAATAGAAAAGTAACGTAAATTAAATTAAATGAAAATTATGTATTTGATTCTGATATTACTAGTTTATAGATTTAATAATCTTATGCCAGGTCACGCCAAGCTATTCAAAACCATGCTTGGTTTATCGATTGAAATTATACTAAGTGGATATAATAATAACAAGCCTAATTTACATGTATTATTGATACAAATTAGTAGAAATAAAAAACTTTTTTGAAATTCCTAATTAATTAATTGTTACGTATATATTGCCTTATCTGTTTATTTTAAACTCTTTGTTTGTTAGAAGTGAGGTGGTTACAAGAAAAATATATTTCATGTTATAAAATTCGAAAGTAAACATGTTGTGGAGAATTTATTTTACAGAATTTCTATTATTATGTTCAATAACTGGTACCATAACCGGAAGTGATATAAAATTAATAAATAAAATAAAGGATGAAATTTCACCACTTATGAAATGTATCAGTTTTGTTTCTGAAATTTATCAAAGAAGCTTCGAGAGTACGATTATTATTTTTGAACATAAATTTATTTCCGAAGATACAAAAGAGGCTTTAATAAATGTGCTAGAAATTGGCAATGCCTTCATACAAATCAACGGTACTCAAGCCTTACATAACCTGAGTGAAGTATATGACAGAATGATTCTTATTATTAGCTATTTTGAAACTTGTGAAGATGTAGCACAGATAGATTTAGCAATTTTTAATATTAAATTTAAATATCTAATTGTGATGGATGCTTTGCCAAGCGAAGAATGTTTTAGGATGCTTGAAAAGATGTTGTTACCAATCCGACACCACGACGCTACTTTTCTTATCAAGGATCAGGATATTGATATTTTTAAATTCGTTACCTTTATTCCTGAAGTTGATGAAAATACATGTGATATTGCTGAAGTTACACATATTGAAACTATAAATATATGTCATATAGATTCTCTGGAGAAGCCCAAATTGGTTAATATATTTCCTCCAAAAAATCCCATAAATTTTAAGAAATGTATCTTCAATGTAGGAATAGCAACTCTTTTTCCGTATGGGATGCTAGATAATAAGGAATTATATAAAAATCTCGATCCTATAGACAACGAATGCTTCGGTGCAGATGTGGAATTAATTAAAATATTGGCTGACTTCTTTAATGTTACTTTAAAAATGTTTTACGTATACAGGGAAGAAGAGAATCCATATTTACATCTTGAACTGTTGTATTATCTCCTGAATGGGACACTAGACGCTTGTGCAGGAGGTCTCTATAGAATATATGGAGACGCAGTGGTTTATTCTGGTATATATACAGAACAATCAGTGATTTGGGTATACACTGTTGAGAGAGAAGAAAAATCGTGGCAGTCTTTAGTTGCTAAAACGTCAGGACTATATATATTTTTCATATTTTATATCGGCTATGCGATACTTTGGAAACTGATGAGTAGTTTTGATAATGAGGTGGTTTCAATACGAGATACCCTTTTCTTTGCTTGGGGGGCCTTAGTTGGAGCGTCAGGCTTACAAGACGCTAGAAGTCTTAAGCTGAAAATTTTAAATGTTTTTTATCTAATCTTGTGCATACATTTATCATCCTACATTAGCACACAAATCTACTATTATCTAACTATTAATGCACCACCGCAAGCTTTCAGCACATTTGATGAATTATTAGTTTCAGATAGGACACCTTATTTAAGAAGTTCAGCAAAAAATTTCGTGGAAGATAAGAAATATAATGCGTTTGTAAATACGTCACTTGATTGCGAAAGGTTTTATGATTGTGAACAGATGATGTTAAAATATAAAGGATCTACAATTATTATAGACCAACAGTTGCCTCGATTGCAATCATTAACTGCGGTCAATGATGAGGCGAGAGTTCTTAAGATTCCAGAAGATATTTTGTTTGTTTATCATGAAATGATTATGCGCAAAAATCATATTCTGGTCACCAAGTTCAGTACAGTTACTGAGAGACTCTTTGAATCAGGTATTTATAATAAGCTGCTCATAGATGCTGTTGGCATTTTAGTAGTAGATAAAGCTAGAATTGCGAAGGAGAGTATATTGTCCAATAGCTACAGTTGCATTCTTGGATGCCCGATTTCATTGCGTGAGTTGGCTGGTGCCTTTTATATATGGATGATTGGTGTCCTTATTTCTTGTTTTATATTTGTGATTGAAAGGCTTTTGTATACTAATAGAGGTTTTGTGGTACAGTAGATGAATATCTTAAAGTTCGGTGTTTTATCTTTAAAAAATATGTTTTATTGTATGCAGGAAAAATGTTAAATACGAGTGTGTTTTGCAGTTATCAATAATGAAAAAATTGTCAATATTTGATAGTGTAAGATATATTTTGAGTGATTAAATATGTATTAAACATATCGCATTTTTATTTCTTAATTATACAAATCACCAAATAAACTTTAATTTTATAGTAAGCATTTTATTCATCAATTAAAATATAATGACTGGATTGAAGTGCAATAACGCAACCATTTTAAGGTTGTTATAAGAGTTGTTTTCTTCAAGTGAAGTCTGAGTAATTAAAATCATTCAGTCACAACATTCATTTTTTCAATAGATATCAATTTTGTATACATATGTATATATTATGTACATTGTACATATATAATATGCATCTCGTATTTACCGTGCTTTGGCGATAGGTTGATAAAAGGCCATTTTTTATCCCAGGATATAAGTAAAATGGACGACGATGTGATATGACTTCACATAATACTATACTAGTATGTAGGTTACTATACCAAAATTTTCTAACCCGATAAAGCGTCAGGAACCAAAGAATTGTGAGGATAGTGAATTATTTTACTGTATCAATTTTTGTATTTGAATACTGAAAATTATAAACTAACTAATGAAAATATATCAACTTTTATAATTGTTTGAGTTCCAACAATTCGTATATTCTGATTAAGTTTAATGAGATTCCAGTGTATTTGTCGGGCAAGCATTCGGTTAATTAAAAAGTTGCTAAGTCTCCCTGCCTCATTTTTTCACTAAACTTCTCACGTATGAAAACGAAATGCTTGAAAATAACTTTATAATTTTCCGTTAAAAATTCATTTTTCAAAATCTTCGGTTATAATAAGTTTATATTTAAATATTTAATTTCTGAATACTTTCTGAATGCTTTTTCATTCAACATAGACTGTTTATCGATTAAAAATCAGCAATTAAAATATTTATAAATAATAAAAACGCGAGAAAAGCACTGGCCAGATTTTGATGACTTTGTTTTTTTTTTTATATGTTGGGACATTATTACAACAGCGCCATCTAGTTCCGCAGTAAGCTACGTAACGTGCTTGTGTTGCGGATACCAGATAGTTGATATACTACACATATAAATTTTAAATACATACATATTATAAATATAAACACCCATGACTGGAGTACAAACATCCGTGATTAGCAAATGAATGCCCCCAGCGGGACTCGAACCCGCGACCGCTGGCGCAGAAAGTAGGGTCACTACCAACTGAGCCAAACGAGTCGTTGGTATGATGATTATCCGTTAACATATAGGATACCTTTTTACTGCGGGAAATTCATCATCTCTGAGAAATCTTACCATTAAAACGTACCTAGGGAATGACCGAAGGGCGCGAGGGTGAGTAATTAGTCAGTACATGTAAATAAAATAAAGTGTCTATTTTTTATTTCAAATTAACAGCTTTTCATTAAATGCATACGGTAATTACATCAAAAATCAATTTTAAAATTTTTGTGTCTGTCTTTTTGTTCCGGCTAACCTCTGAAACGGCTGGACCGATTTTGGCGAGACTTTCACTCGCAGATAGCTAATGTTATAAGTAGCTTAGCCTATTTTTATTTTATTAGCAAATTATAAAAACCGTTTAATTTATTTTAACATTTATAGTGTTTTATAAAGTAAGCAATTTGATTAGTTTTACATGTCATTCATTTTTTCGACAAATTAAATTCTTTAAATCTGCTGTACGGATGCAGAAAATTTCAATTGTAAAATAAAACAATGCCAGTGGAATGTGTAAAATACGCTTTCAATATGAGATGAAATGAATTTTGCTGATAAGGCTCCAGTGTTTCAGACTTTTCATAATATTTTAACGTTTAAAATATTCAGTTTGAAATCGAATATGAAAAAACCATTTATTTGTTCATTTTATTGGGTGATACTTGTATTATGTAAGTGCTTGTGTATTTTTACTATGATATATGAATTAATTTGAGCGCTATTGTCTTTTCGATAACATTTATCAGTATAACTTATAATAATTAGTCAGTACTTGTAGATAAAATTGAAGTGTCTATTTTTAATTTCAAATTAACAGCTTTTCACTAAATGCATATGAAAGTATATACGGTACTTACATCAAAAAATATTTTATTAATATTTTGTCTGTATGTCTGCTTATTCCGACTAATCTTTGAAACGGCTGGACCGATTTTAACGGGACTTTCACTCGCAGATATCTAATATTATTAGGAGTTACTTAGGCTACTTTTATTTTAGAAATATTATTTATTTCAACTAGCGAAACTCGCGGGTTCGCTCACACTAAATCTAGGGATGAACCCGGGCGAAGCGAGGGTGAGTCGCTAGTAGTAAATAATATTAGTATTTACTTAGTATGTTATCTAAACTAATATTAATACGAAAATCGACTTTGGTAACACTCTATATCTATTTTCGAGAACTCCCAAAATAAATTTGAATAATCAAAAGTTACCTCTTTTAAGCAATAGATTAAGTAATTATTAATTTTACTATTAGGGTTCCGAATAAGCCCATTTTTACATTTTATTTTCCTTAATAATAATAATTTAACTCTATTACTGAATTACAACATAGGACAAAGCTTTGTACGTAGTCTGAAATTCCCCTAAAAACGTTTAATAGGAAATGAAAGCAGGAGTTTAGAAGTTCCTCATTTATGAAATTAGAAATATTAAACTTGATCTCTGAATGACGATAAAGCTTCAGTTTTTTTGAACTACGTCAGTTAGTTATTGAGGAAGTTGTATAACGGCTGTATTTCTTTAATCCAGGTCATCTTTTTACTCACATATACGGGGCTGAACCAATTGACATTAAAATAGAGAAGGGTGGCACAGTCAAACCAGGAAAGAAGATCATCATGATGATACCCGACAAAAAACCATTGATTTCCGGATTAAATTATAAGCATTAAAGGAACTAAATTGTTGCCATATGTTTATACTCATTTTATCCCAAAATTCTAATATTTATATAAATGCGAAAGTAACTCTGTCTGTTTGTCGCGCTTTCACGCCAAAATTGAATTGGATTGAAATGAGATTTAGTACACAGGTAATCTAGATCCTGAGAAAGCACATACTTTTCAAGGCGAAAAAAAGGGCTTTAAGGGATTGAAATAGTTGATGAAAGTTTGTATGGAAATTACGTCATTTTAAAAGCTAGAAGCTTGAAACTTATTTTTTAGGCTTTTGATTAAATATAAATAAGTAAGATATTCAAAATTTGTAAAAATTTTATACCTAAGGGGGGTACCTAGGGGCGAACCCGAACGAAGCGAGGGTGAGTCGCTAGTATGTATACAATATTTTAAATAACTGTCTAGGCCCAGATGACATAATGTATCCCTGAGTGAGTCTTGCAGTTTATTTCTGCTAAAATTCATTGGTACAGTTTTCTTAACGTATGGAACGTAATATCACCTGCATACGACGCCCCGACACCAAATCTACAGTCCACTTTGCTATCAGAGAAGTACCAGGAGCAACCCGCATGGTACGGTTTTTAATAAAAGATTTTTAGTTCCCGACATTGCGAATACTTTACAGAAAACTTATAAAACTTAGTGTGCATTGACCCTTATGTTTAATTCAATGTAGACGAAGTCACGAAATTTTATCAGTATCTATTATAAAACAAATTTCTTTGTATTTCATCACTATTGCGTCTTCTTTATCAAATTCTCATTAAAATTCTAGCTTTTTGAAATGCATCGAGTTGACTTGGAATTTTAATATTAAACCGTGAAACTGTTACTTTATGAAGATTGAGAAATAGCTCGTAAAAATGAAATACAAAATATGAAAATTAAAACAATAACTACATACCAGTCTTCAACAATAGACTTGTATTAAAATTTAATAGTGTCTTAAGTGTTATAATATTGTAAGTGTGTATTATTCTTCGCTTTTAACGTCCCACTGCTGGGCATCTCCACTCTCTCAATTCAAAGGGGATCGTTATAGGGACGCTGACTACGTACTAAGTTGGGGTGACGATAAAAATACGAGAAGTGCAAAATCGCTTCATCTGTATCCCGTATACTTATGGTGTATTTTTTTTATCCTTGGGAAATACATTAACGCATACCACCTGTAGAAAACAGGTGGTTATGTGGGACTCACGGGCAAGTACCTACCCACTAAAACCCAAGCACCCATCACCCCTCTTAGTGGGGCGTCGCAGGATCGCATGCGCATTCAACTACGACGCCCCCGAATACTTATAGTGTATGGTGTAACTAGTAAAAAGTAAAAAAGTGCCAAACTTTATCCATATCAGTTCAGCCATTCCGGCGTGATTGAGTAACAAACATCCAAACGTTTAAACATTTACTTATAATATTAATTAGATAAATAAGTTATGTGGACGGTTCCTCAATTCTTTGGTTGCGTAAGACATGTTGATGTTGTAGAGAAAACTGAGATAACAGAAAAGTATAGCTTATCGATGACTAATAATAACAGTACATAATAGAAAACACGAAATGTATGGTATACTTAATTTGCATATATTGTTTTTACTAGCAATAATGCTTTAGAATGTCATTTTCTCTCTCGTAAAAATGCCAAAACTTTACACGTTAGTAATCTGTGCTTAATTGGCTTATATCGATGTCGTTATCAGAAAATTGAACTAAACTATAACATCTACTCTAAAATAAAAAAATCTTGTGTCACTGTGTTTGCTATCGAACTCCTATCGAACCCGAAACGGCTTGACCGATTTTTATGAAATTCTTTTGTGTATATTTGTTAGATCTAACAATAGGTCGTAGGCTATTTTTTATTCCCCTAGGTGATAAGGAATGGCCCTCTCCAGATTTCTATTTTTTTATTTTTTTATGATTTGGCATTAAAATACTTATGACCCTAAATTGTCATCCTTTTACGACCAACCCCTATTTTTAATAGTGATTAGAATGCGAGCGGAGCCGCGGGTATTGCTAGTTTTAATACAAGTTAGTCAATTGCTACTCAGAAAAACAGACAGGAAACTCCACGAATACAAAAGAAATTATTATACAGTATTTTTAAAAACCGAATATAGACTTTATAAAATACTATAAGATACAAAATCTATGTAGTGTATCAAGAAATTGCGTTTTGTCATGCGCAGGCGCAATAAATTATTTGGTTTGAAGTATGACCACTGAAAAAAGTAAACTCTGAATTACTCGTAGATCTTCTGTTTAAACAGTTTTGTATATTATATGATATCTAAATAAAATATAATATATCGATATATTATAAATATATCTAAACAAAATTAACATTATAGTTTTGTCGCAAACAATACGAGTATATTCACTCTCCTAAAACCAAACTCCTCGACAATCTAATTCTATTATCTCAGCAGTTCGAAACAATTTTCTTAAGAAATCTCACAATTTATCTTTCACTCTCGTGAATAATCGCAGGAAGAAAATTAAAAAGTGAATAGATCGGCCAAAATATTTGAAAAACCATCTGATTAAAGGCAAAAGAGTCCGCTAAGTTCAGATTAAAACTATTTCCAGTGAAATGAAGTGAATGCGACGGAGCGTAAACTCCATCAAAAGTTATAGAAAAGATCTCTTTGAGACCGCTTCCTACCGTCTTATGAAAAGATGCAGAGCTTGAATGCTGAATGTCTCACTATAAATACTTTTATAAATTTTTCATTTAATTTAAATTCCATGAAATTTGTGAACTGAGAAAATTAGAAATATTTTGCAAATATATAATTGGTACTAAAACTTGCTATATTAGCGACGTTTCGAATGCTTTACGGCAAATATGGTTACAGATTTTCTATTTATTTAGCTTATTATTATTAAACATGGATTGTATTGGATCAGCAATCAAACAGTATATAATAATAATGTGCATGTTTATACTTTATTCCTACTATTTTGATAATAAACTGATCGTGTGATCACTTTCAGTTAAGTAAAGTTTTAACTGCCTTGGTGATCTAGTGGCTTTGCTGTACCGCAGCATATTCGGAAGTCCTGAGCCCGAACTTGAGTCAGCTCAAATTATGTTATAAAGTTTTTCTATATAGAGATATCTCTATCTATATTTGCGGTTATAACATTCTTTGTTACGGAGAGAACGTAAAGCCGTCTGTCCTGCGCCTTGTCTCTCTCCGACCATGTCGCACTGTTTCATTCGACTTTGAGATTGACAATAACAGTAATAGAGAGTGAAAAAGAATGACACATATACACATATATATTGTACATACTTTAAAGTTATAACTTATATACCGACTTAATTTGCATCGGGAGTTTAAAAGTAGCAAACACTGGTTAATTAATTTACCAGTGCTCACTCGTATAACTAATACTAATTTTATATGCTGTCTGAACGACAGCGCGGCGTAGAAAATCAAAGGCACTCAAATAATTATAGTGCACCGTACGCTAATTTCCATTAATTTCCATTTGTGATACAAATAGATTGATGATAGAATAAAGTTTTGCAATGTCTGATGCCTTGTTAATCATAAAAAAAACCTGAAAGATTTCTTTAAATATTTTGTCTTTGAATTAGCATCCATTAAGTTGATGATTTTAACTTTGAGTAACGGCTACTGGAAACTGCAAATTCTACCCCCAAACCAAGCAAACATTTTATAAGTGTGCCACAGCCGTGCAAAAAAGGATGCTTCTTTGTCGTTAATAAAAGATCATCTAGAGTCTAGACTTTGTTTTATTAAGATAAAAATTCATTTTTCACATTCATTATAATATAAATAAGAAATAACTTATTACAATGGATTTCTAACTGTTATTCAGATATTTAAGGATTTATTTTCGTTCTTAATTTATTGGTCACCCAACCTATGATAGAATTTTTGCGAACTTAGGTTTATTCTACATATATATCAATACTATAGAGGAAGCAAAAGTATCCTATATATATGGACCATATTAATCCCAAATCCGTGAGTTAAAGGGACGTAGGACAGTAAAGTTTTTTAAAAATTATCATATACGCACATTATCTAACAACTTTTAATTTTTTACTATTTTTTCACGTCTTTGCAGGAATCATGCTTGAACGAGAGAGAACTTTACTTAAAACTAGCAAGACAGCGCACATAGGGACGAAACCGAGCGAAGCGATCGCTCGGGTTCGTCCCTATGTGCGCCCTGCCAAATTTAAAGTTATCTATACTAATATTATAAAGAAGTAAAGTTTGTGTGTTTGTATATTTGTTAAATTGTAAGCGGTAATCTCGGGATCTACTGAACAGATTTTAAAAATTCTTTCACCTATAGAAAGCTACATTAATGCTGAGTGTCATAGGTTATATAAAAAACCGAAAAATAAAAAGGCTTTTACGTGGTAGTCCGTTTTGCAAAGTGAATCGGAGAAAAAACGGTCGAATGAAAGAGTTTCTTACGCGATTATATATGGAAATTACGTCATTTTTAAACTGTACTAAAAAAGTTACACCCGGGGACGAACCCGAGCGAAGCGAGGGTGAGTCGCTAGTTAGAACTTAAAACCGTCCCGTAATTAAAAGAAATAAAATTTCTAAAATAAAAGTAGCCTATGTTACTTCTTATAACATTATCTATCTGTGAGTGAAAGTTACATCAAAACCAGTCTAGTCATTTCAGAGATTAGCCGGTACAAACAGAAGTTTTTCTGTTGAAGAAAAAAATTTTAAAAATGTTTATTTTTTTATTTTGGTACCATATATTCTTTCAAATGCATTTAGTAGAAAGCTGTTAATTTGAAATTAAAAACAGACATATCAACTTTATTTATATATACTGATGTCAAATGTAATAGGTAAGTAGGTAAATACTTCGTAAAAAATCGCGTAATGAATTTACGCGAATAGGTAAATACTAAACAGTTTGTATTGGTTTGTATTAGTAATAGTTATTAAAAGTACTAGGAAAGTAGTGGAATTACCTTCCGTAAAACAATAATATGTCGGCAATTTCAGCTTGGCACCCGAGCGCGGTGGCGAAACAATAACTTTTAATTAAATCAGTACCAGTTTGCTAAGCTTTTCTTGTTGCTTTTAACAATATTTTCAGAAAATCGTAGTTTCCCTTTTTTTTTACATTTATACAGTGTAAGCTCATTTGTTAGTTATTCAATGAATATAGTTTGTTGTTTTTAAAATTTATCCCCAATAGGGAAAGGCAAAGGACTATAGTCCATACAGCCTTCAGTGAATATAGATTTTTTGCGATCTTTAATTTATATGTTGCTAGTTTTAAATATTCCAATATTACAACATGACTCCGCTAAGTGCACGCACGTTTGTTAATACAAAATGCCCTTCAAGATGCTGCCTCGCCTATATGGCCTTTCTAGATCAGAGCATGGTATTATTTCAATCTAGCGAGAACCCTAGTTACGTTCGGGTTCGTCCCTAGATTTAGCGCAAGCAAAGCCGCGGGTTCCGCTAGTTAAAATAAATAGAATTCGTTAAATTAAATTAGCTAAGTTACCTTTTGTATCATTAGCTATCTGCGAGTGAAAGTCCCGTCAAAATTGGTCCAGCCGTTTCAGAGATAGGCCGGAACAAACAGATAGACAATTTAAAAATAATATATATATATATATATATATATATATATATATATATATATATATATATATATATATATATATATATATATATATATATATATATATATATATATATATATATATATATATATATATATATATATATATATATATATATATATATATATATATATATATATATATATATATATATATATATATATATATATATATATATATATGTACTTTCATATGCATTTAGTGAAAAAGCTGTTAAGCTTAAAAGTTAAAAGCTGAAATTAAAAACAGACATTTCAATTTTATTTATATGTACAAAATTAAATAGTCGTTCCGACTTCCACCAAATCCGTGCAGTCGCAAAATAGCACACGCGGTTTGCATAAACGCACACACGGACATACATACTACTATCAATAGTACTTTGATGAAATTGCAAATAATTAAAGAGAGTAAGCAAAATTGCTGCTTTCCCAAAATGATAGATAAATCGAAGTCAACAAGAACTTGCCACCGAAGCACAGCATCTGCGCTACATTTGTTCAGCTCTAGTATTCCGAGATCGAGGAACTAGAATTCCCAGTATAAAACTAACATTTAATTACGCTTTAAACGCTACACTAACCAAACTAAACTGGATAGTTTAGTTAGCTAAACTAACGCTCGAAGTTCGCAGTTCAACTGATGTTAATTACTTGTAGGTCCATGTAAGTATTTTTATTACAAGAAGTAAAAGAGCTTTTAAGCATCGTAATATGTATGCCAGAAGCAGTTATGAGTAAAAGGAATGAATCTTATTTCTCTACAAAAATAAATAAATATGTCGGGGCATTAACACATAGCAGCAAATACGAGTATTAATACCACGCCGTTAATACACTAAGTTAATACTTTGATTTAGATTTTCTTTTGATTTTGGATATATAACCATGACAGGTGGTGGTAGCCGAGTGGTAAACGCTCTCGCTTGTATCACTGAAGTGAGTGATGCGGGTTAAAATCCGAGTCTCGCACCCCAGATATTTTTATGTGCACATCTCTATCATGATTACCAGTTGTCGTACAATGAAGGAAAACATCGTGAGGAAACCTGCATGCCTGAGAGAACCTAACAAGTTTTCGAAACTTCGAAAGACATGTGGACTATGGCCTGATCCTCGTTGTATTGATGGGAAGCACGTGCCCAGCAGTGGGACTTTAAAAAGTGCTGAATACAATACACCCATGACTACTAGGAGTACTAAACATTAACTAATAATTTTTAATCGTGGTGCATAACTTATATGAATGAATAGTAGGTACAAATTCATTACTTCATTTTTATGGCATATTTTTCAATAATCAGTAAAGTGATGATTTTATTTAAGGACACAACATTTAATTTTCAATTTATAATTTAATTTCAACGTCATCAATTGAATTTAATTCAACTAATTTCTCTCCCCTTCTGATGAAACTACATAATATCACAATGATTCATGCGAATTAAACTTAGGTATTGATATATTGTTAATATTGTTAAAAAGCAAAAAAGACATCCATCCGATATGTAACATCATCTCGAATAAAGCAAAAAATGGTAATCGAATCAGTAAATCCCTATTACTATCATATATTTAAGCAGGGTACATCATATCCAATATTGAGTTGTACCCGCAAAATCCGGCTTACCTACCAACACGTTTTCATATTACATAATATTATGTTCATACTAACGAATTACCCTCGTTTCACTCGGATCCCTATTCTATGTTATTTCTCAAAAATAAACGTTGTCTAACTTACTCCATATAACATCAGCTTTCTACCAGTGAAAGTTTCTTCAAAAACGGTCCAGCTGTTGCGTAGATGCGCCAGAGAGTGTAGTTGTAGAGATCTTTTACTTTAGCCTTCACCATGTTTGCTGTAAAGCATTCGAGTTTAAAAAGTAATTACGATGATTTCGCTTATCGTATGCTAATAACCAAATTTAACGCCACGATATTTTTTACACGTTTGGCTCAGTAACCCAACTTGTTGCGCCAGCGGTCACGGGTTCGAGTCACGCGAGGGGTATGAACCCCAATAACGGTGAACAACAGTGTTTATACTGTTTGTTTGTACTGGGTGTTTATATTTATAATATATACTTATGTATTTTTTAAGTTATATAAGTGTATCCACTACCAGGTATCCATAACCTTAACATAAAACTAGATAGTGCTGTTTGTAAATGTCACATCTTAAATTAATTATATGTCGCAACAATATATTATATTGTCATTCACACAGAAAAATATAAAAAAGCGAGACCCAGGGTTTGAACTCGCTTCCCTTGATTTTCAAAGATCATCACTTTTTACCGCTGCCATTAGTCTAAAAAAGAAAAAGTACTCCCATACTGTGGTAACATTGATACGCTCTGGTTACAAACCGATTGACAAAGAGATTGATTAACGTTTGATCCTCGTCAAAGGCAGCCACCAGTTTGATTAGCACACAATGTTCGTAATTAGGTCTTCATGTGATTTCAGTCTATGAGACCTGATTTCACTTGATGGTATCAAAAATCGAAATATTACTTGTTTACAATTCGATGTAACACATTTAGACTCGTATATATTCGATTATTATTGGCTGTATGATATCAACTAAGTATAAGTTGGCTATCGAAAATAATTAGAATTTTTAATGTTTTCTAAAAAAAAATCATTAATGTCAATATCCTACTGACTACTATTTTAGGATATATAATTTTTTTTTAATTACTTCCATAGTAAAACTAAACGATTTGGAAGAGAAATCTAAAAAATGAAATATTTATATTAAAGCTCTGCATATTACTACATGTTACTAACTTTTTTTTAATTTTTATAAGGTGTTTTTTATCCATTCATGAAACTTAAAACGACCAGCACTCGTATTTTTTGTTTTATTTTTTTTAGGAAAAATCTACGAGACTATTGAAGGGATTTTCATCCGGCATGATGTTTTGTGAATAAAGTAAAAGAATTGTTTTTGTTTCTGAGATTTATAACCACTAAGGATACCTATCTATACATCTATAATAATCTAACGCGAATGAAACAAAATTTAGTAATACTTAAAAGTCACCTGGCAAAGCCAGGCGAGTTGCGAGTTGTTGCTAGTATATAAAATAGTTATGACAGTCTCCATATTCTAACTTAAAATCGAAACATGCAGCGTGAATACCTTACAAAGAGCAATATGAAAGCCATTGTATCGGGATCAGGTAAACATACGATCGTCAATACGCGAATATACAATGTGTTCATCCAGTGAATACGAAGCAGGCGCAAATATGCCGATAGGCCTTAACAAGACACGACATGACATGTTCTAACATGTTCCTGTACAAATACGATTTGGTGTTGCAACTTGCAACACTATGTTGTTATGTATCACTCGGTAATTCATGGTGGCACACTGAATGTTTAGGAGACATGATTTCGATATAAAATTTGCTTAAGAAGCCTTAAAACTTAAACTGACAAACCCTAAACAAAACAAAAAAAAAATAATTATTCGAATCGGTTCAGTCGTTTTAGCGAGACAGCGAACAGCAATTGATTACAGTACATCAAGTAAAATTATATAGATTTATATTAATTTATTATCATCTCTACATTCAATTCATTTAAATATAGAGGAATTGTTCTTTTGAAAGGGACAATCTAAGGAAATAAAACGAAATAAGTAAATATATAGAATAAATAGCAGGTATGGCAAAGATAATAAACGGCTCATTCCCACAAGCTTATGCAAAAGGCGTCCACGCGATGAATACGAAACAGCGACGTGAAATGCTTGACCGGACATGTCTGGACTTGAACGGGTATGCTCCTTTTCTTACTGAAAATTTCATATTATTTTTATAAAGACTTTTACAGTTAAAAGAAATTATTCTATTCTAGATGCAATAATTTAATCTTTTTGTATAATAACATGAAACACTTTGTTATAGGTGAAAAAGTACTTGTAAAAGTCAGTCAGTCATATTATTAAAATATGGTTTAAAAAGTTTAGAATAAGTTCTTAGAGAGTGCAGTTTTATCATGGAGAACATTTTTCTATTAGCCTTGGTATGTGTATTTTAAGTCTATTCTTCTCACCGCCTTTTTTCGGTCGTCGTCATCTCTAGACCCACTTTTCACACACATATCCACTTTTATATACCTCCCTAGTTACATACTTACTTTTAAAATCACTTTTATTACCTCCAATATCTTACGGTGAAGGAAAATATTGAAAATATTGAAATGACGTGAAGTCCGCCAACTCGCACTAGGCCAGCGCGGTGGACTATGGCCTGATCCTCCTCGTACTGAGGGAGGCCCGTGCCCAGCAGTGGGACGTTAAAAAGGGCTGAAGATAACCTCCGATGCCTCTCTGACCCTCTGATTCAATCTGCCTGTACTTCTACATTAATTTGTACATTACAGAAACACGGTATAATGTTATCACTTGGTAAAACTGTACATCGAAATATTTATATAAAGAATATTTTTCAAAAGCTTTGAATTTTTAAGCATATCCATGTACTCGTAATACTTAGTTTTAAGGTCAAACTTTGTCCATTATTGTATAATGCTGCCGATAGGTTTTACTACTTTTCGTAGTTAAGAACCGCCGCAGCTTCCATCGTGGTAGCTTTGAAAGTAGTTTTAACGTATCTTTTTATCATTTACTGTTTCTTTTACTTTTTCTTTTCAAAAGGAATATCTTTCGCTTATTTCCAGAGCTACATTAATAATAAAGTATCATTGGGACCCCGCTCGGTATTTTCGTGAGAATAATTAGTTCTTAAAGTTAAAGGTACAGACGGACAGAAAAAACGTGTAACATTAATTTTATCCTTCACAAGTGGACTTTTTTCTTGATCCTGATTAGATTAGTCTTCAAATTGGCCCATAATTGGTAAGAAAAGTCATGAATTTATAAATAAACAAAATAAATAATTGAGAGGTGTCAAGGGATACCCGGAATAGACAGACAGAGTATATATTTTTTTTGTATAGTTAATGATTATTATATATATAATAATCGTCGCGACACCACACTGTTCAATGCGAAATAGAGAGACGAAACGAAAAAATCTAGTAATATGCCATATTCGTAATCGGCACCCCCAAAAATAGCAAAAAGTGTCGTTACAACTTTTCGTATGAATTTTTCCGTCTAGCCCCCTTTCACAACGCGCGATAAGGAACTTCGTTCCAAAATGAATAAATAAATCTGGAAATTAACACACAGCACCTTACCGGTTACCAAGGTACTAGACCTTGCTATAAGCAGCTATTCTTAAAACTCAATGCATGTTTACATACTAACATACATATTTCAGCCTATACCTATTGGCGATCAATTTTCAAAGATTCTAACTTAGTGCTAAACTTTGTCATATAAAACAAAAAATACTTAGAAAAATTGCTTATTTCTAGATCTCAGTTTGTAGCATGAATTTTATATTAAATCGATTATTAATTCTAGTTATATTATAATATTATGTAACTTGCGGTTATAAAAAATGAACTACTAACACGTCTTACAAAGTAGACTAAGTAAGAACTGACTCACAAAGCTTTCAAAGTTGAATTAATCTTATCGCCATAAATAAATATTTTATTCCCTTCACTTCAGTGAAGTTATTTTGAAAATGGAAGCCAACAAAATAACTTCGTTCAGTAATTATTCATCTCATGATTGTTCCACTATAGATAATTTCATTAATGTAGAACTCATAGAGGTTCCAAAATTTTTCTGTCACGGAAAATTTATTAATCACAATTTTTTTACAGATTGTGATTTTGACGATTTCGATATCTAAAATGATTGTGTTAGAGCTAGAATATTTACTTCTATACATAAAACAAAGTCCTCCGCCGCGTCTGTCTGTCAGTCTGTCTGTTCGCGATAAACTCAAAATCTACTGCATCGATTTTCATGCAGTTTTCACCAATGGATAGAATGGTTGTCTAGGAAGGTTTTAATATATAATTTGTCAAGTTTTTGTATAAATTGGCTAAAATATAATGATATTTGTTGGAGGTGTCGGAAAAAAATAAGCCGTCTGGGAGCTTTTAACGAAAACGCTGCCTAAACCCTTTGAGATATAACAAAGCGATGTATGGTAGAATTGTGTATCTAATATAGGACTACAAAAAAGTCCACGATGGCATATGTCTATCTCTTAAGGATAACATACTATATCGACAAAAGTTAGGAAATTTATAAAAACTTTATAAAATTAACGGCGTTTGACGTATCATGTTATGACCGTTGCCATGGCGCGTGCAATGGTAATTCAAATAATAAAGTTAAATATATACCGGGCGGTGCGAAGTAAATATATACAACACGTACCTAGGGACGAACCCGAGCGCAGTTAGGGTGAGACACTAGTATTTCATAAATGTAAAAAGTTATAATAATGTTCTCCGACCGATTCCGGCCATGGCGGCCAATCTCATTGAGACTGGCCAATTACGCAGGAGATATTATAGTGCACAAGTGTACGCGCAGACACAAGTGCACTCTCTATTCCTATTACTCTCATACTCCAGTAGGACGACTACTCGACACGACCAGTGAGAGCTAAGGCGCAGAACCGACGGCTTTACGTGCTCTCCGCTTACGAAACAGAAAGACTCAATAACTAAACTTGGTCTGACCCGTGACTCGAACCTAGGACCTCCCGGTGTGTAACCGTACATGCTAGCTACTATACGTTATATTCCAGATAAGAAAAGAATACTGTTCTGGCTAATTTATAAGAATTAAAAAAGTATACTAGCTGACCCGTGCCCACTTCGTTGGGCATAATGTTAATAATCCTTTTTTAATACTTTCTTAGATTTACGATTTTGAATAACTAATATTAAAATAAAAATTATAATAATTATAATAATACTAGCTAAAAATAAGTTAATAATATTGCCATAATTATAAATTATTTTTAAATTATTTAAATTTAAATATAAATGTTTAGAATTAAAATTTTATAAGGTACTCTGATGCCATTTTCAAAATTTTTGTAAATTGTGGGTAGGCACTGTCTGTAACAAGTATATAAACCTATGAGACGTCAAATACCTTAGTCTCTCCCGTGACCATGATTGCTGTAAAGCATTCGAAACGTCGGGAACTAAAAATCAAAATAAATCCGCGACAAAATCCGAAAAGGTAGTTTCATTTATAAAATCCTTTTTTAGTACAGAGTGTTATGTTTTAATTTCTAACTGCCAAAAGGAGGGTTATACGTAGTATTTTATTAATATTAAAAATTAAATTATCTATACTAATATTAAAAAAACTACTTTTTGTAACTTAAATATTAAAGTTAGACATATGCTGTCGTTGACTTTTTTGTAGGCGTTTTCAAGCTCCACATCTTTTCTCTATAACTCAAAAATATATCTTTCATAGTTAAGGCAGCGTTCGTAAGAAACGCTTTCATTCGACCGTTTTTTCTCCGATTCACTTTGCAAAACGGACTACCACGTAAAAGCCTTTTATTTTTCGGTTTTTTATATTACCTATGACACTCAGCAATAATGTGGCTTTCTGTTGGTGAAAGAATTTTTAAAATCGGTTCAGTAGATCCCGAGATTACCCCTTATAATTTAAAAAACACACAAACTTTACTTCTTTATAATATTAGTATAGATATAGATAAAATAGCATTTGAAACTGAAAGAAATATATTTGAAAAATATAAAATTATATTTTTCGCAAAGAAAAAGAAAATATATGGCTTTAATTTTGTAAACTCTTTTGCACAGTTGTGACAATTAATCACTTGTTGTTATTGACCTTAATTGTAGGTTCAAAATGAGTTCAACAGTATAAATGCGTGGTATAAACAATAAAACATACCAGTTGCGAGTTTTGCTATGTATCTAGTCATATAACATATTAGAAGTAAATATTTATAATAGAAAATAATGTCAGTCATTTTCATCAACAAGAAAGTAATGATAATTCAAAAAAATCTATAGATGTGAAAAAGTATATTCTGGTTTTAGAATACTGTAGGCCAGAATTCCTTAATTTTCCTGATTATTGCAAAATCAGTTATTAAGTACTGAATATTATGTACAATGTAGTATGTACATTTTGCTTCGTCAAAGATAGATAGATTACTAGGGTGAGTCGTTAGTATTCTATAAATATTAGTTTTTGATAACATCTCATTTTATCTAAGTAACTTCAAGTTTACAGACACTAAAAAAAATTAGCTGCATATTACCTGTTCTACAACTTTGCGGCCTTTTCTGTAACAGGTAGTTATACTCGAGCACTGCAACTTTAAAGGCGCCGATCTAATTGAGTGGGAATGAAGGGACTCACATTCCGAAA